>OY757019.1:71918726-72528692 GCA_963580285.1 Lucinisca nassula | reverse complement strand
TGGATTTTGAAGTTTTGGCAGAAATGTTAACCATCATGAGAGGATATGTGGCGTGAAAGACCCAGGTCAGTACCTCCAATGTCAAGGTCATACTTAGAGGTCAAAGGTCAAATAAAGTCTGGTTATTTTGAGTCTGGTCAATAACTTTCCTATTCTAAAATGGTTTTGACATTACCCGGTACTTGGTAGAAGTGTTAACAATCATGAGACGATTTGTCTCTTACATTACCCAGATTAGTACCTCCAAGGTTATGGTCAAAAATTTTGTCCTCATACAGTGTGTTAAATAACACTCACATCTGTATCCCATGTAATATGGTGGGGGCATTCTAGTTTGTGGTTGCTGTTAGCCTTTCCCACATCTATAAACCAGCCTCGGTTGCTCATCCTTGTGGGATGGTGCATTCTTTCACATCCCCCGTTATGTTACTTTTCTGGTGAAATTTTCATATTTTTCTTAATTTTACTCTAAACATAGGTTGTGGGTGCTTGTTATGGCTGCCTCATTGAGGCAGTTCTGATGAGTACCCACAACCTATGTCTTGGAGCAGACATAAGAAAAAATAATGTTTACCCCTCTAAATCCCAGTTTCCTCTATATAAAGTGGGGTTTAGAGGGATATTTATTTCATGGATTTCTTACCATGGTTTGAACATGTACTTTTATATGGAGATGCCATTAAGTTGTTTTTAACATGCCTGTTTTAACCAGTTTTGTACCAAATGGAATCTTCAACCTTATATAAAAAAGGAGTCCATTTAAAAATTTAGGAGTGTCAAAATTAATTTGAAAAAGGCTGAAGTTTTTGCAAACAGTGTAGGCCCTGATCAGATGCCACATTCTGCGGCATCTGATCTGGGCCTGCACTGTTTGCCAAATATCCGTTTTGGGGTTTCTGGTACTAAATGGGTTAAATGTTGCATGATGGAGAGAGAGAGAGAGAGAGAGAAAGATTTGTGGAAAAGTTTAAAGTTTGATTGAATATATAGCTGTAATTATTCCCAGTACCAAAATTTGAACATATTTGAGGTGGTCTAGAAGATTGAATTACCTTGTAAGTGTCTAAAATTTTAATTTATTTTTTTAACATTAATCATGTCAAAATTTTAAAAATATTTTTCAATTGGACACTAACTGGGCTAACATTCTTGTTAAATAACCATGAAACAACTTTGTTCTAAAATCTATATGCATATATGACATGTAATGTTAATCTTCTATTAAGGGAATTTGTTCACTCATCTGTTCACTATCAAGGGTCAGGCATTTTGTCCTCCTATTGCAACCTGTTTTGCACTGAATGCAACCTTTCTTCGATCATTCTCTCCCATCCGCTGATTCAAGAAGGGCAGTCACCAGTTTCTGGCGAAAGAAGGTGCACTGTACTGGTTAACCGCTTACATATAACCTTGCCCAGGAAAAGTGTGGATAGGTAAACTGACCGGCTCAAAAATTATCATCATCAAAATTACCTAAAATAGTGTTGACTGGGCTGTTAAAGTCCAATATAAACAAAAACTGAATGGAATCTAATTTTGTTTGTTTGTTTGTATTGGGGTCTTACATCCCAGTCAGCACTATTAAGGTCATTTTGGAGATGCTTCTTCCAATTTTGTGGGACTTTTACCCAACACTAAGATGAAATGACATCTCAAGCCCTGCCACCCAAACCAACCTAAAGGGTAAATATGTAGGGACGGTCAGACTCGTACCGCTTTGCCTGGGCAGGCTTAGACCCTCTAAGCAGTTTACCAGTACTCAACCCTGCGGGGAAGCATCATGCAGCCCAATCTATTCCTCCAAGCCCTGATGGGTGGGGGCCTAATAATAATAATTGTAATAATAGAGTCTTTTTTCAAAAGGGTAACAAAATTAGAACAAAACTAATCTCCATTGTGGCCCTCAAATTTTACAAAGAACAAAATACTGCATTTACTGAAGCACCGTTTGCCATTTATCAAGTTACCTCAGACACAAAATCGTGTAGTAAACTACATTTGTTCAACTTTTAGATAAGAACAAGTATGGTAAGGAGTTGAGGTATCTTATATATTAGTCCTGAAATATAATACTAGTCCATTTTGAAATTTACGGATGTCGGGTTCATTTTTTTTAGAAATTGATTTAGAAAATGGTTGAACTTTCTTCAAACAGTGAAGGCCCTGATCTGATGCTTCATTCTGCAGCGTCTGATCTGTGCCTGCACTGTTTGCCATATTGACCAATATTTGGGTTTCCTGTATGAAATGGGTTAAAAAAGGTATAGTCTGTGAAGGAAAGAATTTGCATCTTTACTTCAAAAATAGATTCCTTTGTGCAAGGGGCCAGAGGACAGGGAATAGGAAGTCACAGTTGTCTCTCTTGTTAAAAATAGCAGAAAATATGCTAGGTTTACCCATTCACGTAAATTTAAACCTTAAGATGTCAATCACAACAATTGTTGTCTGCTTTGTTGTCTGCTGGTTTCTTTAAATCTTTGTTGCAAACAGTGTGGACCCAGATCAGACTGCTCCCTTAGGACCAGTCTGATCAGGGTTCACACTTTGCCTATATCCAGTAATGTTTGAAAATTTTGCAAGAAGTGGAGCGTGGTAGCTCACTGGTTAGTGCACTTGCCTATCTTGCTAGAGGCCTCTGGTTCGATTCCCGGCAGCGCAGTAATAAAATCGTGTTGTCCGCACATGCACCACGGGCATCATTTGCGGAGATAAATGCAACAAAGTGCACCGTCCTTCAGATGAGGATGTTAACTGGAGGCCCCCTAAGCAGGGAGAACCATCCCCTGTGCAGGTAAAAGATCCCCATCATAATTACATGATTAACAGTGTAAAACCTGGAGTGTATGTACTATACACCTGCACATAATCCTCGTGAAAGAAAGAAAGATTCAGCAGACAACATTTTAACAGATGACATTTTAAGATGCAGTTTTTCTGGGCAGCTTAAGAGTTATTTGTATAATCAAATTTTTTCAGTCACAAATTTGCCTTTTACCAGTCATTTAACATGATAAGACTTATTATGTCTGTATTTTAGATAATTTCCCTTCAATATTGCAGTACTTCAATAAATAATCTTCATAATTCGGTGTCATTTCATTGAGTGACATTGTATTTAAGACTTTTAAACTTGCTGATGGTTTAGCAAAATACATATAAATCTTGATTTGGTTAAATGAGCCATAAAATGGCTGAAGGTAAAATTTTTTAGCTTTATTTTGAATGTCATTTTCTGACATATATCTTAATTTATGTAGATAAAAGTAGACAATCAGAAACAAAAACCTCTTTATATCATGTGTTCATGTATTTGAATATGGACACACAAACTTCAGCATTACACTGTAAATGTAGTACAACACTGTAAATGTATTTGAATGTGCACACAAACCTCAGTTCAATACTGTAAATGTATTTGAATATGCACACAAACCTCAGTTCAATACTGTAAATGTATTTGAATGTGCACACAAACCTCAGTTCAATACTGTAAATGTATTTGAATATACACACAAACCTCAGTTCAATACTGTAAATGTATTTGAATGTGCACACAAACCTCAGTTCAATACTGTAAATGTATTTGAATATGCACACAAACCTCAGTTCAATACTGTAAATGTATTTGAATATGCACACAAACCTCAGTTCAATACTGTAAATGTATTTGAATATGCACACAAACCTCAGTTCAATACTGTAAATGTATTTGAATGTGCACACAAACCTCAGTTCAATACTGTAAATGTATTTGAATATGCACACAAACCTCAGTTCAATACTGTAAATGTATTTGAATGTGCACACAATCCTCAGTTCAATACTATAAATGTATTTGAATGTGCACACAAACCTCAGCATACCACTGTTCATGTATTTGAATGTGGACACAGGCCTCAGTACAACCAATATAATGTGGACTATAAATGTATTTGAATGTGTACACAAACCTCAGCATACCACTGCTCATGTATTTGAATGTGGACACAGGCCTCAGTACAACCAATATAATGTGGTTTATGTATTTAATGTGTACACACAAACCTCAGTGTAACACTGTTCATGTGTTTGAATGTGCACACATTAACCTCTGTATAATATGGTTCATGGTTCACTTTTTTCACTGCAGCTGGTGTTAAGTGCCGTGTGACGGCCATAAAAAGTCTCCCCGTGCTTCATCATAGTGCACAATTATATTTTCTTTTCCTTTGGGATCATTGAGCCCATTCTGGTTAATCTGAAATTGAATATCGCTTAAGCCGGTGCCAGGAGGCGTATGCAGCCTTGCAAACTATATTGCTGTGTATGAAGAGACTCAATAAAACTGTTCCCAAAAGAAGGACACTAACAGACTCTGCAGAATGCAGCCTCTGATCAAGACAATATGATAACACACCCATATGCTTAAATGATGCTGTGTTCTGGGGTGTCTGATCTGGATCAACACTGTTTGCTTATGTCCCGAAGAGGGACGCTAGGCTAAAATATTACAAGGGAGACAACTGTTAAAATAAATTGAAAAATACTTGCAAGAGTTACACTAAATCTTCTGGCAAGAGTTACACTAAAATCAAGAGAAATGTTCTCTGTTTTTCAGAACTGATAGAAGATGTAGCAGTGTTTCAGCACCAGGATATAGTAGGTTATGTACAGCTTACCATAGATGAGGACAATGACCAGATATTGCTGGGGGCA
This sequence comes from Lucinisca nassula, assembly GCA_963580285.1. NCBI lineage: Eukaryota > Metazoa > Mollusca > Bivalvia > Lucinida > Lucinidae > Lucinisca > Lucinisca nassula. Next base: position 72,523,997 of record OY757019.1, on the reverse strand, counting down.
AGGTACACATTACCATAATACATCTGTGTGATATACTGCATTTTTTCATACCTCACAAAAGGTAATTTTTCTGATGAAAATTTGTGATATTTTTCTTATTTATACTCAGAACATAGGTTTTAGGTGCTCGTTAGAACCGCCTCAATAAATTTGTGATATTTTTCTTATTTATACTCAGAACATAGGTTTTGGGTGCTCGTTAGAACCGCCTCATTGAGGCAGTTCTAATGAGTACCCACAACCTATGTCTTGGAGCAGAAATAAGGAAAATAATGTTTACCCCCGTAAACCCCAGTTTTCTCTATATAAAGTGAGGTTTAGGGGGTCTTTATTTCACAGACTTGTTCACGTGATGTATGCTGTATGTTCTTGCATTTTGGTTCTAAAAGGTTTTTCATTTCAAAAGCTGATATACTTTCAGGGGAAATGACACATTAAAATATTTCATCTCCCAATTTATTTTTTTTTTGTGGTTTTGGTTCCACGGCCCTTGAAGATTATTTTACTTATATCAAGGGAATCATTAATCTGAGGTGTGCAAAAATCGAGGAACCCAGAGAAAATTGCTGGCCTTAGAAACTCAGTCGGACACACTTTGATTGGTGATAGGATGTGACGGGTTCAATACCTGCCGGGGTCGGCAACATTCTTACTTGTAGATTGATCGTGGAATCTTTTCTATGGCTATTGTCTCCATTTCACTGATTCAAGAAGGGCAGTAACTGTTGTCAGTCTCTGGCAAAAGAATGCGCACTGTACAGTACTACCGGTTAACTGCTTATGTATAAGCCTGTCCAGGAAGTGTGTGGTTAGATAAACCGACCAGCTCAATATGAACTAAATAGTGTTGACTGGGCCATTCAAATCCAAACCAAACAAAACTAACGAACAAAACTGAGAGAAAAACCACCCGACCTTCCATTTCAGAACATGGCATCACATATGTGACATCCACAGTTGTGAGAGACCTATGATTAAGAGACTGAGCTCTTACCCACAAGGAGCCGGAGGCTTGTCTCCCTTTTTAACCCTTAAGATGCGGATAAACCACATCTAAAAATGTCGTCTGCTCATGACTGTTGTCTGCTGAATCTTTATGTGAACTTTTTAAAAATATTTTTGCACACAGGCAAACAGTGGGCCCAGATCAGACTGCTCCTACCGGAACAGTCTGATCTGGGTCCACACTATTTGCAAAAAAATTAATTTAAAAATAACCGGCAGACAGCAAAGCAGACGACAATTGTCAAGATTGGCATTGTATGGGTTTATTAGGTCTACTCTTTAAGGAACTGATTTGCTTTAAATTTCAGAAGCAAATATTTTTCTCTAAAAGTTGCCCCCTTTTTGGAGGGTTTCAGTTTATTGGAAAACAAACAAGGGCCAGTTGTTCAAAGCATTGTTAGCTTAACAAGTCCCTAAGTGGTCCAATTATTAGCTGATTCAATGAAAAAAAAAAACATACTGGAGTCATTAATTATGTCATCATCCTCACTTTTCAACATAAGGGTGTCTCCTATTCAAACCATTTTTTTTCTGATTCAATGAAAAAAAATAGAAGCATCATGTCACCATTCATCACTTTCCAACAAAGAGAATTCTAAATGATGCCAACTCTGCAGGTAAAATGACCTGAAATTTTGTGACCATATATATATCCATATCAGTGGAACACAAAGCCATATATTCTTTTTTTCCATATGCTTCTTTTTGCATAATTATATGGAAATGACTCTAGAAACCAGCATTTCCTACCTGTCACTTATCACTTTATTTTCAGAGATTCTCTTTTCCGTTTATCACTGGATAACTTGAATGCACTAGAGGTGACAGATGCAGCGGCAACTGATGACACAATGGAAACATGTCTTCTCAAGGGACAGTTAGAGGTAGGTAGATAGTACAGGTGTGAGTACAGAGAATTATAGGTGAACACATAATCCCAAACTATATCAAAAGTGTAGATCCAGATCAGATGGCTTCTGAAGAAGCCATCTGATCATGATCTACAACATCATTCAGTTTGCAGTTTTCATGAATATATTACTGGAAATCTTGTACTGCTGAACAGGATATTTCCTGCCTTTACAAACAGTGTAGATTCAGATCTGAAGATGCCATTTGATCAGGATCTACACTGTTTGCCATTCAGTTCGCAAATTGTAATGAATTGCTTCAAGCAATTTCCTTGGTTGATAGTCAGAAGTGGGTGTGGCAGGATTAATTTATTCAGTAGGACAAGGGTTATTTATAATTGCTGTGACAGCTAAAGGTACAGCACTTGAATCATTTTGGCCACATCAAGGGAAAAAAGGGGTCTTGGATCATGTGTGCCAACTGAAGTATCTGATCAGCCTGCACATCTTCACTTTGTGTTTAATGTCTTCATTGCATCCAATAACACTCTCAGTGCATTTACAAACAAAATATTTACATTAATTTCCAATGTAAACCTATAAAAAACATTGTACCTGTTGTTTATACTTCCATGAACACATCAAGTCACATGATTTTCAGTGACATCAAGTGACGTCCGTCTAAACCATGGTTCTCTACAGGCGTTGATGACATCAACGTTGTTCCGCTCTTTGTAGAAAAATAGCGTGTAAATGTTTTTCAGCTTTAAAAGTTTGCCCTATAAGCATTTTTTCACCCAGTGATGAGGGGCAAAGAATATAAATATAAAAAAAATTTCTGCTTTTCATGAGAGTATGAACAACAGTGGATCGCTAGCAAAGTTTACATAAACCCTTTTGGGGTTCATTTACTTTGCACGCGACCCGCGCGAACTTTTATAAAGAGCAGAAAAATAAAATTCATTTCTTAAATGAATGCCTTTACGCTTATGGCATCACATGATTGCTATGTGATGTAAAAATAAGCTATGGTTTTCTTCAGTTTGACTGGATGATGGGGATGTTACAACTGCACAACTAGCAGTTTAGCAATATAACATCTCTTGTCAGTTTATTTAAGTGCTAATACAGTGAAACTCCTCTATTAAGACCACCTAAATTTAAGACAAATTCTGCTTTAAAAAGCTTATTTAGTAGGTTGCAGTACTGTTATTCTTGCTTTGTGTTTTCTGCCTACAGCATCCTCTGGTCAGAGACCACCTTTGGACTGTTCAAAAGTGGTCTCAAAGACCACTTTTGAACAGTCCCAAATGTGATCTTAATATAGGAAGTTTACTGTATTTCAAACCACAATGACATGTTGAAAAAGAATATGCATCACAAGTGACACGTTTGTCAAAAGTACAAAGAAACCACAATCCATATTTAGCATATTGAATACCAGTAAATTCCACTCCTCATAGGAAGTGGGGGCAGAGCTTAGCGATTGTCAAAAAATCTATTACACTGCAGTCTCGCATCCATCAGATTTTGTGCTGCATAATATTATTCAAAAATGTTATTCACGTTATGTCAGTTGTCTGAAAGTTTCAGTCAATCAGATGCGACGTTGTCAGTCATCTATAATATCTATTCAGAAGCACATAATAGAAAGTTCACCACGGTGCAATAAAGCTTTCGGGGCGTCTTTGATTTTCATTGTAAACAGCATCAAACATGTGACGAGGAGAAGTCTTATTGCTAAACTGCTGGTTGTGTGGTTGTATATGATGTCCACAACATTGTTCTGCTGTTAATAGAAAAACTGCATGCAGTTGTTTTTTTGTATTAATTCTAGGAATCATCACAAAAAACACGCCTATATAATTTTGAACACCTTAAACCCCACTTTTATGTATTAAAACTGGGGTTTTCAGGGGTAAACCTTATTTTTCTTATTTCTGCTCTAAAATATAGATTGTGGATATGCGTTAGAACCACCTCGATGAGGCGGTTCTAACAAGTATCCACAATCTATATTTTGAGCATAAATAAGAAAAATGTCACAATTTTTCATCGTAAAATTTTTGTTTTTTTCTGCGGTAAAGTTTACAATGAATTTGTATAGCCATGTTTTCGTAATGATGCCAGATTTTCTCATCAAATAATGAGTGGAAATAAGTCCAAAAATTGCTATTAAAGGTGATTAGTTAATGGTCAATAAGTTTTGAGCAACATCTGGTCATGTGCTCACTTACCATGGAACTCACAATTATTGAAGTATAAACAACATTGGGCCATGATGATGTTCATACTTTAAGGGACATTAAAAAATGACCTTAATCACCTCTCTTCTCTGTTTGTAGGATCATTGCCACAACTTTATCCGTGTTCTACTACTACACAATGACACCAACATTGACCGTGAGACAGGGAAGGCAGTGTTTGTGTGTGGTACCAATGCCTTTCAACCTCAGTGCTCTTGGAGACAGGTATCATTTTTCACCTTTTGTATTAACTCTGATAATTGTTTACTTTCTATGAATAATTATGGAAGTGAGATAGAAAAATCCCTCTCTCAGGATCACAGTCTGGCATACCATTACAATAACACAACCGCCTGATATAGTGCAATTTTTCATACCTAACAAAATAAGACTTTGTGATTTTTTTTCTTGTTTAAACTCCAATCATAGGTTTTGGGTGCTCGTTAGAACCGCCTCATTGAGGCGGTTCTAACAAATACCCACTACCTATGTCTTGGAGCAGAAATAAGGAAAATAATGTTTACCCCCATAAACCCCAGTTTTTTCTATATAAAATGGGGTTTAGAGGGATTTTCCTAAGACCGACTTGTTCACGTGATGCACAGCAAATAAAAATAAAAAATGAGTTCCTTTAAGAGCAATGAAAACATTCATAAGAAAGAAGATGGGTCATACTACGTAGTGTCGGCTAATAAAGCCTCATCAGTAACCCTGCAATGATCCGGCAAAGAAAGCCAGAGGAAACATACTGCAATTTTGCGAACTTCAAATAGGCAGTCGATTCAAAGACTGATATAAATCAAAATGGGGTCCAAATAATTAAAAACCTGTCTAGAATATGAGTCTAAACCAATAATTTATTTCTGATTTCTCAGAATATTCACGCTAATCTCAAAGGACGGAAAGTAAAATATAATCTGAACTATGGTTGATGGAGGGGGAGACTTTTTACAGCCGCCACACGGCACAACACCAGCTGCAGTGAAGGCAAATCAAAAATGAGATCCTTTAAGAGCAATGAAAACATTCATAAGAAAGAAGATGGGTCATACTACGTAGTTTCGGCTAAGTGATGCCATATTATGACCCTCAGGACAGATTTTTTTCTATCAACCCCTAACACCCATGTAAGATTTTAGTATTCTCTGTGGTATTCTCTCACTGAGAAACGTTCTTTTCTTAGGGACCAGAGCACTTGTTGTAAATTACCAGAATAGGCAGCAAATTCTTGTAAGAGAAAAAAGTTTCTCTTTGAAAACTTGAGCCAAAATCTTACAGGTGTATTCTGTCACCTTTAATCTAAACGTGATCAACCTTAAGTTTTAAATTTACTTATCATTGCTTGAAAGTTAATTTATGGAATCACTGATTCCATAAATAAAATTTCAAGAAAGATTAGTAGAATTAAATTTATGAGTTTAATCCTTAAACTGCCAGTCACAACATTTTCTGGCATCATTTTCAAGTAGTTTTCCTTATTTTTCAGAGAAAATAAAGCTTGATATTACATGTGAATCATCTGCTGGGAAGCAGATTTAAAAGGTCACTTTTCTCTGAAAAAAAATACTTAAAAGATAAGATTGCTACCTAAAAATACCCATGGTTGTTTATCCTAGGCATGTGAAGAAACGATCTAATATAGAATAAAAATCTGTTTTGGGGTTGATTGTGAATCCACCCAAAGCTACTAAGCAGAGTAGCTTTATATTGCTGATGTCCATGTGACTACAGTCACTGATTTGTATTTGTCTTGTAAACCAGGGGTCACAGGATCGATCCCGGGCTTCTCCAGACTTTTGGATGAGTCTTTAAACCGAGGTCCCCTCCCCGTATGACCTTAGTTGTTGGTGGGATGTAAAACTCAAACACTCTCTCACTCACTGATTTGTACAGTTATTTATAATCATGCTATTATTGCCTTTTCAATGTCAGAGTACTGTGTACAGAAAGTTACCTGCAAAACATTGACTTGGATCATGTGCTGGGACATTGGCAAACAGTGTTGTACCAGATCAGATGCTGCAGAATGCAGCATCTGATCAGGGACCACACTTTTTGGATAAAATAAAAGTTAAACAAAACAGACTACGAGTAACAATCCATTCAGGACCATTTCACCAGCAGTGCTGTTTTTCATATTATGGTAATGTGATGTTGTTTTTCCTTCTCTCTTTCATAGGCCACAAATTTGTCAAACATCATTGAAGATGGAATAGAAGGGGCTGGAAAGGCCCCTAATAGCCCCATCCACAATTCCACAGCCCTGATGACACCAAATGGGGACTTCTATGGGGCCACAGTTGTCGATATTAGGGGCAGGGACCCTGCTATATATAGAAGCATGGGAGTTAGTCCTAGATTACGTACAGTGCAATATGACTCAAAATGGCTGAATGGTGAGTTAATATTAATTGGTGTATAACTGTCGATGAGTTTAAACATTTATGCACATTGCAGTGTTGCTAAATGATTTTAACCTTGTAACATGTTGCAGGTGGGAACCCCTAAATGGGTGCCTTGGCAAACAGTGCAAGCCCAGATCAGACGCTGCAGAACACGGCATCTGATCAGGGCCTTCACAATTTGCAAACAGAATTTTTCATCAAAAGTAGAAAAAAAAATGAAAAAAAAAAAAAAAAAAAAAAAAATAGGCCTATTACCCCTTGTATGACAAATGGACTTGTCCAGCTTATAGCAATGGACGAGTCCACAAGTATACTATGGGTTAAACACTAATTCTACTGGAGCATGCCTATATTGGCAATGGAAAAGAACTGTGATTTATTCTACAACAAATCACTTAAATTGTTGGTTTTAAGCTCACCGTAAAACAAAATTTCTGACCTTAAAATCACCTTAAAATTTACCTCCCCAAATGACAATTTTTAATACAGTTATCCTATGACTGAAATCAATCGTTTTACCATGACTGGCTACCGCCCCCGCCAGGGCTCGAGAAACTGAAGAATCCAAATCGGTCCAGCCAGATTTCGCCAAAACATTACGGAAATTGCCGATCGGTTTCGGTAATTTCCGTAAATATCCTTGGTGATTTGCAATTTCAAAATGTGTTATTAGCGTAACGAATGACATACCAATATTGCTCTTACACTTGTGAATGAATATAATCACCAGTATCTCGATTATAAACAGTAATTATTGCTCACATAGTTCAGATTTCATCTTCTTTCATTTTCTACGCCAGATTTCATCTACTTTCATTTTCCCAATATCCGGGTCACTCAGCACCTGAAGACCGCTGGCGTGGTGCAGTCAAAGATCAGCTCGATGGTCACTATATTTTTTGCCCTTTTTTAAAACCTTTAAAATATTTCTCTTATTTCACGCATCTTTATTTTGCCCAAGTTGCTTTGTTTACAAATGGCGACCGATTGCAGCCACGTGGTCGGAAAATGACGCCATACCATTTCCTTTTACACAATACACATTAATGCAGTCACGGACGTAACACACATACACCAGTTTTATGTCACTGATTTTAATAGAGCGGATTTCTAAAAAAAAATCGTTTTGAACGGGTTAAAAAATCGAAAAACATTTCTTTACTCTCAAACCAAAACATGGCCGAACGAGAGTCATTGAAAATCTAACGTGGCCGAACCGAGTTCTAAAGAATATGAATACATATTTCACGATCACACAAGCCTGAAAGAAATCGCTTTGTCTACAAACGGCGACCAATATTGATGGCACGTGACTGGAAAACGACGTCATGCGGTTTCATTTTAATTCATTCAAGGGCATAATACACACGTGGTTTATGTTATTGGTTTCAATGGAGCGTATTTCTTAAATAGAAATATCGTTAAGAATGGGTGAAAATAAAGGCATTTTCTCTGGAAGTCTTAATAGACGTGACAGGTGTGTATTGAAAATTGCGCCCTGTGAAAAAAACAACAAAAAACAATTATATATCTAAATACCGGTTCTATAGTAAGCCATAAATTAATGACTTGTGTAAACAAACTAGCGTATGTCCTGCATTGATTGACCTAATTTTCTCACCCTGCTAGAATGCCGATAACGCCTGAGGCCATTGTTCACGGTTGAATAATTTTAACACACAGGTCAAATTTGGCTGCGATAAGATCAAAGAACCCAACGTGGACTTGTCCGGTTTTTACCTAGTTAGATAATGAACCAGTCTAACACCTTGTGCTGTAGGCTATTTTTGTATACATGCTTGGATTATCAGTGGCAAACGGTCAGCTTGCATTTACAACGATGATTTAGCGAAAATTTTTGAATTGATTTTTCGAAAATTTTATTGAATTATGGACCGAATTTTTAAACTTCTTTTTTTAGTAAAAATCGGTTCAGTAAACCCAAAATCGGTTCAGAACCGGAAAACCGACATTTTCTCGAGCCCTGGCCCCCGCCCATTGGGGCTTGAAAAAACAAATGGGCTGTATGATGCTTCCAAGCATAGCTGAAACCAACCGCACATTAGTACTGGTAAACCACTTAGACATTCCAAGCATGCCCAGGGAAAGTGGTGCGACTTGGACCGTCCATGCAAATAATCTCTATTGGTTTCATTGGGCAGCAGGGCTTGAGAAGTAATTTCATCGCAGTGTCGGGTAACAGTCCCACAAAATTGGAAGCAACGTCTCCAAAATGACCTATTCAGTGTTGACGGGGATGTTAAACCACAAATCAAACAAACAAAACCATGACTGGCTAAAACTAACCCTGTCTAGAAAAATTTTTACAATCCCAAAGCCATTAGAGCCATTGAGGATTCACTGCGTACTCTTTATTTTTCAGAACCTGATTTTGTGTCAGCATATGAGATTGGAGAGTTTGTCTATTTCTTCTTCAGAGAGGTGGCTGTAGAGTTCATCAATTGTGGAAAAGTATGTTTACCATTAGAATAACACACCCATGTGATAACGTGGACTCTAATGTGACTCAGTCATATCTCCCATATTCACATTTCTCTGATGGAAATTTGTCACATTTTTCTGATACTGTAAAAATACAAAAAAATTCAGACACCTTGAGGACTTGCTGTTATTCTCCATTTGTTTCATGATTCAGCAAAAAGAATCAGTCCAAAAAGTGCAGACAAAATGACAAACAGTGTAGACCCTGATCAGACTGCTCCTTTAGGAGCAGTCTGATCTGGGTCTGCAGTGTTTGCTTAGACCTGTCTGTCCCACTTCTTAGGATTATTACAGTATGTGTTGTGTGGCTTGTTAGAACTGGCTCATTAAGGTCATGTTAACAAGATGAGCAAAAATAAAGAAGATCTATACCCCTATAATCCCCACTTTTTCCCTATATAAAGTGGGGTTTACAATGGTAAGGTGATATGAGATTAGTCATAGTTTCAGTCCAATTTTGATTCTCTTTAAAGTAATACTTGATATGTTAAAATACTCTACATAATGTTAGTATTCATTCTAAGCCATAATGGAACATTCTGAAACAGCATTCCGGCCGTTGATCAAAGCATTGTTACCGTAACAAGCTTGTTAGTGACCTAATTGTTATCAATTCTGGCAAGTACCAAAATACTCTGGTATTTTTGCTGGAAAAAATAAGTAGCTTTTGTAATTGCATACTTTCATCAGTCAAATACAACAAATATAGTGCTATTTTTGATAAACAACAACAAGATTGCATTTTCTAAAATATGTAATATTTCTATCACTAGAGAGTCATGATAATTTTGTGCATTCTTTCATATCTCCAAAATGATTACTTTTCTGATGAAATTTGTGATATTTTTCTTTCAGACAAAGGTTGTGGGTACTTGTTAGAACTGTCTCAATGAGGAAGTTCTAACGAGCACCCAAAAACTATGTCTGGGAGCAGAAATAAGCATAATAATGTACTGTAAACCTCTTTATATAAAGTGGGGTTTAGAGGGGTGTTCATTTCACCAACTTGTTATCATGATGTGTATGAGGGAGATTTGCCATTTTGAAGAGACAGATTCTTATCGAATGTGAAGAAATTCTCAGTTAACATGAGGGGGACCTCAAAATTTTGGCATAGTTTGGGCAAAAATTAGCATCAATATGAGGGAGCCCCACTCCTGATAAGGTGTATCACATGTTTGGAAAGTTCATTCCACTAAAATGTTTTGAACAGCTACTGGATTTAGCTATGTCTTTTGTTTGAAAGATCATGAAATGCTTGTTTTAGAAATTAAAAAAACTGTGTTTCCTTTTTTTTTTAGCGAATATATTCCAGAGTAGCAAGATTGTGCAAGGTAAATATTTTATTTTGTTTTATTCAATTTAAAACACACCGGCCCCGATAGCTCAGTTGGTAGTGTGTCCGCTCCGGGAAACGGGAGGTCGCGGGTTCGATCCCGGGCCGTGACATACCAAAGTCGTTAAGAATGGTACTAACTGCTCCTCGCTTGGCACTCAGATTTATGGGGTAGAGCTAGGACTGGTCGACCCAGTGTCAGGATAATGTGACTGGGTGTGGTATCATGTAATGTGTCTGGGACATGATACTTCAGTGAGGCAGCACTATAAAAGTGAGCATTGAGCTCCCTGTTGCAACCAGGCACTGTCGTGATATGACTGAAAAATTGTTGAAAGCGACGTTAAACCCGAATTCACACACTCAATTTAAAACAACACCAAAACAAACAAATGGGCTTATTTTGTTCATCCAATGTTGCAAGGATACAAATCATAAAATTTGAATATAGGGTAAAGGACATAATGCCCCGCAAACTGTTATACAAACATTGCCAAAAAACTGGTGTAAAAAACAAGAATATAGTACTGTACATTAACCCTTACAGCACCACATAAATTTTTAGAGCAGATGGCCATTTTATTCCAGAGAAAATAAGGCTTGACATTACATGTGAATCATCTGCCATCTGCTAGACAGAAATTACACAGAAATATTTGAAAATGATATCTGCAAATGTCTTATTTGGTAGATAAAAATGCAAAATAGCTGGTTCAGTCATAAAATAGCATAAACTTTTAAGTTAATAAAACATCAGTCCAACAACATACCATTGCATAGCATTACATTTTCTTCAGAAAAATGAAATACAGCAATGTATGAGTCTTTAACCCTTTTTGTACCTAATGGAATCTTCCTCCTTAAATATACCAGGAGTCCATTCCAATATTTAGGGGTGTCAGGTTCTGTTTTCTTCAAATTTTATTTGGAAAATGGCTTAACTTTTCACAAACAGTGCAGGCCCTGATCAGACCCGGCATTCTGCGGCATCTGAACTGGGCCTGCACTGTTTGCCAACTACCCATTTTGGGGTTTCCCGTACAAAATGGGTTAAGATAGGTCAGCATGCCAATGATTCAAGGCTCACCAAGTCTAATTCCATATTTGATGGTTTAAGAGAAAACTTCTTTATAAAGACTCATGCTGGGTTTTTGGTCTAGAAAACTCGAGAAGTACAGTCCAGCCTGTATTAAGCAAGCACCTAAGGAATAACCAAAATGTCCTTGTTAAAGACAGGTGCTCGCTTAATACAGGTAAAATTTAGTGCATTTGCCTTTTTCAGGAACCAAATGCTTGCTTGCTTAAGACAGGTCACTTGCTTAATAGAGGTGGCTGCTAATACAGGTTTTACTGTATGTTCATGTTTTTTGTTCTTTTCTGCTCAGACTGACCGAGGAGGCTCATTTTTTCTTGATACTACCTGGACTAGTTACTTCAAATCACGTCTCAACTGTTCTATCCCGGGAGAGTATCCATTCTACTTTGACGAGGTTCAGAGTACATTCTACCTGGAGGAGGGTGATCAGAAATATGTCTATGCTGTCTTTACAACACCTATGTAAGTTCTAAGATGACAGTTCAGATTTCCTTTTGATAGATACATTTGTAGGTCTTTTGAAAAGGAAATATATACCACAACCTCTTTATAACATTATTGTTGGGGTCCAAAGCACACTAATTAAGCAACCATATTAAATCCAAAAAAAAGTATAGTTTATAAAGAAAAATGACCATTTATGGTCATTTTTCTATATAATCTATACATTTTTGAGATCCATCTTTAAACTTGGTTGTATCTCAAACCTTGTTACAATAAATAGTGCTATGAAGACCCTGATGTGTATTTTAAGACTGGGCACCTGCCCATCGGAGCTTGGAGAAATAGATTAGGCTGCATGATACTTCCACGTAGAGGTAAAACTGATAGCATCTAAGTACTAATAAATGGCTTAGAAGGACTAAGCCTGCCCAGGCATAGGGGGGCAAGTCTTACCATCCAGTGCATATAAGCCCTATTGGTTTCATTAGGCAGCAGGGCTTGAGATGTCATTTTATCCATAATGTCTGATAAAAGTCCCACAAAATTGGAAGCAATGTCTCCAAAATGACCAAGATGGTGTTGACGGGGAACACTAAACCTCAAGTCAAACAAAATTTTTTAGACATATTTGCAGGGACACAACTTTTGTACTTCCTATTTGATTTTGTGTTAATTGATCCCTTCTTAGAGGAAAGGATTTGCTATTAGGAATCAGATTCTTTCATCTAAGTAAAGACCCTTACCTATATTTGAGATGAGAAATATTTTTCAACGAGTTTTATCCTTTGAAGCTGTATCTACCATATTTTCTCTAAATATTCAGTCACGTTTTAAAGAGCAATATAGTGTCAAAAATTGCCGGCCTTGGAAGCTCAGTCGGATGCGCCTCTGACTGGTGATCAGGAGGATATGCAGGATTGATACCTGCCAAGGTCAGCAACATTCTTTCCTGGAGATTGATCGTTAAATCTTCTCTACAATCATTCTCTCCCTTCCACTGATTCAAGAAGGGCAGTTGTCAGTTTCTGGCAAAAGAATGTGCACTGTACTGGTTAACCGCTAACGTATAATCCTACCCAGGAAAAATATGGATAGGTAAACTGACTGACTCAATATGACCTAAATAGTGTTGACTGGGCCATTAAACTCCAATACAAACAAACAAGTGTCAAAAATTATTCATTATATAGAATATTTTAGTTGCAAAGTGTTTGAACAGTGGCAAATAGTGTCTGTCTTTCAGGAGCAATCTGATCTCGGTCTAGATCAGTAGCTTAGACTTGTTTTGAGGGAAAATATAGTATTTTTCTTAACCCATTTAGTACGGGAAACCCCAAAACGGGTACAAGGGCAAACGGTGCAGACCCAGATCAGACACCGCAGAACGCGGTGTCTGATCAGGGCATACACTGTTTGCGAAAAGTTAAGCCATTTTCCAAATAAATTTTGAAGAAAAAACAACCTGACACCCCTAAAGTTTGAAATTAAACCCTGCTATATGTAAGGAGGAAGATTCCATTTGGTACAAAAAGGGTTAAAGAAGTTCTGGTTACTGATTCTTTTCATATTTTTCTTAAAGCAGTAGATTACTGATTCTTGTCATATTTTCCAGGAATAGTATAGCAGGCTCAGCAGTGTGTGTGTACAATATGACAGGGTTCAATACTTCATTTTCGGGACCATTTAAATACCAGGAGAGCCCAAGATCAGCCTGGGAGAGACACGATAACTCCAACCCTCTTCTGAAGGTGAGTACTTTTAGCTAACTATAACAGAAAATGTGTTCATGAGCATACTGTTATCTCTTTGGCTCAACAAATTTGTTAAAATTTTAGGAGAATTACAGCAAGTCCTCAAACTGTCTGAAGATTTGGATTTTTACAGTATATTGAAAGGGAAAAAACCAACAAATGCAAAAAATGTCTTGAATCTTAAGTGCTTTTAATGTATGAAATGCAAAATTTCAGTGCAGTATTGTCACTCAGTAACAGCATGCTTTGCAGTTAATGTACGGCATTGATGAATAAGTGATTTAGGACTCGGTTGATATATCTGGCTGATATAATTTCATAGTTGTTGCCTATACATTATCCGGAATTGCTGAATGGAAAAATCATGAAATTCAGGCCATATAGCAATTCTTATATGGATAAAACTGATTTATAAGGACATAATGAAAATAATAAATCACAGTGTTTCTTTGTGCTGTGGCTCAGCAGACAAGAACCATGAACTATTTACTATTTCTTTTCCAGTCGTGTGTATTTACACCAACATTGACAGTTCTTGTGAGCTGTCAGCAGAAAGAAAAGCTCATTTAGGGTTGGGAAGGTATCTCAAGAAACCGGATTTCCCACCCTTTGAAAATAAATTAGTGGCTGATATGATTTTTTATGTTGACAGTACAGAAAATGTGGCTTGAAAATATGGAAAGTTTTGAAAACTCAGAGGCCACTTTGAAATCTTACACTTTCATTAACAGTTCAGAGGGTCTCAGCTTGTCCAGGAACTTTGTAAGTAACTTACTACTACAATACTTAACACAGATCTGATACATAGAGGAGTTTAGCCCCCGCCCATAGGGGCTTGAAGAAATATATGGGCTGCATGATGCTTCCAAGCTTCCGGCCCGCACACTAGTACTGGTAAACCGCTTAGAGGATCTAAGCCTGTCCAGAAACCGCGGTGCGAGGCGGACCGTCCATGCTAATAAACCCTATTGGTTTCATTGGGGGACAGGGCTTGAGATGTCATTTCATCTCAGTGTCGGGTAAACGTCCCACAATATTGGAAGCAACGTCTCCAAAGTGACCTTTACAATGTTGACGGGGATGTTAAACCTCAAATCAAACAAACAAACATAGAGGAGTTTCTGTACAGACTATTGTTTTCAACCATTACAGTGTCCAGAAGAGAAGAAAGATGCCAGTAAAAGATCATTTGAAGAGACGGAGAATGAGAAGAAACAGAGTATGATTACTCAGAAATATCAGATGATGGACCTTGCTGTACAGCCAACCACACTCATGCCACTCATGCATCAGATGAATGAAAGGTAGGTTGGACCAGCAGAGTAGCAGACAGCATAAATTTTTTTTTTATTTTTCAGCCTTATGCTTGAAATGACGTGAATCGTCTGCTGGGGAGACAATTCTTATAAATTATAATCTCCTTATGCTAATTTGGTTAAGCACAAAAAGTTATTTAAGAAACACAGTTAACAATTTGTTCTTCTTTATTACAAAAGCATAAGAGTGATCTCTTAGCTCTTGGCCAATTTAGAAACTAGAACCGATGCATTATTGTAACTTGAGTTGATACTAATTTATTTGAGTTCGATTGCGATGAAAGCTTCAAGCTTATTGAATTGCTCTAGAACACTCATTCCGGGTGTTTTCACATGCATGCAAGGGAGAGGCAGTGGCTTTTACACCACTGCTACCCATTTACACCTGGGTGGAGTGAGCAGTGTCATTACTTGTCTTGCCCAAGGACACACCTCGATACCGGTGCCGGATTCGAAGGCACATTGTAACATATTCGAACGTATTGTAACTTTTATGATGCCAGTTAAAACTGTATCTGAAAAAGTTTTTCGTTTATGTTGTCAGCTGAATCTTCTTGCAAGCTTTTCAAAATATATTTTTACAGGCAAATTGTGTTGACCCTGATCAGACTGGAAGAGCAATCTGAACTGGTCCACACTGTTTTAAACATTTACATTTAAAGTAATGAGAAGGCAACAAAGCAGACAACAATTGTCATGGTTAGCATCTGAAGGGTTAATATATGAGTTTATTACTCAGCCCATTTTAAATGTGGGATTTATAAACCTTGGGAGGTTGAACACCCGATAAAGAAACTTGTGTGTCTTGTTTAACACCCGATAAAGAAACTCTTGCGCACGAGTTTCTTTATCGGGTGTTCAACCTCCCGAGGTTTATAAATCCCATAGTTTAAATGGGCTGAGTCAATAAACTGTATTTTACATGCATTGGATAGAGCTGATGGATCACTTTGCATCTAATTCCATGTACAGTTCACTCTTAACATACACTCCATGCAAAAGGTAGTGGGCACAGTAACACATAAGCTGACTGAAACAAAACTGTATAGACGCCATCTTGAAAGCACTTCCTGTTGTAATGAATGAAAATAGAAGAAATAAAGTTATTATAATGATAAAACCATTAAAAATGCGAGAGAGAGCGGTAACCAAACATACCCTGCAATTAGTAGTTATGTCCAGATAATCTTTATTTTAACGTTGCATCTGACTTGAATGTCACATATTCTGCACACCTGTTGATATCTTCTCAGGAGTCATTCAGATGACATCATGAATAACGTTTACGTGTCTGAAACTTTCCCGCGTTAGAATATAACCATTTCATTGCAAAAGCAGTACCTTGTATGTTGTGCAAAAAGTAGTTCCAGCTACAAAGATTTGTTTCCCTGGCAAGAGGAAATATTCCTTCTTAGCAAAAAAGAAAATATCAAGTTTATGTCTGATAGAAATCATGGTATTTCTCTGTTATGCATGTAATATAATTTATTACCCTTTCTTCAGGTGGACTCATGTACTGGTGGACAGTGTACAGGGAAAACACAGTGTATATAATGTAGTGTTTATAGCCACAGCTGATGGTAGAATACAAAAAATGTTGAATCTACCCACCATGAATGAAACCTGTCTCATAGAAGAAATCAAAATTGTGCCAAATGGTGAACCTAAACCAGTGAAAGCCATGAAAATATCTCATCAAGAGGTAATCAGACATTGAATATACCCTAGGCTGTTCACATGTTAAAATTTTCTTTAATTTGTGTCATATATTGGCCATTATAACCCAATCTCATACGTAAAGAGTACAGTGGAAATCCACTATTGAGACCACCTAAAATAAAGACAAATTCTGCTTTAAAAGTAGAAGTAAAACAAAGATCAGGAATCGATACAATTAACTTACTCCACCCATCAAAGACACCAAAGGGAAAGAAATACAAACATTAAGCGACCAGACCATAATGGAAACCTAAACAAAGGAATGCCATAAGGAAAGTTACTTTTCCACAAAATGGCCATATGGCCATCCAAAATTAAAAGACACAAGTGATACACACAGTAAGTAACAAACAACAACATAAATAAATCGCCACAGAAGAACCGCCTTGGAACGGTCAGTGGAAAGACTTCCACTGGGGGGCCCAAATCGACCCCACGGGGCCACAATCCTCGCCCCTTACTTCCGCCGCGATTTAGACAAACAATTTGTTCAGTCCGCATAAGCTTATTAAGAAGGGTGCAGTTACTCTCTCTTGGCGTTTTCTGCATACAATGTTCTATGGCCAGGGACCACCTTTGGGACTGTTCAAAAGTTGTCTTAAAGATCACTTTTGAACAGTTCCAAAGGTGGTCTTAATATAGGAATTTTACTGTATATGTATTCATGAGGTTAACAAGTCATGAAATCAATGCCATCTATATCCCACTTTTTATAGCGAAAATTGTGGATCCCAGGGGTATACACTATTTTTCTTATTTCTGCTCCAAGACATAGGTTGGGGGTATTCAACGAGTACCCCCAACCTATGTCTTGGAGCAGAAACCTATGTTTGGAAATTTTCATCCGAAAAAAAAAAAAAACATTTTGGAGATGTGAAAGAATGCACTATGTCACACGCATGTGTTATTATAATGTATGGCTATGGTATGAGTTTGAAGCTGCATTAACTGTCATCATCCAGTAATTTTGACTGCTGGGTGGTTGGGTTGGTTTTTCATTTAACATCATTTTGACATGCAACCCTGTAGAAGCTCGAAACTGTATCTAGGCAAAGATGTGACCACTTTTGCAGACATGTAAAGAACACCATCTGAGTGATTTAGATTATAAAAATGACCACAATAGAAACAACTGCTAGGTTATGCTGCATTGGTTAATTAAATAGACAACTGCCCTTCCTAAAAGTGGGGGTGGGGTGATCAAATAACTGCAGTTTTCAGCCATCTTTCTCAGATTCACGCATTTATTAGTTAATTTTGAAAAATCGTATCGTATCTAAGCTACATTCTACTATTTTTATTGCCTTGAGGTTGGGCTACAAGTTCTAACAACATTAGTTACAGCCCTTCCCCTTAACTTGATCAAAATGTGGCAAACATTAAATAGAGGTTATTATATGGTAAAGGTGTGCCTCTAAGTCATATTGGCACCGGTATGTCATATTGGCCCGAGGGCTTTACCTCTTTATTACATCATTTATATAGCATAGTTATATTGCAACGTGAAGAAATGAAGGCAAAGAGAACATTTACTATTTAAATGTTGATGCCGGGAACGTTTCATCGAGTGGGTTGAGGCTATATTTTCGGTATCCGCCGAAAAAAAAGAAAGAAATTCCTTTTAAATTATATAACTGATTAGTAGGCCTACACTAACCATGCTCACGGTAATACAGTAACATAGTAGTGCGCAGCAAATTACGTCACAAGTGACGTCGCAACTGTAAGTTTAAAAACAAAAACAAATCGCCATTTTAAATACAGAATTTCTGCAGTCCAAAGAATGCTTTTTAAGGTATTTTAAAGAATGTTTTGTGCTTATTTGAAGACCATTTTAATTTTAAAGGCTCTTAGTGTCATTCATCAAGCTACTGCATAATCGATTCCGTGTGTAGCAGTCGGTCGCGGTGGTTGTTTACGTTAAAATTCAAGACGACACTTTTTGGGGACATGTTCCCTCCCACAGATTTCTTCTGCACAATTTTCAGCTCCTCATAAGGGCTATTCCAGTATAATCTATTAGGGTGGGGCGGACGGCAACTTTTTTATTTAGTGGCCGTAGGCTATGGTTTTAGAAAAACAACATAGGCCGTAGGCTGTACAACAGAATTTTTAAAATTTACGGTAGGTTGTACTACCGATTTTTTAAAAAATCCCGTAGGCTATGTTGAAAGAAAATAAATAATTGTTGTAGGTTGTCAAATAACAACAGGGCCCAGACATCTGAATCGTTCAGTTTGAAGTTCCGCAGAGATTTTAAACAAAAAGCAACGCTGAAATTGTGAAAAAAAGAAAGGCTCGGCAATTTTACTGCTGTTTACAGGTCAAAGGTCGTTTGAGTAGGACACAAATCAATATCCGGTAACGGGACGCTTCGCCCCCGGTCGATGACCTTGCCTGACATAATGGAAAATTACTGGGCTTAGTTACTGAATGACGCAATAATCCCCGTTCCAAAAAAAAAAAAAAAAAATACTTGTGTTGGTAGCGCATGATTTGCATGATTTATGTAAACACAATATTAGCACGCTGTTTAATCAGTAAGCTTCAAGGGATTTATGGCCCGAGATAATTAGTTAATTGGGGATTATGATACCCAAGGAATGTTTATATAGCGGATGCCACCCAGAGCGTGCCGAGCTTTGAGCTGTAATAAATTACGTAACAGTACCCAAAAGTGTACCCAGGTGGTCATCGGACGGGCAATAAAACCCACAGATGGGTAGACAGCCTTTCATTGGTCAATTGTTTCAGTCCCTTTAATAAATATTAATTTCTTAAAAAAAATATGCAACGTCTGATCAGGGCCTCAACGCTGACACTTGAACAGACAGACAGACGCAATTATTTAGCGGCACCTTATCAGGGTCTACAGGTTTTAGGACCTTATAATGCTACGACACCCGGATCAGACACTCCACAATCACTGTGCGACGTCTAATCCAGCTCCAACCGCCGACGGTTCATTTTATTTTATTTTCCGCGACCGAATAGGTTTGAAGGATATAGCGATGAGTCTTGCGCCTGTCCAAATGTCCGTCCGTCCGTAGACACAACGGACAGATGCAAACAATGCGGATCCAGATCAGACGCCATACTATTATTAAACGGCTTCTGTTGAGGGTCTGCAGGTTTGCAGATGGCATCTGAGATGGCAGAGACCCGGACAAGACGCTGCGCAAGGATAATGCGGCGTCTGATCAGGGTCTTATAGCCCATGGTGGTGTTTTTTATCCCTAATCTGAACAGGTTCGGAGCCTGGCGTCCGTACATCCGCCCATCCGTAGACACATCATTATGAGTGGCGTCCGTTCAAATATCCGTCCGTAGACGCAACAGACAGATCCAAACAATGCAGATCCGGATCAGACGTCGTACAATTATTAAACGGCGTCTGATGAGGGTCTACAGGTTTGAAACGACATCTGAGATGGCGCGGACCCAGACAAGACGCTGCGCAACGACAATGCGGCGTCTGATCAGGGTCTTATCGCCGACGGTGGTGTTTTTTATCCCTAGTCTGAACAGGCTCGGAAGATATAGCGATCAGCGTGGCATCATCTACCCGTCCGTCTGTATGACAATAGACAGAACACAAAGGTGAAAACAGTGAATCAGACGTCATACAATTATTATACGGCGTCTGAATAGGGTCTACAGGTTTGTAGACGGCATATGCGACGGCACGGACCCAGACCAGGTGCTGTACAATGATCATGTGACGTCTGATTAGGGTCTGACCGCTGACGGTGCGTTTTATTTTTTATCCCCCTGACCAAATAGGTTTGGGGTTATAGCGATCAGCCTGACGTCCATCCGTCCGTCCGCAGACACCAAATTGTGATAGCCAAAACTACAATACCCTATGAGATAGATTGTCGGTACTTGTTACAATAGAACATGAGGTTCAAAAAGCATGCCGTGAGCAAGAACCAAAACTCTGAGTGTCCTGGTATTTTAGTTATTTCCCCTGACAATATAAACTTGATCTTTGTTTTACTTCTACTTTGTGATCACAATATCTCCTATATATTTGAAGATATATTGATTGACTTGATACCGTTGTACATAAGGTCAAGAAGGGTTGTCATGAGCAATAACCATAACTCTGGATGTCATGGTATTATAGTTATCTCCCCTTACAAAATAACATTGCGATCAATAACTCCTATACCCTTTGACATATTTTGATGGTAGTTGGTACAAGTGTACTTGGGGTCAAGAAAGAGTGTCGTGAGCAAGAAACAAAACGCTGGGTGCCATGGTATTTTAGCTATCTCCCCTGGCAATGTGTTATCTACCCTGAGTCCAGGGCTTTAGATAAGGCTGCGTACCGCGTAAATTACGAAAATAATTGGGAGGATACTCCTTTTTTTTCAAATCTGCTGCGTATCAGGTACGAAAAACAAACAAGGCAACGCAAGCGTAGCATCCCCTCGCAACTGCATACCATTCATTAACATGAAAATCCAATCTGAATATGGTGAACATTTGTGGAAGGTTTGATGCTTCTACGATGAATACTGTGTCGTCTATCCTGCTCACAAGGTTTTCAAGGTCAAGTCCATTGTGACCTTGACCTTTGACCCCTGACCTTGAAATTCAATAGGGTTCATCCTCTGTACATGGTGAACATTTGTGGAAGGTTTGATGCTTCTACGATGAATACTGTGTCTTCTATATTGCTCACAAGGTTTTCAAGGTCAAGTCCATTGTGACCTTGACCTTTGACCCCTGACCTTGAAATTCAATAGGGTTCATCCTCTGTACCTGGTGAACATTTGTGGAAGGTTTGATGCATCTACGATGAATACTGTGTCTTCTATCCTGCTCACAAGGTTTTCAAGGTCAAGTCCATTGTGACCTTGACCTTTGACCCCTGACCTTGAAATTCAATAGGGTTCATCCTCTGTACCTGGTGAACATTTGTGGAAGGTTTGATGCTTCTACGATGAATACTGTGTCGTCTATCCTGCTCACAAGGTTTTCAAGGTCAAGTCCATTGTGACCTTGAGCTTTGACCCCTGACCTTGAAAGTCAATAGGGTTCATCCTCTGTACATGGTGAACATTTGTGGAAGGTTTAATGCTTCTACGATGAATACTGTGTCTTCTATCCTGCTCACAAGGTTTTCAAGGTCAAGTCCATTGTGACCTTGACCTTTGACCCCTGACCTTGAAATTCAATAGGGTTCATCCTCTGTACATGGTGAACATTTGTGGAAGGTTTGATGCTTCTACGATGAATACTGTCTTCTATCCTGCTCACAAGGTTTTCAAGGTCAAGTCCATTGTGACCTTGACCTTTGACCCCTGACCTTGAAATCCAATAGGGTTCATCCTCTGTACCTGGTGAACATTTGTGGAAGGTTTGATGCTTCTACGATGAATACTGTGTCTTCTATCCTGCTCACAAGGTTTTCAAGGTCGAGTCCATTGTGACCTTGACCTTTGACCCCTGACCTGGAAATTCAACAGGGTTCATCCTCTGTACCTGGTGAACATTTGTGGAAGGTTTGATGCTTCTACGATGAATACTGTGTCTTCTATCCTGCTCACAAGGTTTTCAAGGTCAAGTCCATTGTGACCTTGACCTTTGACCCCTGACCTTGAAATTCAATAGGGTTCATCCTCTGTACATGGTGAACATTTGTGGAAGGTTTGATGCTTCTACGATGAATACTGTGTCTTCTATCCTGCTCACAAGGTTTTCAAGGTCAAGTCCATTGTGACCTTGACCTTTGACCCCTGACCTTGAAATTCAATAGGGTTCATCCTCTGTACATGGTAAACATTTGTGGAAGGTTTGATGCTTCTACGATGAATACTGTGTCTTCTATCCTGCTCACAAGGTTTTCAAGGTCAAGTCCATTGTGACCTTGACCTTTGACCCCTGACCTTGAAATTCAATAGGGTTCATCCTCTGTACATGGTGAACATTTGTTGAAGGTTTGATGCTTCTACGATGAATACTGTGTCTTCTATCCTGCTCACAAGGTTCCGGACAGACACACACACACACACACAGACACACACACACACACTAACACACGGACGCACGGCACCGATGCTATATCCCCATTCGCAACGTTGTTGCGAGGGGATAATAAGCATTACGCATTTAATATTTTTTGAGAGCGTATTTGGAACGCACGTGAAATAAATGACGTGTGTAATAAAAGGCGGGAAATTCTCACACGGGAAAATTATGCATTCACAAATTATTTCAAGGGTATCAAGTTTTATTGGGGTTGGGGTTACGGTCCTTTCAAGATTATATCACGTATAGAGCCGATCCGATCGTTAATCAGGTGGGCGTAAACCGGAGTAATCTGAACTACAGTAAGACGAGCGAGCAGTGAAGTCTCGGATCAGTCAGCGCATGCGCGCGAGCCTTCATTAGCCGTATTGATTGGATGGGCAGGTCATTGCTCAGCAGTATCGACACGCATCAGTCTGCGCATCGCTGATTTTACAAGCTGGGTTATCCAAACGGACTTGCGTAGTTGTTGCGCATGTTGTTCTGACTTACATAGTGGTTGCGCATGCTGGTCTAAGTCTTTGAGTATCGTGCGACCATTGAAGACTCGGAGTAGCCTGCGCATAATTGCAAACTGCTCAGTCTTCGCTGACCCCAAGAGCCTTTTGCAGGGCTACTCAGAGATAGGTGAGAAAAAAAGGTTGCCCGGGTTGCGCATGTTGATCTGGGTCTTTGCAAGGTGTTGTGCGACGCATCTCGGTATACACACTGTTTACTTGTAATACTGTCGCAGACTGATCAAGCCGCGGGGATATTGCTAACACCAGCTTTGCATTTTGATCAGAGTCTTTGCAGATCATTGGCAACCAGTGGAGACGAACGTTCAGCCTTAGTTCTGAAACGTCAAATGACATGGATAATTATTGAGTAGTCTCCCTTGAACAGATTACTTTTTCAGTCATCTGTTATTTTTTGTATTGCTTTAATAACACGCTTTCAGATGAATCAAACAAATTATTTTTTTATTTAAATATTATAATTCTATATTAAAAGATACCTAGAAGTTAAATGTTCAAATGTTTTTTTAAATAATAAACGTTGCTATTGCTTCGACCCAGTACACCCCTTACTTGTGAAATGCATGTAAATATACATGTATATAATTCCAGTAGAGACACCAGTACTATCAGCTTCACTAGCGGGTGAAAAGCCATTGAGTTCCGATTATAACATTGCCTGTAAGGAAACACGATGGGTCCCACGATCGAAGGGTGGAAGAAAATAAATATCCATGGACAAAAATATGTTGAAATTGAGAATATGGTTTTGAAAATGAATTATAAAAGTTTTAAAGAATATGAGTTTCACTCCATATCTTGGACAATAAAGTGATGCTGATATTCAAAAGTTTTAGAAACTCTTTGGCCACAATAATTAGCCATTGAAGTCCTGCTATCCGCCAAGAGAACTGAACCCCAAAAGTTAGATTTCTCCGTCAACAAACTGCTCAGAAGGGATCTCAATGTGGCATTGTTTTGTCTGATTTGTGGCCAGGCATACTGCATGTTTTCTAATAGACACAGATATTGAATATGTGTATCTATAAGAAAACAAACAGTACACCTGGCCACAAATCAGTCCATAAAAACATTGTCGAGGCTGCAAAATAAAGAGTTTTGGTTTATTTTTCAGTACTCTTTAAAAATTTCTCGTTACTCATTTTTTTAAAAAAGGACGAGTACTGTACTCTTTCGAAAAAAAAATTATCTAAAGCCCTGGCCTGACAATGTAACCTTGTGGTTGCCATAACTCCATTACCCTTTGAGATATATTGATGGGACTTGGTACAGAAATACAAGAGGTTAAGACGATGTGTCTTGGACAAGAACCACAACTCTGGGTGCCAAGATATTTTAGATATCTCCCCTGACAAAGTAACCTTGCGATCGCAAGAACTCAAACACATTTTGAGTATCAACCACCCCATAGCCAGCTCTTTGGGGTGAGCTGGCTATGGGGTGGTTGATACACTGATTTGAAAAAAAAGTAAAGTTGGGGAAGGGGGTGCAAAAATGATAGATAGACGATAAAAGTTATTTTATTTTATTATATTATTTTATAAAAAAAATCACACCCGTGTGTCATAGTCCATTCTTTGATTTCTCCAAAATGGCTACTTTTCCATTGAAAACTTTGATATTTGTCTTATTTATACTCGGAACATAGGTTGTGGGTATAGATTGAGGCAGTTCTAACGAGTACCCACAACTTAAGTCAGGTAACCTGGAATACCGTCGGAAGGTAAGATATTTTTTTTGGCTTTTCCTGAAATTTATCCAATGGGGAGGATAAGAAAACAATATTTTTAATGGAAAAGTCCAAAAGAATCATCGTCAACCATTTAAAATAGGATTGAGGGCAAAAAATTAGGAATAGTCAGGTTACCTGAAACACATTTTTTTAGCCTGGTCTGAATTTTTAATCCCCCGCCGCGAAGCGGAGCAGAGCTGGGATTATAGGAATGGCCTTCGTCTGTCCGTCTGTCTGTCCGTAACACTTTCTTGTCCGCTCCATATCTCCTGAACCCTTTGATAGATTTTCATTAAACTTTGGTCAATTATTCGTCTCAATTAGCTGGTGTGCAGAACCCATAAATGAACCATGCCCACTCAAGGTTAAGGTCATGGTTGAAGGTCACGAGTTTGAAACTTGGAATTTTTTGTCCGTTCCATATCTCCTTTACCCTTGGAAGGATTTTCATTAAACTTTGGTCAAATATTCTTCACAGTGAGCTGATGTGCAGAACCCATGTCCGTTTGTCCGTCTGTCAGTTTGTCTGTCCGTCCGTCTGTCCGTAACTTTTTTTGTCCGCTCAGTATCCCTGAACCCTTTAATAGATTTTCATTAAACTTTGGTAAATTATACCTCTCAGTGAGCTGGTGTGCAGAACCTATAAATGAAGCATGCCAACTCAAGGTCAAGGGTCATGGTTGAAGGTCACGAGTTTGAAACTTGGAATTTTTTGTCTCTTCCATGTCTCCTTTACCCTTGGAAGGATTTTCATTAAACTTTAGTCAAATAGTCTTCACAGTGAGCTGATGTGCAAAACCCATGTCCTTCCATCCATCTGTCTGTCCGTCTGTCCGTAACTTTTTCTTGTCCGTTCCATATCTCCTGAACCCTTTAATAGATTTTCATTAAACTTTGGTCAATTATCCCCCTCAGTGAGCTGATATGCAGAACCTATAAATGAACCATGCCGACTCTAGGTCAAGGTCACATTTGAAGGTCACGAGTTTAAAACTTTGAATTTTTTGTCCCTTCCATATCTCCTTTACCCCTAAAAGGATTTTCATTAAACTTTGGGTCAATTATCCCCCTCAGTGAGCTAACCATGCCAACTCAAGGTCAAGGTCACAGGCGAAGGTCACAAGGTTGAGCCTTGATACTAAATGCGGCGGGGGATTTGGCTGTCCTCCAGACTGCTTTCATGTCTTTTCTCTTTTTTTTAAGTAAACAAAAAACAACTTTCATGATAAAATTTATTCATTTTTGGGGCATTCAATAATCAATATAAAGACACCAACTGTGACAATGGTTTTTACACATGATCCAGGATTTCAGTTTATAAAGAGGGAAAGATTTTTAGTCGCAAGATCTTTTCTGATGAATATATCTAAATATATATTTAATTACCTGTGGGTTGTCTCTACCTGAAATAGTTTCACCCCGTTGGTTATATCTAGAAAAAAATACAAATGTCCGTTGGTTATATCTAGAAAAAAATATCCGTAGGCTGTATTGAAAAAAAATTGTTTTAAAGCGTAGGCTATGTGAAAATCTAAGTGCCTTCCTCCCCCACCATATAGATTTTACTGGAACAGCCCTAAGTGAAGGGATCTGTTCGTTTAAGGTTGTTGGCAAGACCTTATTGTTTCAAATGTTGGGACAGCCTTGCTGTGCTTGAAAGCAACGTCCTTCACAATGCTTCCCAATTGTGAGTGAACTTCTTTTAAAAAGTATTTTGTTTTTCATTTTTCATGCTTGCCACGAAATATCAGACTTTTCTCAAAATCTATTGTTATCCCTGTCTTCTATCGCTCTGTCTAGGTCCAGAAGTCAGGTTGACATTGCTTCAAGTGATTTTTCTGCGGCCATTTTGAAGCTTATGGAGTACGGCATTAACGTTCTATTGCTATAGTAACAGAGGGGAGCAGTGCCAATATGGAAAGGCAGTGCCAAAAATCCATATTATATGGACTTTTGGCCCAGTCACGTGACTGTGCCATCAAAATAGCGAATAAATGAGCCTGTATTGAAAGATTCTAATGTAATTTTCCTATAGAAGGTATGTAATAAATGTTGTTACAGTGTTGTGAGAGTTAATATTATATGGTTATTTGATGCCTGTTTAGACAATATGCAAAACGATTGCCCCTCGATGTTGTAGACAACCTGATGCACTATTGCCCTAGGCCTTGTCCCTTGGGTTATAGTGCTTAAGGTCATCCACAGCACTTTGGGGCAAAAATTTTGACTATTATCCAAACAGCCACCAAATAATAGTATAGTAATACACTCTACAGAGAAAAAAATGGGATAAATAAGCGTATACATGAGTTTTCTAATTAATGCTCAGAAACAAAGATTATAAGTACTCATTAGAACCACTTTGCACAGATGGTACTCACAGTCTAATTCTGATTGAGACTGAAATAAGAAAAATATCACAAATTTTCAGAAAAATACAATCTTTACAGGCATGAAAGACATTTTTATTCTGCATGGGTTTGCTATCCTTATACTGGCAAATCCTTGCATGTCTTGTCCTGCTGAATAAATTAATTTAGCTGCACCCATTTCTGACTTTCAACCCATTTCTGACTTTCAACCAATCAGATTAATTGCTATCACTTATTCCTACAAATTCACAAACCAAATGTCAAGATGGTATAGAATAATAGAAGTAAAGGCAATGATACAATCAACCCACACCTCCCATCAGAGATACCAAAGGGAAAGAAACACAAACATGAAATGAAAATACCACAATCCCAAATTATGCCTATACAAATACATTGTAAACTTTACCACCGAAAAAAAAAAAGACGAAAATCTTAAGATAAAAATTTTTGATATCTTTCTTATTTCTTCTCAAACTATAGATTGTGGGTACATGTTAGAACCGCCTCATCAAGGCAGTTCAAACGAGTACCCACAATCCATATTTTAGAGCAGAAATAAGAAAAATAAGATATACGAGGGTAGGCTGAAAAGTTCTGAGCCTGACCAAGATCCAATGGTTTGCCCATGCTGAAAATGCCTTATTTTTCAACATAGTCTTCCTTCCTGTCCACACACTTCCTCCAGCGATGCGTGAGTCCTTGGATCCCAGAGGTATAGAATGTCTCATCTTGGTCCCTGAAAAACACCTCCACAGCAGCTATCACCTCCTCGTCTGACCGATAATGCTGCGCAGCCAAGTGCTTTTTCATGTTTGGAAACAGGAAGTAATCTGATGGAGCTAGATCAGGTGAATACGGAGGGTGATCGACAAGTGTGAAGCTACAGTCATGCACAGCAGCCATTGCAACAACCGATTTATGAGCAGGTGCATTGTCCTGATGGAACAAGACCCCTTTTGTAAATTTTCCAGGTCGTTTAGCCTGAATTGCTTTTCGCAATTGTTTTAGCAGATC
The DNA here is from genome assembly GCA_963580285.1 of Lucinisca nassula. Classification (NCBI taxonomy): domain Eukaryota; kingdom Metazoa; phylum Mollusca; class Bivalvia; order Lucinida; family Lucinidae; genus Lucinisca; species Lucinisca nassula. The sequence goes on along the minus strand of OY757019.1, from coordinate 72,495,648 downwards.
TGCATAATACTCCCCATTAATTTTTCTGCCCTTTTGAAGGTAATCTATGAATATTATACCCTTGGCATCCCAGAACAATGATGCCATCACCTTCCCTGCAGAGGAGACGACCTTTGCCTTCTTTGGAGGGGGTGAGCAAGGGTGCTTCCAAAGCATGGATTGTCTTTGGGTCTCTGGCTCAAAGTGATGAACCCAACACTCATCCTGAGTGACAAAACGGTCAAGAAAACCATCTTGGTCTGCTTCAAAAATAGCCAAGTTAGCTTGTGACAGGTTCAGTCTGGTCAACTTTTGGTCAGGCGTCAAAACCCGTGGCACCCATCTGGTGGAAACCTTCGACATTCCTAATTCACTGTGTAGAATGTTCTCTACTCATTCACGGGAGATGCCAACCATGTTAGCTAACTGATTCACAGTTAAATGCCTGTCATCCATCAATCACGGCCCTGTGCACTTGGCTAATGGTCTCCTCAGTTGTTGCCGTTGTGGGTCGTCCCCACCGGTCATCATCTTCAAGGCTGTCCTTGCCCATCTTAAAATTTGCTGCCCACCTTTTCACGGTTGCATGCAAAGGAGCATCATCCCCTAATGTAGCAACCATATCGGCAAGAATGTCCTTAGGAGCTAACCCCTTTTTATGGAGGTACTTGATGACACCACGATGCCAGAGTTTGTCCATTCTCTCAAAAACGTGCTAGTATTAATTTTCAAAGTCGAGAATTTCTGTGTTATTGCAGGTAAACTTGAACTCATTTGAGTCAAATCAAGTAATAAAGGTTGGGATTTAATGAATACAAAATTTCATGGCTGTTCGATGCATGCTTCTTGGTCAGGCTCTGAACTTTTCAGCCTACTCTCGTACCTTGTAACCCCAGTTTTACTGTATAAAAGTGGGGTTCAAGGGGGTCAAAATTATATGGGCATGTTTTCGTCATGATACCCGTTTTTATTTTTTCTTTAATCTATTTCAGAAGGCCATTTTCATCTCTACATTTAACAATATCATTAAAATACCCCTGGAAAGATGTTCCAGATTCAAAGATAGCGAGTAAGTACATACATAGAGGTTTCAACATTTAAACTTAAGTGGCATGGTCAGGGATGCCTGAAAAAGACATAAAGCTTACAATAAGACATGTCCGACCAGGGAAGACTGTCACAAAAACATGTCTATATAAATTTGACCCCATTTAACCCCACTGTTATACAGTAAGCCCCCGCCCATAGGGGCTTGAAGAAATATATGGGCTGCATGATGCTTCCAAGCAGAGCGGAATCCGGCCCGCACACTAGTACTGGTAAACCGCTTAGAGGATCTAAGCCTGTCCAGGAACCGCGGTGCGAAATGGACCGTCCATGCTAATAAACCCTATTGGTTTCATTGGGCGACAGGGCTTGAGATGTCATTTCATCTCAATGTCGGGTAAAAGTCCCACAAAATCGGAAGCAACGTCTCCAAAATGACCTTTACAGTGTTGACATGGACGTTAAACCTCAATTCAAACAAAACTTGTTATACAGTAAAACTGGTGTTTACAGGGGTATACATTATTTTCATTATTTCTGCTCAAAATCATAGCTGTAGACACCTCATGCCATAATGAAGACTCTGATGCAGATACACAGGCTGATCCACATCTTTGTTGTTCCCACAAGTCTGATTGTTGGCTTTGTCATGTACTGGCTCACATTATGAGGCTGACATAAAGTTGCAGTGAGTGGCATCCCAACAAACAGTCCATGTGATGGACTTAGTATAATGTACCAAATTGAGTTGATGGTTAAAATGATCTAATCATATAGGATTCAAGAGTTTATTTCTTTGGTAACATAAGCCACTGGCCAAAATTACAACACACACAATTTATATATATATATACAGAGAGTGACAAAGCTATACATACATGTCAGTGAGATATTGTTTACTTTGTTTCATTGCGGAAAATATATAGCGAGAAATATTGTTTATAGAATAGCTGTTGGACGTACATAGCTGAACAAATTTTTGTACAGATACTCTATTTGTATCAAAGCTAGTAGAAAGACATAGCTTTTGTCTAATAAAATGAACTCCAATTCGGGACCAGGTAAATTTTAATGCATGAAAATTAATGTTTGATCTCTATATTATTTTAAAATTTGAACCAGTTCAGTTCACTGTCTGTAATGTTTTGTGGTAGGGAAAACAGTCCAGACCTAGATCAAACTGCTCTTAGAAGAGCAGTTTGATCTAGGTTTATACTGTTTGCTGAAGGCCCGTCAGGCTAAATGTTTTCATTCACTATGTGCAATGGCCCCTGCCCATTGGGGCTTGAAGAAATATATGGGCTGCATGGTGCTTCCAGGCAGAGCTAAATCTGACCCTCACATGAGTACTGGTAAACCGCTTAGGAAATCTAAGCCTGCCTAGGCAAAGTGGTGCGAGTTGGACCTTCCATGCTTATAAACCCTATTGGTTTCATTGGGCAACAGGGCTTGAGATGTCATTTCATCTCAACGTCGGATAAAAGTCCCACAAAATTGGAAGCAATGTCTCCCAAATGACCTTTACAGTGTTGATGGGGACATTAAACCTCAAATCAAACAAACAAAACACTATGTGCAAACGATTTCAAGAGCATTTCCCCCCAACATTGTGGGTACTAATGTCTTGTATTTTCAGTATGTGTTTGAACGCCAATGACCCGTACTGTGGATGGGATGAGTACAGAAAAATGTGTACCCCAGCCCCATCAGGGCAGCCTGAGGTTCACTTCTGGTCACAGACGATGAATTCATGCCCTTTTGTACCACATCCAGGTAAGCATTGAATATCTTTCAGTTCGAGGGCTGATAGATATGATGTGAGCCTCATATTGAAGGATTTGAATTTTGTAGGACATATTGTATTATTTTTCAACATAATCCATTTCAGTATCTATACACTTTTGCCAGCGGTGTTTAAGGGCCTCAATGCCACTTATATAGAACTCATTTTCTTGGCTGTTCAGAAAGTCATCCACTGCATATATGATGTCATCATTGGACAGAAAATGGGTGCCTGAAATAGCCGTTTTCAGTTTTGGAAATAAATGAAAGTGTGATGGAGTGAGGTCAGGTGAATAAGGTGAATCCTCAATCAATTTAAAGCTTCAGTCGTGAATGGCAGCCATAGCAATGACAGACTTGTGAACAGGAGCATTGACTTGATGAAACAACATACCTTTAGTGAGCTTTCCGTGGTGCATAAGTTTAATACTTTCCCGTAACTGTGTCAGAAGTGAAGCATAGTATGTGCCATTGATTGTTTGTCCCTTTAAAATTTGGAGATAATCTATTAGCAGAATACCATCTGGTTTCCAAAAAACTGAGGCCATAACCTTCCCAACTGATGGAACAGCCTTTGCCTTCTTTGGCGGGGGTGAGCCAAGGTGTTTCCATTGTTTCGACTGTTGTTTGGACGCTTGGGTAAAATGATGGACCCATGTTTCATCCATACTGACAAATCTCCGAAGAAAGCTGGCAGGATCTTCCTCAAAAAAGTTAAGATTAGCACACGATAATGTACGCCTGGATTGCTTCTGATCAGCTCTCAGAAGTCTTGGTACCCATCGGCCCGAAAGCTTTCTCATTGCAAGATCCTCTCATCATCATCCTCATCAACAGATTTTTGATTAACATGCAGGTACAGGGGCAACATCCACATAAGTGGGCCCCCTTCCAGGTAGCTGGCTTGCTGCATGCATGGCAGATCTTACACCAGATCTCCAGGTTTGTCTATCATGACGATCGATAGCAGAGAGCTTCCATTCTCTGCAATCTCTTTCTGTCAGCTGCCTTCCTGGCCTCCGTTTTCCACCTACCTGTATGTCACAGGCAGTCTTGGTGGAAAGAGATTGCAGAGAATGGAAGCTCTCCTCTGTCAAAATGGAAGATAATCTTTCCTGTGAAATGCCAACTCTACTGGCTATCTTTCTGTGACTAGTCTGTCAGTCATAACAATATCATGGACTTTATTGACCAGTACTGGGGTTGCAACATTGACAGGCCTTCCAGGACAGGGGTCATCTCAAGGCTCTGTCTGCCACGCTTCAATTCTGCCATCCACCTTTTCAATGTAACATATGAAGTGGCATCTTTCCCTAGTGTTGCTACCATATTATTATGGATATCCTTAGGTGTTAAACCTTCTTTATGCAAATATTGGATCACTGCTCTTTCACCGATTTTGTCCATTTTGCAAAAGCTGCTTGTCTTGTTTACTTTAGTGTGCTACCTTGTCGATATAAACTGACCAAATGAGATCAGTTCTTGGGTACACGGACCTATACAGTCAGAGATTAGTAGGACTTAAAAAGAACATTCCTGCATACCTCCTTCAATACAAGGCTCACAACATCATCAACTAATTAACTAACACGGTTTCTGCTTTGGACCCCATCAATAGTTTTATAAAGAGGTTGTGGTGTAGATCCTTTTTGGGTTGATCGGTTTATGATCGGATCGACCCAAATTTACTAAATGGCCAAACGGAATTCATGCAGTTGTCCACATGACCATCACTGATTTTGGAAAACCAATATTAGGTTTTATTAATAGAACTTGAAATGTTGCGCTATTTTTATTGATGCAACAAGAGCTATCTATAGAGTCTTGACAGGAATCGTGTGCTGGATAAAACCCAGATCAGACGCCGTGGAATGTGGTGTCTGATCAGCAGGTTGCACAGGAACTTCTCTGTTAGCTTAAATAGAGGCATTTGAGGGTTAAACGAAATAGTATAAGAATGCCAGGTTGCTCACGTAATGAAACAAAAACAATATCTTAATCCAGGCCACGATGTCACGTGACGTCTTTCGGAACATTCTATTTATAAAACTGCTACACAAATGTATGCCAAGTCAAGTAGACTTTTTGCACTCCTGCTAAGAACTTAATTTTAGAACCCTGAAATGATTAAGTGCAAAAATGAGTAGCCCAGACTTTATAGTGGTACTGTAATTAGACATACAGAGTAGACCAAGATCAGATATAGAGTACATTGCTTCTGATCAGGTTGGCACTATTCACCATATGTATGTAACAACAGTTTTGAACATGATTCAGGGCTGTACGCAGACTCTGAAAAGGGGCAGGTTGAGGATGCTAATTTCAGGTATTTTGCAATGGGTGAAAAACTGTATGAATCTTAAATATTTTCCAAAAGATGGGAGGGGGCTGCATTTGCACCCTCCCCACTCTGTTGAACAAAATCCAAGTACTACACTAAGACGTCAGAGCGCAGCATAAGAAGAAAATTCTAGACTGTGCTCGTTTGTTTGATTTAAGGTTTAACGTCCCCGTCAACACTGTAAAGGTCATTTGGAGACGTTACTTCCAACGTTACGGGACTTTCAGCTCTGCGTGGAAGCATCATGCAGCCCATGTATTTATTCAAGCTCCGATGGGCGGGTTGATTGTGCTCGTACACTTGGGCATTGGCAAACAGAATCTACATAATTAGACGCCACATAACACAAAGTCTGATCAGCTGTACTGTGCTTGCTTAAAGTTAAACGAATAGTTTGATTCTCAGCTCAGGACTATTTTCCCAACCTACACTCAGAGACGATCGACCCACCAGTACTCTCAGTGCTTTGATTTTTGAAAGGGTTCAGTTTAAAAAAGGAAAACAAACAGAAAGTCACAAAATTTATTCCCTTTTCAGATCATAGAAAAAATGTCAGCAGTCCAGTAGCACAGTTTGAGCAGGAAAACAAATCATTTCATTTGGGAGTAACCTTCCTTGAAGATATACCCCATTTACCTTAAGTATTCAGACACCTCATCTTCTTACCATACTAGTTCAAAAACTTGAACAAGTACAATTTACTACCCCATGTTGTGTCTAAAAATAGCTGGATGAGAGGCAAACTGTCTAGACCCTGATGGGACACCTCATTCTGTGGCATTTCATCTGGGTCTTCACTGTTTAGTGTTAGTTCAAGCCTGTCTGTCTGAATACATAAGAGAAATATGGTATTATCTTCAATTTGTAAAGTTTTAATTTTCAGTGAATGGAAACTGGTCATCTTGGGCAGAGTGGTCTACATGTTCTCAGGTTGGAAAGGACCCCTCAGTAGGGGACTGTTTATGTAGGTCAAGGTCATGTGATAACCCCAAACCTTATTATGGAGGTCAGCCTTGTCTGGGCTCAAGCATTGAAGTTGCAAATTGTACAGGTGAGTGAGTTTTGTTTGTTAACATCACGAAAACACGCCTATATAGTTTTGACCCCCTTGAACCTCACTTTTATATAGTAAAATTGGGGTTTACAGGGGTAAATCTTATTTTTCTTATTTCTGCTCTAAAACATAGATTGTGGGTACTTGTTAGAACTGCCTCGATGTGGCTCTAAAAAGTACCCACAATCTATGTTTTGAAAGAAATAAGAAAAAAATCACAATTTTTCATCTTAAATTTTTTTTTTTCGGGGTAAAATTTACACTGTATTTATATGGGCGTGTTTTCGTAATGTGTGATATTTATTGTCCTTTGGATTACTGTTGTGGCCAGTAACTACTAACTTTAATTATCTACTGTGGTATATGGGTTTAAACCATAATCAATGCCTGACATCTACATCAGGGAATCAACTCTTTGGCTCAGTGGTTAGAGCATTGGGCTTTCACCCCTGCAGCAGGCAAGGTTTGAATCCCTTAGAAGGCAGGGATTTTCATAGCTATCCATCATTCCTTTGTTAAGGTTGGTGCAATTTGACATGAGACTTATCTTTATGCAAAATGCCTGATAAGTCGGTTTTCGTAAACTTCTCATGAATTTTTGGCATCTCTGTAATTGTGACCCATTTACCGTCCTCTATGTATTGAATAAGAATATCGACTTGATCGGAAAACGGCGAAGATAAATATATGCATTCAGCCGGGTGTGAAATTATGGTAATAGAGGTTGCCAGTCTCGTGTCCAATTGCATCAGCTATATGATTTTCTTATTGTGAGTTGGGGGCTTGTCTGGGATTGGACTTCACTTTACAGAAAATTTCTTGGCACGATCATAAATGATAAAGAGGTAGGTGTTGCGGCCTGCAACTACTACCCATAATTATTTCCCTTGGTAGATTATTCATAGCTTATAGGTTTATAACCAATCTCTGACAATTGTTTCAGGGAGGTGACTCTGACTCGGTGGTCAAAGCATTTCATTTTATCATTTACCCCCAATATTAATTGCATTGTAACACATTGACCTGGTAAAGATATGCTATCTCAGGACAAGTGAGCTTTATCAGGTCAACGTGACATTTGCACTTTCATGAATGAACCAGACTACTGGAAAAATTGCAAAAATGTTATTATTACTGGAAAAATTACTTCACAAAATATGATAGGAAAACTTACGGTCAGCTGATTCTAAATATATTGACTGATTATTGCGTGCACTGAGGACAATCGACAACTGATCATTAATTGCCAATTTAAGAGTGTACAAGGGGATAAACTGATAAATAGAATACCAGATTCGTGTATTTTGATATCAGGTTTATCAGGCTCTGCTTCGAGAACACTTGTAGAATCGCTCAGCAAGCCTCGCAGTTCTACAAGCGTTCTCAAAGCCTTGCCTGATAAATTTGATATCAAATGACACGAATCTGGTATTCTGTATTTTACAGTGCTACCCGGCCCCCGCCACTCAGGGCTTGAAGAAATAGACTGGCTGCATGATGCTTTCACGCAGAGCTGAAACGGACCCACACACAATTTCTGGTAAACCGCTTAGAGGATCTAAGCCTGCCCAGGCAAAGCTGTTCATGTCGGACCATCCATGCTTATAAAGCCTATTGGTTTCATTGGGCGGCAGGGTTTGACATGTCATTTCATCTCAATGTTGGGTAGAAGTCACACAAAATTGGAAGCAACGTCTCCAAAATGACCTTTACAGTGTTGACGGGTACATTAAACCTCAAATCAAACAAAACAAACAAAACCAGTGCATCTCAGGTACAGTCCTGCTGGAGGCAAGAATTTTTTTATTCCTTTATATGTTCTAAGTTTACTATGAAGTTAACCCTTATCCTAATGCATTAATTAATTTAGCAACACCCATTTCTGACTATCAACCAATCAAATTACTTGATATAATATGTTTGTTCAATTCACAAACTGCATGACAGTGTGGATCCTGATCTGATGCCCTCTGATCTGGAACTACATTGTTTGTAAGGGTAGGAATTGTTGTGAACAGCGGGATAAGGGTTAAAATTTACCTTTTCAATTGACAACCATGAAAAATGATCAGAATTGGGCACTAAAAACAGATGTTGGTGCTTTTGTGAGTTGGCCATACCTGAAAACAGGAAATTGGTCAATGCAGTAGGTAAGGAGGAGTTGATTTGGGGTTTAATGACACAGTCAACACTATAAAGGTCATAATGAGCTGGCCAGTTTACCTAATCAGTCAAGGGCCCCAACCATCAGGGCTTGGAGAAATAGGTTGGGCTACATGGTACTTCCGTGCAAAGCTGAAACTGACCAAACATGAGTACTGGTAAACTGCTGAGAAGGTCTAAGCCTGCTCAGGGAAATTGGTACGAGTCAGATCATCTCTGCATAAAAACCCTAGTGGTGTGTTTGGGTGGTAGGGCTTGAGATGTCATTTCATCTCAAAGTTGGGTAAAAGTCACATAAAATTAGAAGCAACATCTCCAGAATGACCTTAACAGTGTTGATTGGAATGTTAAACCTCAACACAAACAAACAAAACGTAATCAATCACATTTTTCCTGGACAAGCTTATTCCTAAGCAGATAACCAGTATCATGCATATTTTCTTGCTAGAAACGGACAACTGTCTTTCTTGAATCAGAAGTGAGGGACAATTTACATTTTCATAACATCAACCTCTTTGTACAAATAATCTGCAAATCAGCACATTATTGCATAAGTTTGTTGACCGAATGCACAAAAAGTTTGTTTAAGTCAAATTGTTCTGTATACAAAGTCGTCATCAGGTTAACAAGTCCATGCAATGAACACCCCTCTTAACCCCAATTGATATAGAGAAAATCCAGTTTATGTGGGTGTTCATTATTTTCTTTATTTTTTGCTCAAAAAACATAGATTGTTGGTACTCGTTAGAACTGCCTCATTGAGGCGGTTCCCCGGCCTCGGTTACTCAGTCGGATTCGCGTCTGACTGGTGATCAGGAGGACGTGGAATCGATATCTGCCGGGGTCGGCAACATTCTTTCATGGAGATTGATCATGAAATCTTTACTATGGTCATTCTCTCCCTTCTGCAGATTCAAGAAGGGCAGTTGTCAGTTTCTGGCAAAAGAATGTGCACTGCACTGGTTAACTGCTAATGTAGAAGCTTGCACAGGAAAAGTGTGGATAGGTAAACTGACCTGCTCAAAAAGACCTAAAATAGTGTTGACTGGGCCATTAAACTCCAATACAAACATTGAGGTGGTTCTAATGAGCACCAACAATCTATATGTGGACTAGAAATGAGAAAAATATCAAACATTTTCATAAGAAAAATGGTAGATCTAGAGATATCAAAGATGCTTTTATAGCGCATGGGTGTGCTAATGTAATGTTTTGTTTCAGCCCATGGTCAGTGGACAGACTGGTCAGAGTGGTCTAGCTGCTCACAAAGTTGTGGCTCCACAGCAGTACGTAGTCGGCACCGCTACTGCAGTAATCCCCCACCCAGGTTTGGAGGGAGGGACTGTATAGGAACTGATAAAGAAGAAGAATATTGTAGAGGCCACCCACCCTGTCCATGTAAGTCATTTAGCTCATAGTTAGAACAAACACACACAAACACTTGCACACACACACACATGTGCACCATTATGGAGTACATCATAACTTCCATTTAACACTTTTGATGAGGTTCACAGTCCAAAGCAGAAACCTTGTAAATTAAACAACAGTGTTATATTCAAACGAATGTATAGATTATATACAAAAATGATCATTTGTGGTCATTTTTTTTCAATATTTTCTATACATTCTTTGGATCTATCTTAAAAAATATTTTATGCTCATTTTTTAAAAAAATTTATACATTTTTTTTATCCGTCTTTAAACTGTGTTATATCCAAAACTGTGTTACCCTATATCCATAACCATGTTATCGTATAACCAAAACTGTGTTAACGTATATCCAAAACCATGTTACCATATATCCAAAACCATGTTACCGTATATCCAAAACCATGTTACGGTATATCCAAAACCATGTTACAGTATATCCAAAACCGTGTTACCGTATATCCAAAACCGTGTTACCGTATATCCAAAACCTTGTTACCGTATATCCAAAACCATGTTCTAATGGGGGGAACAGTGCTTAAACAGGTATTATATAACTTTATGATCAGAAAGATGATATTTGACACATCCAGAAATATACATATTTTGTCAGCCATTCACATTGCAGCATACTGTAAATCCTGATTTGTTTGTTTGATTTGAAGTTTAACCTCCCCATCAACACTGTAAAGGTCATTTTGGAAACGTTGCTTCCAATTTTGTGTGACTTTTACCCGACATTGAGATGAAATGACATCTCAAGCCCTGCCGCCCAATGAAACCAATAGGGTTTATAAGCATGGACGGGCTGACTCGCACCTCTTTACCTGGGCAGGCTTAGATCTTCTATGCTGTTTACCAGTACTCGTGTGTGGGTCGGTTTCAGCTCTGCGTGGAAGCATCGTGCAGCCCATATATTTCTTCAAGTCCCTATGGGCGGGGGCCGCTGTAAATCCTGAGCTGCTGCACTTCAGTTGAAACTTGATCCTTTTTATAAACTTTTATAAATTCTTTTGTAAATCGACATATGTTAGCATCTCCTCTTGTACAGTGCTTAGTTTGATAAACATACTTACCAGTTACCCCCTATAATAATTGCATTGTAGCACAATGACCTGATAAAGATATGCTATCTCAGGACAAGTGAGCTTTACCTGGTCCATTTGACTTTGCACTTTTATGAATGAACCAAACTCCTGGAAAAATTGGCAAATATGTTATTGTTACAGGAAAAATTACAGGAAAAAATATCATAGGAAGAATTATGGTCAGATGATACTAAATATATTGACCGATTATTGCACCCTTGAATGTTGGAATGCACTGAGGACAGTCCATTTGCATATTTAAAGGCTGTACAAGGGGATAAACGGATAAATAGAATACCAGATTTGTGTCATTGGACATCAAGTTTATCAGGCTCAGCTTGCTTTGAGAACGCATGTAGAATCTCTAGGCGAGCCTCGCGATTCTACAAGCATTCTCAAAGCCTTGCCTGATAAACTTGATATCAAAAGTCCCAAACCTGGTATATTTTGTCCTTGTACCGGTAATGCTCACCAGGCTGAATATTTCATAATGCTACAGTCCTCCCTGATGATTTCAATTTTTGCCATAGATTCAGAAGCCAGCTGATCTGGATATACACTGTTAAAAGAAAAACTAAAAAACTAGTCCTAGCTTTCCATAGAACTGTTGATGATAATATCAAGTTTGTTAAGGTCAAAATAAGAACAAAAACAAAGTCTGTGTTTGGGTTTGATTTGCAGTAAAAACAAACATTTATTTATCCTTGATTTTATTATATATATGTTAAGACAAAACTTTCATGGCTGTGGTTCGCGCTTCCCTCGGGCAACAGGTGAGATGCTAAGTTCTGCAATGGAAGGTCAGGTGGGTTTTTCTCTGGTACTCTGGTTTTCGCCCACCTCTGATTAATGATCAGCTCCAAATAAGTAAAATAATCTAGAATGGGATGTAAAAGCAAAACTAGAAAAAAAAAAGTGGCTTCCATTGCTGTGGGAAATATAATTCACGGAAAAATGCCGAGTAAAAACAAAATTACTGATAATGCTAGTTTTATATATAAAATAATGTTATTATAAACAATGTTACAAAGAGCTTTTATGTGTATTTTTGTTGTAGTGCCCCCAGTGCAAGGAAACTGGACCCAGTGGACAGAGTGGAGTGAGTGTTCCGCCAAGTGCAATGGTGGTATACAGACACGGCGCCGCAGCTGTAAGGAGCCACCAGCAGTGAAGGTTATACCGTGTGCTGGTAGCACTCAGGAGTGGAGAATGTGTAATACTCATATTTGTGAAGGTGAGTAGCTGGATTGTTTTCTGTAGGCATTAGGATTATACACCCATGTGACATAGTCAGTTCTTAAATGGCTTCAAAAATTATGTTTTTCTGATTAAAATTTGTGACATTTTTAGCCTACCATATGAGAGTAAGGGGGAGCTATTGCCATCAGTTGCCTCAGCCATGATTTGAACTTACAATCTTCTGGTTCAGAGTCCAACACATACTCTATCCACTACACCACAGAGCTTGAAGGTAAACTTGAACCAAGGGAGGTAATACAGATGAAATTACTGACTAATAAAAAAAGTCCAATTTAGGCCAAAAATTTGTGAAATGGAGTTAGAAAAAATATGTTTAATATTGTCTTTTTCCTGTTGTTAAGTTGATTTGAAAATAAATTTTTTAAATATTACAAATAAGAACTTGCCGGTAAACTTTAAACTAATGTAGACACGAATGCCACCGACGGACTCCAGACACAAACTGCAGGTACTCCAAATATAGAATATGCATTACCACAAATTATATTTTAATCAGAACTATGAAAATAATGTATACCCTTGTAAACCCATCTTTTCTCTAGAAAAAATATTGTTATTTTCCAAGGTATTCTTTTCACAGACTTGTTAACAATGAAATGATGTTAAATCAATATCAAAGGTATAAAACTGCAAAAAATTTTAACTACCATAATGATTCTAACTATTGGGACAGATAGGCCTAAGCAAACAGTGTGCACCCAGATCAGATGAAGGAGCAGTCTGATCAGGGTCCTCACTGTTTTGCTATTCCCCCTTCACCTTTTGAACCATTTTCATACTGGAAACACAAAAATCTGTCTTTGGCAAACAGTGCAGGCCCAGAGCTGTTCACTGTCTGCAGAAAGTTAAAAACCATTTTCTAAATAAATTTCTTAACATAACTGACTCCTAAATTTTGAAATGGACTCCTGCTGTCTATAAGGGGGAGATTCCATTCCGTACAAAATGGGGTGATGTTGTTTATACATGTACATCAATGAATGTTAACTAAACTACGTTTATAACTTACATTTACATTACTTTCCATTCATTCTTTTGCAAAAACGTCTGGTTTGAGGGCTTAAATTGTACAAGAAAACAAATTTGCCTACTAACAGGGGCAGAGCCTCATTAACGTCATAATGTCGCCATTGCCCAATCATATTTGAGAGAATCATGGTTTATTTTGACATCAGATAATGATCATATGATGTCCCTTGAATCAGTGCCATGGTATCATTAAGGTACACCTTGCATCCCAAAGCTACTGTAGAGATTTTCTGTTAATGCACTGAGAACGTAAAAACGGTCAACCCTCTTTATACCTACTTTGTTTTAATGACAAAACTCATTATAATGACAATTCAAATGGAATATGAATCTTCAGCTCAAATTGGCTCCAATTGACATGGGCATCTCTCTGGTTGGAAATGTCTATTTTGATCCCATGGTCATGAAAGATTCTTGTAATCTAATATTCAAAGAAACAAAATGTTAAAGATATTTGTTAGAATTGCCTCAGCGAAGTGATTCTAACAAATGTCTACAACATTTGTTTCTTGGAGTCATTAAGGGGAGAAGACCCTTTATTACAAACCACACACCGTATTGGGATTCTTTATAGGAGCAAATTCATTCATCACGAATACAACCCTGTATAATTTTGACCCTCTTAAACACCACTTTTATATAGTAAAACTCGGGTTTACAAGAGTATACATTATTTTTAGCTCACCGTCACATAGTGACGAGGTGAGCTTTTGGGATCACTTTTTGTCCGTCGTGCGTGCGTCCGTGCGTTAACAATTTCTTTAAACGACATCTCCTCCTAAACCACTGATCGGATTTTGACCAAACTTCACAGGAATGATCCTTACATGGTCCCCTTTCAGAGTTGTTCAAATGGTTCCGTTCCGTTGCACATCTAGGTCACAGGAGCCAAAAATAACTTTTTTTCACCAAAAACTTAAAAAATCTTCTTCTCTGAAACCACAAGGCCCTGGACTTTGATATTTGGTATGAAGCTTCATCCAGTGGACCCCTACCAAGATTGTTCAAATTATATTGCTGGGACAAAAAATGCCCCTGCCCCGGGGCCCTTTGGTTTTACATTGGCTTATATAGGAAAAATCTTTAAAAATCTTCTTCTCCGAAACCTAAAGGCCCAGGTTTTTGATATTTGGTATGAAGGTTCGTCTAGTGGACCCCTACCAAGATTGTTCAAATTATAGTGCTGGGGCCAAAAATGCCCCCGCCCCAGGGCCCTTTGGTTTTACATAGGCTTATATAGGGAAAATCTTTAAAAATCTTCTTCTCTGAAACCACAAGGCCCAGGACTTTGATATTTGGTATGAAGCTTCATCTAGTGGACCCCTACCAAGATTGTTCAAATTATAGTGCTGGGGCAAAAAATGCCCCCGACCCGGGGCCCTTTGGTTTTACATACGCTTATATAGGGAAAATCTTTAAAATCTTCTTCTCTGAAACCGCAAGGCCCAGGACTTTGATATTTAGAATGAAGCTTCATCTAATGGACCTTTACCAAGATTTTTCAAATTAAAGCCCTTGGGCCAGAAATGCCCCCGCCCCGGGGCCCTTTGGTTTTACATAGACTTATATAGGGAAAATCTTTAAAAATCTTCTTCTCTGAAACCACAAGGCCTAGGTCTTTTATATTTGGTATGAAGCTTCATCTAAAGGACCCCTAACAAGAGTATTCAAATTATAGTGCTGAGGCCATAAATGTCCCCGCCCGGGGCCCTTTGGTTTTACATAGGCTTATATAGGGAAAATCTTTAAAAATCTTCTTCTCTGAAACCACAAGGCCGAGGTCTTTTATATTTGGTATGAAGCTTCATCTAAAGGACCCCTAACAAGAGTATTCAAATTATAGTGCTGAGGCCATAAATGTCCCCGCCCGGGGCCCTTTGGTTTTACATAGGCTTATATAGGGAAAATCTTTAAAAATCTTCTTCTCTGAAACCACAAGGCCGAGGACTTTGATATTTGGTATGAAGCTTCATCTAGTGGGCCCCTACCAAGATTGTTCAAATTATAGTGCTGGGGCAAAAAATGCCCCCGCCCGGGGCCCTTTGGTTTTACATAGGCTTATATAGGGAAAATCTTTAAAAATCTTCTTCTCTGAAACCGCAAGGCCCAGGACTTTGATATTTGGTATTAAGCTTCTTCTAAAGGACCTCTACCAAGATTGTTCAAATTATAGCCCTGGGGCCAAAAATGCCCCCGCTCTGGGGCCCTATGGTTTTACATAGACTAATAGAGGGAAAATCTTTAAAAATCTTCTTCTCTGAAACCACAAGGCCTGGGTCTTTCATATTTGGTATGAAGCTGCATCTAGTGGACCTCTATCAAGATTATTCATATTATAGCCCTGATACCAAAAATGTCCCTGCTCCGGGGCCCTTTGGTTTTACAAAAACTTATATAGGGAAATCTTTAAAAATCTTCTCTGAAACTGCAAGGCCAAGGCCTTTGATATTTAGTATGGAGCTTTATCTAGTGGGCCTCTACCAAGATTGTTCAAATTATAGCCCTGGGGCCACAAATGCCCACGCGCCCGGGGCCCTTTGGTTTTACATAGATTTATATAGCCCCGAGGCCATTTGGTTTTGCATAGGCTTATGTAGATAATATCTTTAAAAAAATCTTCTTCTCTGAAACCGCAAGGCCCAGGTCTTTGATATTTAATGTGTAGCTTCATCTAGTGGACCTTTGCCAAGATTGTTCAAATTATAGCCTTTGTTGATGTTTGGTATGCAGCTTCACCTTTAAGACCTCCCTAAACATTATGCACATAAAAGCCCTGGGGCCAATAATGGCCCTCTCTGGGGCCCACTTGTTACACTATGGATCAGGTGAGCGATCCAGGGCCATCATGGCCCTCTTGTTCTTATTTCTGCTTAAAAAATAGATTGTAGGTACTCGTTAGAACTGCCAAGGGGGTTTTAACGAGTACCCACAATCTATGTTTTGAGCATAAATGTGAAAAATATCAGGATTTTTCTCTGGTTCAGAATGTCATTTTTGGTGGTAAAATTTTATCAATATATTTTAATAGGTGTGTTTTCGTAATGATAATGACAGTCTATTAAGGAACAAATAATGTCATAATAACGAGGGTCTCTGTATTTATGACTTTGACTCATTTTCAGAACTAGACAAGATGACTCCCTGGACACCCTGGGTTTCTTTAAACCATTCAAAGGGAGGCTACTTCCAAGAGAGATTTCGATTTCACTGCAAAGCAAATGTATCGAGTCAGTCAATGATGGGTGTAAAGACCGCTAAACCACAAGTGAGATTTTGTTTTGACGGTGGATCGTGTCATGATTCAGGTGAGCTAAGGAATGAAATAGACACTTTTTCACCTATAGACAAAGTTCTTAGACGTTACTGCAAGCATAGACGAAAACTGTTTAAAAAGTATTGTAAATGTAGAACTCTTGGAATATTTTTAGTTTGCCAAAAATGTAACCGCCCTTATGGATGACTAGGCCGTGGACCTCGCAGGAAATTAGTCTATCATTACATGACTCATGAAAACTCAGTCACATGATCTTTTCTGACCAATCTCATGGCACAACTAAAAGTCACATGACTTATGTCCAATCAGACTAAAGCACTCTTAAAAATGGCAGATATGAAGAAGCAGATATCATAGTTGCATGGAACTATTTTAGTCATTCCTTCAGAATCAACTAGTTATGTGTATATTTTGACAGTTTAAGAGACCCATATTGTTACCAGTTTGTTAATTTCAGTATGTGATATGATATACATATTCATAAGTGTTACTTTTTAAGTGTGCTAAACTGTGTGCTGGAACTACTTTATATATAAGAGGCAGTTTTACAATTTTAAATTATTTGTTTTTGATGTGGAATATTAGCTACATAAATTGTTGAAAGTGAATATAATCAGTGAAAGGAAGACCTACCCCACCCACCTGCTTACAGCGACGTTCATTAACAGTAATGTGTGTACATAGATAGGACCATAAAATTGTGTGCATTATTTCAATGTTCAGCAGTATTATTTTTCGTTCAGTTCTTGTGATATGAAATTATGTTGATATAACACTGTAGAAATGGAGTTCTCACAAGGTGAAATGTGTAGTTTTACTCCATTGTAGATTCTCACTTAAACTGGAATGCTTTCACTTGCATGGATTATAGTGCATTCTTTACTAATTACATTCGTTGAGACGGCAGTTTTGGATGGAACATGAAAATGTGCAAATGATTTTGGAATTCAGTGTGGATTGCTTTTACCGTGATTTTGGTTGGAACACACGCAAGCTGCAGAAAAGGAGCTGGGATTCTGTGTTGAATTATATAAATTCGGTGGCATACGTTTGACGAAATTTGACTTGAAAGACAATAAAACTGGTATTCCTTTGGAATAGTATTTCTTGGCATATTAAGAATAGAATGTGTGGTAGAATAACAGAAAGTGGAAAATGGATAGACAATTGTTAACATTATGATAACACATCCGTGAGGTATAGTGCATCTATGTCTCAAAAATAGACATTTTTCTGATGAAAATTTCTGACATTTTTCTTATTTTTACTCCAAACATAGGTTGAGGGTACTTGTTTGAACTGCCTCATTGAGGCAGTTCTAATGAGTACCCATAACCTATGTCTTGAAGCAGAAATAAGGAAAATAATGTATATCTCTTTAGACCACACTTTTCTCTATATAAAGTGGGGTATAGAGGGATACTCGTTGCACGGACTTGTTAACGTGGTGAAATAAAAGAAGTGACTTGACTTTAAAAGACTTTAAAACTTTAAAAGAAGTGACTTGACTTTACAGATGAAGTAAACTTTCGAAACCATTATTTTAACACCACTGTGTCTACAATGGTGTCTTTTTATCTGTGGAACTAGCCTTTTCTGATGAACTATTTTGATATTTTCCGTATTTCTGCTCCAAACATAGATTGTGGGTGCTCATTAGAAACACCTGATTGAGGCTGTTTTAATGAGTACTCACAATATATGTTTTTAGCAACAGTTTTATACCATATTGTATACCTGTGTCAACCCCACGTTTCTTTATATACATGTAATTTGGTGTTAACAGGCTGTTCATTTCACAGATTTGTCAACATGAGATGGAGTGTTTTAATACCACCGGAATTATATATACTGGTGACATTTTTGGTCTCTATTTTATTTTTTGCATTCAGAGGAGCTGGACTCCTTTGTGTCTTTTAAACAACTAATGACTAGTATATGCAGTGCTCTGGGTTTGTAGTGTTTGCTTAGGTCTATCTGTCCCAATACTAAGGATCATAATGTTAACTCCTAAAATGTATAGATTAAATAGAAAAATGACTTGGCCATTTTCCTAAATAATCTATACATTTTTGTTGGGATGAACATTGTTCTATGTCTCACCAACAGCTAAGGTAATGCGGAGACAAGGAGACCTCGGTTTAAAGACTAATCCCAAAGTCTTGTGCCATCCCTGGTTTACAAGGCGAGTAGCATAACCACTACACCAGAGGCTTTACACCATGGAGGCTTCTAATGTAACATGGTAGTTTAACTAACACATATTCTGCTTTGGACCCCAAATAGTTCTATGAAGAGGTTGTATTTTGTATGGTTGATAATGCAAAGACCAAGGGACTAAAAGATTTCATTTGAATTACTGAGACTTTGAATTAATAAGGGTGACCTTATTCACCATTAATATAATTTGAACATCAAAATCACTTTGAATTATCAAGGATATAATTTAAACTTCAAAATCACTTGACTTACCAAGGGTGACAGAATACACTTAATAGATTTCAAACTTCAAAATCACTTCTATTGGTACTTCAAAATCACTTTGAATTATCGAGGGTAACAGTATACATTTTTTTTATATAATTCCGACTTCACAAAATCACTTTGAGTTGTCAAGGGTGACAGTATATAAAATAATTCACCTGTGATCAGTTACAGTAAAACCTGCCAAAATGGCCACCTCAATTAAGCAAGCAACCTGTTTTAACCAAACTCAAATTCAGTTTCTCAAAAAGGTGACTGCATTAAAATGCACTTGTATTAAGCAAGCACCTGTCTTAAGCAAGCACATTTGGAATATTCCTGAAGTGCTTGCTTACTGCAGGTTTGACTGTACCAGGATTTCTTTCACTTTGGACCCCAACAGTAGTGTTATAAAAAGGTTTAAAGTTCACATGTAAAGTATGATGTACATGTAGCTAGCTACAAATTGTAAATATACATGACACAAAGGCCAGTATCCTTACTGAATATGAAATATGGAAATCCTACATCACTGGTATGTACTTAGGCTTTGTTTACCTGTGAAAGTCAGTCACAAAGGTTATTGTTTTTGCTTATAGTTATTTTTCTTTCACTAAAATCTTAGGTGGACTTATACTTCTTCAGGGGAGACAACTAATCGGGGTCTGCTCTTTGAGGAAAGAATCTGTTTTCTCGAAGGGAATGAATACATTTTCATTACCTACTATACATTGCAGAGAATGGAAGCTCTCTGCTATCAATCCTCATGATAGACAAACCTGGAGATCTGGTGTAAGATCTGCCATGCCTGCAGCTAGCCAGCTACCTGGAAAGGGGCCCACTTATGTGGACGTTGCCCCTGTACCTGCACGTTAATCAAAAATCCGTTGATGATGATGATGACATACTGATAACATAGTGCCTCAAAAATGACAGATTTCCGATGAAAGTTTGTGATATTTTTCTTACTTATACTCCAAACATAGGTTGAGGGTGTTCTACACCACCATAATCCACACTTTTCTTTATAAGGTGGGGTTTAGAGGGGTAATCATTACACACACTTGTTAACATGATGACACAATTTTTACCAGGGAGGATACATACTTTCAAGGGTTCCTATTTTTTTCCTCCTGTAAACGGAGTTTCACTGAAGCAGTTTACACCTGAAGGCTGAAGGAAAGAAATTTGCTAAAGGCAATTTGATCTGATAACAGAGATGTCCACCTTGGCACAGTGTAACATATCATGATTAGTTTTATCGGATTTCTGTCCATGTTTTCCTGAAAGCAAATTTACCCTTTTTTAAGAGGAAAATCTTTCCTTTAGGATAGAGGTCATTTATCAGGAAAGCAAACAGAAAGTTTGAGAAGTTGTCTGCCTTGCAAAAATGGTGGGAATTTTCAAAGGTACACCCACTGACTTTAAAATACCATACCATATTTGCCATAATATTAGGGCACAGCGGGCTTAGACATTTCATTCTTTTGAAGGAGTTACCTCCCCTGAAGGTGTACCCATTCCCTTTAAGTGCACGGTCAGGTAAAACTGTATGCTTCCATGCCAATTCAAACATGTCCAAGTTGGCATAAGGAGCATATATCTGAAGGTCTTTGATAAACACAAGTAACAAATTGGTCAATCTTTAGCACATAAGCTTAAGGAACTGGCTTCTGACAACCGGTTTTCACCAGCCTGTGAGGCTACTGCTGACAATCAGCTGATAAAAAACTCGTTTGCAATGATTAGGTTTTATTTGACATGATTTTAAAATAGATTTTTAAGTTATATTTGCTATTCTATAACAAACTGGGGCTGATACTAGCTGATTGAGAACAGGTTCAAACCATGAGATGTGGAAAAAATACTAGTGACAACCGATTGTCAGTAGCCGTCGCCTAAGCATAACAGCTGATATATACAGTGAGCTTTTAGTTCTGTTTCAATTTCAAAATGCTGCAAACTTTTGAACTCTTCATTGGTATCAAATATACTTCTCGAATAAGTAGAAGTGTGACCTTAAAAGAGCCTTTGCGCCAATGACAGAGAAATGGTAAATGTACAACCAAAAAGCCAGGGAAGCTCTTTTTGAAAGACATTTGATATTATATAAAGGATTTACCACCTGATATTAGTACATGTATATTAGTTTCCATATAGCCTATTTTCAGTGTCTTTTGTATATAAAGTATGTATTTATTAAAAAAAAAGTCTTCTTTATTTTTTCTGTAAATACTAGATCTGATAAAAAGCTTTATTTTGATTTTTGTCATATTTTGTGTTAGTACATGTATTTGTTGTCGTAAGTTTTAGGCAGTTTGTGAAAATTGTGCTAGTGCTTATGTACACACTTGCAGACCAACTGTGTAAAGTGGAATGGACACACCATCAGGGGAGGCAACTCTTCTGAAAGTAAATTTGTCTCCCTTACCAAAAGGGGTCTAATCTTAAAGGAAAGAATTTGCTCCTAAGGAGCAAATTCTTTCCTTTAAGACTAGACACTTACCTTCAATAAGGGTCTGCTCTTAAAGAATTTGCTTCTGAGGAGCAAATCCGTTCCCCTTCTTCATAGGGGCTTGGTAGCCATGGTTTGTAGAAAATTAGACAGGAAGTCTGGGAACAGAAGTTGTCTTGTAAAATATGTGGGGAAATATGTCATGTGTTTTCCCGTTAAGAAGAGTGCTGGAATACTAGATCTTTGAAGAACAAGCTAAAATTTTTTTACTTGGCACATTGAAATAGGCTTTTGGGCTTTGTGATAAGGTTTAATGACATCCATCATGATAACAAGTCTGTGAAATAAACACCCCTCTAAACCCCAAATTATATAGAGAAATGTGGGGTTTACAGGGGTATTCATTATTTTGCTTATTTCTGCTCCTGGACATAGGTTGTGGGTACTCGTTAGAACCGCCTCATTGAGGCGGTTCTAACAAGCATCCACCACCTATGTTTGGAATATAAATAAGAAAAATGCACAAATTTTCATAGGAAAAGAAGCCATTTTGGAGGTATACAAGAAATACTCTATGTCACACGGATGTGTTATCATAGTGATTCATTGTTACCTTGACGATAGATGGTGTAACATCAATTTCTTGTGTCAGATGCGTTATGAAAACGGGTAAAAGCATGCGATACAGTCAGTTATATAGGCGGGATCCCTTTAAACAATGGCGGAAGGTACGATAAATCTGAAGCAATCAATAGCATTTTCAGCAACTTTCAGTGTGTTAGAACAAAGTGCCATGATTCATTGAGTGATATATATCACTCTTTGTGTCAGTTGTAAGTAGACACATCACTAGCGCTACAAGCTCATGATTTAATCTACTTACAACTGACCTTCAGATAGATATATATCACTCAATAAATCACTGCAAAAAGTGATTTATTTCTTAAACAAAACACCTAACAAAAACAATGGATAATCCTAGTACCCCTGGCTAATCCTTTCTTCCTTGTCCATCTAGCAAAGATAATTATGTTGTGTGAATGGCACTAAGTTGAGTAGATACTCCTGGAGAGAGAACTCTTTCAAACAAAAATGTATTTGTGGTTCCCTTTTCAGTAGAGTTCCACTCATAAAGGAAAGAATTTGCTCCTTAGGAGCAAATTCTTTCCTTTATGAGTGGACCTTTTCACCAGGGAACTAGGTTTCTCGGAAGTCACAAAAATAGCCTGAATTATAAAACTGCAAAAGTTACCGTATTTGCCATAATAAGAGCACACAGTGCGCTTGGACATTTCATTTTAATCATGAAAGCAAAGCCTAGAACATCCTTCTATATGCACATCGTCTTAGGTGCATCTGTTTGCTCCTTACGCTGCCTTTGGAATGTTTGGTTGATTTGAGTTTAACATTGTAGTCAACACTAGGTCATCTTTTAGCTGGTTAGTTAAAAAATACGTTTATACGTAAGCGGTTAACCAATACAGTGCCAGAAACTGACAACTGCCCTTCTTGAATCAGCAGAAAGGAGAGAATGACTGCAGAAAAGATTTCATAATCAGTCTCCACAAAAGAATTTTACCGACCCCGGCAGGTATCGAATCCGTGCCCTGATCACCAGTCAGACACCAAGGTTTGCAATGTTTGGTTGAACCAAGCCTGTCCAAAGTTGGCATATAGAGCATATATACATATTAAAACATAGTAATTCCTTAATAAACACAAGTCAATAATGTGTCCATCTTCATCACTAAAGGGTAATGGACATGTTTGTCTGGGGCCAGTTGTTCAAAGCATCATTAGCTTAACGAGCTCATTAGCAGTCAAATTGTTAACTGTTCTGGCAAGTACAGTATCAAAAATTGTTATTTTTGCTGAAAAAAAAGTGATTAAATGATCAAAGTTTTAACAATACATTAACTAATGACATCAGGGGCCAGTTGTTCAAAACTAACAATGTTATTAGTTAGCGTATTATTAAAACTTTGATCATTTATTATGGCAAATATGCTAATATTTTTGCTGAAACAATGCGAGAAGCTTTTGCGAATGCTCACATTTTGTCAGCAAAAATACCAAAATTTTAAACATTAAACTTGCTAGAACAGTTCACATATGACCACTAACATAACAACTGGCCCCTGATCTTTTAGCACTGTTTCAACTTCAATGGACTCCAAATCCAAAGTCTTGCACTTATAACGGCCAGATTCACTTCTTGAAAAAGTTTGGGTGTTGCTTATAGTGCAGGTATGGTAATTAAGGTGAATACAGTATATGAGTGTATCCACTCCCTATGTTAGTTTGTGCTCATTGTCTGTGGTAGTGTCTAATACAGTCTGATTGTCTACAATGAAACCTGCTGTTGTCAAAATGATGTTGAATAACAACCCAAGCATGTCAATAAATATATATATATATGAAACCAAAATGAGTTATGTTCATTTATAACTACCATTAACCCATTGTATGCGGGAAACCCCTAAAGGGGAACCTTGGCAAACAGTGCAGGCCCAGATCATCATCTGATCAGGGTCTGGACTATTTGCTAACAGATTTTTCTGTGAAAAATAGAATGAAAATGAAAAAATATGCCTGACACCCCTTATATGACAAATGGACTTGTCCAACATACAGCAATGGAAGAGTCCACTAGTATACAATGGGTTAAAGCTGTAAGGGTTGCCTTAGGAAACAAAGAATACAAAACAGTAAATGATTCAGTAAAACTTCACCTTTTGGACCATGAAAACAGTCAACCTTCAAAACTTCACCTTTTGGGCCATAAAAACAGTCAAACTTCAAAACTTCACCTTTTGGGCCATAAAAACAGTCAAACTTCAAACCTTAACCTTTTGGACCATGAAAACAGTCAAACTTCAAACCTTCACCTTTTGGACCATTAACATAAGGATCATCCATGATTTTTCATGCATTAACATTTGCGGGTCCCCAGAAAGCTGTTTGAACATGAGGCCATATGCGGAATGTTCAAATATCTTCCGAAGGACCAAGGAAATGTTATTGCAATGAAATGACCATGGATGATCAATGTTCTTGCATAAATTACATACAATTCCAACTGCAAAATGTGACAAAAATGCACCAAAGCTCCATATCTATCTATCCATCCATCCATCCACCCATCCATCCATCCATCCATCCATCCATCCATCCATCCATCCATCCATCCATCTATCTATCTATCTATCTATCTATCTATCTATCTATCTATCTATCTATCTATCTATCTATCTATCTATCTATTCTGCCCCCACCCACAGGGGCTTGAAGAAATATATGGGCTGCATGATGCTTCCACGCAGAGCTGAATCCGGCCCGCACACTAGTACTGGTAAACCGCTTAGAGGATCTAAGCCTGTCCAGGACCCGCAGTGCGAGGCGGACCGTCCATGCTAATAAACCCTATTGGTTTCATTGGGCGACAGGGTTTGAGATGTCATTTCATCTCAATGTCGGGTAAAAGTCCCACAAAATTGGAAGCAACGTCTCCAAAATGACCTTTACAGTGTTGACGGGGACGTTAAACCTCAAATCAAACAAACAAACAAACTATCTATCTATCTATCTTTCTGTCTGTCTGTCTGTCTAGCTAAATAGTGTTGACTGGGCCATTAAACTCCAATACAAACAAACAAAAACATGGACAGGGCTTTTGGTCAATTTAACAATGGCTTTAAACAGCCATATTCATAGGTATTTATGCAAGAAAATTTGTTTGAGACAGGGGTAGTCTGAGTTACTAATGGTTATTCAGAGTCCTTGGTCAGAATGATTTAGGAATCATTTATTGATTTTCTTTATAATAAAAGGTATGTCATGTGTACTTATTAGAATTGCCTCATTGAGGCAATTCTAATGAGTGCACACAACATTCCTTTTCTAGAAATAAAAAAAAAATATCCATCACGAAAACATGCCTATATAATTTTGACACCATTGAACCCCACTTTTATATAGTAAAAATGGGGTTTACAGGGGTAAACCTTATTTTTCTTATTTCTGCTCTAAAATATAGATTGTGGGTAGTCGTTAGAACCGCCTTATCGAGGCGGTTCTAACCAGATCCCACAATCCATATTTTGAGCAGAAATAAGAAAAATATCACAATTTTTCATCTTAAAATTTTCATTTTTGGGCGATAAAGATTACAGTGTATTTGTATAGGCATGTTTTCGTAATGCTAATTTTGTACCTGAAGCTCTGAGACAAATTTCCTAGGAACTCATAAACAAGTTTGAGACAACCATGACTCATTGTTTGAGCCATTGAAGTTTTTCTGTAGTATCATATCTGGGAGTCTATCCAGACCTGATTACACCCTGTTAATGTGCAAATAAGCAGTGTACCATTTTGGTCAATTGTTTATTAGTCGATCCCAATTTTCTAAATACAGAAGTTTCTCACCTGCTATTGTCCACATGACTATCGCTGACTATGTACAAAATCCTGGTACCAGGGCCTGACTACTGCAGGGGACAAGTCCAAATTTTGGCTGGGCAAGTGATTTTTTATTTCGCTCGCCCAGAAAATGTATGGAATATATAGGGAATATTCTAATTTTGAGCCATTTTCAAGATTTTCAATGCTGTGGACTGCCGGGCAAGTGGTTGAAACTTTGATTTGTCAGGCCCTGAGGTACCATTTATTTATTTCAGTGCCAGTCTTGTACCTGTGGCATCAGAGCGTCTTGTACCTGTGACGTCAGAGCGCTGTATAAAAAATAAAATCTGGACTAGACTCGTGTACCGGGTCATTGGCAAACAGTGTAGACCCATGATCCGATCTTGCATAATGCAGCATCTGATCAGGGTCTACACTATGTCCATAAAATACTGGAACTTAAGGGTAAACCAAAACAGTTTAAGTCCATCACGTGAACAAGTCCGTGAAATAAAGACCCCCCTAAATCCCACTTGATATAGAGAAAACTGGGGTTTAAGGGGGTAAACATTATTTTCCTTATTTCTTCTCCAAGACACAGGTGTGGGTACTCGTTAGAACAGCCTCAATGAGGCAGTTCTAACGAGCACCCAAAACCTACGTTTGGAGTATAAAAATATAAAAAGTATCACAAATTTTCATCAGAAAAATTGCCTTTATTGCGGTTTGAAAAAATCACTATGTCATACGAATGTGTTATCGTAATATCAGTTCAGGGTCATTTTCTCAGCCTACACTCAGAGACAATCGACCCACCAGTGCTGTCTGGGCTTTGATATAATAAAGTTATTTTTATTAAAAGATTAGAAATCATTATGAAAACACGCCTATACAAATACATTGTTACACCTTTATCGCCGAAAAAATGAAACTTTTCAGATGAAAAATTGTGATATTTTTCTTATTTCTGCTCAAAATATAGATTGTTAGTACTCGTTAGAACTGCCTCATCGAGGCAGTTCTAACTAGTACCCACAATCTATACTTTAGAGCAGAAATAAGCAAAATAAGGTTTACCCCTGCAAACCCTAGTTTTACTATATAAAAGTGGGGTTTCGAGGGGGTCAAAATTATATAGGCGTGTTTTCGTGATGGAATGATAAAATCCAAGGAACAATCCTGCTAATCCAAGCATGCTATGATATTGCATGCTTACTTGGATACCTTCTAATTTTACCATTTGGCGACTTAAGATCGTTGCATCTGATGACATCTTATGCCAATGATGTCACACGAAACATTTGCTTCGTGCATATACATATTCAGATAAAATGCATATTTTGAGGCTAAAACTTCTAGTAAAAACTTCGTCTTTAAGACCACTTTTGAACAGTTCCAAAGGTGGTTAATGACCAGTGGACACAGTATGCAGAAAGCACAAAAAAAGAAAAAATGCAACCTGCTGAATAAGCTTTGTAAAGCAGAATGTCAGAAATTTAAGTGGTCTTGAGCCGAATTTCACTGAAAATGACAGAAGGAATAATGCACTGATATCGGTGCATATTGTAACTTAGGAAATTGAAGGACACAAGCTTGCTATGTCATTCAATTTCCCAACCAGTGTCAGGATATAGAGTTTATTACTCAGCCTATTTTATATACATGTATTTGATTTATAAATCGAGGGAGGTTGAACATCCGATAAAGAAACGAGTGCGTTTGCGCACAAGTTTCTTTATTGGATGTACAACCTCCCGAGGTTTATGAATCCCATATTTTAAATGGACTGAGTCAATAAACTGTGTATTACATGCATTTGACAGAGCTGATGGATCACTTTGCATCTAATCCTATGTAAAGTTCACTCTTAACATACAGTTCATGCAAAAGGTAGTGGGCGCAGTGACACATATGCTGACTGAAACTAAAACTGTATAGACCCCATCTACTGTAATGAATGAAAATAGAAGAGTTATTATAGTGATAAATCATTTAAAAATGCAAGAGAATGTAACCAAACGTACCCCTCATTCACTAGTTATGTCCAGATAATCTTTATTACAACGTTGCATCGGACTCCCATTGTCACACATTCTGAACATCTGTTGATATCTTCTCAGACGCTATCGAGATGACATCATGAATAACGTTGACGTGTCTGAAACATTCCCTCGTTTGAATATAGCGATTTCATTGCAAAAGCAGTACCTTCTATCTTGTGCCAAAAGTAGTTCCAGGTACAAAGATTTATTTCCCCAGCTAAGGGGGAATATTTCTTCTTTAAAAAAAGGAAAATATCAAGTTTAAGTCTGATAGAAATCATGGTACCGGGTATTTCTCTGTTATGCATGTAATAAATAGAGTTCATCACTTAGCCCATTTTAAATATGGGATTTATAAACTTGAGGTTAAAGATCGGATAAAGAAAGGAGTGCATTTGTGCATGTGTTTCCTTATCAGATTCAGATGTTCTACCTCCTGGGGTCAAAAATCCCATATTTAAAATTGGCTGAGTCAATAAATTGTATATTGCTTTTTAACTTTGACCTTGACTTTTCACCTATATTTCCAAAAATGTACCTTGGCCATATTTCCAAAAGTATTTACCTTAGCTTCATGAAACTTCACAGAGATATGTATGATCACAAGAGCTAGATTCTTACCATGTTCCAGAACTTTACCATGCAATGTGACTGATTTATCTCCCTTTATGACTCACAAAAAGGCTTGTTTCAAGAAACATTTTGGTCTCTCATTTTCATGCCACAAACATTACAGTTTTAAAAAGTCACATGTGTGTTCTTTTGGACAAGACCTTTCCATTGATATCAAACTTTTAGCTCACCATAGCCAAGGCTCCAGTGAAGCTTATAGGATAGGCAGTTGTCCGGGGTCGTTGTCCTCTGTCTTCTGATGGCGTTTGTCGTCTGTCATAGACACTCAAACGATATCTCTTCTGAAGTTACTGGGCCGATTGAGCCCAGATTTCATCTGTAACATCCTTGGGCTGGGGGATTGAAAGTTTGTTGTGTTTTTATATATATATATCAAAATTGGCTCTTTAGTTTGGTTGCTATGCCAACTTAGTTTCCATACACTTATAATGGGGAAAATTGAAAAATGGCATTTACTGCCAAATCATTGCAAATATTTTGACAAAGCTTTTATAGAAATGTTTCTGGACTAAACTTATGCCATATGCTTTTATGCTAACTTGATGGTCCTCCAGGTTGTGCCAGGGCCATGCCCCACCCCCTCCACTTTATAAAAGGCCATATATCTCAGAAACCATTCAGATTCCCACTCCGAAACCATATATATTCTTGTTCCTTATGATATCCCCATGTTGGTGAGGATATCATAAGGAACCAACTGAGGTAATGGCCAAGTTTGACCGACTCAGTATATGAAGATAGATAAGATACATTCAGTGACACCAACCTGAGGGTCCCCTGGGATGCGCCTGGGCAATACACCACTCCCTCCACTTCATAAAAGGCCCAATATCTCAAACCTTACAGATCTTCACCCCTAAACCATATATATTCTTTTTTTCCTTATGATAAGACACATTCAGTGACACCAACTGAGGGGTTTGCCCAGGTGCGCTGGGGTCATGCCCCACCCCTCCACTTCACAAAAGGCCATATATCTGAGAAACTATTCAGAGCCCCACCCCTAAGCCATATATATTCATTTTCCTTGTAACAAGACACATTCAGTGACACCAACATGGGGATACCCAGGGTGCCCTGGGCCATGCCCCATCCTTCCACTTCAATAAAAGCCATATATCTCAGAAAGCTTTCAGATCCCCATCCCTAAACCAAATATATTCTTGTTCCTGATGATAAGACATATTCAGTGATAGCAATCTAGGGTCTCACAGGTTGTGCCGAGGCCGTGTACCACCCCTTCAGTTCACAAAAAGCCAAATATCTGAGAAACTGTTCAGAGCACCACCCCTCAACCATATATATTCATTGTCCTTATAATTAAACAAGTTCAGTGACACAAACCTTGAGGTCCAGAGGGGTGCCCCTGGTCATGCCACACCCCTCAACTTAATAAAAAACAATATATCACACAGAAATAGTTCAGATCCCCCCACCTAAATCATATATATTCTTGGTCCTTATGATAAGACACATTCAGTGACAACAATCTTGGACTTTCCTGGGCTCTGCTGCTGCCATGCCCCAACCCCTTCCACTGCTTATATCTCAGGAACCATACAGATCCCCACCCCTAAACCATATATATTCTTGTTCCTTGTGATAAGATACATTCCGTGATAGCAACCAGGACTCTGTTGGGTCCATGCTCTACCTCCTCCCTTCATAAAATGCCTAATATTTCAGATACAGGGAATGGGGGTTGGTGATAGCAACCAGGACTCTGTTGGGTCCATGCTCTACCTCCTCCCTTCATAAAATGCCTAATATTTCAGATACAGGGAATGGGGGTTGGTTGGGGAGACTTCAAATGGGTAGATTAAAATCATGTTAAAATACATGGCTGCCTGTAGGCAGTGCCCACCTGAGATCTGGTGAGCATAGTGACCCATGGGCCTCTTGTTTGACTGTGACCATGACTTTTGAACTTTGACCTATTTTTTTCAAAAATTTACAAAAAACTAACCTTGGCCATATTCCAAAAGTATTTGGCCCAGCCTCATGAAACTTGACACACATCTATATCACCAAGAGCTACATAATCTGACCAAGATCCATAACTCTATCATGCAATTTGACTGATATATCTCTCTTAGTGACATATAAAAAAAACAGATGAGCAAGGTTGTGGGTAGTCGTTAAAACTGCCTCAATGTGGCAGGTCTAACTAGCACCAACAATCTATGTCTGGAGTATAAATAAGAACAAGATGTGTTTGTGAAACACTGATGCCCCGGACAGTGCATGTGAAACGTGAAAGCCCTATCACTAATCAATCAAAGGTATGGCTGATGTTCAAGTATTTAAAAAGTAGGTAAAGTGCAAGGTTACAAGGTCAAAATTATGGTACCACTGGAAAGGTCTTGTCACAAGAAATGCACAAGTGAAATATGAAAGCCCTATCACTTACCAATTCAAAGTTATAGCCAATGTTAAAGTCTTTAAAATGTAGTCAAAGACCAAGGTCTAAAGGTCAAAAATTATTGTATCACTAGTAAGGTCTTGTGACAAGGAATTCACAAGTGAAATATGAAAGCATTATCACTTACCAATCGAATGTTATGGCCAATAATA
Organism: Lucinisca nassula; assembly: GCA_963580285.1. Classification (NCBI taxonomy): domain Eukaryota; kingdom Metazoa; phylum Mollusca; class Bivalvia; order Lucinida; family Lucinidae; genus Lucinisca; species Lucinisca nassula. Next base: position 72,464,632 of record OY757019.1, on the reverse strand, counting down.
AAGGCTTAAAAGTGTAGGTCAAACATCAAGGTCAAGGCCACGAGGTCAGAAACTATGATGCCACTGGAAAGGCCTTGTAACATAATATGCACATGTGAATAATGAAAGGCCTACCACAAACCAATCAAAAATTATGGCCAATGTTAAGGTTTTTAATAAGTAGGCAAGATGTCAAGGTCAAGGCCTCAAGGTCAAAAAATTATTCTACCACTGGAAAGGACTTGTGACAAGGTATGCACATGTGAAATATGAAAGTCCTGTCACTAACCAATCGAAGGTTATGGCCAATGTTAAAGTATTTTAAGAAGTAGGTCAAATGGCAAGGTCACAAGAACAAAAAATATGGTACCGCTGGAAAGATCTTGTGACATAAAATGCACATGCAATATGAAAGCCCTGTCACTTACCAATCAAAAGTTATGGCCAATGTTAAAATTTTAAAAGGTAGGTAAAAAGTCAGGATCAAGGTCTCTCGGTCAAATTGATGATACCACTGGAATGACAGTGAAGGCATATGTAAAATATGGAAGTCCTTACACTTACCAATCAAAAGTTATGGCCAATGTTAGATTTTTAAAAAGTAGGTCAATTGTTAAGGTCAAGGTCACGAGGTAAAAAATTATGGTACCACTAGAAAGGTATTGTAACAAGGAATGCACATGTGAAATATGAAAGCCCTATCTGTTACTGTTCAAAAGTTTTGCCGAATGTTAAGGTTTTGCGGACAGACAAACAGGCAGACAGACCAAAATCTATATGCCCCCGAATCGTTGAAAAGTAACCGTTTTTTGAAAGAAAGAATATGAAAGAACGCAATGTGTCAGAGAGATTTGTTATTGTAATGCAATGTCAATAGGTCAGAACCATTTATTACTTAACAAGTAACTTCCAAACTATGTTTTATAACTCGAGAATTCACTAAAAGCTTCAGTAAGCAAAAACATACACACTGTGATGACATTTTGACGTCATGACGTTATGATTTTAGTAACATCCCCGTCAACACCATTTAGGTCAGTTTGGAGACATTGCTTCCGATTTTGTGGAACTTTTACCCGCCCAATGAAACCAAAAGTCTTATATGCATTAGTTATGATGTCATGGAAATGCTGACTGGATGTCTCAAACATTGGTAGGCCAATTGTGAAAGTTCGTGTAGAATGTAAAGTTTGGTGTCCACAGAACCCTGAGGAAAAGGGGAGACCCTAAAACTTTTGAAAGAGTTGAAATAAAAAAAAAACAAGTGGTTATATGTTAATATTCCCTTACATAAAATAGTCTACGATTTGAAAAGAGTTTTCTCTCAGTCCAATCATGTGATCAGAAAAGTCTGTGATCATTGCATGGTTGCAGAGGCTGTTCTGAAACTTCACTAGTTGCACAAGTCTTATTGTACGGTAAGTTTATCGCATGCTGGCTCATACAGCTTTGTAAACTCCACTTAGTTCTATATGAACTGGCTTTACAATGACTTGCAAAACCCTCACCATGCTGAATATTTCCAAATTCTACAGTCCTCCCAGTTTTTTAGCCATTTCTATTTTACCATGGATTCAAAAACAGAACGGAAAACAATATTGATTCTGTGACATGTCACATGGAGAACCAGATTGGCTAAAAACGTTCTGTTCCAATATCCAAGATGGCAGCCATCTTGAAATTCTTCAAACGACATCTCCTCCCGAACCAAAGGTCGAATTGAGCTGAAACATGAAGGGAGGCATTGGTGTGATCATGTTCAGATTTGCTAAAATCTTTCCGTTTCAATATCCAAGATGGCGGCCATGACGGCCATCTTGAAATTCTTCAAACGACAATTCTTCCCAAACCAAGGGTCGAAATGAGCTGAAACTTGACTGGAGGCATTGGGGTGACATTCAGATTTGCTAAAATCATTTCGTTCGGATATCAGAGATAGCCGCCATGGCGTCCATCTTAAAATTGTAAAAAACACATGTCATCCCGAACCAAAGGTTCTATTGAGCTGAAACTTGATTGGAAGCATCAGGGTGACATGAATATTGAGATTTGTTAAAATCGTTTCGTTCCAATATCAAAGATTGCCGCCATGGTGGCCATCTTCAAATTCATCAAATGAGATCTCCTCCCGAAACAGATGTTGGTAAATTCGTTCCATTCCGGTATACAAGATGGCCACCATGGTAGCCATCTTTGAAATTCTCCAAACTACACCTCCTCCTGTACCAAAGGTCGGATTAAGCTGATACTTGATTGGAGGCATCTGGGCAACATGGAGATTCAGAATTGCTTAAATAATTCTGTTCTGTTATAAATCTTAGATGACTTCCATGATGGTCATCTTAAAAATCAAGTTGAATTGAGCCGGCCCTTGATGGGAGGCATTGGGGTGACATGGAGCATCACGAAGCTACACCTATATATACTATTCTGACCCCATTGAACCTCACTTTTATATAGTAAAACTGGAGTTTAAAGGGGGTAAACCTCATTTTTTTATTTCTGCTCTAAAATATAGATTATTGGTACTCGTTAGAACCGCATCGATGAGGCGGTTCTAACGCGTACGCACAATCTATATTTCAGAGCAGAAATAAGAAAAATATAAGACTTTTTCAAATCATCGTTTTATTTTGTGGTAAAATTTACTAATGTATTTGTATAGGCGTATTTTTTTTTTTTTTTTTTTTTTTTTTCGTAATGGATTCAGACTTCTTCTTTGGTGTCTCTGAGGGGAGTAGAAGGATTTCCAGACACTTCGGCCCCACTACCACCTCGGCCCCTAGACAGGTCGGCCCAAAACCAAGTCGGCCCTAGACACCTCGGCCCTAGTCACCTCGGCCCTAGACACCTCGGCCCCACTGTCACCTCGGCCCCTAGACATCTCGGCCCCAAAGACACCTCGGCCCCACTTTTGATATCTGTTAGGGTATGGGCAGTTATATCATGTTAAAATCGGCCGCGCCAATCAGGACTTCAAGAAACCGACAGCCTGTGACATGAGTACTTGTAAACCGTTTAGAGGTTCTAAGCCTGGCCAGGAAAAGCGGTGCGAGTCGGACCGTCCATACTTATAAACCCTATTGGTTTCATTGGGCTGCAGGGCTTGAGATGTCATTTCATCGCAATGCCGGGTAAAATTCCCACAAAATTGGGGGCAACGTCTCCAAAATGACCGATACAGTGTTGATTGGAGCGTTAAAAGTCAAATCTAACAAACAAAACATCATTTTAACAAACCCGTGTAATGAAGATCCCGCTAAACCCCAGTTTATATGGGGAAAACTGGGGCTCATAGGGACATACATTATTTACATCACGAAGACACGCCTTTATGATTTTGAATCTTCTATTAAGTTGTTAGGAATAAGATCAAATTATTTTATTGCTATTTATATTTCTTTTAAAAATAACAAATAACCAATGAGACGTTTATAATAAATATAACAACGCATACACGACATTTTCAGGTTAACTTGGACTACAGTTAATCCCCCGCCGCCTTCAATCGTGACGTTGACCTTGAGTCAGCATCACGAAAAAAGGGGTTTAGCGGGTTGTTCTAATTGTGAATATTTAATACTCATAGCCAAGGAGCCTTTTCTACAATAATATATATGTAGGGCCATGAAGACTTTGCACTCAGTTCACATCCAGATCCATCTGATCTGGATCTACACTGTCATTCAGTTTTCGAATTTTAAATGAATACAATTTGAGGGTATGATAGTCAGAAAGGTGACTAATAAATAAATAAATTATGCAGTACACTTGTTACTATCCGGCTTTAAATATGAGCTGAAATGACAATCAAATAGGAATTTCTAAATGTGTGAAACTTGATTACATTGGAAATATACTGATCAATTCCTACAAAAATACGAGCAGTGAAGACTTTGCACACTGTGCACATCCAAATCTACACTGTTTGCCACTAAATATATACATATAGTACACATGTACATGTATCAAGTAATTTGGGTAGTTGATAGTCAGAAATGTGACTAATAAATTAATTAATTAATTAATAAAGTATACAATATACTCGTTACTGTCCGTCTTTATTATGAGCTAGAATGACAATCAAATGTGTGAAAATTGATAACAATGATCTGTTTATCATCAAAGATCTCTTTATTGGGGTAAAGGGATTAGTAACGCCTGGTTGTTTATTGAGCTCACACTTTACTAATTTAAGTCAATAATTAATTGTTCTTGTAAACATTTTTGCTAAATAGTGTACTTACCTGAAATTCATTAATCCTTACCCCGCTGAACACGATAATCCTTATCTTTGCAAACAGTGTAGACCCTAATCAGATTGCTTCTGCCCTCTGAACCGGATCAGCACCTTTTTCCATGCCGTTATTGAATTGCATGCATACATAAAATTAATTGGTTTACTTACGAGGATAGCTGTAGTTCAGCGAACCTGAACACTGATAATAAATAAATAAATTGTTTGTTTGTATTGGAGTTTAACGGCCAAGTCAACACTATTTTAGTTCATTTTCGAGCCGGTCAGTTTACCTATCCACACTTAACCTGAGCAAGCTAATACATAAGCAGTTAACCAATACAGTGCACATTCTTTTCGCCAGAAAGTGACAACTGCCCTTCTTGAATCAGCAGAAGGGAGAGAATGACCGAAGAAAAGATTTCATAATCAATCTCCACGAAAGAAAGTTGCCGACCCGGTAGGTATAGAACTCGCGTCCTCCTGATCACCAGTCATACGCGCATCAGACTTAGCTACCGAGGCCGGATAAACAAATAAATTAATAAATAAATATATAAATATGTTAACAAATATAAGAATATCCCCCATCATCACCATGATTGACGAAACCGAGGAATGTTTTTTTTTTTTTTCTTTTTGGGTTTTACGGCCCCATCCACCGATCCATCCAGATTTCCATCCAATTAGTAAATTTAAAGGATAACTTATTGAAAATAATTTAAAAAGTATATTAACGGTGTGGAATTATTTCGGATAATAAAAAAGCCTATAGATGATCAAAAGAGCAGAAAAAGTAGAAAAATGAGCCTGCTCTAAAGCATGCAGCAATGCAATTAGAATTATACATTGAAATAAAAGAGGGGAATTTTCAAATGTATCTTCTATTCTTCTTAAATGGACATAATATAGATTTTCTGTTTAGTAACGTTATAATCGTTATAATTATATTATAAATATATATATTATAAGTTCAAATATTCGTGGCTCCCTATCAAAATAATCAAATCAGCAAATAAAAATAATTTAAAAAAAAAAAAAAAAAAAAAAAAAACACATCGTGCATCCAACCCAATCTCCTATTTAAGTGGAAGCCCCGTGAAAAGCAAAGTGGGGCCGAAGTGTCTAGGTATATGGGGCCGACGTGTCTAGGGGCCGAGGTGTCCAGGGGCCGACCCGTCTAGGGTTTCAATTTTATGTGGGGCCGAGGTGGTTTTGGGGCCGAGGTGTCTAGGGGCCGAAGTGTCTAGGGGCCGAGGTGGTTTTGGGGCCGAAGTGTCCTGTTACCAGTAGAAGCCTCCATGGCGTAGTGGTTACGCTTCTGGCAATGTAGGCCAGTGATCGCAGGACTTTCGGATAAGTCTTTAAACCGAGGTTCCGTCTCCGTATATAGAAGCCTCCGTGGTGCAGTGGTTACGCTACTCGCCTTGTAAACCAGGGATCGCAGGATCGATCCCGGGCTTCTCCAGACTTTCGGATGAGTCTTTAAATCGAGGTCCCGTCTCCGTATGACCTTAGCTGTTGGTGGGACGTAAAACTAAAACTCACTCACTCACTCCGTCTCCGTATGACCTTGGTTGTTAATGGGACGTAAAACTCAAACACTCACTCACTCTGATGGGAACTGTGGGTAAACTGTATCGATTCTTGATCATTGCCTTCACTTCTATTCTAAGAACCATTCTGTTCTGATATCCCAGATGGCTGCCACGTTGTCTATCTTGAAAATCTTCAAACCACATCTGCTCCCGAATGATCTGGTGCATTGAGTTAAAATTGTTGCATTCTGATATCCCATAGGACAGCCATTTTGAAATTTTTCAAAGCACCTGTATAGAAATTGCATATAAGATTTAAAGGAAGGGGCAGCTCAGGTGTTGTCAGTTTTATGTCAAACTCGCTGAGTCCACAAGAAAATTTGATATTGTGGCTTTTTGCAACTGGACATATACACCATAATATAGCTTTGATCGTGTTGCAGTTGTATTCAAATGTGGTTGGCTTGCTTTACTTTCTTTGACAACAGAATATGCCAAAGGCAGGTGCAAACAATAGCTCTGGCCTGCCAAACTATACACCCCCATTCTGCATCAACATCATCTCTTCCTGAATCCTAAATCCAACTATTAAAAGCTTTTCAGAAACTTAATCAGAAACATCATGATAAGATGCAGATTCAGAATTGCTAACATCAAGATAACATGCAGATTCAGAATTGCTAACATCAAGATATGATGCAGATTCAGAATTGCTAACATCAAGATAACATGCAGATTCAGAATTGCTAACATCAAGATATGATGCAGATTCAGAATTGCTAACATCAAGATAACATGCAGATTCAGAATTGCTAACATCAAGATAACATGCAGATTCAGAATTGCTAACATCAAGATAACATGCAGATTCAGAATTGCTAAAGACAATGTGATCTGATAGACAAAATGGCCACCAAGGAACACTGTAATATATGATCAGCCTCATCCAGATGGGTGATTCTGGCCCAATCAGGCCTCTAGTTTATGCTTTTAAATGCAAGTAATTGAGGAGATTGGCACGAAAAGTGTCTTGCAGTACATCCAACAACCCGAAACCTAGCGCTGGGGGCTTCTGAGGTTTCACTTGATCAACTCGTTGCTTTAATAAATTTCACTTAATCAACTGCTAGAATAACTAACATTTACCTAGCATGACACCATTTTGCATTTATGGTATTCTGCATGTAGAATCTTATAACACATTTTACCGCATTCCTAAGAATTACCCCACCCCCATCCCGGTATAAACAAACATTTGCCCCTTAAACCATTCTCAGCAGCTGCGGTTTTGAATCAAAAATCCACTTTTTCATTACGATAAAATCCGTGTGACATTTTGTAATCTGTCATACCTCCAAAACAGTATTTTTCTGACGAAAATTTGTAATATTTTTCTTATTTATACTCTGAACATAGGTTGATAGTGCTCGTTAGAACCGCCTCATCGAGGCAGTTCTATCAAGCACCCACAATCTATGAAAGCAGAAATAAGAAAGATATTATTATTTTTACTAATATTTGACATTACTGCCACAATATATTATGCCATTATTTCGCATGAAAAGGTTTTCCTAATGTGGTACAAAATGTCACAAAAAGCTTTTAAAGCCACCTGCTCAATTTTAGTAGGATAACACACTCATATATGGCACCGTAACTATCCTAAAAATGCGGACACCTTTAGACTTGCTGTAATACTCCTAAAATATTAACTAATTTGTTTCACGATCCAGCAAGGAGTCCAAAAAGTGCACATGCAATGGCAAATTGTGCAGACCCTGATCAGACTGCTCCTAGCCTGATCTTGGTCTGTACTGTTTGCTTGTTCCGTTCGTCCCCAATATTTAGGATCATTAAGGTATAATTCTTTCATTATTGTAGAAATGACAAAATTCTTAGGAAAAATTGTCATGTTTTTCTCATATGTGCTGTAAAAATAGTTTGTGGGTACTCTTTAGCACTGCTTCATTGCGGTTGCATCATTGAGGCGGATCTAACGAGTACCAACAACCTATGTTCTTTTTCAAGAATGAGGAAAATGCAGTATACCACTGCAAACCCCATTTTTCTCTATATAAGGTTGGGATTATGGTTGTCTTCATTTCACGGGCTTGTTAACATCAGGTTCCCTCAAAGGTAGGTGTAGGAAAAAACAAGCAAACCGTGCTTCTACAGGTTACCAAATGTTACAGAAACATGAAGGTCTGCAGCTTTAAGTCACAGTGCTATATGATATGTAACTAGAGGTCGAAATGGACCAGAAATCGCTCATCTGGATGAGGCTCATGATGTATTACAGTTGTTACTTGGAGGCCATCTTGTCTCTCAGATCAGATTTGTTAGTTGTGACACGTCAAATGACATTCATTCATTAGATCACAATGGCTTTGGGAATCTGCATGTTGCCTTGATGCCTCCGATTAATTTTCTGAACAGCTCAATCTCTGATTTAGGATTCATGAAGAGATGATGTTGATTCACAGTGGGGGTGTATAGTTTGGCAGGGTGGGTGGAGCTATCGTTTGCACCTGCCTTTGGAATGAATACTCTATTAACAAAGAGGTCAACCAAGTCACCGGATCATGAGAATTCAACTGCTACACAAAAAACCTATTGTGTACATGGCCACTTGTAAAAACCATTTAAAAGGCACTCTGTTGAATCTTCTTGTGGGCTCAGCGAATCTGACATATATTGACATCACATGAGCTGCCCCTCCCTGCAAATCTGATCTTTGATTATACATGTGCTTTGAGGAATTTCAAGATGGCTGCAATCTTTGATATCAGAATACAACAATTTTAGTGATTCCGAATCTCCTTGTCACCCGAATGTCTCGCGCCAAATTTCAACTAAACGTGACGGACCAATGCCTTCTATTGAGTTTCAGCTCAATTCCAATTGATGTGGTTTAAATATTTTTAAGATGACTATCATGACAGCCATCTTGGATAATGAAACAGAATAATTTCAGCAATTCTGAATCTGCATGTTGCCCAAATGCCTCCCATTAAGTTTCAGCTCGATGCAACCTTTGGCTTGGGAGGAGATGTTGCTTAAAAAAATTTCAAGAACGCCGTCATGGTAGCAAATTTGTATCTCGATATCATCCCTATGCCACCCATCAAGTTTCAGCTCGATCTGACCATTGGTTTGGGAGGAGATATTGTTTATAGTACTTCAAGATGACCACCCTGGAAGAAATCTTGAATATCGGAACTTAACAATTTTAGCTAATCTGATTTTCCATGTAATCCCGATGCCTCCCTCCAAGTTTCAGTTCAATCCCACTTTTGGTACGGTAGGAGATGTTGTTTGGAGAAATTCAAGATGGCCACCTTGGCACCCATCTTGGATATCAAAATGGAACGCTTTTAGCAAATCTGAATCTCGATATCGCTCCAATGCCACCCATCAAGTTTCATCTAGGTCCAACCTTTGGTTCAGGAGATGATGTACTTTAAAGAATTTCAAGATGGCCACCATGACAGCCATTTTGAATAACGGAACAAAATAATTTCAGCAATTCTGAATCTTCATGTCACCCCTATGCCTCCCAACAAGTTTCAGCTTGATCTGGAGGAGATGTTCTTTAAAAAAGTTCAAGATGGCGGTCATCTTGGATACCAGAACGGAACGAAAATTTGAATCGCCATGTCTCCGTAATGCGACCCATCAAGTTTCAGATCAATCCACGCTTTGGTTCGGGAGGAAATGGCATTGAAACATTTTCAAAATGGCCGCCATGACACTTTTAGCAAAACTGAATCTGCATGTCGCCCCAATGCCTCTCACTAAGTTTCAGCTCACTCCGACCTTTGGTTCGGGGGTAGATGTCGTTTGAAGAATTTCAAGCTAGTCGCCATGTCGGCCATCTTCGCTATCGGAACGATTTTAGCAAAATTGATCTTAATCTTCATGTCACCCCGATGCCTTTGGTTTGAGAGGAGATGTCCTTTAAAAAATTTCAAGATGGCCACCATGGCATATCGGCACGGAACGATTTTAGCAAATCTGAATGTCCTATTCATCCGAATTCCCCAGTCCAGTTTCAGCTCAGTCTGACCTTTGGTTCAGGAGGAGATGTCGTTTAAAGTATTTCAAGATGGCCGTTATTGTGGCCATTTTGGATATCGGAACGGAACCATTTTAGCAAATCTGAATCTCCATGTCACCCCGATGCCACCAACCAAGTATCGACTTAATCCAACTCACTGCGCTGGGGGATATGTCGAAAAAATGAAAAGTGTACGACTGACGACGGAAGGACGACGAACAACAGGCCATGGCATAAGCTGACCTAGTTAATAACAAAAGTCAAGAACAAAAAAACTATAAACATGTCCAAAGTCTACTGCAAATAAGGTAAAAAGTTGTTAGCCTCGTTTTGTCTGGTTGGCAAAAACAATTCCGCGACTGTTGTAGATGTGGCACGAATTATTTTCTGTAATTACTAAAGTTTAAGAAGTGGAGGCAATGATCAGGAATCGACACAATTAACCCACATCTCCAGTGAGAGACCAAAGGGAAAGAAACACGAACAGGAAATAACTAGACCCTGATGGAAACATCACTAGTGGAAAGCCAAAAGGACAATTACTTTCCCACAAAACAGCCAATTAGCTTAAAACAAAAAATATATATATATATATAAGCGAAACACACATTCAACGACGAACCAAAATAAACGCGACAAGAAGATAAGTCCTCCTATCAAAATTAGTTACCATGTTCATTTAACTGCTTTTTCCAAATAAATGTAGGCGGGAAATACATCTGCTTGGATCTCATCCGATCTTCACCCAGGACCTAGGGTATATTTGCTGCCTGGAACTTCTTAAAAGCTTCAAATATCAGTACGATAATGCATCTTTCATATCTCTGAGACTATTGAGACTGAAACAGAACATATGACAAAGAATCAAGGCAGGCCAAATTACGAAATATGCGTTACGAGGGACGTTCATTTAATGTTGTAACTGGGGCTCTACAGGGCGCGTTATTAATCCCATTCACATTTCGTTTACTTCAACCCTTCAAAGTATTCTCCCGTGTTGGAAACATACTTTTCAAGTCTCGAAATCCATTCTGTAAAGGCAGAGAAGTAGGACTTTTTAGGTATAGCCTTAATTGCACTACCAAGTGAACTTCGGGATTCCTAACGACAACCAGAAAGGGTTTACTTATTTAAGTAAAGGAAACATGAAAAAGTCACAGGGACTTGGGTTTGGCGAATACGGTGGATGGGAGAGCTGAACAATCGTTTCCTCTTTCAAGAAGTCTTGGACAAGAACACACTTGTGAGCAGGTGTGTTGTCATGGATAAAACACAGACAGGTCTTAAACCAGTTGCAGGTCTATGTTTTTCATAGTGTGGCTTTACTTTTGACAACACACCATTCTTATACAATTTACCTGTGATTATCTTACCATTTGGTACGGGAATCTGAACAATAGGCCCATCGCAATTGAGAACTAGAATTGTTTTCTAAGAAACCAGATGTCCCCCCACCACACTCATAATTTCAAATTCTGCTTTTACCGGGAAAATGAGGACTTGGTCACAAAATCAAATCAATATTGTGTTTCACAGTTCAGATTAAATCTGTCAATGAAAAATTGATAAGAATCTCAGTGGTATTTCAGGAGATAGAGTGCAGACAAGGCAATTTTCAACAGTCTAAGTCCCGTGGTGATCTTGAAAATTAGGTCAAGGTCACCAACATCTAATCAGTTCTTAAGACCAGCCCACTGATATAATGTACCAAGTTTGATCAAAATTCATCCACTGGTTCAGGAGAAAGAGTGCAGACAAGCCAATTTTTAAAATCTAACTCCCGTTGTGACCTTGAAAATTAGGTCAAGGTCACCAAAAGCTAATCAGTTCTTAAGACCATCCCACTGATATAATGTATCAAGTATGAACCAAATCCTTCCATTGGTTCAGGAGTTAGAGTGGAGACAAGCTTTTTTGGTCTAAAATTTGACAATGGTTTCAGCCCTGTGACCTTGAAAATTAGGTCAAGGTCACCAAAATCTAATCAGTTCTTAAGATCAGCCCACTGATATAATGTACCTAGTTTGAACCAAATCCATCCACTGGTTCAGGAGATAGAGTGCAGACAAGGCAATTTTCAACAGTCTAAGTCCCGTGGTGACCTTGAAAATTAGGTCAAGGTCACCAACATCTAATCAGTTCTTAAGACCAACCCACTGATATAATGTACCAAGTTTGATCAAAATTCATCCACTGGTTCAGGAGAAAGAGTGCAGACAATTCAATTTTTAAAAGTCTAACTCCCGTTGTGACCTTGAAAATTAGGTCAAGGTCACCAAAAGCTAATCAGTTCTTAAGACCATCCCACTGATATAATGTATCAAGTATGAACCAAATCCTTTAATTGGTTCAGGAGTTAGAGTGCAGACAAGCTTTTTTGGTCTAAAATTTGACAATGGTTTCAGCCCTGTGACCTTGAAAATTAGGTCAAGGTCACCAAAATCTAATCAGTACTTTTCCCCCTCCCAATGGTGTATCTGTGTAAGTTTAATCAAAATCCATCCATCCATTCAGGAGATAGAGTGCAGACAAGAGGCAACGCCGACGCCAACGCCGACGCCGACGCTGACGCAGACGCCGACAGGATCCGCACCAAAACCAATATGTCCCCCTCCCTTTCGGGTGGGGGGACATAAAATACTGCATACAAAACTTTTTTCCTGCTTTTAATTCTTTTGGCAATGACCGGCCTTGTCTGGTCTTTTCACAACCACTGCTTGTTATTGATGCGTCTCTGCAGCTCAAAATAATAGACACATGTTTCATCACTTATAAACAGCTCCGAAATTCTACATTTGTCAAAAATAGTGTACTTTTTAAAACGGTACACGGGTGGTCTTTTGTTCTTTGAAAAAGAGATGCGGGAGCCCCATCGTGCACAAGCCTTTCTAAGTTTCAACTCCTGAGTTAAAATCTTATGAACAGTCCCCGGTGAAACACTAACACTATCAAAAATTCCTTTCACCGTGAACCTTGCATCTTGTTTGATGACAGGTGTAGATTACATCCACCCCAGGTTCGCAGGATGAAAGCCCACACAGTAATCATGTAATTTCGATAGGGATCTTTTACCTGCACAGGCGATGGTTCTCCCTGCACAAGGGGCCTCCAGATAAGGACGGGGCACTTTGTAGCCTTCATCCCTGCTGATGACATGTTCGGACACAGCGATTTTATTATTGCTGCCAGGAATCGAACCGGGGGCTAGCATGATAGGCAAGTGCACTAACCACTGAGCTTCTACGCTCCATACTTGACCTTTCAATAACTTTTGAAAGACTGAACGGTAGATGATCGAAGTTTCATCCTATTGTAGAAAAATCACGGCCCCGTGAAATCGCTGCAGTTTCCACGTGCTCCCTATACAGCCACTCGTTATGGTGGGTCATTAGTGACAAAATTAAATGAACACCCCTTGTAACTGAGGCCCATAAAATTCCATCTGTTAATGTAGGGTTGACACCTCGACAAGGAAATCTCAGGTAAGTTTGCAGTTTATTTAAGTCTTATGCGAGGCTGCACCGAAAAATACATGTAAACTGAAAACGAGCTTGAGACTTTCTTGTGGAGGTTGATTATTTTTCTCACCCGACTTCTGTAAAAAATCTACTTGAATGATAAAATTCCTCGAAAGAAACTATTGCCGTCAAACCGCCCAAGAACACAGAACAGCAATGTGCAAAATGATTTCTTTACTCAGATGCAACAGATCAAAGAAACCCTCTTACCTATGAATATTTGTCTAGTAAGCGCCTTAAGCCCATGCTACACAATTGGATTATAACTTGATATTACAACCGTTTTGTTTCATAATTCTCTCAGGGCTACACGGTAAACCTTAGCACATACAGCTGGTGTAACTGAATTATACATCCAACCCCTGCAGACTCTTGGTGCAAATATAGTAATTGCACGACCCGCAGAAAATGCGACCGACTGAAGTCGGTTGGTTTTCTAAGAGTGCCCTAAAATCACAGTGTCATCCTGTCATTCGGTCATTCTGTCAGTCTGTCTGTCCGTCCGTAACCCGTTTGTGAAAATTGGTGATAGTGACTTAACCGCTTGGAATATTTAAACAATTTTTGGCATACTGATAGATATCAATGAGATCTAACCAATGAACTTGCGAAATATTACATTCCATTTAGTATAGCCTCGCCGAGGCGAAAAATGTGAAAATTTTCGAACTTCTTCTTCTCGGAAACCGTTGGACCGATTGAAGTCAAATTTCATATGGAGCCTCTATGGGATTGGGGAAACCAAAATTTGCTCATGGGGTCCAGGTCATATGACCAAAATGGCCGCCAAGCCATATATGGTATGTCCGTCTGTCCGTCCGTAACCCGATTGTGAAAATAGGTGATAGTGACTTAACCGCTTGGAATATTTAAAGAATATTTGGCATACTGATAGATATCAATGAGATCTAACCAATGAACTTGCGAAATATTACATTCCATTTAGTATAGCCTCGCCGAGGCGAAAAATGTGAAAATTTTCGAACTGCTTCTCCTCGGAAACCGTTGGGCCGATTGAAGTCAAATTTCATATGGAGCCTCTATGGGATGGGGGAAACCAAAATTTGCTCATGTGGTCCAGGTCACATGACAAAATTGGCCGCCAAGCCATATATGGTAAAAACCCTTCAAAATAGTCTTCTCCAGAACCACTGGGCAGATTTCCACGAAACTTTATAAATAGCATCTGGGACGTAGGCCCATCATAAATTGCTAAAATGGTGACCCTGGGTTGACCTTGGCCTGCTTTGTGCCTAGGTCAAACTTTGACACATATGCTTTTGTATTTGTAAAGTGAGAATGCATTTTATCCTGCAAACGATTCAGAATACAGTACTAAAGTATAAGATATATATTTTTGCTCCTTACGATAAGGCGCATTTATTGGGGGAACCGTTTTAGGTCCAGGTCACATGACCAAAATGGCCGCCACACCCATATATGGTAACACTCATAAAGCTAAAAGCATCTGGCGGGTCGTGCACTTCAGCTGAAGCACTGGTTGATCTTTATAATGCATTGTAGCACTGTATGCCATGCATCTTTCTTTGAAAAGTCAGGATGACTGATATTCCATCTCGTACAGGTGTATCAATTTTTTGTTCTCCTCTTTTTTCTGCTCCTTTTCACTATTAGTTTTTCTGACATAACTGTCTGTCATGGTTTACAAACATGCTGAAACTATGCCCCCCCCCCCCCCCCGGGCTTTAGATTCATTTTCCATTTTACATGTTACATTTATTCAAATGTATTGGCAGACCTGAACTTAAACCCGGATGTTGATTTCTGAAGAAACTTGTCAGCAATGGATTTCATACTTGTTTCCATTTCATCAAAAGTTGGCCATTGAAACATTTCTATGAGGAAAGCTGCTTCCCAGTTGGTAATCCGTTCTGTGACAAAGAAGACAGTTTTGGGTAAAACTAAATCCAGTGCAGGGTACATGTTAAACACGATTAATGCAATAATTGAAGTTTCAGACAGCTTTTAGACAAGTAGTATGAGATAGAAAAATATCAGTAGGCCATACAAAAAGATATATTCTAGTGAGAAAATGCTGTTGTGTGCATTTTGTTATAAAAAAAAAAAATCTTATTTATGATCCAATTACGAACAGTAGGTGCCTGTAATAACCGCCTCGAGTGTCCAACTTCCACAATTTGGAGCAAAGGTATTCTCAATATCAAATGGCGTTTATAAGGCTGACACTGACATGTACTGCCGTGAATAATAATTCAGAATTTCATTCTAAATTCTTGTTCGGAAAGTCCTGTTAAAGTAGAGTATTCAACTGGTTTCACGTTTGTTAGTAAATTCAGAATTTCGGCGATAAAGCCCAGCAAACATACTTTCGGAATTTTCCCACACGGCGCCCGATCTGGACTTACACTGCTTAAAATACAATCAGTTTTATAAATATAACTGACACCCTTTATAATTGGAAATGGACCACTCCAAACTTATTAGGTAGATCCCATTGTCACATATACCAATACTTGCAACGGCCTCCGTGTCTGGTGGATAAGAGCGCTGACTCCTAATCACCACTGTAGTTCGAGTCTCACTCAGATCACATTCGAGACGTCCAATTCTGCAACGGAATGTCAGGTGGTTTTTCTCCGGGTGCAACTATTTTCGTCAGTCGGCTCCAAATAAATGAATAATCTTAAAAAGGACGTAAAACAAAACTAAAAAAATAATAATAAATAAATAAATAAATAAAAATAACAACAGCAATACTATCTGTAATATAAAAAGGGACATTGCCGATATAACAACAGCATACTCAGATTAGCTTGCACATACAAGGGACCACTGAACAATACTGGACATATTCTTCCATCGAAGACTCAGTCAAGACTGAGCACATCAGATCGTCATCGGTTGCTCTGGATGCTTAACATTATGTTAATGTCTGCTAAAATGGCGTCTCTCCTATCTCGAGAACATGAAACTGTTTGATGATACTTGTCTTACGAGTTTTGTGTACTCGTAAGAACCGCCTCAAAGAGGCGCAGACAGATTGTACCTTTGTTGTTCACACATGAAAAAAGGATGTGGCTCCTGTATTCTCCCTAATGTACTCGTTCCATGTTTAGCATATTTATATACTGTTGATGCATTTAGTTACTAATTAAAATCATATATCTCTTAACCCTTTTTGCACCAAATGGAATCTTCCTCCTTATATACTGCAGGAGTCCATTTCAAAATTTAGGGGTGCCTGGTTGTGTTTTCATCAAAATTTATTTAGAAAATGACTGAACTTTTAGCAAACAGTGAAGGCCCTGATCATACGCCGCGTTTCTGCGGCCGGCGTCTGATCTGGGCCTGCACTGTTTGCCAGGGTACCCGTTTTTGGGTTTCTGGTACTAAATGGGTTAATGCGCAAGTGCAACTGCGGTAGCCAACAGTCCATTTATCCCCACCCCTACCCCCAATTTTTTCTTCAGAGAAAACCAGGCTAACTATCAAACTATATAAACTTGGCAATGCCATAGGCGGAAGTTATGCTTAGTGCGTTAAACCAAACCAGGACATTTATGTTTATTTTTAGTGAAATCCCTGCTGAACGACCGTGACGGCGGTTGGTCGCCCTGGGGTCTTTGGTCGCTGTGTAACAGACAGTGTGATGGTGGGTTACGTTGGCGGCGGCGGGAGTGTGATAACCCCACACCCCTAGGACACGGGGTTGACTGTGCGGGCCATACAATGGAAGGACAAGAATGCAATGCTCATTCCTGTAAAGGTAATTATAAGCAAACAGCTGCTTATGAGGGGACAAGAACACACAGAAACATATTTCTATGTAAAAAAATGGTCTTGAGTATTTCTAGGTTTAAAAGTAAGTTTGATTTGTATATAAAAATATAGACATTCCTTAATAAAATCTAATTCAGTCTGATTTTGTTTGTTTGGATTGGATTTTAACTGCCCAGTCAACACCATTAAGGTCATTTTTTAACCTATCCACACTTTTCCTGGACAGGCTTATACTTAAGCTGTTAACCAGTACAGTGCACATTCTTCCGCCAGAAACTGACAACTGCCCTTCTTGAATCAGCGGAAGGGAGAAAATGACCGTAGAAAAGATTTCATGATCAATTTTTACGAAAGAATGTAGCGCACCCCGGCAGGTATTGAACATGCGTCCTGCTGATCACCAGTCAGACGCGCATCCGACGGAGCTACCGAGGCCGGTCATATTTCAGTCTGATGCCAATATTTGTCGTAAAACATCTTAACCCTAGCTTAAGATGCCGAGAAAAACTACATCTGATTTTTTTTTTTTTTTTTGCAAATTTTTCAAAACATTTTTGCGTACAGGTAAACAGTGTGGACCCAGATCAGTCTGCTCCTACAGGAGCAGTCCGATTGGTAAACAGTGTCCGCACTGTTTGCAAAAATGACTTTTAAAGTAATCAGCTGACGTCAAAGCAGACGACAATTGTCGTGATTGGCTTTCCGTGGGTTAACCCTCTTCTTGTCCCATATAGGATATTGTAAAGTCTTGAATATGGTCTCATCAGTGATCCACAGACATTTTCAAAATTCCACAGTGGAAGGAATCAATGATACCAACGGACTAGAAAATATATAACTACATGTCAGGGAGACGGTTATCAGCCGCCACACATTTCCTCAAGCTGTAGCTGTAGCGCAGTTCTGAAAAGGTAACCCTTGGAATTATGGGACTACAAAATATAACTGAAACTTGTGGCGTGTGCAAGTTTTTATGGCTCAAACTAGGTAGGCCCAAATATTTTCAAACTTTCCGAGTGGAAGCAAGGAAAGATTCCAAACGACAAGAAAATATATCGAAGTTCAGTATGATGAATGGCGGGGAGACTTTTTACAGCCTCCAAATATTTCCTTAACAACAGCTGTAGCGAACTTCTGAAAAGGTAATTCTTTGGAATCGAGGAATACACAGTTGTAGAGTGTAAACGTTTTCATGGGCCAGACTAGCTAGTTTCGGCCAATTAGGTATCATCAGTGACCCTCAGACATTTTCAAAATTCCACAATGGAAAAATTTACTTAAATGAGAATATACTGCAGACAGATAGTGGGAGCTTCGGAGCATACCGAGTTTTATATTCAGTCTCATAACATTTATGACTTCAAAAACTATTTTCAGGTGTGTGGGGATGTTGGTCAGAAATGTCCAAGTGTTCCGTTACTTGTGGTCAGGGTGTGTCAGCACGGACTAGGCAGTGTCAGAGTTTACCCCCGGGAAAACCATTTACTATACCGTGTGACGGACCAGCGGAGGACATAATTCCTTGCGATACAGGGCCATGCATTTGTAAGTCAATAAGCAAAAGTGTCAAAGCAAGTCGTATGGTTGTAATCATTTTTATTATAATTATTATTATTATACCCGCTTTTTCTTCGTTATACCCGCTTTTTCGAAGAAAAATCGGGTATATTGTTTTCGTACCAGAGTTGAGTGGGCGTCAGTCCGTCCGTCCGTCTGTCCGTCCATCACGTTTCTTGCAAATGGATCTCCTCTGCAACCACTGAAGTTACTCTTTTGAAACTTTGCATGAGGATAGTATGTGGTAAGTAGATGGCAGTGGGCTACTTTTTGTGACTTTGATCCCAAAAAGGCCCCAAGGTCAAAGGTCAGAAAGTAGGACATTATCATATCTTCTAAACTGTTGGGATTGCACCTCCGAAACTTGATAATTGGATAGCCCTTGGAATGTAGAACATATTGGAATACGTTTCGTGTGACCTTGACCCCAACATGGCCCCAGAGTCAAAGGTCAAAAAGTAGAACTTTATCATATCTTCTAAACTGTTGGGATTGCACTTCCGAAACTTGATTATTGGATAGCTTTGGAATGTAGAACATATTGGAATACTTTTCGTGTGACCTTGACCCCAACATGGTCCCAGAGTCAAAGGTCAAAAAGTAGGACTTTATCATATCTTCTAAACTGTTGGGATTGCACTTCAGAAACTTGATTATTGGATAGCCCTTGGAATGTAGAACATATTGGAATACTTTTCATGTGACCTTCACCCCAACATGGCCCCAGGGTCAAAGGTCAAAAAGTAGGACTTTATCATATTTTCTAAACTGTTGGGATTGCTCTTCCGAAACTTGATTATTGGATAGCCCTTGGAAGGTAGAACATATTGGAATACTTTTCGTGTGGCCTTGACCCAACATGGCCCCAGGGTCAAAGGTAAAAAGTATGACATTGCCATATCTTTAGTGTTATTCATAGAAAAAGCGGGTATTTGCGATGGTATACCATCGACTGCACCATTTAGTTATCATTATTATTGTTGTAAGAGCCTGTACACGACAAACCTAACAAAAGGCTTATGTGACCAGCGATGACTCAGATCAAGTCTAAGGATTAGCACAGTCTGATCTGCATCTTCGCTGATCGCTTAAGCCTGTTTAGCTTCTTGACTTTGCATAGAGAGACTATTTATCCACAACGGACATGTTTACCATACAGTAAAGATGAGTCTTCGCTGGTGGTGCTCCGAATTATTTAAAATCATGCTTTTTTTGTTTTTCCACTGGGATTTAATGACAACATTTATCATGAGGGTAATATTTCCAGAATGCCGGACTTTGATATTTTCTCACTCCTGGAATGTCGAAAACGCAGAACTATATCTCACGGCACCAGGAAAAATGGTAACTTTAAACGTAAATCACGTGCGTTTAAACGAAACAATACTAGACTGAAGTGACTGTCAATTATATTATTAAATCATGGACGCCACTCTATGCTTTCATTTTTAAGTTCATTACCCGTTTCTGTTTTACGTCTTCTGGACACCGAGGCGAATAAATTCTACGATAGTTCTCATCAGTTATATGATGCGGCTCTCTTAACTAGAGGCTATACTCAGCATAATCTCCGTCCTTACATTGATTCTGAAATTAATCATAAACGTCATTTCTTCAAAATATCCTTCATTAATAAGGGTATGGATTTTATAGATTTGCCCAGTATCTTCCGTGAGAGATCGGTGCTTTCTTCCATTCCTGCTTATTTTCAAAATACTGAAACACCTATAATTTGCTATAAATATAACAAACCTGTTAGATCTATCATTTTTAATTTCAATAAACTTGTTTCAGATCTTGATATTGATACTAATACTCCTGATTCATGTGATTGTAAAAACTCAAAGTATTGCTATCCTGCTGCTGGTCATGTAATTACTGGCAATTTGAAAATTATTCCTGATTCTAGGATAAGGAATATAATTTCTAAAGGACCTAAATATCGGTTTCCTTCTAAAATTGATTTCAGTAAATGTAGAGATGAAATCGCTGCTTCCTTGAATGAATTCGGTAATCGATGGTGTAAGCGAGAGTATGTTGAGTATAAAGCCCTAAAGGACTGGAAACTTAGCATTTTAAGACTAGTGAATAAACGCATTTCTTTCTATTCTCAAAATACTAACTTATTACCTCCTAAGCCCAAGACGTCTTTACGTCATCTGAAACTAGGTATTCAAGAATTTCATAAGAAGTTTGTTTTGGCCCCTGCAGACAAGGCCGCTAACAACGTCGTCGTTGTGTGACGGCTCCACTATGTTAACACGCTTAAGCAGGAGCTTGGTGGTACTAAGGCCTATGAACTTCAGCCTTTGGCTGAAGAGAGAGCTATAGTAGATAAACATGTTTGTCTTTCAGCCACAAAGTTTGCTGTGTGTGTTAACGAAGGCCAAGACAAGCTTCCTACGCTATACTGGTTACCAAAACTTCATAAAAAACCTTACAAAGCACGGTTTATTGCAAATTCTAGTTCTTGCACTACCACTGAACTTTCTAAATTATTAACTTCCTGTCTTACTGCTATTAAAACGCATATAATTAAATATTGTGAGAAAGTCTTGGAAAGATCAGGAAGAAATCTGTTTTGGTCTATAAAAAATTCGAATGAGGTTTTAAATAAATTGAAATCTAGACAGTTTCGTGCTTCTAGTCTGTCTACCTACGATTTTTCCACTCTTTACACTACACTTCCTCATAATCTTATAAAAGAAAAGCTTACTGATTTAATTGAATGGGCTTTTCACAGAGAAGATTCTCTCTATCTTGCATGTAATGTCAGAAATGCATTTTTCACTTCTAAAGAGCATAAGAATTATACACTTTGGTCATGTCAGAAAGTGTGTGATGCCCTCACCTTTCTACTTGACAATATTTATATTAGATTCGGTACTAAGTTATTTAGACAAATTGTGGGTATTCCGATGGGTACTAATTGCGCACCTCTTGTGGCTGATCTGTTCTTGTATTGTTATGAAAGAGACTTCATTTTGTCGCTTTCCATTGATAACCAATCTGAAATTATTGAAGCTTTTAGCTCTACTTCTAGATATTTAGATGATTTATTAAATATTGATAATACCTATTTTGATGGTTTGATCAGTCAGATTTACCCCCTAGAACTTCAGTTAAATAAAGCAAATTCTTCTGATACCGAGGCCCCGTTTTTGGATTTACATCTATCTATTGTAGATGGATTTGTTTCGTGCAAAATTTATGATAAACGCGATGACTTTGATTTTGAGATTGTAAATTTTCCTTTTTTGGATGGTGATGTTCCTCGTGCGCCATCCTATGGCGTTTATATTTCGCAATTAATTCGATTTGCTAGAGTGTGTAGTCATGTAACTGACTTCAACACTCGTAATAAATTATTAACGGCTAAACTTCTTAATCAGGGTTATCGGTACCATAAACTACGCAAAGCCTTTTCAAAATTTTATAGACGCCATTCTGATTTAATTTCAAAATTCAATATTGGACTTAAATCTCTTCTGCAACAAGGTCTATCGGAACCCGAATTTTATGGTGACTTAGTATATAAATTCAGAAAAATATATAACCGCAATGACTTCAGCACCCAATTTCGTAAAATCATTCTTCGATATAAAAAGATTGGGTACAACATGGATATTATACGACAGACTGCATGCATGGTAGTTAACCCAATCACGGTTGGCAACTTTCCTTCCCTCTTTAATTGCACGCCGGTGGGTCAGGCCTCAGATTCTATGACGGCTCCAACGTAAAGGCTTATTGAAAATTAAAGAGATAATGTTGGTTGGTGCCTGATGCTCTGTCTCTGGTCGGGCTCATCGGAGTCTAACTGTTGGTTTTCTTTTGCTCCAGCATTTCAGTGGTTTCTTGCTGTCGAGTCCTCACCGTTGTCTCACCTCTGTGGTTCTTTGATTTCTGTGTTCACGGAGATGTTGCACTGATGAGTTAGGAGGCCTTCATGCGGACTGAACAAATTATTTGTCTAAATCGCGACGGAAGTAAGGGCGAGGATTGTGGCCACGTAAAATCGATTTAAGCCCCCCAGTGGAAATCTTCCACTGACCGTTCCAAGGCGGCTCTTCTGTGGCGATTTATTTATGTTGTTGTTTGTTACTTACTGTGTGTATCACTTGTGTCTTTTAATTTTGGATGGCCATATGGCCATTTTGTGGGAAAGTAACTGTCCTTATGGCCTTCCTTTGTTTAGGTTTCCATTATGGTCTGGTCGCTTAATGTTTGTATTTCTTTCCCTTTGGTGTCTTTTATGGATGGAGTAAGTTAATTGTATCAATTCCTGATCTTTGTTTTACTTCTACTTTGTATTTCGATGAAATTCTCTTCAGACGATTTGATTGAAATATGTAACGCTTCCTTTTAATTGACATGGCTTTTTACTATGCCGTAAAACCACAAAACATTCACCCACATTTCTTTTTAATGATAATAAATGAATAAAACATTCAGTAGCCCTATGTATATGCTGAATGCACTCATCAAAATCGCCTCCTCGATTAGACTATCTAACGACTACACACAACATACTATTATTTCACAGCAAGTTATTCCTAAATCATTCCCAGTAACACCTGACCTGGCGCCATGATAATCTCTTTTTATTTTCAGGGTCCTAAAGGTATTCAAGCCATTTAAGTCGACTGTTGTTATCTTTATTTTTCAGCCATTACTTTGGCAAGCAGATCATCTCAGGGTCTTTTGGAGAGAGAGCAGTTCAATTTAGCTCAGATGTTTCTCGTTGGAGGACTGTCATTCATTCTTGGAGGTTCCGCCTCTCTGGCATTATACGCCTACATAAACAGCTTCCGGAACGCAATGAGGGATGCTAAGCGAAGAGAAAAACATCAAAAACTTGAGAAAGAGAGAGAACGACAGAGGACGTTAGAGCGAAAATTATCTAGACATTCAATGAAGCATCAGCCCTCATTTTCATCTCAAGTTAGTTTAGAAAACTTCTTTACCTTGAGAAATAAAATGTATGATGTGGGAGGCGTCATGAGGGATACTGACTATAACAAAGAGGACAGATATTCAACACTAGATCGCCAGTGTGCTTTGAAAACCTTCACAATCAAAGATTTGTAGGGGACCTTCTGGCGAAGATTCTAGAGACAAGAAAAATATTCATATGGTGAAAACTGCATTTACATTCATATGATATGAGTCGACGCTTGACAAAATCTACAATCAGACATGTGCGATCAGCGGAGACTCAGATCCGACTGTGCTGGGCAGTCTGATATGAGTCTCCGCTGATCGCATTAAACTTCTTTAGCCACCGGACTGTCCGGGGAGAGATAAATGACAACTCGCAGCATGGTAGGTAGACATGTAGGCTGAACTTAGACTTTCCTGATCTTTGTTTTACTTCTACTTTGTAAGTCGCAAATGTCTTACTGCAGGTTTTGTCGTGCGCTAGCTCATATCTGTAATTCATTTGTATGCATATTGTCATTACATTTATGAACACTTTGAAATGCAACTTGTAAGACAAGCTCACTAAACAATACAGTTTGCACATTATTTACTTATTTAGATGTGAGTAGAAAATCTATTTATTTATTTATATATTTAATTGAAACCAGTCTGTGTTATATGTGATTCATTTCTATTCATTCTTTTCAAAATGCATGTAATGGTGTTGTTCAATGTCAGTGCAATAGTTTCATTTCTTTTTTGTGTTTATTTGTAACGTTCACAAACGTACCGTAGTACTGTAAATGCTGGTAAATTTCTGGGCAACATACACACACCCCGGCCAGTTTGACTATACAATGATGATCAGCGTCAGTATTGCTCTAGTATGTTTTGACATAATGCCGGATACTAGAGCCAACTTATGCCAGAATGCTATGCTAAGACACGGCCTCTCTGTCATGGGTCGGGATACTTGAAAATGATATTCCATTTGTCAAACACTCTCATATGTGCGAAACACTTTTTTTTTTATTTTTATATTAATGTATATTAATCGTGGTTTAATCTATATTCTGTGTTTGCAACAGTAACTAGAAAATTATTGCAAATTTTCATCCAAAAAAAAAGTAATGTGGGATATATGAAGGACTGCACTGCGTCAAACGGGACGGGGCACGTGCGAGACGCCAAGTTCTGCAACGGAATGTCATGTGATTTTCTCCAGGTTATTCAGGTTTCGCCCACCTTAACGATCGGCTCGAAATATGTGAAATACCAAAAATAAATAAATAATCTCGAGTGTTAGTTTATCGAGTTTCCACATTTTGGAGATAAGATTGTGGTCTATTAAGAGCTGATGTATTGGACATGCATTAATACCAGTCGTATGCAACCGGTAGCCAGTTGTTTGTGACGTCATAAACAGCTTAGATGTTCTCTATTTGTGCAATACAAAATATCTTCAACTTACATTTTTACTTCGTTTCATTTTAATCCTAACTTAAATTACAAAATAAGTTATTTTGTTTTTGTAATTTTGTTTATTAGTTTTGTCACTATTTTAATATTTTTGTAGAATGATTTGCTATTATTATTATATTTGTTAAAGTTTTGTTATTGATATATTTTGACATTTGCTACAATGTGAAGCAATTTATTTTTTATTTTTGTTTATAAATCTTTTGTCTCAATAAACGTACACAGTTTATTGTATTGAAAAGCAGTTGCCTCAAGTTTGTTGAGTATTTTATATTAAGGCCATCTGTCGAGAGACTCTTATTTTCATGCTCTGGAAGGCTTAGGTCTAGTAACTATGTCACAACATCAAATGTAATAACACCATCAAATGGAAGAATAAAAGCAAACTAAACAACAAATGAAATAATAAATGTACAAGTATATTGTTTGGCGTTCAGTTATCAAAGGTAAGAATTGTCTTTCGACGGCGAGACAACAAGCAGTTGTAAAATAAACATAATACAACATGAAACAATTTTTCTGTTAATGTTTAGGCAGCGAGCAATTGTACCATCAAATTGAATGACACATAAGACTTAAATGAATTGTTTTATAAGGTCAATCTTTAACAGTTCTGACATGGTGTCTGTCATCTACATACCTTTATGATAAAAAGTCCTAATATCTTTCACTTTGGTTAAGCATATTGTAATGTAAGGCTGCGTCTCCGCCTGTCCGTTATCGCCAGCCAGAGCTACTAATTTCAAACCCGCTGGACAGATTGTAACAAAAAAAGAAGAAAGAAACACATGGAGCCAATGGAGCTGGGGTTGAAAAGGTCTGAAAACTAAGTATGCAGTTTTGGAGACCAAACAATATTTGACATTCATACTAACACAGCGCGCCTATATAGGCAATGGAAAATAACTGTGTTTTATTCTGCAACAAATCACAGCTCGAAAGAGCGTGACAAGTGACGTCATTAAAATTCCCAATTTATGACGTCACTAGTCGATTTCCTTGACGTTAGACGGTGTAACGTCATTTTCTCGCATCGAAAACGTAAGAAAAGGATATAAATGCGTGTTTTTCAGTCGATAATTTTAGCGGGATTTCTTCTAACAATGGCGAAAGGTTGTGAGATTTTGAAGGGAACAACAACATTATTGTCGATTTTAGCGTGTTAGAATCGAAATAGATCAGCTCTTGTCTGTGATTTGTTGAGTAATAAATAACAGTTTGTCGGTCAGTTGTAAGTAGACAAATCACGCGCGCTACGCGCTTGTGATTTGACCTACTTTACAACTGACCTCCAAACTGTGATTTATTACTCAACAAATCACAGTTAGAGCTGATCTATTTCTTAAATAAAGACTTTTGACCAACTTAGTCGCATAGATTATGAAGTTACCTAAACATTTAAAGAAATAATTCTTTCATTTGATATATTATTTCTGTGCAAGGTAACATCAAACTACATGTATATATTAATTCATTTGATATTACGTTTACTTGCAACTCAACTTACAACGAAAGAGTACTTTCATTTATAGGCGTTAATTAGCAGCTATAGTGATTTTTGGGTCGCTTGTTTATCAATCGACCCAACGTGACTTAGCGCAAAATCTCTCTCAGTGCTTATGTCCACGTGCCTATCACTGATTTATGGAAAGCCCAGGTGAAGGTTATTAACAGAAAATAGCCGATATGAGGCCAGAGTGTTGTGTTAGAGGGTTATCACTAGAATCTCGACTGGAATCATGGTGCATGTGGACCCAGTAAGACGCCACGGAACGCGGTGTCTGATCGGGGTATATCGCGTTTGCTTAAAATACTGGTAGTACAAGGATAAACGAAACAGTGTAAGCCTCTCAATTTAAAATTGCGTATTCTCTAAAAGCAGACGAAATAAACCGAAGCCCGGGGCGACTAACGCAATCTATCGAACAAAAGAAATATATTTTCTAGCCCAAATGCCAACCCAACAACACAGTTCTTTCTAATTATTGTTGTACTTAAAAATGTTACTAGAAAATGTTATTCAGGGCCTGAAAGTTTCACCAATAAGGCATTATTGAAAATATTGTTTGCCTCTTTAGCTTGCCACAAACGCAAGAAACAGGTCTTTTTGTGAACATGGTGCGTCTGATTGAAAGTGCACATATCCAGTACGCTGGATGACATGATTTCGTACACTTCTTAAGAAACCTCGGTTTATGAGAAATTCTCGGGGTTAATGAACTCAAACACACGTTTCATGTGTCAAGACATCATTGCACGACCCGCAGAAAAAGCGACCGACTGAAGTCGGTTGATTTTATAAGAGTGCCCTAAAATCACCGTGTCATTCTGTCATTCGGTCATTCTGTCAGTCTGTCATGCAGTCTGTCTGTCCGTCCGTAACCCGTTTTGAAGTCAAAATTCTATGGGTTGGGGGAAACCAAAATTTGCTCATGGGGTCCAGGTCACATGACCAAAATGGCCGCCAATCCAAATATGGTCTGTCTGTCCGTCCGTAACCCGTTTGTGAAAATTGGTGATAGTGACTTAACCGCTTGGAATATTTAAACAATTTTTGGCATACTGATAGATATCAATGAGATCTAACCAATGAACTTGCGAAATACTACATTCCATTTAGTACAGCCTCGCCGAGGCGAAAAATGTGGAAATTTTCGAACTGCTTCTCCTCGGAAACCGTTGGGCCGATTGAAGTCAAATTTCATACGGAGCCTCTATGGGATGGGGGAAACCAAAATTTGCTCATTGGGTCCAGGTCACATGACCAAAATGGCCGCCAAGCCATATATGGTAAAAACGTTTCAAAAATGGTCTTTTCCAGAACCACTGGGCAGATTTCCACGAAACTTGATAAATAGCATCTGGGACGTAGGCCCATCATAAATTGCTAAAATGGTGACCCTGGGTTGACCTTGACCTTCTTTGTGCATAGGTCAAACTTTGACACATATGCTTTTGTATTGGAAAAGTGAGAATGCATTTTATCCTGCAAACGATTCAGAATACAGTACTAAAGTATAAGATATATTTTTGCTCCTTACGATAAGGCGCATTGATTGGGGGAACCGTTTTAGGTCCAGGTCACATGACCAAAATGGCCGCCATACCCATATATGGTAACACTCATAAAGCTAAAAGCATCCGGCGGGTCGTGCACTTCAGATGAAGCACTGGTTCTATGTTATACTCCTGGTTTTTATTACCCCCGAAAATCCAGGTTTTGACATTTAGCCTCTTCAGAACAACAGCTCTGTTTATTTTCATTTGTCAAAATGAACTTCAATAAATCTCGGTTTCACACCTCACTAATTGCCTAAGCATATGGCAACTAAATATTCATTCATGAAAATTTCACTTTTGCAAACAGTGCAGGCCCAGATCAGACGCCGTAGAATGCTGCTTCTGATCAGGGCCTCCACTGTTTGCTAAAAGTTCAGTCATTTTCCAAATAAATTATAATGAAAACACATCCTGACACCCCTAAATTTTGAAATGGACTCCTGGTAGATATAAGGAGGAAGGTTCCATTTGGTACAGAAAGGGTTCGTACCAAATGAATTTTAATCCTTATATATAGCTGGAGTCCACTTCAAAGTTTAGGGCTGACAGGTTGTAATTTCTTCAGATTTTATTTGGAAAATTGCTTAACTTTTTGCAAACAATGTAGGCCCTGATCAGACGCCCCGTTCTACGGCGACTGATCTGGGCCTGCACTGTTTACCAATTGCCCATTTTGGGGTTTCTGGTACAAAATGAACAGATGTGTATACCTTTATTAGGATGAACATTTCAGTCTGGAACTGTACTGTCTAATTTAAAACCTCTAGCATGCTTGGCTGTAAAATTCTTTGAATAAATCAGAATTAATTACAACTTCATGCCATTGTTTCTATACCAGCAAGGCATCAGCTGTCAAATATTTGATAAAATTGGTTTGCTCAGATTGAGCAGATATGGGTGAGTTTTACGTAGGACTAGTTAGTTTGAACTTGATACAATCTTAATTTGATCGTAAAAAAGAGTAAAATCGCACCCTCCTCCCAGTAAGGGTATTTTGGGCAATAAAAGAAAATTACTTGATAACGATGGGGTGTAATGCAGCATGATTAATAAGAAAATTCATGGGTACATTCGCCTTTATCAACAATATGGTGTTCATAAAGGCTGTATGAAAGCAATTCCTTATTTCTTAGAATTACACGAGTTCCTTTTGCATTACGGTCTATGGACTTTCTTGTGAGAAACGCAAAGTTTTGATTTTACAGACTATAATGTGTAGCCTAGGACTACGAAAGCAAATATTTCGCAAATAACACTGCTCATCTGATTAGGCTGATGTCTGAGTAAGGTGAATTGAAACG
Organism: Lucinisca nassula; assembly: GCA_963580285.1. Lineage (NCBI taxonomy): Eukaryota > Metazoa > Mollusca > Bivalvia > Lucinida > Lucinidae > Lucinisca > Lucinisca nassula. The sequence continues at coordinate 72,435,221 of OY757019.1, read as the reverse complement.
TTGGCTTTAAAAAAACTGCAAGAAAGCATGTGGTTCCAATGAAACATTGCAGAAAATCTAGAATAAATGCGCAGGCCATTTGGTCAGATGTAGTTGATCATCATCTATCACCAACGTTTCCCTTCCATACTATCTTCCCAAGAATTTAGACAATTTTCTTGTTGCGGTACGAGTTTGAGTTAGTATGGGAACGGCTCAATGTACTTTCAACAAGGATGGCTTTCAAAAAAATAACTTGCCATGTACCGATTATTGTAGCAGCGCTAGTCTTCTAGAGCGTTGTGTAAAAAGTAAAATCTGGGCTGGGCTCGTGAACATTGGCAAACAGTTGAGATCCTTATCGTAACGTAGCGTCTGCTTAGGTCTACACTGCTTGCTTTAAGGGTTAAACGCACGAGATCAGGACTACTTTCCAAGCCTTCATTCAAAGCCAATCGACCCATCAGTACTCTCAGCGCTTTGATTTCGCAAATTTGTGTTAGTTTAATCCTTTTACAATGTACCATAGACTCTGTCAAATGGATCCACTAGTGGATTGAATATGCAAATTAATTATATACGCCCCGTTACGTTACATGCACGACGTCCTTAACGACGTCAAGTTTACTAACGGCGGAATATTGACATTTTTGTACAAAAGACGTGAATTAAATGCGTTTTAAATGTCATATGATAAATAGAATCTTGCATTCGTGCTCATGCATTATTGAATATATTAAACACGTTGAGGAAAAGGGATAAACTGCTCGGCTTGAAGCCTCGCATTTTATCCCTCTTCCTCAACTCGTTTAATCAATTCGATAATACGTCATGAACACTCATGTAAGATCCTCTATATAAACCACACACAAGCTAAAATATGAAGTGAGTGTATCAGGAAAAAGGTACTTAGCATTTTCCAATTCTTCAGATGCGCATGCCCAGACAACTAACAGGACCAGACGGATGACATCTTGCATGAGTCTGTCTCCTCTACATATGTGAGAGTAACAGTCTCCACTAAACCCCACATTATAGAGAAAACTGGGGTTGACGGGGGTATACATTATTTTTCTCATTCCTAATCCAAAACATAGATTGTGGGTACTTGTAAGAACCGCCTCACTGAGGCGGTTCTAACAAGCACCCACAATCTATGTTTGCAGTATAAATAAGAAAAATATCATTTAATTTCACCAGGAAAATGGCCAGTTTGGAGATGTGAAAAATACATAATATCGCACGGGTGTGTTATCGAAATGATGTGCGCTGCCCGAGACTTTCCTATGAATTCCCATTTTTCATAAGCTTGTAATGTTGCGGCGAATAGATAGGAGTTGTCCTTGCAGTACTATCCAAAACACTCTAAGAAATATACTTGTTCTAGGGTGTCGCCTTTACTACACATTGGGTAAGAGAAATAGATTGGGCTGCATGGTGCTTCCACGCAGAGCTGAATCTGACCACACTAAGCATGCCCAGGCAAAGCGGTGTGAGTCAGATCGTCCAATGCATATAAATAAGCCTTCTGGTTTCATTGGGCGGCAAGCGTTGAGATGTCATTTCACCTCATTGTCGGGTAAAAGTCCCACAAGATTGGAAGCAACGTCTCCAAAGTGACCTAAATGGTGTGGACGGGACGTTTTACCCCAAATTCAAACAAACAAACAAAACATATCGGGTAGGATTGTAATGCGCAAGACTGCGTGTGCCCTTCAGTGAATTCGTTGTGGCTGTTTGTTACGGACCAGTGGACACTCTCTAGGTTAGATGGATCCGCAGTCTATGTTTACCTAAACACTCTTTTCCTGGGTAGACTTATACTGTCCGTCGAGGAATAGTTGACAGTGACGTCACGACTTGTTTTTGTTCTGAACAAGGCAAAGCTTATGGGACTAACGGTAAAATAGCTCAAATAGTCAGCTATTTTACCGTTAGCCCCATAAGCTTTGCATTGTTCAGAACAAAAACAAGTCGTGACGTCACTGTCAACTATTCCTCGACGGACAGTATATATAAATGGTTTACCAGGACAGTGCCCATTCTTTTGCCAGAACTTGACATACGAACACCCCTTATACCCCACCTTTTATAGAAAAAATTGGGGTTTACGGTGTTGGACATTGTTTTTCTTATTTCTGCTCCAGGACATAGATTGTGGGTACTCGTAAGAACCGCCTCAATGAGGCGGTTCTAACGAGCACCCACAACCTATATTTGCAGTGTAAATAAAAAGAATATCACGGATTTTCATCAGAACTGTGGCAATTCTTGAGATGTGAAAAAAGCACTATGTCGCGCGGGTGTGTTATCATAATGTACAGATAACTGTCTTTACACAACACTCTGACATCACAATGATAGAGCGCGGCTTTAAATATCTGGATTTCCTACAAACCAGTGATAGTCCTGTAGATATCAGCAACGTAAAGATACTGCGCTTAGTAACTGTCGATTGACTGACAATCGACCCCAAAAAGGGCCCAAAATGAAATAAAATTTTTAATTGTCCTTTGATTATCACTTCAGAAAATAATTTTATATAATAGGTTGTCACAAGTAAAATATATATACAGTATATGTTTGTGTATTGCTCAAACTTCAGTTTTCAGTTATGATGAAGATAAAGAATAAGTGACTTCATCTGTGTCTTTTTATGTTCTATCTTTTCTGTGTTTGATGCAATATTTCAATTTTGTGGGACTTTTACCCGACTTTGAGATGTAATGGCATCTAAAGCCCTGTCACCCAATGAAACAATAGAGTTTATAAACATGGACGGACCGATTCGCACCGCTTTGCATGGGCAGACTTAGATCCTCTAAGCGGTGTGCGGTCGGTTTCAGCTCTGCGTGGAAGCATCATGCAGCCCATCTTTTTCTTCAAGCCCCGGTGAAGATGGTCTCCCTTGTAATATGTAAGATGTAGACCACAGTGAGCTCTGACTGTTAATCATTAGGTCTCTTACCGCTGTGGATCAAGCCTCGCTCGGGTCACATGTGAGACACCAAGTCCTGCAAAGAGATCAGGTGTTTTTTTTTTTTTTTTTTTGTTGTTTTTTTTTGGGGGGGAGGGGGTCGTTTTTTTTTTCGCCCAACTCGGCTTGAAATCAGTGTTATAATAACTTTATAATCTTGAAAGGGCCGTTTAACCAAAAACAAGAGGGTCAAGATGGCCCTTAATCGCTCACCTGATCTAAGATGTCACATGCTCCCCAGACCATTGGGCTTGGAACAATAGATTGGGCTGCATGATGCGTCCACTCAGAGCTGAAATCGACCGGGCATGAGTACTTGTCAACCGCTTAGGAGGCAAAGTGGTTCGGTCGGACCGTCCTTGCTTATAAACCCTGGCGATTTGCAATGTCGGGTTACAGTCCCACAAAATTGGAAGCAACATCTCCAAACGTACCTAAACAGTGTTGACTGGGACGTAAAACCTAAACTTAAACAAACAAATCAAACAAACAATCACATGGCTTCTGAAATCATATGGGTAAATGGCAGCCATGTCATGAGACATAACTGTTGCATTAAGATGGTCACCTGGGAAATACTCTTACAAAGTTTGAATAAAACTGGCTTAAGAGTTTCCTATTTTAGCTCTGTCAGCCACTGTATGATTTTGTTCATTAGAACGGAACCGTTTAGCTATTTTGGTAGAGGATCACCTTCCTATGAAGAAGCTTGAATGGAATTGGCCTAAACGTAGAGGGCGTGTTATTGTTTAGATATTAGTCTATGTTTAGATCAGGCGGCCAATTTGATCATCAGAACCAATTGAGTTATTTTGGTTAAACGTTTCCTAAGCAGCATTCCCATGAAATTTGATTGAAATTTGCCAAGGAGTTGTTGTTAATATATTGTTTTAAACTCTGGCAGCCTCATTGTATTGTACATTAAAACGAAGCGATTTCAGCTATTAAGTAGGGTGCACCCCCCCCCCCCCACACCCCCCCCCCACACCCCACCCCCCCCCCCCCCCCCCCCCCCCCCCCCCGTGAAGCTTGAATCAAATCGGCACAAAGATTTAGGAGACATTTACATTTAAAGCAAATTGTTGAAGTTTTTCTGTATTTAGCTCTGGCGGCCATTTTGCTCATCGGTGTGGAATCGGTTTAGCTAGTTTGGTAGAGGGTCACCCACGCATTATACATATACAGTTTAAATGAAACGGGGCCCGAGGTATTAGGAGGAGTTGTCGTTTTAAGATTTTTTTTTCTATTTTTAGCTCTGGCGGCCGTCTTGTTCATCGGAGCGGAACCGATTTAAGTGTTTTTGTAGAGGGTCACCTACGCAACATTCCTATGAAGTTTGAATGAAATGTCCGGATGGTAAAGGAGGAATTGTCGTTTGAAGATGTTTCTATTTTTAGCACTGGTGGCCGCCTTGTCAAGCGGAGCAAAACGACGTTAGCTATTTTATTAGGAAGCTACCTAGGCAACATTCCTCCTGGAAAGTTAACATTTCGAGCATTTGTTTTTTACGTTTTTCTATTTATAATTCTTGCGGCCATCTTGCTTACCGGAGCAAAGCAATTTTTACTAAATGTATTTTGGTAGAGGGTCACATAAGCAACAATTTTACGAAGTTTCACTAAAATTGCAATAAGCAAACAATTTTATGACATGTTCCATTAGTGCAGTTCTCAGTGCACTCGGAAATTTGAAATCATATAATATGAAATAAAGGCACTGCCTTTTGAGCAAACACACCCATTTACACCCCTATCTATACTCATATACTGAGTCAGTCACATTTGGCTTAACAAAAAAGTGGGGTTTTCGGATGGGTCCTTAAAACTATTTACAATCTGATTAGCAGAGGTATACTAAACGCATACCTCTGAGTCCCAATCTATACTGTACGGTCTTTGAACTCTTCTGTGGTCTTGGCATCTTCCGCAGACGAGGGAAGACTATTGCACTGAGGAATAGTTCTGGGGCGGGGGATGCTTCAGGGCATCACTATAGGCCTGGTTCCTATGGTATTGTGTGTTTTTTTTACCTTTGATGCCCTTGTTTGAGTTGAAACTGTTACAGAGCTTGAGTATTTATCTTTATCGAGAGACACTATATCAGAGTGTATCGTATAAAATAAGGTAAAGGAGGACTTAGGTAGTTAATATTGGTGTAGCACATCAAATATACCAGTAGTTGTAGCTAGGTGGTTAGTGCACCTGCCTCTGATGCCTCTACTACCTCCTCTATCTCTTTAATCCTTTTCTCTGGGAGATGACTCAAAATGACCCACCAGGTCGACGTGTCATTAAACCCAAAACAATTCAATTGTTTGAGTTTCACCGGCGCTATGCACATAACCTTAGTATGATGATGCTCCAGTGTTGGTCCTGTGTGCACTTGATGGGAATTAGATAGGGTGACTCAGTAAGTTTGCAGCATGGACACTATAGTATCCTGGAGCACAAGCGTGATTTTGGGCTCATCATCATTTTGTAAATCTGGAGAAGACAAAAGATAGCTCATTGTGTCTCTTACTATTCCCGGCGCTTTATTCTACACCCCTGAGTGTTTGTGAAAAGTTTTAAATGCTTGGCCAGACGAGAAGCGCTTTCCCTCCCAACCGAGAAGCTCCGGTAAATGCTTCGGTAAATGCTCCGGTAACTCGTGGGTCCAATCGCGGTGCTGGATTTTACCGGCTAACACTTTCGGCTTAGTGCGGTACGTATAATTTCATAAATGCGTGATGCAGTTTCGAAACTTTCCCGCGACCAATCTTCAGCAATGGTCTCTCGAAGGTAGAAATTCGCAGTTAGCCAAATATAACTATTCCCAGGGCTTTATTTTATATCCGAGTAATTTTTGACTTTCTGAAAAGTTGTAATTGCTTGGCCAGACGAGAAGCGCTTTCCGGTAAATGTTTCGGTAAATGCTCCGGTAACTCGTTGGACCAAGCGCGGTGCTTGGTTTTAACCGGCTTACAAACGCGCGACGTAGTTTCGAAACTTTCCCGCGATCAAACTTCACCGTTTGATGCAACGCTCTTCGAAAAGAGCTTTTTAAAAATTATTTCGACGCTTTTTGTGTTTCTTTTGTAATGGGACTTGACTACTTCTGGCTTTGAGAAGCATTTTTTGGGATATGAATACAATTCTCATGAACTCTGTAAAGATGGCGGAATATCGCGAGAAATTTAACGAGATTCCAGGCGAGATTTGGGTGCCTCAGTATGTTGTTCCAGCTTCTCTACAGTAAAGCAAACACTTCATGTGTCTGCTATAACTAACGATTGCGAGTTACCTTGTCGTTTTAAGACTTTTATAGTTTTGCCCTGGCGGCCATCATGTTTATCGGAGCAGAACGATTTTAGCCATTTTGGTGGAGAGCCACATGGGTAACGTTCCTGTAATTGGCCCAAAGATTTAGGAGTTCGCACTTAAAGCTAATTATTGAGGACACACGACGCAAGACACACGAACGGGACGACGGACATTGGCCGATCACAATACCTCACCAAAGAAAAAAAGGCATTTCTAACAATCTAGGGGAAATAAATCTATCGCAGATAGGTCGACAGTTTTCGAATTCATTCGAGCTTTTATACCCGATCCACTTATATGTAAGCGTCAGGAAGATCGGATCACTTATGGCGATGACAAGGTCAAAAATGGGTATTTTCAGCAAACAAGGGGGCTTAACTCCTAACTATGATTAATAGACCGATGTCGCCATGTTCAAACCCGTCTGAGCTGTTATCGCCAGTTATGTATGTTACATACAGAAAAATCTTATCAAAACTTAAGGACCTTCGGAGGTGACACCGCTCAAATAGGCATTTTAATTAACTTCGGTGTGTGTGTAATAACTTTATTATAATTGATCGACCACACCAGCATCTCATCCGAACTTTGAGCCATAGCCTACTTAAATGTAAGTTCAACGAAAATCGAATCGAAACTGAACGATCTATGGTGATAACAAGAATTTTCGCATTGTAAGTCTATTGGCAATATCAACCAAAGCTTTTGTTATTTTTTACCATCTGAAGCTTATATCACCAAGATATGCTACAGATAAGACATTATTGATACCAGTCTGCATGCTACAGAGATATAAATGGTCAAAGGTGCTAACAGACGGACGATGAACAGAGCTCCGGCGCCGGTGAGCGAAAATTTTACACCGTGCAGATTAAATGCCCGTGTCAGAGTAATAAAAAAAGATAAAACATTATCTTACATATGCATTCCTAATTGCCTAATGTTCAGTTTTAATTGGCCTTTAAAACTGACACAAGAGAAAAATATTGGACGCAGCTCTTTTAGGCAATATAATTAGCTTACAGGCGATATAATTACGAATACTCAAAGTAACTATGTTTGAAGAACCGATCATTGACCGTCGGGAAATTATAGAGGAGAATGTGCGGTTAATTTCAACAAATATTATGTGTGTGGTGTAATAGATTCATTAAAGACAAAATAAATAGATAAAGAAATAAAGAAAAGAACAAACCCTCTAATATAGCCAGTTAAGCAAATAATTTTATGACATGTTCCATTAGTGCAGTTCTCAGTGCACTCGGAAATTTGAAATCATATATAACTAACGGTTGCGAGTTACCTAATACTGATGATTCGTGTGAGATAGTGCAATCTTTCATATCTCCAAAACATTTATTTGTGGTATTTATCTTGAGGGTGAGACGGGTGCGACAACCTATGTCTTGGAACAGAAATAAGCAAAATAATATACCACTCCTGTACAGTTTTCTCTGTACAAAGTGGGGTGTATAGAGTGAGTGAGTTTTAGTTTAACGTCCCACCAACAGCTAAGGTCATACGGAGACGGGACCTCGGTTTAAAGACTCATCCGAAAGTCTGGAGAAGCCCGGGATCGATCCTGCGATCCCTGGTTTACAAGGCGAGTAGCGTAACCACTGCACCACGGAGGCTTCTATGGGTGTATAGATATGTTCATTATAAGGACTTGTTTTTTTTTTTTTGGTTTTACGGACCTTTCAAGATTATTTCACTCATATCGAGCCGATCGTTAATCAGGTGGGCGAAAACCGGAGTACACGGAGAAAAGCCACCTGACCTTCCGTTGCAGAACTTGGCGTATCACATATGACCCGAGCGAGGCTCGAACCACAGCGGTTAGAGACCTAATGATCAAGAGTCAGCACTCTTAACCACTAGGGCACGGAGGCCCGTTTATAAGGACTTGTTAACGTAATGTTAACTGGGTACAGTTCAAAACTAACGAATCCGTTACTCAACGTATCGTTAAAACATTGATCATACATATCGTTAGAACGTTGATCATTTAATATGACAAACATGCTATTCGCATTTTTTTCATCAAAAATAACAGTTGTTCAAAGCATTGTTAGCTTAACGAGCTCGTTAGTGGTCTAATTGTTAACTGTTCTAGCAAGTACAATATCTAATAACGTGTTATTTTTGCTTGGAAAAGGAGAGCAGATTTTGCGTTTGCAAAAGTTGGTTACGTTGTTTCAGCAAAAATATTAGCATATTTGCCACATTTAATGATGAAAGTTTTAATGATTCGTTAACTAACGACATCGTTTGTTTTTAACAACTGGACCAAGAGTATTAGATATTGTTCTTACTGGAAAACGGTGAACATTTTGAAGATTAACCCTTTTTGTACCAAAAGGAATCTTCATCCTTATATAAAACATGAGTCCATTTCATAATTTAGGGGTGTCAGGTTTTGTTTTCTTCAAAATTGATAAGGAAAATGGCTGAAGTTTTTGCAAACAGTGTAGGCCCTGGTCAGAAGATGCCACAGAGTGCTGCGTCTGATCTGGGCCTGCATGGTTTGCCGAATGCCCGTTTTGGGGTTTCTGGTACTAAATGAGTTAATTAGTTTCTTAAGCTAACGCGTCCTTTCACAACTGCACCCTGATATTTTTCTCATGAGAAAACTTAAACAATAGAAGCCTCCGTTGTGTAGTGGTCATGCTATTCGCCTCATAAACCAGGGAGCATAGGTTCGATACCGGGCTTCTCCAGACTTTCAGATGAGTCTTAAACCGAAGTCCCGTCTCCGTATGTCCTTAGCTGTTGGTCGGACAAAAAACTCAAAATGAACACACACATGCACACAGGCTCGCACGCAACCTCATACACTACTTAAACAGATCCTGTGGGTTTCCTTTCAAATACCAACAAACTATGCTGTTGTTTTTTCAAGTTTTCTTTTCAAGATTATTTCTCCGTCACAGAACTTGGCGTTTCATAAGCATGCGACCCAAGCGAGGCTCGCACCCTAAGCGGTGAGTGTCCTTATGATTAAGTCAACGCTCTTACCAACTTGGCCAAGGCTGCCCGTTATAATAATAATAATAATAATAATAATAATAATAATAATAATAATAATAATAATAATAATAATAATAATAATAACAATCGTTCTAGACCCCACTTTTCTCTTTACAAGTGGAAATTACATGCGTTTTTTCATTACTCGCCTCTCGGAATATGACGCATTCATGCCTCCATTCTATCCCCGGGATAAAGCAAAATATTCGGCCAATATTCGGGTGATAATGAGATAAAAATAGTTATCTGGGCGAGCTTAAGGAGATTAGATAGAACTTCAAGGAAAGTAACTCTCCAAAACTTCCATCAGGTTGAATTGACGCCTTTGTAAACCTCAGTTTATATAGAGAAAACGTGAGTTTACAACGGTATACAATATTTTATTTCATTTCTTCTGCTTAAAAAATAGATTACGGGCGCTCGTTAGAACAGCCCCATTAAGGCGGTTATAACGAGCACCCGAACAGTCTGAGTTTGCTGCCAGAAATAAGAAAAATATATCACATTTTCATGAGAAAAATATCAATTATTAGTAACATTAAAGAGTTCGTTGTGTAACACAGATATGTCTTCCTTTTTGCTGAGTAGCAGTTTTTGTCTAAGATCGGAGGGACTCGGTAAACACCAAACCAAAAAGGAAGTCACGGAAGTTGTTTCCCTTTGAGACACGAAAAGTTGTCTGGTGTATCCATTCCCATGAAACTTCCGCAAGGATTTCATTTAAATAGAATCTCCAAGCGAATTTGTATCTGAAATTAGGATGACAGAGGGTGGGAAGATGATATTGCTTGGCATTTTGATGTGTGTTTTTGAATGTGGGCTTTGCGGTGATTTTGTTTGTGACTGTAAGTATGCACTGTCTATCAAACTGAAGTTGATTCTGTTTGCCGCGGTTTTCGGCGATAACGTTTTTAGTTTATTTATTTTTTTTTTTATATTTTTAATCAACACATCCAGCGGGCAAGTTTGTGGGGAGAACCTCCGCAATCTTCGAAAAAAAAAGAAAAAAGGTTTCATGCCCCTAAGTTATCTGAGCAAAGCTGTAATCAGATGGATTTCTGCGATTTCAACATTACGAAAACACGCCTATACAAATACATTGTCGAGTTTACCGCCTCAAAAACGAACATTTTAAGCTGAAAAATTGTGATATTTTTCTTATTTGTGCTCAAAATATAGATGTTGGGTACTCGTTAGAACCGCCTCATCGAGGCGGTTCTAACGAGTACCCACAATCTATATTTTAGAGCAGAAATAAGAAAAATTAGGTTTACCCCTGCAAACCCCAGTTTTCGACAATATAAAACTGGGGTTTGAGGGGGTCAAAATTATATAGGTGTGTTTTCGTGATGAGTTTGAGCGAAATTTTCTGTTTCCACAATCCCCGCCTTAATGATGTGGTTTGACGATTTGTCGTCTGTTCAGTGCTTGACTGATGGAAAATTATATGGGTCAGTTAAATATCCTGCATGTTTACAATGTGCATATTCGAGTGTGAAACAGAAATTCTTAATGACTATAAAGTTTATCAACGACCTTTGAGAGTTCAACGTTCAAGCATGCTAAGACTATTCCATGTTTTATGGGAAGCAGGTTTCGGATTTCTTTTTTCACAGGATTTTAAAATTATAAATAAGTTTTTTTGATTATGCAATTATGTAGAATTCGTGGCCAAGTGGTTAATATGATGCAGTACGATCCTCAGTAAAACTATATCGCCCACTATAAAATCCCAACTGAAGGCAATTTACCTAAAACGCGGACTAGTCCAAAATTAAAAGTGCATTCACGTCTCACTGCGTTTTGAAAGACTATATTATAGTGTAGTGTTTTTGATATTTTAACAATATGGATCCACGTATTTCATGCTTTAATGCGTTGTATCACGTCCCTCCAGTGGCTGCACGACATTTATCCATACGCAGCTATAGTTTCAAATAAGCAAGTCATTTGTTTACATTTGGATAACGTGAGTGTCAGGAATGGACTTTGATTCTACTGAGAAATTCAAAACTGAATAGAAAAAAAATATGCCATGTGATTAGAGCAAATGTAAACAATTCTGAAGGTTGACTCCTTTACGAGCTTTTCCTCCACTACTTTCTCGCTGGATGTTTTAATCATAAATAAAAAGATGAAAAATTTTCTCCGGAAAAAAAAAAACAAAAAACGCGTCAAAACAGATAATAAAAAATATCGCCTTTTTAATGATCACATGTTTTTGTTTGTTTGTTTTGAGGTTTAAAGTCCCCGTAAACACTGTAAAGGTCATTTTGGAGACGTTGCTTCCAATTTTGGTGGGACTTTTACTCGACATTGAGATGCAATGACATCTCAAGTCCTGTCATCCAATGAAACCAATAGGGTTTGTAAGCATGGACCGCTTTGCCTTGGCAGGCTCAGATCCTCTAAGCGGTTTACCAGTACTCGTGTGCGGGTTGGTTTCAGATCTGCGTGGAAATATTTTGTTCAAGCCCCAATGGGCGGAGGTCGATCACGTGTACTGCCGACGTAAATGACCAAAACATCTTTGGGAGCACGAATATTTGTTCGAGAAAGGGGAGGTTCGAGTCCTAGAGCTTTATCATAGTGCCAGATTAGCAGGTATACACTGATGAGGCCTTATTGTCCGAAACTAGCTAGTCTGCCCCAGAAAACATGTACACTCCATATTTTTCAGTTCTGTAGTGTATTTACCGGCCCCGATAGCTCAGTTGGTAGAGTGTCCGCTCCGGGGAACGGGAGGTCTCGGGTTCGATCCCGGGCCGCGACATACCAAAGTCGTTAAAAATGGTACTAGCTGCTCCTCGCTTGGCACTCAGATTTACGGGGTAGAGTTAGGACTGGTCGACCAAGTGTCAGGATAATGTGACTGGGTGTGGTATCATGTAATGTGTCTGGGACATGATACTTCAGTGAGGCAGCACTATAAACGTGAGCATTGAGCTCCCTGTCGCAACCAGACACCGTCGTGATATGACTGAAAAATTGTTGAAAGCGACGTTAAACCCGAATTCACACACACACACACACACACACACACACACACACATTCTGTAGTGTATTCCTTGCTTCCAAAGGATAACCCTTTTATAGAACATATTTAACTTCACTACAGCTGGTGTGTGGGAATGTGTGGTAGCGGTAAAACGTCTCCCTGCCCTACATCATAGTGTAGATTATATTTTCTTGTCCTTTGGGATCATTGATTCCATTGTGGAATTTTGAAAATATCTGAGGATCACTGATGAGGCCTTATTGGCCGAAACTAGCTAGTCTGTCCCAGAAAACATGTACACTCCATATTTTTCAGTTCTGTGGTGTATTCCTTGCTTCCAAAGGATAACCCTTTTTTTTAGAACATTTAATGGAGGTATATTTCTCTGTTAAAATTTCAGATAACCCTGTACGACAAAACTCGTTTAAACGACAATATCAATGGTTCCTTAGCTCAAGATGGGAGGGGCTTATGGAGAAGTTGAAAATATTGTTACTAAACAAATTGTGGATGTTTGTTAGAATCGCCTCGCCAGGGACAAAATTCGTTTAAACGACAAAATCAATGGAACGATTCCTTGGCTCAAGAGGGGAGGGGCTAATGGAGACGTTAAAATATTGTTACTAAACAAAATGTGGATGGCGAGGCGATTCTAACAAATGTTCACATCATTTATGTCAGGAAAAGGCCTATTACTATATTTATTATACTTCTCCTTATTGAGATTCTTTACAGCGGAAAATTCTTTATGACGATAGGTTTGTGTGTGCGTGTGCGTGTGTGTGTGTGTGTGTGTGTGTGTGTGTGTTGGGGGGGTTAGGTCCTTTCAAGATTATTTCACTCATATCGAGCCGATCGTTAATCAGAGGTGGGCGAAAACCGGAGTACCCGGATAAAAACCACCTGACCTTACGTTGCAGAACGTGGCGTCACACATGTGACCCGAGCCTGGCTTAAACCACAGCGATGAAAGTCCTAATGATTAAGAGGAAGCGCTCTTATCCGCAAGACCGCAAGACCACGGAGGCCCGTTTGAGGAGAATTCTAATAAGTACATACAAGATATATTTTCAAGCTGACGTCAGAACGAAAAATTAAAAACAAAATAAGAACACTCCCTTAAATATCCTAAATTCAGCAGACTCTCGTTATCTCAAACTCTGATATCTCAAACAATGGCTTCACGCAAACTTAATTTGGTGCACTGTAATGTTAGTTTTGCTATATGTTCGCTACATTTCAACGCCTTTTATTTTAAACTATTGCTATCTCAAACCAATTATTCCAGTAAATTGGAGTTCGAGTTAACGCGAGTCGACCGTATATGGAGCTTAGGACAGAAATGTCTAGGGACTCGAGAGGTCGAAAACCTACAGTGTTACTTCGAGGGCTTGAACACCGCTGACTCGTTTACTATGGCTGAGTAAAAACCCTTTTTGAGTCCCTAGAGAATTCCTCTACATTAGAAGTAGTGTAAGATAACTGAAGGGATTGTCGACGTTTATCTGTTTATCTTGCAAATGTATGCTGTGTGTACTTATTAGAATCGCATCGATGAGGCGATTCTAGTAACTACACACAACATACCTTTTTATTATAAAACACCGACAAACTGTCCCAAAATTAACCCCGTTATGCCTTCTGGCAGTTACCCTCAGTGGTCTCGAACTACTTTGTCTCGAACAGATTTTCATGATCACAACGGTGTTTCAACCATGGAATTCGACTATAAACGAGCTTTGTCGCGGGTCTCTTTTTGCTTTCGGCATTATATATAAACTTTACATGTAATGACTAGAGAGCCGATAGCTCATTTACTATGGCTCATTTGAACCAGGAAACATGAAGCTTGCCCTATGATACATATAATCGCTACTGAAAGCTTACAGATGAAAAACAATATGAATAACATTCATGATCGTAGAAAATGTAATAGCATGTACAGGCCCCGACGAGTCTTGCAAGTTATCGTCTTCACGAAACCAGTGGGTCTTAGTTCTGTTTTCCGCTACGTGAGTTGATAAACAGCAGATTATATTTCCTGTTTTCTGTGTGTGTGCGTGTGTGTGTGGTTTTTTGTTGTTGTTTTTTTCTTCCTTATTTCTACTTAGCCATAGCTTGTGGATACTCCGCAAAATCGCCTCAATGCCTTTCCGCCCGGGCGTTTTCACAATTTTCGGATAGAGTCACAAGGAAATGTGCAATTAAAGATTTACTGTCTTGAAATGGTCAGTAATAAATAAGTCGCCAAACAATAGCACTTACCGCTCGTAAGTGAGCTTTTTACATCTCACCAACAGTTAGGTTATAGGCTACGCAGATGGGGATCGTGTGTGATTCTTCACTGAGACAGGTTTATATTTCACAATTAATTCTATTTGCCAGAGTGTGTAGTCATGTAACTGATTTCAACACTCGTAATAAATTGTTAACGGCTAAACTTCTTAATCAGGGTTATCAGTACCATAAACTACGCAAATCCTTTTCAAAATTTTGTAGACGCCATTCTGATTTAATTTCAAAAGTCAATACTGGACTTAAATCTCTTCTGCAACAAGGTCTATCGGAACCCGAATTTTATGGTGACTTAGTATATTAACCGGCCACGATAGCTCAGTTGGTAGGGCGTCCGCTCCGGGGAACGGGAGGTCACGGGTTCGATCCTGGGCCGCGACATACCAAAGTCGTTAAAAATGGTACTAGCTGCTCCTCGCTTGGCACTCAGATTTACGGGGTAGAGCTAGGACTGATCGACCCAGTGTCAGGATAATGTGACTGGGCGTGGTATCATGTAATGTGTCTGGGACATGATTCTAGCTAATAAGATTGTCTAATGCCAGATAGCTGCTGAGGCAATTTTTTAAAAACTGATTACGGAGGTATTTCTTGTAAACCGCTGGGTAAGTTTTGATAATTTTTCGCATGATGATAAGAATCATCAAGACGTAAACAAGGATAATCTCTAATGCAATATAAATGACCTCGCCGAGACAAATTTTTCACAAACTGATTACAGAGAATAACTGAAAGCCGCCAAACAATAGCACAACCCGCAGTTATTGCACGACCCATAGCTCAGCAGAATTTCTTCAAGTAAACTGTTGAGTGACTAGGAGATTTCTGGTTTGATGGAGGACAATGTCTTGGAAATCACTTCTTTTAAGACACATTTGCTGGGCGGGTAGCCTAGCAAAGAAAAATATTCCGAAAAATTTCATTAACTTATGATAAATTCGCCAATCACACACACACAAAAATTCTGAATATGGGGCAAATAAAATTTGAAATAGTTCAGCCTGTCCACTACAAGACAAAAAAGTTTAATACCGCTCCGTATGATTGAACATGGGACTTAAACAGGGTTTTGGGGATCGGGATCGGAGTGGTGCAGTGCAGTCTGCAGTAGACGCAGTAGACAGCAGGGACATTTTCTTTCAACGGGTGACCATAAAAAATTTAGCAGTCATATTTTTGTGCTTACAAATGTAATTGCAGAACAGCTGCTGTTTTGTTTTGTTATAACTAGTCCTTCCGTACACTGAAATAAATTTAGTCTGTACGACCAATGGAATGTGTAGCTAGTATTTGATCCTCTATCAAATCCTCTATTCCAAAGTCCTGGACCTGGCTTGAGCAATATTTGTCTACGCCCACCTTAAGAATGACTTTTGCTACGGCTACGAAAGCATTTCACAAGAGGTCATGACTGGTTTGTTTCACATTTTTAAGATACGAATTTCCATCTCTGATTACCCACATGACACCCCAACTCTGGTTATACACATCGCCTTGCGAACAGTACATGCAGTGAAACAGAGTGTAGTGACAGTAGGATGTCATCCAAGACCATTGCTAACATTCTATTAGCAATCTGCCCCCGCCATTTGCTACTTTTTTCAAATAAAAAGGGAAGAAAAATATACTAATTCCCCGTGTATTTGAGCCTTTTGTATTCTGGTATGAGTCATTCAAAGTTAGGAAAATTAAAACGGTCATAAATAATGGTGTTTGCTTATAATCGTTAGAATATATTTCGAAGTGTGACATTAAAAGATGAGTGAATAGATGTCCCGTCAACAGCACCACTGCGATTTTGAATGTCTCCCTTTCTACGAGACAACGCTCGGGATAAAATGGCACAAAAATGCTCTCTCACAGATTTAGCTATTTTTGGCACAAATCTTTGGGAAAAATCAGTTCACTTAATGACTGAGCAGGAGTTTGCGCGTGGAAGTAGTTTCGGAGTAATCTGTGCTCAAAGTTTGTAGTTCTGTATACGAATACGTGTCCAGGCTATGACATCTTCAATTGAATAATTAACAGACAGTTATTGTCTAATAAATACGAGAAATAGAAGTGAAGCGTAGATTTCGCAGCAAGGTCAATGGCATTTGAAGTAAGCTAGAAACCTTGCTGCCGTGAGCCGGGAGTATAACGAGTACTGTAAAATGCGGTATATTCAAAATGGCGATCTGTTAAGGGTTAAGGTTTTGAAACTGACAGTTGTGACCATCATAGTTGAATCAAAAGTATAACATAATTGGCAGCGCACTTCTATGTTAACATCGTCTCTATATCTCTCTCTCTCTCTCTCTCTCTCTCTCTCTCTCTCTCTCTCTCTCTCTCTCTCTCTCACACACACACACACACACACACACACACACACACACACACACACACACACACACACACACACACACACACACACACACACACACACACACAGATATACGTACACACGCACGAAAAGTCGGCCTCTCTATAATACACACATGAGCCATACGCAAGCATGAAAAGATGGATTAAGAAGGAATTCTTATCTAAAAAAGTGGATTCCAAAGCCACCTGCTAAGTATTTAACTTCGTATAAGTTCGTAAATGTGACGGAAATTTTCACGAAGTTTAACGCGTAAGTTTCAATTACACATTGGAGCCCCCCGCCCATAGGGGTTTGAAGAAATATATGGGCTGCAAAATGCTTCCACGCAGAGCTGAATCCGGCTCACACACTTGTACCGGTAAACCGCTTAGAGGATCTAAGCGTGTCCAGGAACCGCGGTGCGAGGCGGACCGTCCATGCTAATTAACTCTATTGCTTTCATTGGGCGACAACGCTTGAGATGTCATTACATCTCAATGTCGGGTAGAAGTCCCACAAAATTGGAAGCAACGTCTCCAAAATAATCTTTACAGTGTTGACGGGGACGTTAAACCACAAATCAACCAACCAATTACACATTGGTGTAGTTGGCCCAGAAAATTTTTTCCGCGATCTTTCAAAAATCTTTTATTTTTTTTCTCTCTGTTTTATTAATGGAGACAACAGAACTTATGGCGTTTGGTTTCCATTTCACTACATAAACCATGTATAGAATGGCTATATATACTATTAAATAGAAGAAGAGGTAATGATCATAAAAACCTTAAGAATGAGAATCGTACTTATTTCTCTTAGCTCACTACTTTGAAACACAGGTACACCTTACCACGGATCATGCGTTGAGTCTGGGTACACTTAACACGGGAAAAATGGAACAAGAAACACGGATGTGGAAAACCCAAATCTGTACGTTTTTACCCATTACGAGCGTCGTGATTCAAGAAATAGCAAAGAGGTCCGGTACATAGTTGCCCTTACAGTTAAAACAATGCAAAGTGTACAGTATGCGCTTGGCCATCCCACAAAAGAATATGTTTTGGGTTGTAAGGTGTGTTTATGACATGTAGACAACTCTTTACAACAGATTCACAATAACCAGTCGCTGCGACCCATAACAAATGCTTGTGGCATACAAAATGTCTTTTTTTTTTTTAAATTGAGGTTTAACGTCCCTGTCAACACTATTTTGGTCATTTTGGAAACGTTTCCGATTTTGCAAGACCTTTTATCCGTCACTGAGATTAAATGACATCTCAAACGCTAATGCCCAAGGAAAATAATAGGGTTCACTTGAGAAATGAAATTTATATTTCTGCAGTTCATGGAAGTATGAACGCAGTGGGTCGCGTGCAAAGTAAATGAACCCCTGTAAACTTTGCTAGCGACCCACTGTCCTTCATACTTTTATGAAAAGCAGAAAAATTAAGTTTATTTTTTTATATTTACATTATCTGCCCATCATCACCGGGCGAAAAAAAATGCTTGTAGGGCAAAATTTTTAAGCTGAAAAACATTTACACGCTGTTTTTATGCAAAGAGCGGAGCAGCGTTGACGTCATCAACGCCCATAGAGAACATTGGTTTAGAATGACGTCACTTAACGTCACGGAAAATCATGTGATTCGATGCGTTCATGTAAGTATGAACGCAATAGTTTTCTATAGGTTTACATTAGACTTTACACTTGAAATGTAAATATATATATATATATATATATATATATGAAAAAGCGGTCGGACTCGCACCACTTTGCCTGGTGGACTTCGACCTTCTAAGCGGTTAACAATTAGTCCTGTGTGATCGGTTTCAGCTCTGCGTGGAAGGACTATGCAGCCCATTTATTTCCGAAAGCCGGGTCGGGCGGGGCCACCGAATAACCTGTACATAAACATGTCCGCAATAGAAAACTACAGAGCAACCATTCAAATATGCATGTTGTTACCGCCATCAATGTGCTCTACTGAGCAAAACCAACTTCACTGAGACTACACTCACACTACAATCCCAAGAATCTGCATAATAATTTGTTAGTACAGAAGTGACTGAAGAACATAATTAATTAATTTGATCGATGAAACCGATTAAAATCTTGCGAGCAACAAGATATACTCACACGTGTTCATTATATCAGTACAGGAACTTGCAATGACCTTAATTCGAGTCATTCCTGGGTACCGATATTATACTTTAGTCTCTTGTTACTAGTTCTTGCACACGAGACCATGAAATCCTAGATTTTACTGGGATAAAAACTATTATCCTACCCATGGTATCCTACCCAGGGAAAATCGAGTAATCTCATATGTTTGATTCTGAGGTGTTTGATATGCCTTTGTTGTATAAGACGTCATGAACGCTGCCGTTAAGATATTGCACGTTACGTGACGTCACTCAACGCCAAAATAATTTCATCACACTATTGCGGACGTCAGCAGTCGGCTGTGTTACTTCTCCGTCAGCACTATTTAGGTCATTTTGGGGACGTTGCTTCCAACAGTTTGCGACTTTTACCCGACACTGAGAAGAAATGGCATCTTAAGCCCTGCCAGCCAAGCAAACAAAAGGGTTTATATGTAGGGACGTCCCATCTCGCCCCACTTTGCCTCGACAGGCTTTGACCCCCTGAGCGGTTTAACAGTACTCATGTGTGGTCGGTTTTAGCTCTGCGTGGAAGCATCATGCAGCCCAATCTCTTTCCCCAAGCCTTGATAGGCGGGGGTCCCAGTCAGCAATGTAAGTGACTGCTTTATAAAAAAAGTTCCACGGTTTAAGGTCAAAACTATGAAAGAAAAAAGAACCTGAAATGGGTGTGCTATGAAATCATTTCTACGGTCATTCTCTACTACTCGCCTCATAAACCAGGGGTCTCTGGTTCGATATCGGGAATCTCCAGACATCCCGACGAGTCTTTAAACCCAGGTCCCCTCTCGGTATGACCTTGTCAAACAGATAGATTCCTTTCCTTATTGACAATAGCTAGTTGTGTTAATATGTTAACAATGAAACTTCGGAGTGGGCTCAAGTTTTGCCTGGTGTCCAACAAGGTGCCGTTCTTGGTCCGTTGTTGTTCTTCGTGTACATTAATGACATTTCCACTGACAAAGGCTCCGACGTTGGCTCAGAAATAAGCTCAGATCACTGTGTTTACGAGCGTGAAATTAGAAATGCAGATGCCTCAATGAAATTCCACAATGATATACTAGACAGAATAGGATGTTGGGCAATAAAATGATTTCAACGCGTTAAGTGCAGTACAATACAGACTTACCAGGAGAAGAACCAATAAAATTGAGGCATCTTACACTTAAAGGAGAACGATCCTAAAAATGTGGGTACATTAACCTATATAAGACAATGGAATGTTCCCCATCATAAGTTTGAAATGGTCCATTTCCAATAACAGGGGTGTCGGATTGGTTTTGCTTGCGGTAAATTTTACAAAAATGCATGTGCTTTATGCAAACAGTGTAGGCCCAGATCAGACGCCGCCTTGGTCGGCTTCTGATCTGTGTCTATACTGTTTGCCAATGTCACAAAAATGGGCCGCTAGGCATACATGGGTTAAATATAAAATCTCTCAAGAGGACGAGAGACAGTAGATAAATTTTTACTATTGTACAAAAGTCCAAAGTGTACCGCTAGCATCGCAACAGATGACCTTATTCCCCAATATATGCACTGTGGAAATCACCAGTCATCGGCTTTCCAGAACCCTGTAGCAACACCTGACAGTTGCAAAGGATCCTTATTCCCTTGAACCTTAAAAGAATGAAATGCCGTTCAGAATTCGATAATTTCTCGGGATGGTGTAGCTAAGTTTGCCTCTTTGGTGAGAGCTATGGACTAACTTTTCAATATCACAGGTCCTTGTGAATGAATGTCATTTGACGTGTCACCAGTAACAATTCTGATCCTAAATACAAGTTAGCACTTCGTAATTCGAGTGCACTGTTTATTTAAAACAATGACTCGCATAAGTCCAGAAATCATAATAATATGAATCAGAAAGGCACTAAAGGGTATGTAACAGTCAAATGGATCGTTTGGAATTAAAACTAGCATCGGGTATCGTGTCTTCGCAGGCGGATTAATGTGTTTTGTCTCATTTCACGGAGATTGTAATCCGTGTTTGTTGTACAAAAACTGTGATGATTAACCGCGTTATGGTGTATCATAACCCGTGGTAAGTTGTACCCTGACAAAACATCCAGTTCTGAACCATCCTTGGATTCAGTGGACATTGACATCAACTGGGGCTCAAGCAAATATATCATTGAAAGCTCTGGAATCCCATTAACATATAAATAAAAATCATGTTCATAAAAGATGTTTTACGGTCGGAAAATACTGACCGAAGTATGCTGGGGTCGGGGAAAACACGCTAGACTAAAGAACAGGTGTTTTTATTTTCGTTTGTCATGAACAGAATTCTCTGCACTTGTATATTTAAAAGGCAATACCATATTTCTGCAGCTTTGCAAAATAACCACCCAAGAAGATTAGGATTTTGGCTAAAATAAATCGATTTCTTACCGAAAATACTGTTGTGACGTCATTGATTTCAGTAGCGTTCGTTGAACTGAGTCGCGTACGTTGTACCGCGGTAACCGGTGTGTTAAGTAACGATTGTAATCCTGCATGGGCCCTGATTGTTGTTTTTATCTAGGACAAACACTAGTCTTAAATTTATGCCTACCGTCTCATTTATGGGAAATTGGCAAACAGAGTATATCAAGATCAAAAGCCGCAGAACGCGACGTCTGACCTGGGTATACACTGTTTGCTCAAAGTACATGCATCTGTGGACAACTTACCTCAAACAAAATAAACCTGACACATTTATAATCGTCTAACCTATAGTGAAACTTCAATGGTTCGAACACCTTTATGACAAAGAAAATGTTTCGAGTCTACGTACATTACGAAAACATGCCTATAAAATACATTGTAAATTTTATTGCGGAAAAGGGGAACCTTTTAAGATAAAAATTGTGATTTTTTTCTTATTTCTGCTCACAGTATAGAATGTGAATATTCGTAGAACCGCCTCAATGAGACGGTTCTAACGAGTACTCACATTCTATATATAAAAGCAGAAATAAGGTTTACCCAGTTTTTCTATATAAAAGGGGTTCAAGGGGGTCAGAATTATACAGGCGTGTTTTCGTGATGGTTCGAGCAACAGGAGGTTATTCATAGCACGGGGTCAGAATGATTTAGGTATATTTTATTGATAATTTATCATACAAACGTATACTGGGCGATTCTAATGAGTGCTCACAGCACACATATTCAAGATAAAATGATGAAAAAAAAAAAAAACAAAAAAAAAAAACAATTTATCCTTAACTTTGTAACTGGCGCTCTGGAAAAAAATCTAGGGACGGAAAAATAAGTTCGAAACATCCGTGTTCAAGCCACTGAAGTTTTACTGTATCTCACATGGCTTTTATGCCAAATTGTCGGAACTCTCTGCGTGCGAACATGCACACAGGAGTCTATTGGCTTTGCAATGGTAATATTTCTTCAGTACTTATTCCAGATGAAATTCGAGGTCTTGATACCAACATTACTGTGAATAGCAGTTTGGGGATTGGAGACACTGTATACACTTTAGTAATTGACTCAACCATAACCACATTTGAGTCTGGTGAGAGGAAAAAGAGGGAAACTGATACAGGCCTAGCAGTGACTGAATATGATATTATTCTTCTTGAGGAAACTTCATATTTCGGTCTGACATTCTGTAAGTTTCTTTGCCCATACTATTATGCTTGCCTTATTTTGCGTTTTTTTTTTGTTATTTTTTTTTGCGGTGAGACAATTTTAACAGAACTTTTTTTCATACAGACGGATGCTGCATAAGCAAGTACACGCAGCACTTTCTTCGCGAGAGTAATCTGTTATAGGGCCATTACTGAGCTCTGTCATTTTTTTCCTGATTCGTGGCAAGGAAGTACTTGAACTACCCGACAAAACAAAAGTGTATAATTGTTACATTATTAGTCAATCCTCATAGTAAACTGATGACAATCCCCACTGTGTACCTCACTGAATATAACTACTTTCAGCTTCTAAAATACCACACTTCTCTTGTAGCTATGATCATGTTTGTTATATACTAGAGACAGTCGTCTTATTAAATAATAGTTTGAACACATTGTCGTTCTTCATAAATAATAAGTTATTATCACTGCATCATATATCAGTGCATAATATTACATGGTGTCAGAAGTGGGATTTACTTACCTGACAATAAACGGTTCATTAATTAAGCTTTAAAACTTGGATTTAAACTTGTGAACATGGACCTATCAGGTATTCCACAGCCGCGTATGGACTGGGAGTCATCCAACCTCCCTGAGGCTTGGAAAAAATTCCAACAACATGTGGAATTAGTGTTCAATGGACCACATAAAGCAAAGACGGAAGAGGTGAAATGCACTTATCTTCTCCTATGGGTAGGGGAAAAGGGTCGTGACATTTATAACACTTGGGTATTGGACGACGACGACAAAAAGAAACTTAAACCACATTATGACAGATTTGCAGCACATGTTAGACCCAAATTAAACCCAGTGTTCACACGTTTTAAGTTTAATAATGAAGTACAAGGGACACAATCCATTGAACAGTTTATTACCAAGTTAAAACTCCTAGCTAAGGACTGCGCCTTCGGAGATTATGAAAATGACATGGTCAGGGACAGAATCGTGTTTGGCGTGACGTCAGTCAAAATCCGGGAGAAGCTCATTAACGAAGGGGACAAACTCACTCTGGACAAAGCTATTCAGATAGCTCAAAGTTATGAATATGCACAGGAGCAACTTAAGACAATGGCTGCTCCTACAGAGGTACATTACATAAGTAACGCCACCCAGAAGAAGTCGCCACTGCAGGGCACACATACGAATCCTAAACCACAGGAGAAACCGGGTCGAAGACAGAGGAACAGAGGCGCTCGAGGCACGGACAAACCAGTGCAACAGAGATATGCAGTTGACAAGTGTGGAAATTGTGGCTATAAACACACAAAGTCGGAAACGTGTAAGGCTAAGGGCAAACAGTGTAATTTCTGTCATAAATGGAACCACTTCGAAACCGTGTGTAGATCTAAAAAGTCTGTTCATGAGGTTTCTGAAAGGAATTATGATTCACATGTGCAAAATAGTGATTCTGATGATTTCTTTGTGGACAGTGTGGAGAGCAGTAAGTTTGTGAATGATCAGGCATTTGTGGAAATTGAGGTAGGACCACGTTCTGTACCTATAAATTTTAAAATAGACACTGGTTCCCAGGTTAACATTTTGCCATATCACACTTACACAAAGCTAAATCTACATCATATACTTCAAAAGCCTACAACCAAACTGACCGCCTATGGTGGTAACACACTCAATGCATTAGGTTGCGTCACATTAACCTGCAAACGCACAGACAGAAAGAAAGACCTTTGTTTCTACATTGTAGAGACATGTTCCTCTCCCATACTTGGTTTAAGGTCTAGTATTGACCTGGAATTGATCAAGTTAGTGTTATCCTGTGAGACACAAGCCTCTCAACCCTTAGAAAATACTCATCTCACGAAAGCTACTGTTTTGACACAGTATGCTAAAGCATTTCAAGGTGTAGGTTTATTTCCAGGTGAATGTAAAATTCAACTTGATCCATCCATTTCTCCCATAGTAAATCCGCCAAGACGGATACCTGTGGCCTTGAGGGATAAAGTAAAACAGGAACTTGATCGCATGTTGAAACAAAACATTATTGCCAAGGTTACTGAGCCAACTGAGTGGGTGAATTCAATGGTCGCTGTTGAAAATAAACATACAGGCCAACTTCGAATATGCCTAGACCCACAGCATCTGAACAAAGCCATTCTGCGTCCGCATTACCCCATAAGAACGCTTGAGGGTATCTTACCTCACATCTCAGGTGCGAAATACTTCACTAAGTTAGACGCCCGGAGCGGTTATTGGGCTATTAAACTGACAAATGAGTCCTCATTCTTAACAACATTCAATACGCCGTTCGGAAGGTACCGTTACCTTAGACTTGCTTTCGGTTTGAAACTAAGTCTGGATGAGTTCCAAAGAAAAATTGACGAGTGCCTAGAAGGCCTCCCGGGGTTGTCGCTATTGTTGACGACATCCTTGTCTATGGGCGAACGCGTGATGAACACGATCAGAACCTTCGCAACGTAATTAAACGTTCATTAGAAAAGGGTATCAGATTTAATGAGGACAAACTTGTAGTCGGGGTTCAGCAGGTTGAATACTTTGGTCATATTTTGACAGCCCAAGGGGTCAAGCCTTCGCCAAATAAGGTTTCCGCTGTCAGCAATATGGACCCTCCCACAAACAGAGCAGAATTGGAAACGTTTTTGGAAATGATAAACTATCTTTCCAAATTTTGTCCAAACTTGGCAGAACTTTCAAGTCCACTTCGTAAGCTTTTAACAAAAGATGTGGAGTTTACATGGGATAAGCCCCAGGCTGATGCCTTCCAGAAAGTCAAGGACATTATCACTCAAACCCCAGGCCCTGTATTGGCATATTATGACCCAAAGAAGCCACTAACGTTACAGTGTGACGCGTCAAAGTCAGGTCTAGATGCCACCATTATGCAGGATGGTAAGCCCATCGAATATGCGTCCAAGTCCCTTACGCCCGCAGAAACCCTCTATGCACAGATAGAGAAAGAACTATATGCATGTTTGTTCGGATGTAAGCGCTTCGAACAATACATATACGGTCGCAAAGTACACGTAGAAACTGACCATTTACCTATCGTATCTATCATGAAAAAGCCCCTTCATGCAGCCCCACCGAGACTGCAACGCATGCTTTTGCAATTACAGCGGTATGACATAGAGATTAATTTCGTGAGCGGAAAAAAGATACCTGTCGCCGACACGCTCTCGCGTAGATATGTGTCAGATACATACCCAGAACTTGCTGAGGGTATGGATTTACATGTCCACACAGTGTTGTCGAGTCTACCAATCAGTGATCGCAAAATGAAAGAGATTAAGACACACACTGAGCAGGATCCACAAATGGATCAGCTAAAACAGATTATTCTAAAAGGTTGGCCAGTCGAGAGACATCTTTGTCCTGAGCAGGTACTAGATTACTGGAACTTTCGCGACGAATTGACAGTTGTCAACGGCTTAATTTTGAAGGGCCAGAAAATAGTAATTCCGAGTGCTTTAAGACCGAAGATGCTCGAAATATTACACCAAGGACATTTTGGCTGCGACAAAACTCTCCGCAGAGCACGAGACGTCATGTTTTGGCCCAAAATTTCAGCCGAAATCACCGAAATGGTATTAAGCTGTCCTATCTGTCTTGAAAGAAGAAGTTCGAATCCCAAAGAACCTCTTATACCCCACAAGGTCCCAGATTACCCTTGGCAGAACATCGCCTCTGACATATTTACTTGGGATGACAAGAATTTCCTCATTACTGTAGACTACTACAGTAAATATTTTGAAGTACAGAAACTTCCCAGCATGGAAACCAGTACAATCATTGCCAAGTTAAAAAGTACCTTCGCCAGAAATGGCATTCCTATGAACTTTTTCTCCGATAATGCACCACAATTTTGCTCGGAAGAATTCTTAGAATTCGCCAAAGATTGGGATTTTTCTTTGACAAAAATGTCCCCAAAACACAGTCAGTCCAATGGGTTGGTTGAAAAAATGGTGGGCATTTGTAAGAGAATATTCGCTAAGGCAAAATCAGCAGGAAAAGATCCATATTTGGGCATACTAGAGTACCGCACAACTCCCACAAAACTTGGATTTTCTCCTAGTCAGTTACTCATGGGGAGAAAGTTGAGATCTGTATTACCAGTCACCCTTGACCAGCTGTTACCACAAAACACCCCCTACCGAACAAATCAAAGAAAACATTCAAAGTGCTAAACAACAGCAAAAGAAATATTTTGATCAAGGTTCAAAAACACAGACTTCACTCAGTATAGGAGACACTGCTAGAATTCAGCAAAATGACAAAACATGGAAACCAGCTGTCGTAATGGAAAAAACACAATGGTAGCTCGTATTCCGTTAAGACACCAGACGGTGCTGTTTATCGACGCAATAGACGTCATCTTCTGAAATCAAAGGAAAAAATTCCAAATTATCAAGCAAATTTTGAATCTACACTTGATCATTCACTTTCTGATCAGCCCTCAGTTAGAAATGAAGAAAAGGGAAAATCCCTTCAGGAGCCTCAAATTTGCAAAACAAGCAGTTTCACACGAAATAATAATACTGATTCAGTTATACCACCAAGGAAGAATGACATGACGCCATATATTACACGCTTTGGTCGTACTGTGAAGCCAAAAATAATTGAATCTATGTGAACTATGACACAGGATAATGATAATAACATATGTGAGGTATAAATCCTGACATTTTAATGAAAACGTAAATAGGTCTCCCTATCCTGGAATAAATTTTATCTCATGTTGCTGAAAATCAACTTGACTTTATCAACAAGTTGTCAGATAAGTGTGTGTGAAAACTGTTAGAACAACAGCATCATAGGTTTACCAATTATTTTTAATTACAGCTACTCAGACTGGTGAAAAAACTGTCTGCCTTGCAAATATCAATGTTTCACTGAACTGGCTGAACTTTCTTGTGCTAGTTGGGGACTTAAAGTTTGATATGTCAGATTTTCAAGGTGTTTAATTGAGTTTAAATCTTTGTTCTTTGAAAGAAGGGAGATGTTACATTATTAGTCAATCCTCATAGTAAACTGATGACAATCCCCACTGTGTACCTCACTGAATATAACTACTTTCAGCTTCTAAAATACCACACTTCTCTTGTAGCTATGATCATGTTTGTTATATGCTAGAGACAGTCGTCTTATTAAATAATAGTTTGAACACATTGTCGTTCTTCATAAATAATAAGTTATTATCACTGCATCATATATCAGTGCATAATATTACAATAATAAATGTGCTAAACCGTAGAGAAAGGCCGCCTGTGAAATTATTTAAATGGTAAGTGTAGACTAATTAGATGAACAAATGCTGTTTTGCAAGTTGTTTTGAGCGTTTGACATTGGTGGAAGGTGGAATAGTGATAAAAAACAACAACAACAACAAAAACTAAACTATTTAGTGATATCACGAAATAGAGATGAATTTGCGATATCATAAAATCGAATTACTGATATCATAAGACAGAAGAAGTGATACCACTAAATCAAAGTTACTTAGTGATACTACAAAAACAAATTTGTTATATCACTAAATTGATTTTATGATAGCACTAATTCGATTTTGTATGTGTAATATCATTAATTCGATTTAGTGATATAGCTAAAAAGTGACATCACAAAGTCGAATTAGTGATATCACAAAATTGAATTATTGATGTAAAGCTTTTAACAATTTCATGCCAAATGAATCCTTCATTTTTCCTGATAGTTGCTACAGACGACTACCACGAACTTAAAGTTACATCCTGCCTTGTGGCCGGCCAAACAGAGATACTGGAGTTTATGTTCAATGAGACATTGGATGGTACTGCAGATTGTGGTATAGCCAGATTATCAATCGACATAGAAGCGACGGTATAGTGTTCCTTTCTTTCTACATTAACACTGGTTCGAGCCCATATAAAATGCCGACACACAGTAGAAGTGAAGGCAATGGTCAGGTATTGATACAATTAACTCACAGCTTGCATCCAAGATACAAAAGGGGAAAACACCAACATAAAACAACTTCACTATAATGAAAACGTCACAAGCGGTAGCAAAAAGGACAGTTATTTTCCCACAAAATGGCCAAACATTATACAAAATGAAAAGAATATAAGCAATGCATGCATGAAAATACGATCCATATCAATAATAAATCACAACAGAAGAACGGCCTTGGAACGGTCAGTAAATGTATTTTACGTGGCCACAATCTGTCGTAGTTTAGCCAAATAATTTGTTCAGTCCTCTTGAACGCTTTCTAACTCATCAGCCCAACATCTCAGAGAACATAAAATTCAAACTAATACTGAGATAAAACAACGACGAAGACTCGACAGCATGAAATAATTGAAATGCTGGAGCAAAGGAAAACCAACAGTTTGATTCCAATTAGCCAGAGACAGAGCGCCAGGCACCAACGGAAATTTCTTAAAAAAAGAATTAAGTAAGTAGCCATAGAGTCTGAGGCCCGAGCCCGCCGGTATGTAATCAAAGAGGGTAGCAAAGTTGTCAATCGTGATTGAGTAAACTACCATGCATGCAGTCTGTCCATTTACATCTATGTTGTCTTTTTATATCGAAGAATGATTTTACAAAAGTGGGTACTTAAAAAAAAATTGCAAGCATATATTTTTCTCAGTGATTATACACGCTAAGTCACTATAACATTCAGGCAGAAGAGATTTATATAAAAAAAAATCTTAATAAAGGCTTTGCGAAGTTTATGATACCGATAACTCTGAATAAGAAGTTTAGCAGTTAATAATTTATTACGAATGTTGAAGTCTGCAAACCGAAATAATTGCGATATATAAATGCCGTAGGATGCCGCACGAGGAACATCACCATCCAAGAAAGGAAAATTTATGTCTCAGATTCAAAATCATCGCGTTTATAATAAATTTTGGATGAAGCAAACCTATATAAAATAGACAAATGTTAATCTAAAACGGGGCTTCGGTATCAGAAGCCTTGATATTGCATTTTTTCATCTGAAATTCATGAAGGGTAAATTAGACTGATCAAACTTTCGAAGTAGGTATTGTCAATATTGAATGAATCATCCAAAAATCTAGACGTCTAGCTCAAAACTTCAATAACTTCAGACTGCTTTTCAACAGAAAGAGACATTATGAACTCTCTTTCATATTTCAAAACAGAACAAGAACAAATCAGTCACAAGGGGTGCGCAATTCGTACTCATCGGAATTACCACAATTTGTCCAAATTCATGTACCTTTGTACAAAATCTTTTAGAAATATTTTCTGACATGACTATTAAGTCTAATTTTAATGCCCTTCGGAAGTGAAAAGTCATTCATTCATCACGAAGACACGCCTATATAATTTTGATCCCCTTGCACCCCATATTTATATAGTAAAACTGGGTTTGCAGGGGTAAACCTTATTTTTCTTATTTCTGGTCTAAAATATAGATTGTTGGTACTCGTTAGAACCGCCTAGATGTGGCGGTTCTAACGAGTACCAACAATCTATATTTTGAGCAGAACTAAGAAAATAATCACACTTTGTCTTCTTAAAAGGTTCCTTTTTTTGGCGATAAAGGTTGCAATGTATTTCTATAGGCTTGTTTTCATAATGACATGCAAAACAGGCGAAATCTTCTCCATTGAATGTCCATTCAATTAAATCATTATGTTTTTCTTTTATAAGATTATTGGGTTGTGTAGTTTAAAGCACAGAAAACTCATTCGTAGACCGACAAAATGCACGATTGAGTATGGATTGAGTTTATTAAAACCTCATTCCAATCAACAATTATCTCCCGGATCTTTCATAGACTTTGTTGCAATATTAAATCGCGTGCTTTTTGATGGCAGGAAGACATGAAGTTAATAATTAAAAAAGTTCAGTAGTGGTAGTAGAACTTGAATTTGCAATAAACCGTGCTTTATATAGTCTATTATGAAGCTTCGGTAACCAGAATAGTAAAGGACCGGATGTCAACGTACACCGGATATAACGATTAGCGGAACGAGGAAATTTTGACAGAACATGATAGCAGGTCAGTATTTTTCAGGTTTTCTTTCGAACTGTGTGATATTTCAGGGAAAGCATATATCCGTTACTTTAATGATACATTGATGTATATTGCTAACTACAATAAATGGTCAGAAAAAAATCTACGAGGGCTACGATGAACAAAAAATGTCCTGCTAATCGCTATTTATTTTCATATGTCTGTCACGAATTTATATGTTTTTCAGATCATTTAGGTAGATATTGTAAATTTGTTTATCGAAAAATATAAAAGATGTCCCAGAAAATAATAACGAGACACTAACAATATTCCCAACATGTTTACATAGCTGTTTATTTCGTTTTTCTTTAGTCGTTAGGTGTACGGTCGAGAGCATTGTGGTGTACGTTTTAAAGCAAAAACGTCTGCTTGTAGTGTACGGCCGATAGCAGAATAAAAATCTTCGTGAAAAGTTTGTTTATAGCTAGAATTTGATTATTTTGACGTATACAAATATACTTTGGTGAGTCGAATGTACTACACAGGTCTGTTCATGAAGAGGACGGGACAGTTAACTGGTGAAACGCAAAGCCAGTACCTGTTGTTTGGGAAACTAGTCCATACTCTCACAAGACCATTAAAAGTGACACAATTATCTGCAATTTCAGCAGACTAAAGAGGGCGTCCTTTTTCCTAAAAGTCCTGGGAAAGAATCTGCCTTTATAAATGTCTGTGACAGCAATATATGCAGCACGTTTGGCCACCATAGAAGAAGTAATAAAGAAAACATCACAGAAATACGCCTTTATAATTTTGACACCCCTTAAACCCCACTTTTATACAGTAAAACTGGGATTTACAGGGGGAAACAGTATTTTCCTTACATCTGCTTAAAAGCATAGATTGTGGGTACTCGATAGAACCGCCTCGTTGAGGCGGTTCTATTGAGTTCCCAAATACTATGTTTTGAGCAGAAATGAGAAAAAAAATCACAATTTTTCCCCTTTAAATTTCCATTTTTTTTTGCCTGAAAAAATGACAGGGTGTTTATATACCCATGTTTTCGTAATGAATTGCATTCACAAATATTTTGCTTGAAAACATTACCTTTTACCTCACCCCATGGCCCTTAAGCAATATGTGTACCAAGTTTGGTTACGAAAGGACAAGAAATAGAGAGTTGCTTTCACAAGGTTTGTGACGGACGGGTGGACAGACGGACGTGCAGACAGACGGACGTCCGGATGAACACCCGTGATGAAACTTAAAAACCCCTTTTTTCTAGAAAAAAAAGATTATAAAAGTGTTAGCTGACGACAGACTGCATGCATGGTAGTTAATCCAATCACGGTTGATAACTTTGCTTCCCTCTTCAATTGGACGTCTGTGGGTCAGGCCTCAGATTCTATGACGGTTTCAGCGGTAAAGACTTTCTTCAAATTTATTTTATGTAATGTTGGTTAGTATCTGATGCTCAGTGTTCCATCACGAAAACACGCATGCACAGTTCTGACCCCCTTTAACCCCAGTTTTAAACAGTAAAACTGGGATTTACAGAGGTATACATTACTTGCCTTATTTTTGCTGAAAAACATGGATTTTGGGTAATCGTCGCCTGGCCGAGGCGGTTCTGACGATGTTTGAAGCAGGAATATGAAAAATATCAGAATCTTTATTATAAAATTTTCATTTTCAATTTTTGGTGGTGATTTTTTCCAATATATTTGTATAGGCATGTATTCGTAATGGATCGGGCCCCTCAAAGCCTAAATGTTGGTTATTTTTTGCTCCAGCATTTCAGTTGTATCATGCTGTTGAGTCCTCACCTTTGTTTCATATCTGCAGTTGTTTGTTTTGTATGTTCTCGGAGATGTTGCACTGGTGAGTTAGGAAGCCTCCATGCGGAATAAACAAATTGACTTTCTAAACCGCTACAGGCCGCGAGGATTGCGGCCTGGTAAAATCGATTTCAGCCCCACCCCAAGTGTATTTTTTTTCACTTACCGTTCCAAGGCGGCTCTTCTGTCGCGATATATTTTTGTTATTGTTCGTTTTTGATTTGATTGTCTGCATCGCTTATTTCTTTTTATTTTGGATAGCCAATTGGCCATTTTTGGCTTTCTTCTATTGTTTTTTCCATCAGTATCTAGGTTCTTCATGTTTGTGTTTCTCTCCCTTTGGTTTCTCTGATTGGAGGTGTGGGTTAATTGTATTGATTCCTGACCATTGCATACACTTCTATTTTACACAGCGGAAGTGGACGGTGTAGTCAATCTTCAAGCAAGTTATGATACACATGAACTTTTCTTGTGAGGTTTACTATCTCGGTAAGCTCCTCCTTCGCCGTTGTAAAAAACATCTTCTTGTCTGAAACCAGAACACCTGAAATTTGGTATGAAGCTTCACCTTGTAGACTTCTACCAAGATTGTGAAAATTATAGCCCTGGACCAAATGGCCCTTCCCGCAAACCCTGGGGGGGGGGGGGCTACTTGTTACACTATGGATCAGGTGAGCGATCCGGGGAGATCAAGACCCTCTTGTTTATTAAATAGTTCACTTGAAACGTGGCGTCGCGTGCA
Organism: Lucinisca nassula; assembly: GCA_963580285.1. Classification (NCBI taxonomy): domain Eukaryota; kingdom Metazoa; phylum Mollusca; class Bivalvia; order Lucinida; family Lucinidae; genus Lucinisca; species Lucinisca nassula. Next base: position 72,401,982 of record OY757019.1, on the reverse strand, counting down.
TTATTTACGTTGTTAAGGTGCACAAACTGTCTTAAAGACGTGAAACCTGCGTGTTGATCACTAATGATTAGCTAATTGACTCTTTACAAACAGACAATATACTTTTTAGGATACATAGAAACAGAGATGATATGGATTAAGATTTCACTGATGATCTCTATCATTCACTGAAAATCGTGAAAGAAACACATATTATAGCCACCGTATGGCTTGTCAATGCTCATGCGTTTGGTGCCTGTAAGATTTTTTCTAGTTTTATGCCTATAGACCAGGTTTGACAAATCTGTAATACGTCCTAAACTATAACATGAACTCTCGTATTGCCTTACGACCCCCGCGTATACCACAGGCACCAGAAACGTCTTTTTATTCCAAGCTATAGACTGTACAGAAATTTACAGTATACTGTACACCATTTCGTCGATTCTCAGCTATAGACCGTACACTGATAGAACTTATTTTCTCCAAACATACAAGTAAACCTACACTTTTCAAGTGTAAAACTTCTCTGGTGGGTAGTTTTGAGAGAATAGAAGGCCTCCAATGCAACATTTGAACCATAAACATTGATGCTTGCGATAATATCATGAATATTCGTGAGAAACACGTGAAAACACAGTGATTAGTCGGGACATTTTGTTTATTTTACAGACCACAGATAATTTTCTGAATCCTTTAGTATGGGTATATAATTTCATTAATATAACAAAAATCATACTCAATAATATTTGGAATGAAAATTTAGCCACACTTTAACAAAATAGATACAATACTGACCATGTATGAATTTACAGTTATCTTCCTCGCTTCGCGAATCGCTATATCCGGTGTACTTTGTAATTCGGTGTGAATGGTAGATATACCTCAGCCAACGGCTATTAGGCTGTGGCCACATTTTGTCTATCTCGATTAAAAGCCATCGGATCTTACCTGGAAAGTAGAACAGCTGATTTTGTTTTTGCACAGAAAATGCTTAAAGTATAAGTAATTCAAAACCACTGCATGGACATCCGTTGCGGATTGCGAATTGGCATTAAACGGCTTTTTTGTTTGGAAAGCCGTGTTGTTATTAGAATAACTAAAGTGACTTTAACGTGTTGTAAATAACGTAAACAGGATTATATATGGCATTTATTATAGCCCCGCTTTGAAAAAGTGGGGCTATATTGGATTTGCCATGTCCTTCTGTCATTCCGTGATTCCGTTAATTTGTGTTGGCTCCATAACTTTGTATCTGCTTAACATATTTTCATGAAACTTCACACAAATGTTAAACACCATAAGACAATGTGCAGAGCGAAGGAATTATAACTGTGGATTGCCCACTTTTGGAGTTATTGCCCTTTGAACATTTTCCGTAATTCCGTAATTCCGTGATTCCGTTAATTTGTGTTGGCTCCATAACTTTGTATCTGCTTAACATATTTTCATGAAACTTCACACAAATGTTAAACACCATAAGACAATGTGCAGAGCGAAGGAATTATAACTGTGGATTGCCTACTTTTGGAGTTATTGCCCTTTGAACATTGAAAAATGGCAATTTTAATTGTGTCCGCTTCATAACTCGAAAACCGTTTGAGATATTTTTAGGAAACTTCACACAAATGTTAAGCACTATGAGACGATGTGCAGAGCGCAGGAACCATAACTCTGCATAGCTTATTTTTGGAGTTATTGCCCTTTGAACATTGAAAAATGGCAATTTTAACAGTGTCCGCTTCATAACTCGAAAACCGTTTGAGATAATTTCATGAAACTTCACACAAATGTTAAGCACTATGAGACAATGTGCAGAGCGCAAGAACCATAACTCTGGTTTTCGTATTTTCTGTGTGTCTGTCTGTGTGTCTGTCTGTGTCTGTTAACAATTTTCGTGTCCGCTCCATAACTTTAAAACCCATTCACATATTTTCATGAAACTTCACACAAACATTAAACACCATGAGATGGTGTGCAGAGTGCAGGAACCATAACTCTGGATTGCCTAATTTTTGAGTTATTTCCCTTTGAATATTGAAAAATATCAATTTTAGCCGTCTTTGCTCGATAACTCAAAAACCGTTTGAGATAATTTTATGAAACTTCACACAAATGTAAAGCACCATATTACGTGTGCAGAGCGCAGGAACCCAAACTCTGGATTGTCTACTTTTTCAGTTATAGGCTTTTGAATATTAAAAAATGGCAATTTTAACTAAGTCCGCTCCATAACCGTTTCTGATATTTTCATGAAACTTCAAATAAATGAAAAGCACCTTGAGATGATGTGCAGAGTGCAGGAACCATAACTCTGGTTTGCCTACTTTAGGAGTTATTGCCCTTTGAACATTTAAAAAGGCAATTTTGACTGTGTCGGCTCCATAACTCACAAACCATTTGAGATATTTTCATGACACTTCACACAAGTGTAAAGCACCATGAGACAATGTGCAGAGCGCAGGAACCCTGACTCTGATTTGCCTACTTTAGGAGTTATTACCCTTTGAACATTGAAAAATGGAAGATGAAATTTAGTATAAACATGGACATTCTGGTAATGTATCATGCTCATTGAAATGAGGGACAAGGGCTCACAACTCTTAGAGTTTTTCCAGATAATGTAAAATTTTCAACAGTTATTTCTTGTTCATAACTGTTTTCTCTGCAGCTTAAATAACTTTCTTCTCTGACAGCGCTGAAGCGGGGCTATAGTCAGATCCTCTGACAGCTCTAGTTCTGCTTAATAATTACTGTTGTATTTTCTGCCAAGAGGAGACGACAGTTTGTTGTGAAAGTATTAAACATCTCGGCGGAAAATAAAAAAAAAATAAGTAAAACATTTTACATCAGTAACAATATCATCACCAACAAACCCATTCAGCATACAGCTGTTTAACGAAATATTTGCTCCACGATGAATAACACTACGTTCAACAGGCTCCGGACCCGTTAAATGTATGTCTGAATATATCTTCTACCTTTTTGGGTGTTTTAAACTAGCCTTGCAAAACATTATGTTAATGTCATTTGAACTATATTAATGTCATTTGAACGAGTCACTTATTCAATATAAGACAAAAAGCAAGAAATATAGAATCGATTTTTGGCATTAAAAACTATTTCGACACCTCTTCGAGTAATCATCAGGTGGTGATTGCAGATTTCATGAATAGAAAACTTAAGTTATTCTAATATCAAAGTTAAGGGATAATTATTCATATTTTTCAGTATGCTATTCTGTTGTAACATGTAATAAATAAAAATATCTACAAAAGATATCCCCTCGATAGTTTTTATTTTTTAAGCCCCCGCCATTCGAAGAATGGTGGAAAGGGCATATAGTGTTGCGCCTGTCCGTCCGTTCGTCCGTCCGTGCGCCCGAAACTTAAACGCAGTCAATAATTTTCTTATTTCTGGATGGATTTTTTTTTCAGAAATGTTAACCATCATGAGACGATAAGCTACGCGTAAATCCCAAGTCCGTACCTATCAGGTCAAGGTCATACTTAGAGATGAAAGGTAAAATAGGGGCCCGAAATTTAAATGCAGTCAATAACTTTCTTAGTTCTGAATAGAAGCCCCCGCCCATAGTGGCTTGAAGAAATATATGGGTTGTATGATGCTTCCTCGCAGAGCTGAATCCGGCCCGCACACTAGTACTGGTAAACCGCTTAGAGGATCTTAGCCTGTCCAGGAACCGCAGTGCGAGGCGGACCGTCCATGTCAATAAACCCTATTGGTTTCATTGGGCGACAGGGCTTGAGATGTCATTTCATCTCAATGTCGGGTAAAAGTCCCACAAAATTGGAAGCAACGCCTCCAAAATGACCTTTACAGTGTTGACGGGGACGTTAAATCTCAAATCAAACAAACAAACAAACAAGTTCTGAATAGAGTTAGAATTTACTTGGCAGAAATATTCATCATCATGAGACAATGTGTAACACATAAAACCTAGGTCCATACCTCCAAGGTAAATTTTTTAAAGGACGTACTTAGAGGTCAAAGGTAAAAAATCGGTCCAAAACATAAATACGGTCAATAACTTTCTTACTTCTAGATGGATTTTAGAAATATTAACCATCATGAGACGATGTGTCGCTTGCAAAACCAGGTCTGTACCTCCAAGGTCAAGGTCGTACTTAGAGGTCCAATGTCAAAAATCAAAGGCCCAAAACTTGAACACAGTCAATAACGTTCTTATTTGTGTGTTGGTTTTGAAACTACTTTGCAGCAATGATGAGTTTATGTGTCATGCGAAAATGCGCAAAACCCATGGTCATACCTCCAAGATCAAGGTCATACTTAAAGGTCAAATGTCAAAAAATCTATCTATGGATTAACACGAACATTAATATATTTTCAGGCGGGGGCATCCGTGTCCTATGAATACAAGTTTTATTCTATTTTATATATATATTTTTTTCATTTTGTTCTTTTTATACTTTTTTGTGTAGCTTTCATTTTTAAATAGTTTATTTGTTTTTTGGCTGTTTCTTTTTGTTTTGATTTTTGCCCTCTTTAAGCATTTTCCTTACAAAATGTCTGTGAAGCTTGTAACAGCGTCAACCATTTTACTGTAAGTAAAATGAAACACGTTTTTTTTTATTTCACAAAAAATGGCGATACAAAATATACCCAACAACAAACTCAAACTAAACAGGTAAAAGTAACTAGGAATCAACCAATTCATAAAAGTATGAGTTTTATCAAAGAAAATTTGATCCTTTGAAAAAACAATTGTGATGGTGTAAGGAGCACCACATAAAGGTATATACATAATGTACGTTGCACATATATACAACAGCAGTATAATTAATCTTAAGTATAAAGATATATTTGATGTTTAATGAGGCAAAACATAAAATAACACTACATATGTGAGTACGCTGACATAATACCAAACACTTTTACAATTCATATACTAAATTTGGAATATTTTAAGCAGTCTTTCATACCAATATATCAATAATTACATTTACACAACATCGTAAAAAAGATTACAAATCTTTCTTTATAGTTTAACGTTTATTTTAATTTCCCTTTTTATACACCTGCTTTGATTTTAGCTTTATCTTAGTTGCTCAGTAATTGCATAAAAACAACATAAATCCATAATTAAATTTACAGAACATCTCCAATCAAAATAGAAACAAAAAATCTTTTTATAGAATGCCTTTTAACTTCATTGCCTTTTTATATACACGTGAATTAGATATCTTAGTAGCTAAATAATTCGAAAATATAATTCTATAACTATATTTACAAGAACCTCAACTCAGATATGAAAGAGATATTTCTTTATATTTTGCCTTTAATAGCCATTGCTCTTTAAACACGAACTCCTATTGACATGGGAAGCAAGAATACTTTTGGAGGAATTGCTCTTTGTAGCTCAAACGATGGAAAGCTATAATTTAGGCTTTTCGTCAAATTCACAATACACAATAATCTGTTTCATAGATGCCAATGTATTTTAGATCTATTTGCAATCCTGGTTCGTAAAACAATGACTGTGAGAAAGTGAAACTATTAAATGAGATATTTTAAAAACAGTTTTGTGTTAGAACTTCATTTCGAAAGGGATATTGGTTGCATCGGTATTTTGATAGAAAGACATCGAATCTAATATCAACTAAGCAACGGGGAAACCGGATTACAGAAATTTTACATAACCATAGTATTGTTTTTATATGAATGGATACCTTAAACTAGTTGCCATGAATTTTTAATGAAAACGAATTGAGTGAAAGATTGAGTGATTGAGTGAGTGAGTAATTAGTAAGTTCCTTAATCTTAATTCAATAATCTAACGCAGTTTTTTTTATTTAGAGAGAGTTGCTCGTTTAGTTATCCCAATCTTCCACGAGACCATTAATCATACAATATCAACAACTATCAACAAACAAAATATGGGTATAAACAAATGAAACGTATGCATGAGAAAAATGACAGTGATAAAGGATGTAAAAAGCCGAAACGTCGGAGATAGTGAAGAATTATTGCGAAAAATAAATGTAATAAAACTGTTTGTGCGTCAAAGAAATTCATTTATGAATATAAAAAAATAGCAATGTTTCTAAAATAGATCGCTGAGGGACTCCGCATTTTATAATACCGCTTTCTCAGATTTTTTTGTTTACAGAATCTACATTTAAATCGGCCATTTGGTAACTTTACTGCATAAAGTTTTCTATGTCAGTGGTTCTTATTACAAATCTGTATCCGGCTCTTTTCAAACGAATTCAGTTTTAAGCCAGTCATGTCAAATTCAAAGCCGCTTAAAGTCTCTATTTTGCATGGGAATTAAAAACTGCTTTATGACGTTGACGAACGGATGTGCCATTGTATACGTACGCAATTATAGGACTGCCATTAAAAGTTTACTGAAGTGTTCCCAAAAATATGTTAACATGCCCTATCCAAATGGCAGCCATATTGGAAAAAAAGCTCACCGCTTTTGACGATAATATGATCTAAGAATAGTTATCAATTGTGTATGGGGAAATTATCTTGTTTAGTCATCCTATATACAAATGAGACTAAAGAAAACGTTAACTTTTTCTTGTTTTGTAGAGCACAAAATTTTGATTGCGTCAGGCTTAAACATATGTAATCAAAATTATAAGGGAATATGATTAATAAATAGAACGGAGATATTTCAACTCCTGAACGTTGGTTTTGTTTCAATCTTTTAAAGCATATTTGAGATCTTATCGGATTTTTGAGACTCATACACTAAAATTGCATTTACGGGCTACCATACTTTATCATCTATGGCGACGTTGTGCAATTCAGAGAAGTTGTCCATACACTGGTTTCTTATGCAGCATAGATTCAGCTTCAAAGGTAAATCATCAAAAACTGTCCTACTTTCCAGGTAACTATTTTCGAAAAAAAAATTCTCTGGGCCCCTGCCTATATAGTTTATAGGCATTTGTACGACCAAGTTCTTGCTTAACGAGCCGTCAAACAATGATGACACCAGTGGAGGCCTTGTCTGCCTGAGCCACAACTTGACACTCTTCCTAAGAAATACTTTAATACCTTAATGTTTAAGGTGACGTAAAAATGTGATGATTAGAACGAAATGCATTTGTTAATTAGTTTCAAATGCTAAGTTTCCTTTCTTAAAGGGTTTTGTGCTCAACATACTCTCGCTTACACTATCGACCACCGAATTCATTCAGGGCAGCAGCAATTTCCTCTCTACACTCATCGAAATCAATATTATCCTATGGCGTTTATATTTCGCAATTAATTCGATTTGCTAGAGTGTGTAGTCATGTAACTGACTTCAACGCTCGTAATAAATTATTAACGGCTAAACTCCTTAATCAGGGTTATCGGTACCATAAACTACGCAAAGCCTTTTCAAAATTTTATAGACGCCATTCTGATTTAATTTCGAAATTCAATATTGGACTTAAATCTCTTCTGCAACAAGGTCTATCGGTACCCGAATTTTATGGTGACTTAGTATATAAATTCAGAAAAATATATAACCGCAATGACTTCAGCACCCAATTTCGTAAAATCAGTCTTCGATATAAAAAGATTGGGTACAACATGGATATTATACGACAGACTGCATGCATGGTAGTTAACCCAATCACGGTTGGCAACTTTGCTTCCCTCTTTAATTGCACGCCGGTGGGTCAGGCCTCAGATTCTATGACGGCTCCAACGTAAAGGCTTATTGGGAATTAGAGAGATCTAATTCAAGGTTGGTGCCTGATGCCCGTCTCTGGTCGGGCCCATCGGAGTCTAACTGTTGGTTTTCTTTTGCTCCAGCATTTCAGTGGTTTCTTGCTGTCGAGTCCTCACCGTTGTCTCACCTCTGTGGTTCTTTGATTCTTTGTGTTCACGGAGATGTTGCACTGATGAGTTAGGAGGCCTTCATGCGGACTGAACAAATTATTTGTCTAAATCGCGACGGAAGTAAGGGCGAGGATTGTGGCCACGTAAAATCGATTTAAGCCCCCCAGTGGAAATCTTTCCATTGACCGTTCCAAGGCGGTTCTTCTGTGGCGGTTTATTTATGGTGTTGTTTGTTACTTACTGTGTGTATCACTTGTGTCTTTTTATTTTGGATGGCCATATGGCCATTTTGTGGGAAAGTAACTGTCCTTATGGCCTTCCTTTGTTTATGCTTCCATTATGGTCTGGTCGCTTAATGTTTGTGTTTCTTTCCCTTTGGTGTCTTTGATGGGTGGAGTAAGTTAATTGTTTCGATTCCTGATCTTTGTTTTACTTCTACTTTACCCCTGTAAACCCCAGTTTAACAATATAAAAGTGGGGTTCAAGGGAGTCAAAGTTATACAGTCGTGTTTTTCATGACAATTGGATTGTTTGGGTGAAAATCACTGATAAGATTACATGTAAAACAAGACGGATCTCCAAGAACTCGAGATACGACAACACTTTATAAATTCGACGAACGGACGAGCTTGTGAGAAAAAGTGCATTGCCTCATCATAAGACTATTCATTGACATAGATTTATTTGGTGTCGATTATTGAGAACAATAACGTCTTTTATGGTTTAATAGTGTGGGTTACATTTTCTAGTCTTTTGGGATCATTGATTCCCTAGGGAAAAATGAGATTATTTGAAGGTCGCTGATGATGCCTGGTCGGCCTCAACTCTAGCTAGCCCAGAAAAAACATGTAAACTACACGCTTTTCAGGTCTATGCTGTAGTCCTTGCTTCCAAAGGATTATCCTTTTTATGGAGCATTTTATTTCGAAAAAAGCAACGTTTGTCCACTTCTAATTAATGATCCACTCGAAAAAAAGTGAAATTATCTTCAAAGCGCCGTAAAATCAATCAGTTTTGTTTGTTTGTTTGTTTATATTTGAGCTTAACGGCCCAGTCAACAAACCAATCATGGTTGGCAACTTTGCTTCCCTCTTTAATTGCACGCCGGTGGGTCAGGCCTCAGATTCTATGACGGCTCCAACGTAAAGGCTTATTGAAAATTAGAGAGATAATGTTGGTTGATGCCTGATGCTCTCATGCGGACTGAACAAATTAAATCGCGACGGAAGTAAGGGCGAGGATTGTGGCCACGTAAAATCGATTTAAGCCCCCCAGTGGAACTCTTCCACTGACCGTTCCATGGCGGCTCTTCTGTGGCGATTTATTTTTACTTACTGTGTGTATCACTTGTGTCTTTTAATTTTGGATGGCCATATGGCCATTTTGTGGGAAAGTAACTGTCCTTGTGGCCTTCCTTTGTTTGGGTTTCCATTATGGTCTGGTCGCTTAATGTTTGTGTTTTTCCTTCCCTTTGGTGTCTTTTGTTGGTGGAGTGAGTTAATTGTATCAATTCCTGACATTTGTTTTTCTTCTACTTAGAAGGAAATCGGTATTTCAGTCCATAAGAATTTATTTTTCGTTTTATATTTCTAAATTGTCCAGCTGCTGGATAACTATACATGAGTCTTTACAAGGCCAGAAAACAGGGACAAGTTTTTCAAAACTGACGTTGTCGTTAGTTAAAATATCGTTAAAAGTTTGATCAGTTAATATGCCAAATATGCTACTAATTTTGCTGAAAAAAAAATGTGAGTAGCTTTTACAAGCTTGTTTGTTTGTTTGTTTGATTTGAGGTTTACCCCTCAACACTGTATAGGTCATTTTGGAGACGTTGGTTCCAATTTTGTGGGACTTTTACCCGGCATTGATATGAAATGACATCTCAAGTCCTATCGCCCAATAAAACCAATAGACTTTATAACCATGGTCGACCCGACTCGCACAGCTTTGCCTGGTCAGGCTTAGATCCTCTCAGCGGTTTACCAGTACTCGTGTGCAGTCGGTTTCAACTCTTTGTGTATCTATTTCTTCAAGCCCTGATGGGCGGGAGACGGAAATGCAAAAGCTGTCCTCATTTTTTTCAGGAAAAATTATAGTATTTTCGATGCTGTACTTGCTAGAACACTTAACATTTTGGCCACTAATGAGCTTGTTAAGCTAACAATGCTTTGAACAATCGAACAGCCATGAAATTTTGTATTCATTAAATCCAAACCTTTATTACTTGATTTGACTCAAATGAGTTCAAGTTTACCTTCAATAACATAGAAATTCTAGACTTTGAAAATTTATACTAGCACGTTTTTGAGAAAATGGACAAAATCTGGCATCGTGGTGTCATCAAGTATCTCCATAAAAAGGGGTTAGCTCCTAAGGACATCCATGCCGATATGGTTGCTACATCAGGAGATGATGCTCCTTCGTATGCAACCGTGAAAAGGTGGGCAGCAAATTTTAAGATGGGCAAGTACAGCCTTGAAGATGATGATCGGTGTGGACGACCCACAACGGCAACAACTGAGGAAACAATCAGCCAAGTGCACAGGGCCGTGATGGATGACAGGCGTTTAACTGTGAATAAGTTAGCTAACACTGTTAACATCTCCCGTCAACGAGTAGAGAACATTCTACACAGTGAATAAGGAATGTCGAAGGTTTCCGCCAGATGGGTGCCACGGCTTTTGACGCCTGACCAAAGGTTGACCAGACTGAACCTGTCACAAGCCAACTTGGCTATTTTTGAAGCAGACCAAGATGGTTTTCTTGACCGTTTTGTCTCTCAGGATGAGTGTTGGGTTCATCACTTTGAGCCAGAGACCAAAAGACAATCCATGCCATGGAAGCACCCTGGCTCACCCCCTCCAAAGAAGGCAAAGGTCGTCTCCTCTGCAGGGAAGGTGATGGCATCAGTGTTCTGGGATTCCAAGGGTATAATATTCATAGATTACCTTCAAAAGGGCAGAACAATTAATGGGGGGTATTATTCAGATCTGCTAAAACAATTGCGAAAAGCAATTCAGGCTAAACGACCCTGAAAATTGACAAAAGGGGTCTTGTTCCACCAGGACAATGCGCCTGCTCATAAAAAGGTTGACCAGACTGAACCTGTCACAAGCCAACTTGGCTATTTTTGAAGCAGACCAAGATGGTTTTCTCGACCGTTTTGTCTCTCAGGATGAGTGTTGGGTTCATCACTTTGAGCCAGAGACCAAAAGACAATCCATGCCATGGAAGCACCCTGGCTCACCCCCTCCAAAGAAGGCAAAGGTCGTCTCCTCTGCAGGGAAGGTGATGGCATCAGTGTTCTGGGATTCCAAGGGTATAATATTCATAGATTACCTTCAAAAGGGCAGAACAATTAATGAGGAGTATTATTCAGATCTGCTAAAACAATTGCGAAAAGCAATTCAGGCTAAACGACCCTGAAAATTGACAAAAGGGGTCTTGTTCCATCAGGACAATGCGCCTGCTCATAAAAAGGTTGACCAGACTGAACCTGTCACAAGCCAACTTGGCTATTTTTGAAGCAGACCAAGATGGTTTTCTCGACCGTTTTGTCTCTCAGGATGATTGTTGGGTTCCTCACTTTGAGCCAGAGACCAAAAGACAATCCATGCCATGGAAGCACCCTGGCTCACCCCCTCTAAAGAAGGCAAAGGTCGCCTCCTCTGCAGGGAAGGTGATGGCATCAGTGTTCTGGGATTCCAAGGGTATAATATTCATAGATTACCTTCAAAAGGGCAGAACAATTAATTGGGAATATTATTCAGATCTGCTAAAACAATTGCGAAAAGCAATTCAGGCTAAACGACCCGGACAATTGACAAAAGGGGTCTTGTTCCATCAGGACAATGCGCCTGCTCATAAATCGGTTGTCGCAATGGCTGCTGTGCATGACTGTGGCTTCACACTTGTCGATCACCCTCCGTGTTCACCTGATCTAGCTCCATCAGATTATTTCCTGTTTCCATACATAAATAAGCACTTGGCTGGGCAGCATAATCGGTCAGACAAGGAGGTGATAGCTGCTGTGGAGGAGTTTTTTAGGGACCAAGATGAGATCTTCTATACCACTGGGATCCAAGGACTCCAGCATCGCTGGAGGAAGTGTGTGGACAGGAAGGGAGACTATGTTGAAAAATAAGGCACTTTCAGCATGGACAAAACCATTGGATCTTGGTCAGGCTCAGAACTTTTCAGCCTACCCTCGTACGTAATAAACTTCATTTCTTTCTTTAAAGAAAACGGAGTTTAAAAACTACACTTAAGTAACTTTAGTTTTGCTTAAGGGGAATAGGAACATCTTCAGGGAAGCAAATTCCTGCAACAGTACTTTTTGTCTCCCATGACACTAAAGATAGGAATTCCCTGCTGAGGAGCAAATTCTTTCAATTAAGAGTAGACCCTTTTTTTAATGGGACAAGGCTTATAGAAAAGCGAACAGGAAGTCCCAAAAGTTGTCTCCATTTGAAAAATGGTGGCAAATCTGCCAGGTGTTCCAATTCCCCTTAAAACACAGTTATGGTCGTTCCTTTGCAATCTTGTTTTATCTGTTGTTTGTTTGTTTGTTTGATTTGAGGTTTAACGTCCCATAGATCATTTTGGAGACGTTGCTTCCAATTTTGTGGGACTTTTACCCGGCATTGATATGAAATGACCTCTCAAGCCCTGTCGCCCAATAAAACCAATAGGCTTTATAAGCATGTTCGACCCGACTCGCACCGCTTTGCCTGGTCAGGCTTAGATCATCTAAGCGGTTTACTCGTACTCGTGTGCGGACGGTTTCAGCTCCTTGTGGAAGCATTATGCAGCCCATCTATTTCTTCAAGCCCCGATGGGCGGGAGACGGAAATGCAAAAGCTGTTCTCATTTTTTTTTCAGGAACATCTCAGGGGAGGCAATTCCTGCAACAGTACTTTTGTCTCCCGTGAAAATAGGGATCAACACTTGAGGGAAAGAATTTGCTACTCAGGGGCAAATTCTTTCCATTAAGAGTACGCCCCTTTTACAGTGGGACAAGGCTTATAGAAAAGCGAACAGGAAGTCCCCAAAGTTGCCTCCCTTTGAAGAATGGTGGAAAATCTGCCAGGTGTTCCCATTTGCCATAAAAACACAGTTTATTTTACTCAAAGATTGTCGTTCCTTTGCACTCTTGTTTTTTATTGTACTGGGTTTGTTCTGTATGGTGATGTACTTCTTATGTTGTGTTTTCATGTCACTGACCCCTCTTCTACTGATGTCTTGAGATGGCGGTTTTAATAATCGTGGCTTTTCCCTTTACGATAACACACCCGTGTGACATAGTACAGTCTTTCATATCCCCAAAATGGCTACTTTTCTGATGAAAATTGCACGACCCGTAGAAAAAGCGACCGACTGAAGTCGGTTAATTTTCTAAGAGTGCCCTAAAATCACCGTGTCATTCTGTCATTCGGTCAGTCTGTCAGTCTGTCTGTCCGTCCGTAACCCGTTTGTGAAAATTGGTGATAGTGACTTAACCGCTTGGAATATTGAAACAATTTTTGGCATACTGATAGATATCAATGAGATCTAACCAATGAACTTGCGAAATATTATATTCAATTTAGTATAGCCTCGCCGAGGCGAAAAATGTGAAAAATTTCGAACTGCTTCTCCTCGGAAACCGTTGGGCCGATTGAAGTCAAATTCCATATGGAGCCTCTATGGGATGGGGGAAACCAAAATTTGCTCATGGAGTCCAGGTCACATGACCAAAATGGCCGCCAAGCCATATATGGTCTGTCTGTCTGTCCGTCCGTAACCCGTTTGTGAAAATTGGTGATAGTGACTTAACCGCTTGGAACATTTAAACAATTTTTGGCATACTGATAGATATCAATGAAATCTAACCAATGAACTTGCGACATATTACATTCCATTTAGTATAGCCTCGCCGAGGCGAAAAATCCGTAACCCGTTTGTGAAAATTGGTGATAGTGACTTAACTGCTTGGAATATTTAAACAATTGTTGGCATATTGATAGATATCAATGAGATCTAACCAATGATTGGAGAAACCAAACATTGCTCATGGGGTCCAGGTCACATGACCAAAATGGCCGCCAAGCCATATATTGTCTGTCTGTCTGTCCGTCCGTAACCCGTTTGTGAAAATTGGTGATAGTGACTTAACCGCTTGGAATATTTAAACAATTTTGCCATACTTATAAATATCAATGAGATCTACATAATGAACTTGCGACATATTACATTCCATTTAGTATAGCCTCGCCAAGGCGAAAAATGTGAAAATTTTCGAAACGCTTCTCCTCGGAAACCGTTGGGCCGATTGAAGTCAAATTTCATATGGAGCCTCTATGGGATGGGGGAAACCAAAATTTGCTCATGGGGTCCAGGTCACATGACCAAAATGGCCGCCAAGCCATATATGGTAAAAACCCTTCAAAAATAGTCTTCTCCAGAACCACTTGGCAGATTTCCACGAAACTTGATAAATGGCATCTGGGTCGTAGGCCCATCATAAATTGCTAAAATGGTGACCCTCGGTTGACCTTGACCTTCTTTGTGCCTAGGTCAAACTTTGACACATATGCTTTTGTATTGGAAAATGTGAGCATGCATTTAACCTGCAAACGATTCAGAATGAAGTACTAAAGTATAAGATATATATTTTTGCTCCCTACGATGTGGCGCATTTATTGGGGGAACCGTTTTAGGTCCAGGTCACATGACCAAAATGGCCGCCATACCCATATATGGTAACACTCATAAAGCTAAAAGCATCCGGCGGGTCGTGCACTTCAGCTGAAGCACTGGTTTATGATATTTTTCTTATTGAAACTCATAACATTGAGGCGGTTCTAACAAGTACCCTCAACCTATGTCCTAGACCAGAAATAAGCAAACTGATATACCCCCGTCAACTTCAGTTTTCTCTAAAGTGGTGTTTAGAGGGGTGATCATCTCACGGACTGGTTAACATGGTTTCTTTTCTGGTGCATAAGAATTCACTAAGCATGTGGTAACAGGCAGTTGTTCACTAACCCTTGTTTCGGGTTGAGGATGTGTGTGTGTGGGGGGGGGGGGGGGGGGGGTGGGGTGCGGGGTGCGGGGCGTGAATTTCTTTCGAAAAAGACAGATCCACGATACGTGTGATGCACATTTAAGTTTTGGAGAGGATATTTTAAGTCTTTTCGCTTGATGCGGAAAAAATAAGTGCAGACAGAAACAGTGGCATGCTGAATGGATAGAAAGGGGCTTTAGTATGTGCCTGGGCGTAACTCAGAATAGGGCCATAATTCTGACAAGACAAAAATATGTCAGCTGTTTTTTTATGAGGAAACGATATATCAAATTTCAAAACCCTACCATACATGGTTCTAAAATTATGCTATGCATCACAAAGCATACAATGTACAAATACCAAAATTACAAAGGGTCATAACTCAATGAAATATTTTTCAGAATTTCTTCAAAAGTTAATCA
The DNA here is from genome assembly GCA_963580285.1 of Lucinisca nassula. Lineage (NCBI taxonomy): Eukaryota > Metazoa > Mollusca > Bivalvia > Lucinida > Lucinidae > Lucinisca > Lucinisca nassula. Next base: position 72,386,712 of record OY757019.1, on the reverse strand, counting down.
GGTCATCTGCTCATCACTAGCTATCCACTCATCACCTTTCAAGGTTCTAGCTTTAAAATATTTCGAGCTACTTTGCTGACAAGATTTCATAAAAATATTGAAAGGGCAATAACTCAGGAAAGGGATATAATTTTGACGTGAAAAAAATATATGCCAGCTGTTTTTTCATGCTGAATCCATATTTGAAATTTCAAAACTTTAGCATGTCCGGTTCATATGTTATGATATCCATCACAAAGCATAATGGACGCGCATACGCAAGGACAGACCCACGCACAGACACACACATGCACGGACAGACAACCACAAAAACCTCCCAGATGCGATATGCCCTTCTTCGAAGTTGGGGACATGAAAATAGAAGTGTTATATCGACAACCCATCCATCCATCGATCCATCCATCGATCCATCCATCGATCCATCCATCCATCCATCCATCCATCCAGCCAGCCAGCCAGCCAGCCAGCCAGCCAGCCAGCCAGCCAGGCAGCCAGCCAGCAAGCCAAAGCAGTATTATAGTTTGCAGAATTATCGAGTAACACATTCATGTAATAAAGTGTTATTCCATATCTCTCTTTCGTGGCGAAAATTTAATATTATTCTTATTTATACTCCAAACATAGATTGCGGGTGCTCATTAGACCCGCCTTGAGGATGCAGCTGTAACGAGTACCCACAACATGTCTTGGATCAGAAATAAGAAAATATTGTAAACTGAGTACCTTGTAAATTCAAGTTTCCTCTACATAAAGTAGAGTTTAGAGAGGTGTTCATTACATGGACATGTTAACATGGTGGACTGCTAACGCCGCTTTAGCGCCCCTGAGCAGGGACCAGTTCTTCATACAATAACGTTGTCAGTGTTCATTAATATAAGGCATATTCACTTATAGTGTTGCTGAATATATGTGAGTAGCTTAGTGGCTTTTGCAAATGCTACTCAAATTTCAGCACAAATGACAGTTTTTTTATATTGTACTTGCTAATGCAGTTAACAATTCGACTACTAACGAGCTAGTTAACCTTACGAAGCTTTGAGAAACTTGGCCAAGATATCTAGATACTACAACGCACGTAGGTCTTCAAAATACGGCAGAAGCCTCCGTGGTGTAGTTGTTACGCTACTCGCCTTGTAAACCAGGGGTCGCAGGATCGATCCCGGGCTTCTCCAGACTTTCGGATGAGTCTTTAAACCGAGGCCTCGTCTCCGTATGACCTTAGCTGTTAGTGGGATGTAAAATACAAACACTCACTCACTTCACAATACGGCACACGTGGCAAGAAACCGCAAAGTTTCCTGTATCAAATGGTAAATTGACTCACGCGACGCCATATGACCGATAAGCGGGGTCTTCATTTCACGGACTTGCTCACGTGATGTTACAAGCAGTGTTGATCATGATGAATAGAATTATGAGAAGCCTCATCTGGATCCGCACTGTTTGCAAAAGGTCAGCAAGGGACAGGACAGATCGCAGGAATACTGCAAATGCATTCGATAAATTCCATTTTCGTTAAATTTTCTAGTGGAATAATATAACAAGGAAATGTTTGAGATTGAGGATTTGGATTATCCTATATCTAAAGTAAGCTTAGACCCTCGAAACTACTTTCGAATAGGGAAAGACTTTACATCTGAATCGCTTTTTCTGAAATGCAAAAAAAAAGAATATATATATATATATATATCCAATGTGTGATCCCGTAAGGGCAATTACAGTCGAACTTTAATGGCTCGAACACCTTTGGGACCTCGAAAATCTGTTCGAGGCAGGGGTAGTTCGAGCCACCGAGGTTACTGTCAGGAGGTATAACGAGAGACTTTTAGACATCTTTTCGGTTTTCTATAATGAAAATGTATGCTGTGTGTACCCATTAGAATCGCCTCATCGAGGCGATTCTAATGAGTACACACAGCATACATTTGCAAGATAAAAGACTAAAATCTCCTTAATTATCCCCCCTTATTTCTTATGTAGAGGATTTCTCTAGGGGCTCAAGAATGGGTTCGACACATCCATGGTAAACGAGCCATCGGTGTTCGAGCCATCGAAGTTCTGTATTAGTTCGTTAGGCATGATAGCGACAGACGGCAAAATACATTTACCCAATCATAAAATTGTAAACATGCGCCCCTATCCAGCCACCCACACGAATGACGACAGTGTAAGGGATCGGAAAGAATATGTTTTTTTCCTGAAGTTATTTGATTCGTCTTGGTCTAATACTGCTAAATCGACACATTTTACAGACACCAGAATTTGATATCGACCCTACTGAATACTTGATTGTTGATGTCGACTCCTGCACGTTTGGAGAACGTCTAAAGGTTTCTTCCGTGACGTTTGCTAATGACGAAACCTGTATGGTTTGGAGCTGTGGGGTGAAATGTCTAAACGATGCAAAGACTTTCTGGATAGTTTCAAACACACCAGGTACAGGGATCTTCTGTCTTTCTTAAATATATATAATCTAGCATGACGTGTTTGATAAGGGGTACATCCATAACAAGAGCTATCGTAGGTAAGCGTAGCTCACTTGCCGGTCGGAATTTGGATTATACCATTTTTATTATTCAGAAATTAAAGACGAAGGTTTTTAAGACACAGACGCGTCATGAGATTTTACTTTATTTAGAATAGTATGTCTATGGTCATATGGAATCTATAATTCAGGTATGCCATTTCTTCATCAAATAGTCTTCCATTTATAAGCCAAAATCACCGAACCTTGGAATACAGGTCCCACTGATCTTGAATTATTCTTATGTCAATCCTGTGTTCAAATGGAACTTATATTACATGCATGGCATTGCTCCATCAAATAGTATTCAAGATATAAGGTAACTTCACTGAGCCAGAAAATATAAATCACACTGACATAGAAATATTTTGAGGTCAGTCATCGGGTCACATGGGACTCAGATTCCAGGTATGACATTTCTCCATCGAGCTGTCAGGATCAAATATAGGTCACACTGACCTAGATACATTTCATGTCAATCATCGGGTCATATGGAACTAATAATCCAGGTATGACATTTCTCCACCAAATTCTATGCAAGATATATGCCAAAATCAGTGAACCATGAAATATAAGTCACACTGATCTAGATATATTTTGAGATCAATTGTCGGTACACGTGAGCAGAACCAAAGAGAATACGGTACACCGTTCTAAGCTCCACCCTTCCCACTACAAAGTTGGATCAATAAGGGTGTTCACTACACGAACTTGTTAACATGGCAGGAGACATTTGTTGACGTCTCATTTATAATCAAATCGTATACTACATTCTAACAAACATGACTACAGCAATTTAGAAGTTTATATGATACTTGGATGGTACGCACATATAGCCTAAGATTCAATGATACGTACCACTAGTACTATGCCTCATTTAATTGATTCACAATATTTCCAGCATTTGATCACGTTTAGTGAATTTTCACTTAGTTATCCACAGACTCACTACAGAGTTAGAGCATTTCATTGGATGCAGAGATACGGAGACTCGAATAAGTCCACACACCAGAAATATCGAAATCACATATCCTAATACCGGGTATGTCCACCAATAGCATCAAGTGTTGCTTTCTGCCCAGGCAAAGCGTCATGATTCAGATCGTCCAATGCATATACGCTTTCTGGTTTCATTGGGTGGTAGGGCTTGAGGTGTCATTTCACCTCAATGTCGAGTAGAAGTCCCACAAAATTGGAAGCAACGTTTCCAAAATGCCCTAAATATTGTTGATGGAGATATTAAGTTCCAATTTAATCAAAATCAAGTGTTGCTTGGCATCGACGCCTCATGCTTCATTTTAATTAAACGCTGTATCATGGCTTGTGTGTTGTTGTCCCATTCTTTCTGTAGTGCCATGGCAAGCTGCTGACGGTTGATTGGCGGATGACGTCGGTTGTACACACGTTTCAAAGGTGCTCAACTGGGTTTAAATCCGGCAAAAACGCAGGCAAGGGTAGAACTTGCACACCATTTTGGTTGAAAAAGTCCATGATTAGCCTCGCAGAATGAGCACGTGACAAAAACACAGTTAAACGCAACCAGCACCCCACTCCCCTCCCCCACCCCAACTCACACTCACACACTTCAGACAAACTTCACGAAGAAAACATATTTTCATTGTTAAATGTTCGCGAGGATTTTGTGTTGTTTCAGATTTAGCTATATACACTTGGTTAGAGGATGTGGACTTTAATAAAACCTACGATCTCCTGTTGACATGCTTTGAAAATCCCGTTCCTTTGCAATCCACCAATCAAATTTTGTTGCAAGCAATATTCAACCAATCGGTGACATGTACAAGCCCAGGAACAACAAGCGAAGCTTCCAACCATTTACAAGCGGCCGCGCCAGAAGGATATTTTGACGAACCAGCTAATGTGGCTCTGGTGGCTTCTGTTGCAGCACTGGCAACAGGATCGACACTGGGGATTGGTCTGTTTATGTTGGTTTCAAAGCGTTGTAACACGAGGTATGACATTTTGTTAATCATATTTTGGATAATATATTATATTAATACACAGTTTATAGGATATAAAACCATTTCTAAAATAATTTATATTTGAAAAAATGACTAAAGGAATATTTATCGCTCAGGCTTGTTACAGAGATATCTCGCCCGCGTGTAACAACGCTTGCTTAGCATTTATATAAAATGTTTAATGGTATAAACATATTTTATTGCATCTTTTAAAGCAAAGGGGTTGGGCCACAAGATCTACCAACATTAGTTACGGCCCTCCCCCTATAGATGTTTACAGCAATACACATGAGATAATGGCAAGCAATAGGATATTAAAAGCATGATTTTATAAACGAAATAACAAGATGGTGAACGATATGAAGATGATGTTGAAATAATGTAAATTAGCAAAGAAAGAAATGATATGATAATGTAAAAGAATGATAAGGTAGTGTCAGGCTGGCTATGTAAGAGCAAGACTGGTTTAATGGCTGAATCTTCTTGTATTTTTAATGCATATCTGTACTGCTTTGAAGATAGTAGTATTTTCTCCTGTTGTTAGATTTTCTTTTCCGAACAAAATGGCATGGATATTTAGTGGATAGAAACGTATAATAGATAGAAAGAGTGTGATTCTTTCGTTGTTATAATTTGAACACCAAAAGAAGTAATGGTCTGCATCTTCGATGTTAGCGGAGCAACTACAACTAGGGCCAGGTATCAAGTGGTAATAAAAAGGTAATGGAATAAGTTACTGCATCTATTTCTAATTCCGGCATGTAAAACAGAAAAATGTCTGTTGCCCACATTATAATAAGCTGGAACTTTTGGATTATTTTGCTGCTTTTTTAACTTAAATTTGAAACTTGCGAGAGATGGTGATTTGCGTAAGTCAGTGCCAAGGGAATTCCTTGATGATATAGAAGATATGAATACACTTTTGCGTGAGATCTCTGTTCTGCAAACGGGAACCGTTATATCATTTTGGTTTCGTAGAGCGTAAGTGTATGTTTCTCATACTAGCGGGAGAATTGTCTGATATGTCTGATGGGACTAACTCGTTAACCGAGTTATACATGAAAATAAGTTTTTGCTGCCTGTGCCTTTCTACGAGTGATGTCTAGCCACATTCCCTGTATAGATCATTTAGTGAAACTGATCGGGTTAAGCCAGTAACGATACGTGCTGCTTCGTTCTGGAATTTTTGTAAAGAATCGATATTTTGAGACGTGCAGCCATCCCATACCACACATGAATATTCAATAACGGGCCGCAGATATGGCATATATGTCTGATTTAGAACAATGCGACTAAAAGTAGACTTAAGTTTTCTCATAATGCCAATGATTTTGGACGCACTTCTGATAACATATTCAACATGCCTATGCCATTGTCCATTATTACTAAAGGTGAGACCTAAATGTTTGTGTTCTGTTACAAATTGTACGGCTGTACCATTAAAAACGAAATCAGGAAAAGAATCGGGATGTCTTAGGGTGAATAGAACTGCTTCATGCTGAGAGGATCAAATTTAATTAGCCACTGGACAGCCCGGCTTACTAGAATCCTTAAGACATGATGTATAATGCCATCATCAAATTTTTCTACTAAATGTACGCAAAATGGCAAAAAAGAAGTAGAGGCAATGATCAGGAATCGATACAATCAACCCATAGCTCCCATCAGAGACACCAAAGGGAAAGAAATACAAACATGCTTTAACAGACCTAATGGAAACACCAACAGCGGAAAGCCAAAAGGACAGATACTTTCCCACAAAATGGCCAATAGGTTATCCAAAATAAAATAACACAAGCGACACAAACGACTAAAGACGAACCAAAACAAAAATAAATCGCGACAGAAGAACCGCCTTGGAACGGTCAGCGGAAACGAATTCCACGGGGGAGTGAGGTGGGGCTTAAATCGATTTTACGTGGCCACAATCCTCGCCCTTATTTCCATCGCGATTTAGACAAATAATTTGTTCAGTCCGCACGAAGGCCTCCTATCTCATCAGTGCAACATCTCCGTGAACACAAATAATCAAATAACCACAGAGATGAAACAACGGTGAGGACTCGACAGCAAGAAACCACTAAAATGCTGGAGCAAAAAAAAAAAACAACAGTTAGTCCGAAAGTCTTCCGAAATTATTATTGGGTCTAAGATTGCTAGTTGGCGTGTTGAGTCGGAAATAACATTAGTCCTAGATCTAATTAATAATAAATATTTTAAGTTTTGCAAATTAGGATTTAGAAGATCGTCGTTAAGGTCTCTAACGTTTATTAGGTTTTTGGAATGTTCAAATGCCCTTTCGATATTTAAATTTAGGTTATTGAAAAAATTTGTATCTGCAGTGGAGGGACTATAAAATAGACCAATTAAATAAATCTCATTTTTAACTTTATGTCAGGGGTCGATTTTCGGGAATCGTATTCTGTGATCGATCCCAGCCCTCGCAGGTTCTCACATCAAACAGATAAGCCTGTAATACATTATATAAATGCATTTAATGCATGAAACATACAGATGTGTACAGAAACAAGTAAACAAAAGATCACAATTGCGTTCAATGGCGAAATGCAATCAAGCTTGACATAAAGTTGTTAAATATTAAAAACACACACATACGCACACTCACAGCGGATGAATGAGTAAACTACTCCATTGATCATTTGTAGTAGTAATTCATGCGTATTCGACCTTGCTGACGTCATACGGTTGATCTACACATAAGCGTATACAGATTGTGGTGCGCTAACCAGACAAAGTTGTTGGTCTATAAAAGCTGTATAAACGCATATTTGGTACATAGAACTTACATTCATGACAAAGTAAATAAATAATGATATCAACATACCTGTAATACATTATAAAAATGCATTTAATGCATGAAACATACAGATGTGTACAGAAACAAGTAAACAAGAGATCACAACGGCATTCAATAGCGAAATGCAATGAAGCTTGACATTATGCACGCTTGTTTAGGAGCACTATATAAATCACTGTAGTTAACCTACTACATCCTAATTACTCATCACGAAAACACGCCTTTATAATTTTGACCCTCTCATCACGTGAACAAGTCCGTGAAATAAAGACCCCCCCTAAACCCCACTTTATATATAGGAAACTGGGGTTTACTGGGGTAAACATTATTTTCCTTATTTCTGCTCCAAAACGTAGGTTGTGGGTACTCATTAGAACCGCCTCAATGAGGAATATAAATAAGAAAAATATCGCAATTTTTCATCAGAAAAAATACCTTTTTTGAGGTTTAAAAATGCACTATATCACACGGATTTGTTATCTTAATGTTGAACTCCACTTTTATATAGTAAAACTGGGATTTAAGGGGGTATACATTATTATCCCCCGCCGAAGGCGGAGGGATATAGTTTTGGCGTTGTCCGTCCGTCACACTTTTTTGTCCGGAACCGTTTCACAGCAACTATTGCATGGAATTAAATGAAACTTGAAATAAATATGTATTATTATGCTGTGGTGATGCACGCGCAATTTTTTTTCGGATTGACTTTTTACATCCAGAGTTATGGCCCCTTGAATGATTGAAATTCTGGATTTTTCGTCGTCTCACTTTGTCCGGAACCGTTTCTCAGCAACTATTGCATGGAATTAAATGAAAATTGAAATAAATATGTATTATTATGCTGCAGTGATGCACGCGCAATTTTTTTCGGATTGACTTTTTACATCCAGAGTTATGGCCCCTTAAATGATTGAAATTCTGGATTTTTTTCGTCATCTCACTTTGTCCGGAACTGTTTCTCAGCAACTATTGCATGGAATTAAATGAAACGTGAAATAAATATGTATTATTATGCTGCGGTGATGCACACGCAATTTTTTTCTGGATTGACTTTTTACAGCCAGAGTTATGGCCCTTAAATGATCGAAATTCTGGATTTTTCGTCGTCTCACTTTGTCCGGAACCGTTTCTCAGCAACTATTGCATGGAATTAATTGAAACTTGAAATAAATATGTATTATTATGCTGTGGTGATGCACGCGCATTTTTTCCGGATTTACTTTTTACATCCAGAGTTATGGCCCCTTAAATGATTGTAATCCTGGATTTTTCGTCGTCTCACTTTTTTGTCGGGAACTGTTTCTCAGCAACTATTGCATGGAATTATATGAAACTTGAAATAAATATGTATTATTATGCTGTGGTGATGCACGCACAAATTTTTTTCGGTTTGACTATTTACATCCAGAGTTATGGCCCCTTAAATGATTAAAATTCTGGATTTTTCGTCGTCTCACTTTGTCTGGAACCGCTTCTCAGCAACTATTGCATGGAATAAAATGAAACTTGTAATAAATATGTATTATTATGCTGCCGTGATGCACGCGCAATTTTTTTTCGGATTTACCTGGATTGACTTTTTTATCCAGAGTTATTTCCCCTTAAATGATTGAAATTGAGGAATTTTGTCTATTCGGTGATTATATCGGGTTTTTTTAATATTCGCGAATTTTATTTTGGTATCCTTGAAACCACATAATAGGTAAATAAACCTCAACTTTGACAGACAAGTTAATCTCTACTGATAATTAGGTCAGTAGGTCAGGGTACAGCCTCTCATCCAGGGAGTAAATGTTCAGCGGGGCCCTTCCTCATTGTCTCTAGTTTGCTTCTTAGAACCATCCTCAATTTTGGCCAGATATAGTCTCTTGCCATTCTACACGAAAAACCCATTCGGCGGGGGATATCAATTCAATGAATTTGCTTGTTTTTTCTTATTTCTGCTCAAAAACATAGACTGTGGTTACTCGATAGAACCGCCTCGTCGAGGCGGTTCTATCGAGTCCCCGCAATCTATGTTTTGAGCAGACATAAGAACAATATCACAATTTTTCATCTTAGAATTTCAAATTTTCGGCCAAAAAATTGGCAATGTATTTGTATAGACATGTTTTCATAATGGTACTTGTACACAACAAACAATCTCGGCTTTAAGGAATATTGGGTAAATGGGATTTTGGTGTTTATAATATGGGGAAATTAAATAATAAAAATGAGTAATATTCTAATTTTTTTTCACCCTACGACATTTACTTCGACCCAGATAGATTCATTGCAAAATATTTCAAGATCTGGCCGACGCGTTTGTGATAAACTTGAGCTAATGTAAGCCAACACACCACCTCCAAGATTGGTTCTGTCTTTTCTGTAAGGTGTACTGAAAGACTGTGAAAGAAGAAGCGTGTATATAGATATGGTGGCATCTAAACGCGTCTCTGTAAAACATACGATATTAAAGTCTAGAAAATTCTCTACTGTATAGTCTATTTTATTTCTAATGCTTCTTACTGAAAATTGCAATAATTATTATTTAACACAAAGGGAGAATTTATGTTGTGGCAAATGTAACATAATATCTGCTGAAGTATTCTAAGAAGCATCTGGGCAGAAATTAAGTTTTTAAAAGTTGTGAATATTTGTCTGCACCTAGTGTGACAGAGATGAAATTGGCCGATTGAGACCCCCACTGATCTAAGGATATACCCATGTTTGTTACAAAGCTTCCATCAGGTTTGGATCCCTACTGTCAATCTCAAAACTGTACCACCCTACAAGCCAGTCTGACAATAGATGTACCATAAAGATATAAGCATGGTGATGATGAATTCGATGAACAATACAATTCAACAAATGAATCAAGGGAATGTCGCTGTAAACTTTTTAATAGTGTTTCAATGTCTTCTCCAACTGGTTCGGCGTCTGAAGCGGTTCTACGGGTACATGTTCTCTTAATCTATGTTTTAGAGCAAAAATACGGAAACTAATATATACCCCATATCTTTTAATTGATTTGAGGTTTAACGTCCCCGTTTTGGAGACGCTGCTTCCAATTTTATGGGACTTTTACCCGACACTAAAATGAAATGACATCTCGAGCCCTGTCGCCCAATGAAACCAATAGAGTTTATAAACATGGACGATTTGACTCACACTGCTTTGCCTGGGCAGGCTTAGATCCTCTAAGCGGTTTACCAGAACTCGAGTGCGACCGGTTTCAGCTCTGATTGGAAGCATCAAGTAGCCCATCTATTTCTTCAAGCCCCGATGGGCGGGGACTGATTCGGTTTTACAGGGGTGGTCATTGCACGGATTTGTTAACACGATATATTCATCCACTTTTGCTGTACTGCAATCGGGTTGTTCGTTGAAAAGTGTATATTTACTTCTGTTGCTAAATGACATGAAAATACACTGCTAAAAACAATTAAAGGAGCCAACACACATTTCCTCATAGTATAAAGATGTTTGATAATGATAATGAAACAACGATTCAGAAAGATGAATAACTTTATCTGCAACATGTTAATGGCAAGCTTTGGTGCCCAGTTCACAAATCACAGCCTGTATCCTGTTAAGGAAGAATTTGCATAAATATTTGAGAAATCGCCATCTTTACATCAGATTATTACCAATGTCGTTGACAAGCGCAAATCAGTCACTTTTTCCTGTCAGTAATTTGTATGACCACCTCGAGCAGTACAACACTCCTGGCATCGCCGAACCAAATTTTGAAGAGTTTGTATAGCTAGTCTTTCCCACTCATGTCTAGGGATGTTTGTGAGTTCTTGAATAGTCATAGGTGGATGATCGCCCTGTGAGATACGCTTGAAAAGAATGTCCCACACATGTTCTATTGGGTTTAAGTCAGGAGAACGTGCCGGCCAGTCGGTTACTTCAATAGTCTCACGATTATGGAAATCCGTGCACACACTAGGAGTATGGGAGGGGGGGGGCCATTATCCAGAATCAGAATGAAATTGTCACCGATTGCCCCAGCGAAAGGCCTCACCATACGAGCTAGAATTTCAATTTCTCGATGCTGTAAAGCAGTCAATGTACCGCCGTTTATCACGTACAAGTCCGTTTGGCCTTCATAAGAAATTCCACCCCATACCATATCTGTCTGTTTCCACAATGTTGCAGTCTGCGTATCGTTCCCAGGGTCGTCTCCAGACTCGAACACATAGAAGTGAAGGCAATGATCAGGAATCGATACAAATAACCCAAAGCTTCCATCAGAGACACAAACATGAAACAACTAGATCCTAAGGGAAACATCACTAGTGAAATCTGCTTTCATCCGTAAACATAGCTGTACGCCAATCTTGCAGTTGCCAGTTCCGATCTTCTGCGGCAAACTCATATCGCCGTGCACGATGTGCCTGGTGAGAATAGGCCCTCTTGCCGGACGTCTGGCCCTCAGATCACCTTCATGTAACCTGTTACGTATTGTTTGATCGGATATCCTTTGACCAATTGCATGCTGGAAATCGATTTGTAGCCTACTGACTTTCGAATATATTGATCTTCCCTTTGTGACGTCATTAGGCGTCGGCCTTGCCCTTCTCGTCTAGTAAACTCGCCCGTCTCCTGGTAGCGTCTCCGTAGCCTGGCAACAACACTTCTGGATACATCAAAGCGTTTAGCCATGATCCTTTGGGTGTACCCACTTCCAAGCAAAGCGACAGCTCGAGCGACCTCAACTTCTTCCAAGAACCGCCTACCACCATAAGAAGTCACTACGAAGCCCAAACTAACGCATAACCGAAGGATTAACATGTTTCTGACCCAAAAATCAAATTTTGAACTGATCGCCCCAAACTGAATTTCAGCCGTTTTATAAGGGTATCCATACTATAGCTCACTTCCTTGTTTTGCACGTGAACCTTGCTTCTTGGCGTTTGCATGAACATTGTTAAGATGTCACTTTAACATAATGCCTTTCCTTGAGTTTGAAAATGGCCAAGCGGTTTAAACGTTTGCTCCTTTATTTGTTTTGAGCAGTGTATGTCTGAAATATGAATGTATTTAGTTATTTGTTTCATTTTATGTACAGGAAGAATGAAACTACAGACGACACTGAAAATAACTAGAAATATCTACAGTGAATATTGTGACAATATAAAAACGCAGGTAAACTACACGAGACTGACAATAACTAGAAGTATCTACAGGAAATATTGTGACAATATAAAAACGCAGGCAAACTACACGAGACTGAAAATAACTAGAAGTATCTACAGCAAATATTATGACAAATTAAAAACGGAATAAAACTACACGAGACTGAAAATAAGTAGAAGTGTCTACACTGAATATTGTGACAATAAAAACTCATTCTGTGTTTAAGGGGAGTTGGTACACTTTTCAGTTGTAAAGATATTCATGTATCCCTTCCCAATAAGGATGCACCTACTCATAATGGAAATAAAGGAAAATTTATCCTCCTAAAGGGGTCTACTCTTAAAGGAATGAATTTCTTTCCTAAGAAGCAAATTCTTTCCCAGGTTTAGGAGGATCCCAGTATAAAGTCCAAAGCGTTACAGCCTTATGATATGAAATGCAATCTTTTCTTTCTCTTTGTATGCTACCGGAATGTATGCTTCTTTCATTTATCTTGTATAAGGAGGAAAAACGAAATCTTGGAATGATTGCATGTACTTCTGATAAGTGTGTGTGTGTGTGTGTGTGTGTGTGCTTGTGTGCGTGTGTGTGTGTTAAAGTTTCAAGTCACATCAACAACTAAGACCCTATCGACACAGGACAACACCAACAACTAAGTCCCTATGGGCACATTTTGAAGAGTCATCCGAAAGTCTGAAGGAGCCCGGCATTGAACCCACGACCCCTGGTTTTCAAGGCGAGTAGTTTAACCACAATCCCACGCAGGCATCTACTTAACCCTTATCTTGCTGAATATTCATCTAAGCCACACCCATTTCGTTATATCAACCAATCAAATTACTTGATGTAATTCATTGCTACAAATTCGTAAAATGAATGCCAAACAGTGTAGATCCAGATCAGATGGCTTCTTCAGAAGCCATCTGATCTGGATCTACACTGTTTGCAAAGATAGGGGTTGTTGTGAACAGCAAGATAAGGGTTAAGATGAGAATGCTTGTTTTATATTAAAACACACTTATCTTATGTATCTATTCTATGTTGTCTATTTTGTTTCTTATATGCACGCTTCTTTTATATGTAGAGGTTGCGCTTGTGATTTTAATTGCGTTAAAGAGGCATATTTTACATACATTTTGATATATTTTACATTTACTTAGTAGTATGTTTTTTCTTGAATTTTGTATATACATGTATACAAATGTATTCGATATTTGACCAAATTACTTTTGATTTTGCCGGCCTCGGTAGCTCAGTCGGATGTGCGTCTGACTTGTGATCAGGAGGACGCGGGTTCGATTCCTGCCAGGGTCAGCAACATTCTTTCGTGGAGATTGACCATGGAATCTTTTATACGGTCATTGTGTCCCTTCTGCTGATTCAAGAAGTGCATTTGTCAGTTTCTGGCGAAAGTATATATAAGTCCTGCTTAACCGCTTATGTATAAGCCCGCTCAGGAAAATTGTGAATAGGTAAACTGACCGGCTCAAATATGACCTAAATAGTGTTGATGGCCCCGCCCATTGGGGCTTGAAGAAATAAATGGGCTGCATGATGAATCCGACCGCACACGAGTACTGGTATACTGGTAAATCACTTAGAGGATCTAAGTCTGTCCAGGCAAAGCGGTGCGAGTCGGACTGTCCATATTTATAGATCCTATTGGTTTCATTGGGCGACAGGGCTTGAGATGTCATTCCATCTTAATGTCAGGTAAAAGTCCCACAAAATTGGAAGCAGCTTCTCCTAAATGACATATGTAGTGTTGACGGAGACGTTTAACATCAAATCAATCAATCAATCAAATAATTAATTTTGACTGGGCCGTTAAGCTCAAATATAAACAAACAAACAAAACTGATTGATTTTACGGCGCTTTGAAGATAATTTCACTTTTTTTCGAGTGGATCATTAATTAGAGGTGGACAAACGTTGCTTTTTTCGAAATAAAATGCTCCATAAAAAGGATAATCCGTTGGAAGCAAGGACTACAGCATAGAACTGAAAAGCGTGTAGTTTACATGTTTTTTTCTGGGCTAGCTAGAGTTTAGGCCGACCAGGCATCATCAGCGACCTTCAAATAATCTCATTTTTCCCTAGGGAATCAATGATCCCAAAAGACTAGAAAATGTAACCCACACTATTAAACCATAAAAGACTCAATAATCGACACCAAATAAATCTATGTCAATGAATAGTCTTATGATGAGGCAATGCACTTTTTCTCACAAGCTCGTCCGTTCGTCGAATTTATAAAGTGTTGTCGTATCTCGAGTTCTTGGAGATCCGTCTTGTTTTACATGTAATCTTATCAGTGATTTTAACCAAAACAATCCAATTGTCATGAAAACACGCCTGTATAATTTTGACTTCCTTGAACCCCACTTTTATATTGTTAAACTGGGGTTTACAGGGGTAAAGTAGAAGTAAAACAAAGATCAGGAATCGATACAATTAACTTACTCCACCCATCAAAGACACCAAAGGGAAAGAAACACAAACATTAAGCGACCAGACCATAATGGAAGCATAAACAAAGGAAGGCCATAAGGGCAGTTACTTTCCCACAAAATGGCCATATGGCCATCCAAAATAAAAAGACACAAGTGATACACACAGTAAGTAACAAACAACACCATAAATAAACCGCCACAGAAGAACCGCCTTGGAACGATCAATGGAAAGATTTCCACTGGGGGGCTTAAATCGATTTTACGTGGCCACAATCCTCGCCCTTACTTCCGTCGCGATTTAGACAAATAATTTGTTCAGTCCGCATGAAGGCCTCCTAACTCATCAGTGCAACATCTCCGTGAACACAAAAAATCAAAGAACCACAGAGGTGAGACAACGGTGAGGACTCGACAGCAAGAAACCACTGAAATGCTGGAGCAAAAGAAAACCAACAGTTAGACTCCGATGGGCCCGACCAGAGACGGGCATCAGGCACCAACCAACATTACCTTGAATTAGATCTCTCTAATTCTCAACAAGCCTTTACGTTGGAGCCGTCATAGAATCTGAGGCCTGACCCACCGGCGTGCAATTAAAGAGGGAAGCAAAGTTGCCAACCGTGATTGGGTTAACTACCATGCATGCAGTCTGTCGTATAACATCCATGTTGTACCCAATCTTTTTATATCGAAGAATGATTTTACGAAATTGGGTGCTGAAGTCATTGCGGTTATATATTTTTCTGAATTTATATACTTGGTCACCATAAAATTCGGGTTTCGATAGACCTTGTTGCAGAAGAGATTTAAGTCCAATATTGAATTTTGAAATTACATTAGAATGGCGTCCATAAAATTTTGAAAAGGCTTTGCGTAGTTTATGGTACCGATGACCCTGATTAAGGAGTTTAGCCGTTAATAATTTAGTACGATTGTTGAAGTCAGTTACATGACTACACACTCTAGCAAATCGAATTAATTGCGAAATATAAACGCCATAGGATGGCGCACGAGGAACGTCACCATCCAAAAAAGGAAAATTTACAATCTCAAAATCAAAGTCATCGCGTTTATCATAAATTTTGCACGAAACAAACCCATCTACAATAGACAGATGTAAATCCAAAAACGGGGCCTCTGTATCAGAAGAATTTGCTTTGTTTAACTGAAGTTCTGGGGGGTAAATCTGACTGATCAAACCATCGAAATAGGTATTATCGATATTTAATAAATCATCTAAATATCTAGAAGTGGAGCTAATAGCTTCAATAATTTCAGATTGGTTATCAATGGAAAGCGACAACATGAAGTCTCTTTCATAACAATACAAGAACAGATCAGCCACAAGAGGTGCGCAATTCGTACCCATCGGAATACCCACAATTTGTCTAAATAACTTAGTACCGAATCTAATATAAATATTGTCAAGTAGAAAGGTGAGGGCATCATACACTTTCTGACATGACCAAAGTGTATAATCCTTATGCTCTTTAGAAGTGAAAAATGCATTTCTGACATTACATGCAAGATAGAGAGAATCTTCTCTGTGAAAAGCCCATTCAATTAAACCATTAAGCTTTTCTTTTATAAGATTATGAGGAAGTGTAGTGTAAAGAGTGGAAAAATCGTAAGTAGACAGACTTATAAACCTTATTTTTCTTATTTCTGCTCTAAAATATAGAGTGTGAGTACTCGTTAGAACCGCCTCAATGAGGCGGTTCTAACGCATGCCCACGAGGCGGTTCTAACGTATACCCACAACTCTATTTTGAGCAGAAATAAGAAAAAAATATCTCAATTTTTCATCTTTTAGGCGGTAAATATATTTGTATAGGCGTTTTTTTCGAAATGAAAATTGGCATTAAAGCAATGCAAATCTTTGTCAAATATGTGTTCTTGAAGAATAACGGATTTAAGCTTTTCAGGAACTCTTTTTTGCTTAACCCATAAATACCTAGCGTCCCATTTTTGGGACATTGGCAACTGCGTAAACCTAGATTAGACTCCACAAAAGGCGGTGTCTGATCAGGGTGTACACAATTTGCAAAATGACCAGTCAGTTTTGTTAAATCCCACCTTCACGGTAGATCAGTCGAATGCGCGTCTGACTGATGATCAAGAGGTCGTGTGTCCGATATCTGGCAGGTCAGCAACATTCTTTCGTGGAGATTGATCATAGGTAGCTCTTTACCTTTCGCTGATCCAGTTGTCGGTTTCTGGCCAGAGTGCGCACATTATTTAAAGCGAAGCTGCCATCTTGAAAGAAATCCGAGCGAAGGAAAACAGCAGGTCTTTAAATTCAGTTATTTGTGTTTTCAATAGTTTCAATCGAGCGCTGTTGACGTCACTTCATACAAAATGACATAACGCGAGGGTTCTTGGCGTGCTCTTTGACGTCACGTTATATTATACTACCTGAGGCTGTATGAAATAATTCTCAGATTCTTACTCGTCGAATATATCGAAAAATAAAACTTTTATTTCAACCAATCGAATCGCTCGAAATGGACATACTGATGGATAATTGGAATTTTAGCTTTATATTACAGCTGCTATTGCGTCTGTCCCAACGTTGATTTAAAATGGAGTATTTTATTATTATTTTTTCGGCTTCGGTTTTACAGCCCTTTCAAGATTATTTCACTTATTTACAGCCGATCGCTAAGAGGTGGGCGAAACCGGAGGACCCGTGGAAAAACCACCTGATCTGCCGTTGCCGAACTTGGCTTCTCACATGTGGCTCTAGCGAGGGGCGAACCATAGCGGTGAGAGACCTCATGATTATGAGTCAGCGACCACAGGTCCGTTTCTATTTTATTTTAAATAACTAGAAAATATACGGATTAGTTTAAGGAAGGGGCATATACTGCCATGTCAAATTATTTGAGAAGAAGTAGAAGCAGAAGAAACAAAAACAAAGGAAAATCTTCCATGCGAGGCAAGAATCAATGGCATTTTCTGGGTGGTGGGGAAGTACGTCTTGCCTTATTCACACTCAAAATATATTAGGGATACTAGTTCAAACTGCCTCATTGAGGCGAGTGAGTACCCTTTATCTAATTTTGAAAGCAGACATATGGAAGATTATATACGCCCTTGTAAACGCCACTTTTCCTTATTTACAGGTGGTTTTACAAAGGTGTCAGTAACGTAATGAAAAGTGTTTTACCAGGAAGCATCAAAGGTAAATACGCAGAGATACGTATAGCAGACTCTCTCACAGTCTCTTTCACTCATACGCAAACATCCTTGCCGACTTAGAGGGTTTTGAATCCTTGACTGTCTTTATTTTTTCTTGTAAAATAAGGCTTGATATTGCATATGATTCATTTGATAATCAACGTTTCATTTGAAGTGTCAATTCCAATATAGATTCAGTAAATGATCTTTAGTAATTCAAAATATATATCAAAAATTAAGAAAATATAATAAAATATCTGAATTTAACGACGCCCCCCCTCCCTAAGATTGTTACATGTACATATGCCTGCTTTTAATTAATTTAGGGAGTCTGGTGTTCTTAAATTGATTGATTGATTTGAGGTTTAACGTCCCCGTCAACACTGTATAGGTCTTTTTTGGAGACGTTGCTTCCAATTTTGTTGGACTTTTACCCGACATTGAGATGAAAAGACATCTCAAGCCCTGCCACCCAATGAAAAGAATATGGTTTAAAAGCATTGGCGGTCCAACTCGTACCGCTTTGCCTTTGGTGGCTTAGATACTCTAAGCGCTTTATCAGTACTCGTGTGCGGTCGATTTCAGTTCTGAATGGAAGCATCATGCAGCCTGTCTATTTCTTCAAGCCCCGATGGGCGGGGCCGCTGGTGTTCTTAAAGACTCTGGTAAAGAGTTCCATAGTTTTTAGACGAATTATGAAAACGAGAGGTCGAATAGCGCAGTACGTGACCTTAGATAGACAACAGGTTTTTTTAGTTGATATCAGAAAGAAAGCATGTGTTTAATAGGTTTGAAATATAGGTGGGTATCAGATTATTGGGCGCTTTAAATGTCAATATCGTTTTATCATACCTAAGTCGTTTTGGTACTGATAGCCGTCCCAGCTGTTCGAACATTTGGACAGATAGCGTCAGATAACCAGACTGCAAGATGATCCGAGCAGCTCGTTTTTGCAATTTACACAGTCTTAGTTAGGAGGCCTTAATGCGGACTGAACAAATTAATTGTCTTAATCACGACGGAAGTAAGGGCGAGAATTGTGGCCACGTAAAATCGATTTAAGCTCCCCCCCCCCCCCCCCCAGTGGAATTCGTTTCCGCTGACAGTTCCAATGCAGTTCTTCTGTCGCGGTTTGTTTTTATAATGGTTTGTCTTAGGTGTTTGTGTCGCTTGTGTTATTTTATTTTGGATAGCCTTTTGGCCATTTTGTGGGAAAGTAACCGTCTTTTTGGCTTTCCGCTGTTGGTGTTTCCGTTGGGGTTTGTTGTTTCATGTTTGTCTTTCTTTCCCTTTGGTGTCTCTGATGGGAGCTGTGGGTTAATTGAATCGATTCCTGATCATTGCATCTACTTCTGTTTCAATGTTTGCATGCGATGTTGTACCCCATATATTACAGTCATAATTCAGTAACGGTAAAATGTAACTTTGCTAAAATAATTTTTTGAATGTCTTGTGGATCATACATTGATATTTGATTGAGAAGTGATATTTTTGGAGAAACGAGCGAGCAAAGATTATCTTATTGTGGTGTGCATGAGAAGTGATCATATCATCTATCATTTAGTTCAGTTCGCAAGTATCATTTACGCGATTTTCGGACCCAGTAGCATATATGTCTTTTTGTCGAAATTAATTGGTAAATTTTTTCGTTTACTCCAGTATACAGTAATGAGAAAAAAAAGCAAATATTTCAGACGGTATTTATTATGTCTATACTAAAATTGCTTGTATGGATTGTCGCGTCATCGGCCAACAAGTCGGAAGAGCAATGTTTCAATAACACGGTAAATCATTTATAAATGAAAGGAACAAAAGTGGTCCCAATATTGACCCTTGGGGAACATCTGGTCGAATGAATGAAAATGGTGACATTCCTTTGTCACTACTTTCTGTTTGTTGGCGGGAATCGAGGTAGGATATAAGCCATTGCAGGGAGGAGCTACTAAATTTATAAGCTGAATGCTTTTGAATCAGCAATTTATGATCAACTAAGCCGAACGCTTTTTCGGAAATCTATATGTCACATTAACAAGTCCGTGTAATGAACACCACCTTAAATCCAACTTTACATAAAGAAAACTGGGGTTTTAAGGGGTAACCGTTATTTTTTTCTTATTTCTGCTCCAAGACAGAGGTTATGGGTACTCGTTAGAACCGCCTCGATGAGAAATATCACAATTTTTCTTCGGAAAAGTCGAGAGAGAGAGAAGGTTCATGACATAGCTAAAAAAACATGGAAACACCATCTATCGTTGTCATCTCTTGAACCCCGAACCCCCTCGAGAAAGCGGGAGAAGTTCTTACGTCGTTACAACATCAACAACCATAATGTGGCCACAACCACCATAAATTCATTCATCCACCCGTGACAATCATCCCGTGACACTTTGGACGACTCTTATGCAGAAATAATTGTTGTACCCGCCTTTTCGAAGAAATAATCGGGTATAATGTTTTCGTACCAGAGTTGAGTGGTCGTCAGTCCGTCTGTCCGTCTGCCCGTCACGTTTCTTGTAAATGGATCTCCTCTACAACCACTGAAGTTACACTTTTGAAACTTTGCATTTGGATAGTACATGATGTGTAGATGGCAGTGGGCTACTTTTTGTGACCTTGACCCTGGCCCCAAGGTCAACGGTCAAAAAGTATGACTTTGCCATATCTTTAGTGTCATTCATCCAAAAAGCGGGTATTGGCGATGGTATACCATCGCCTGCGCGATCTAGTTGTTACTTGTTTTGGTGCAATGACTGGGGTTTTGAAATATATATATTGTTTGGAACTTTATTATTGACACACGTTTCTAACTCTTAAAGGTCAGCGTCTAAATAAGTTCTGAATAGTTAGATCCTTTGGAAGCAAAGAATACACCAAATAAACGAAAATAGCAGACTCGGTTTTATTGAGTCTGTTCATGACCAGTACTGAAATGTGCTACACCGGCTACGCCCCCTAGCACCGGCTTAAGCAGAACTCTATTTTCAAAATGATTCTCAATGAACTCAATGATCCCAAAGGACCAGAAAATATAATCTGCACTATGATGGATGTACGGGGAGACATTTTACGGCCGCCACACGGCACAGCACCAGCTGCAGTGAAGCTAAATAAGTTCTGAATAGTTAGATCTTTTGGAAGCAAAGAATACACAAAATAAACGAAAATAGCAGACTCAGTTTTATTGAGTCTGTTCATGACCAGTACTGAAATGTGCCACAACGGCCACGCCCCCTAGCACCGGCTTAAGCAGAACTCTATTTTCAAAATGATTTTCAATGAACTCAATGATCCCAAAGGACCAGAAAATATAATTGCACTATTATTGATGTACGGGGAGACTTTTTACGGCCGCCACACGGCACAGCACCAGCAGCAGCTAAAGTTACAGTTTGGTTTCCAAACATTTCAGAGGTGTTGGAGACATATCCATTCATTTTATTAGCGATATCTTCTGAAGGTGTTTAAAGTTCGTTATCAATAACGATCTCTTCTGGTAAGTTTCGGTCGGAAGCTTTATTTTTATTATTGACTTTACGTAAATGTTTCCAAATTGATTTAGTGTCTTTAGCATTAACGACTGCATCTGAAAACTGTTTTGCGCTTTGCCTGTCCTATTAGATGTTTTGTCTTGTTACGATACTTATTGCAATTAACACAAAGTTTTTTCGCTTACATTTATCTCGTGTTTTACGTGCGAATGCGATTTCTTCATTATACCAGTCTAGATTTTTTTTTTGTTTTTATCCGCTTTGTTCTGTATGGTGTGTGGTGGTAAAGATGTTTTAGGAGAAATGTATACCAGGTAGAAATATCATCGTTTATATCCGACTGGTTTACAGCGAAATTATCAGGTCGTGCGATAGACCCTCTAGGAAATCGTCCCCATTGAAATTTTGTAACACCTATAAGTAGTTGTAATGTGATTCGATTTGCGAAGTTTACGGTTTATTTTTCAAGTAAAACACAGGGGGAAGTGGTCGCTTATAGAATAATATAAAACAAAGCTTTCTTCTACATTTTCTGGGAAAAATAAATGTGATCGATGGTAGTAGAGCTTGTCTCTGTGACGCAGGTTGGATCCGTAATAAGCCGAGTCAAATCAAACAGCTCTATCAAGTTTGTCCTCTTCTTTTGCGGGGTAGAACGTATGTCAATGTTGATATCACCCATTACTATAACTTCTAGGCCCATTGTCTGCGCTATCGATAACTCGTGCTCAAACAAATCTATCCACTCAGAACTTGAGCTAGGAGGGCGATAGAGGGTGCAAGTAAGAAACGGTTTAGAGTTCGGTCGTGCTATTTCAGCCCACAAGGTTTCAATGTTTGAGATTTTGCTTCTACCCTTACAGTTTATGGACTTGCGATAATATAAGATTAAACTCAATCCAGTCTTATTCTGTTTGTCCGATCTGTCTTTTAGAAGGATGTCATACCAAACAATAGTTACCTGATCATCAGAAACTGAGTTCATCAGAGAGGTTTCACACATGCCAAAAACATCTGGACAATCGTCAGTTGACATTAAAATACGCCATTCGTCTATTTTTGGACAATATGTCGAATATTCAAGTTGCAGATGTGAAGACCTTTAGATTGAAATATTAAATGGTTAGACTAACTAAGATCAGCTCTATGTGATGCAGTGGTTTCCATTTCTGAGCTATCAGTGAATACGGCATAGCGATTTAAACTGATATCGTTGTCATGATATATACTGGGGTCTGTGTCAGAAACACTGCTTCGATCTGACTCAGTGTCAGAATGTTAACCATTTTAGAAAGAATACTCTGGTATTTTTGCTGAACAAATGTGAGTAGCTTTTTAATAATTTATTTCTTTTATTAAGGCTTCCAATCAGACATCATAATACACGAATTTCATATAATTGCAACAAAGGTTGCATATAAACACTTTTAACATAATCGATAAGAATTGTGCGAAGAAATGTGTTCTTACTATAATTTTTCATCTTAAAATCTATACCATTTTAAAAACAAAAATGAATAATTGCTGTTAATTTACAATAAAAGAATAGCATCCATTGAAGTTTCACTCTGTTTATGTTTCGCGGAAAATATATAATATTTTGCTAACAAAATGACGATATTAAAGACAGGACTTTTTAATTTACACTTATAGTCAATCCCGAAAGTTTGCATTTGAAAAGATATTTATTGTTGGGTATATTCACATAAGACATTTATATTTGAAAATTTCTCAGTTTTACATCAGTTTTACTATTTAAACTCATTTGATATTTTTGAGCACATTTTAAGAACTTTTCTGGAAACTTCTTCAGTATATTTTCAAATACAAATACAATGCTGTATAAATATTTATTATTTGAAGATGATTTTGTGTGTTATGATTTGAAACGCTTTGTTTCTAGAACAATTATTATAATATTCCTCAGTTTTCAATATGTTTTCCATTCTTGATTTATACTGACCACTAAGTGATATTTAAGAACATTGTTTGTAGTTTTATTGTAAATGTTTTGTATGTGTTCAAATGGTGGAACTTTCTTGCTCTAAAGTCATAAATTTTTTCCTTCAACTGTACTTTATTTCCGATTTTAATATGATAATTATTCCATATGATTTCTTTAGGATGCTATTTGTTTCTTTCGTATAATTTATTTTACACAGTGTTGTTAGAATATCTAAAAGAAATGTGTTTCCGCGTGCAATCTGGTCACAATCTTGAGCATTAAGTTTACTTTCTAAAATCAATTTTCCACCAAAAGCAATTATTTTTTCTAAGTAATATTCTTTTCATACATCTTCATTTCTTCATCAAAAATACGTCTCATCCACCCAGCTTTAAGAGCTTCGATAAAAAAATCTAAATGTTTAAGCCTAAGAACACCATTTTTATAATCTTGAAATAAAACATAATGTTTTATTTTATTCGGTTTCGAATCCCATATAAATTTAAATATTCCCCACTTAATAATATATATTAACTATCGGTGGACCAGTAAGAACTCTTTAAGGTTAGATTAGTTTTGGTATTACAAATGTTTTAATTACTGTTACTGTTCCAATTAGGGATGCATTTCTCTGATTCCAGAGGTTTAAGCAATTAACGAAATCATTTAGTATTTTCTAGTAGTCTTGATTTTTCATTTGAAAATACCATTCCTAAAGTTTTTGCAGACTCTGAGGACCACACGAATTTCATGTGTTTTAGATTGTGAACATTTGAATTTCGTAAGGATTCCATTCGCATTATGATTGTCTTATTTACAGTAAGTTTTAATCCCAAAATTTGCTTAAACTCTTTTCACTGTTCACAAGTCTCTGAAATGATGTTAAAGATCCGTATAAAGCAAATGTTGCATCATCTGCATACAAAGAACTTCTTAACCTTTGTTCATTAACATTATTTCCTGTAACATCGGGGTCCTACAATATTGTCGCTGATACGATTTCAATACACAAAATAAAAAAGTTACTGTGATAAATGGCACCCATTTCTTACACCCCTCATTACATAAAATGAGTCCGACATATGTCCCGCATTCAGCAAAGCTTGGTAATAAAAAACATTTAACCCAATTTATAATGCTTGGACCAAACTGAATGATAAATAATGAAAAATGTATAACTGACGATGTCAAAAGCTTTTTAAAATCTGCAATAAATAATAACACTGACAAATATTCATTTTCCAATTTCTCAATGGTTTCCAGGATTAGTCTAATATTCTCGCAAATATATCTCTCTTTTATAAACCCTGTTAATATTCGATTGAAATTTCTTTATGCTGTTTGCAATGGCCTTTGTTGAAATACCTTATTAATTGACTATCATGTATTGTTCGGAGGTCAGCCGTTTTAACACCAGCCTGGGTCAACCAATATTAATTGAGGTCAAGTGAGGTCAATAAATCAATAATGATGTTTTTTTAATTGTGTCAATTAATAAAATTGTCATTAATCAAGTAATTTCGTATTGACCCAGTTACAGGTCCTCGGCCAGCTACATTGGCCTCGGCCTTCGGCCTCTGGCCAAGCAGCAGACTTCGGACCTGTACCTCGGCCAATACGAAATTACTTGATGAATAGAAGGCATCGGGCCAATGCAATAGACCTCGGACCTGTACCTGGGCCAATACGAAATTACTTGATTAATAACATTATAGTATTAAGTAAAGTTGAAGGACGTCAATTATTGAAGCTGTGTAGGTCTTTATCCTTTTACGGTAATAAAGATATAATTCCCTGTTTTTGTAAGACCGTTAAGCTACCATAATCGAAAGGATAATTTAAAGAACTGACATAATATGTATTTTTTTCGGTTTTGGTTTTATTGCTCTTTCAAGAATATTTCACTCACATCGAACAGATTGTTAATCAGAGGTGGGCGAAAACCGGAGTACTCGGAGAAAAACATCTGCCGTCAGTTGTAGAACTTGGCGTCTCACATGTGACAATACCAGGCTAGAACCCACAGCGGTGACAGAACTAATGATTAAGAGTTAGCGCTCTTATCCACTAGACCACGTAGGCCCGTTGACACTCTTTAACTTGATATCATTCCAAAATGTCTAAAAAAAAACTCTGCTGTTAGACCGCTGTTGCTATGTAAACTTTTAATTTATTAAATTTATTTATATCTATGTCTTTTTCTGAGTACATCTCCTACCATCAATTCTGTCATTATCTCCGAGTGATCAGTTAATATAAATTCATTTTTGTTTAATTGATGTACTATTTTATCAAGCCATCTCTTTTTCTCTATTTGCAAAATATTTTGCATATATTTTCACACCCCCCCCCCTCCCACCCACTTCTAGATATTCTGGGTTTGATCTAATTATATACCCTTTGATGTCCGATTCATATTTTCTAATTGTTGTTCTTTTTCTTTTAACCTAACTAATTCTTCTTCACTATCAAATTGATAATATTATTTGTTAAAGTATATTATTCATATTTATATCTACTATTAATTGTTTTTCACTTTTAATACTTTCTTTCTTTTTGTGGGCAGCACATTTTATTGATTCATTTCGAATTGATCCCTTGATAATTTCCCACAATGTATAAAGGTTCGCTTGTGTGCTCATTGATGGTTTTATGTATTACTTCTTGATAATCTGATTGAAGAATAAAACTATTATTTTACTTAAAATAACCTTCTCCAGTTTAAATGCGTTTAATTATATGCCAAACTATACTAATGGATGCTCTGACATAAATCCTGGTAGAACCAGTGCTTCAGCTGAAGTGCACGACCCGCCGGATGCTTTTAGCTTTATGAGTGTTACCATATATGGGCATGGCGGCCATTTTGGTCATGTGACCTGGACCTAAAACGGTTCCCCCCAATAAATGCGCCTTATCGTAAGGAGCAAAAAATATATCTTATACTTTAGTACTTTATTCTGAATCGTTTGCAGGGTGAATTTCCTAGTAATCAGTGATAGTCGTGTGGATATCAGCAACGAAGAGATACTGCGCTTAGTAACTGTGGATAGACTGACAAACACTCGACCAAAAAAGGGCTCAATGACCCCAAATGAAATATAATTATTAACTGTCCTTTGATTATCACTTCAGAAAATAATTTTTATATAATACATTGTTACAAGTAAAACATATATATATATATATATATATATATATATATATATATGTGTATTGCTCAAACTTCAGTTTTCAGTTATGGTGAAAATAAAGAATATGTGACTTCATCTGTGTCTTTTTATATTCTATTTCAAGATAGATTTCTTTTCAATGTTTGATGCAAAAACTTGTTGATTGGTTGATTGAATTGGAGTTTAACGGCCCAGTCAACACTATTTATGTCAATTTGAGCCTTGTCATTTTTCCTATCCACACTTTTCTTGGGCAGGCTTATTCATTAACCAGGCAATATCTTGTTCAATTGTGCTGAGAGGTATCGCTATAACTCATTGTATATTGCTGGACTCTTCCAGTGTTATATGTTGGACAAGTCCATTTGTTATTAAAGGGGAGACTGGTCTATTTGTTCGTTTCATTCTATTTTTGACGGAAAATCCTCTAAGCAGATAGTGAAGATTCTGATCAGACGCCGCATTATGCCCCATGTACGGGTCCCTTTACCGATTTCCGTATAAGAATGTGTAAACATATTTTAGTCTGCCTTCCCTATCACTGGGGAGCAAATTTTTACCTTTCAGAAAAGACCTCTCTTATCGGGGTGGGTGGGGGGGGGGGGGGGGTGGTGAACACGAAATCGAAGATGGTCTCCCTTGTAATATGTAAGATGTAGACCACAGTGAGCACTGACTGTTAATCATTAGGTCTCCTACCGCTGTGGATCGAGCATCGTTGGGGTCACATGTGAGACACCAAGTCCTGCAAAGAGGTCAGGTGTATTGTTTTCGGGTACGTTATTTTTTTCGCCCATCTCAGCTCGAAATCAGTGTAATAATAACCTTATATTCTTGAAAGGGCCGTATAACCAAAAACAAGAGGGCCAAGATGGCCCTTAATCGCTCACCTGATTTAAAGATGTGACATGCGCCCAGCCCATCGGGGCTTGGAAAAAATAGATGGGCCTGCATGCATGGTGCTTTCATGCAGAGCTGAAATGGACCGAGCATGAGTACTGGTCAACCGCTTAGGAGGCTAGGTGGTTCGGGTCGGACCGTCCATGCAAATAAACCCTAGCGGTTTGCAATGTCACGTAAAAGTCCCACAAAATTGAGAGCAACATCTCAAAAATTACCTCAACAGTGTTGACAGGGACATAAAACCTCAACTTTGATAAACAAATCAAGATTTTACATAGTTTGTTTTGTTTGATTTGAGGTTTAGCGTCCCCGTCAACACTGTAAAGGTCATTTTGGAGACGTTGCTTCCAATTCTGTGGGACTTTTACCCGACATTGAGATGAAATGACATCTCAAGCCCTGTCGCCCAATGAAACCAATAGGGTTTATTAGCATGGACGGTCCGCCTCGCACCGCGGTTCCTGGACAGGCTTAGATCCTCTAAGCGGTTTATCAGTACTAGTGTGCGGGCCGGATTCAGCTCTGCGTGGAAGCATCCTGCAGCTCATATATTTCTTCAAGCCCCTATGGGCGGGGGCGGAGATGTTACATATCTTCTGAAAGTCGTGTGGGGAAATAGTAGCCTTTCCACGAGGCATAACTATTGCATTCAGATGGTCACCTGGGAACTATTCTTACAAAATTTGAATAAAACTGGTTTAAGAGTTTCTAAGTTTAGCTCTGTCAGGCAATTTGGTTCATTGGATTGGGACCGTTTTAGCTATTTTTGTAGAGGATCACCTAAGCAACATTCCTACAAAGTTTGAATGAAATTGGCCCAAGGATAGAGGGCGAGATTTTCTATTTTTAGATCAGGCGGCCAGTTTGATCATCAGAACCGATTTAGCTATTTTGGTAAAAGGTTACCTGAGCAACATTCCCATGAAAGTTTATTAAAAATGGCC
Source organism: Lucinisca nassula (assembly GCA_963580285.1). Taxonomy (NCBI): domain Eukaryota; kingdom Metazoa; phylum Mollusca; class Bivalvia; order Lucinida; family Lucinidae; genus Lucinisca; species Lucinisca nassula. Next base: position 72,358,181 of record OY757019.1, on the reverse strand, counting down.
AAGGTGTATAGGAGGAGTTGTTATTAAAAGATTTTTTTTTTAACTCTGACAGCCTCATTGTCCATCAAAACGAAGCTATTTTAGTAGGGTACCACCTAGGCAAAATTCCTGTGAAGCTTGAATCAAATTGACACAAATATTTAGGAGGAGTAAATCGCTGAAGCTTTTCTATATTTAGTTCTGGCGGCCATTTTGCTCATCGGGGCGGAATCGGTTTAGCTATTATGTTAGAGGCAATATACATATAAAGGCCCGAAACAGGCCCGAGGTAATAGGAGGAGTTGTCGTTTTAAGATTTCTTTCTATTTTTATCTCTGGCGGTCATCTTGTTCATCGGAGCGGAACCGGACTAACTGTTTTGGCAGAGGTTCACGTAAGGAACATTCCTATGAAGTTTGGATGAAATGCCCCAATGGTAAAGGAGGAATTGTCGTTTAAAGATTTTTCTATTTTAGCTCTGGTGGCCGTCCTGTCGATCGGAGCAAAACGACGTTAGCTATTTTGGTAGGAAGCCACAAAGGCAACATTCCTTGAAAGTTAGCATTTGGAGCAATTGTTTTACGTTTTTTTTCTGTTTATAGCTCTGACGGGCATCTTGCTCATCGGAGCAAAAATCATTTTAACTATTTTGGTAGAGGGTCACCTAAGCAACAATATTATGAAGTTTCAATAAAATTGCAATAAGGGTATAGGAGTTGTCGTTTTAAGATATTTTTGCTCGTATTTATCGGAGCAGAACGAGTTCAGCCATTTTGGTGGCGAGCCACATGGGTAACATTTCTGCGAAGTTTGAATCAAATTGGCCCAAAGGTTTAGGAGGAGTTCGCACTTAAAGCAAATCGTTGACGACACACGACGCAAGACACACGAACGATGACGGACATTGGCCGATCACAATACTTCACCATGAGCACTTCGTGCTCAGGTGAACTAAAAAAGAAGGTATTTCCAGCAATCAAGGGGACATTATTCTATCGAAGATAGGTCTACCTCGACAGTTTTCGAATTCATCCGATTTTGTAAACCCCATCTACTTGTATGTATCCGTCAGGAAGTTCCAGTCATTTATGTCAATGGCAATAATGTCAAAAATAGGTTTTTTAGCAAACAAGGGGACCTAACTATGATTAATAGACCGATGTCGCCAGTTTTTTAAACTCGTCTTAGCTTGTATGCCTACTTTATATGTATGTTAGTTAAAACAAAATCTTATCAAAAGGAGGTGACAATGTCAAAATAGACATTTTCATCAATCAGGGGGACATAACTTTATGATAATAGATCGACCGCACCAGTATCCTACCTAATCCGAACTTTGAACCACAGCCTACGTAAATGTATGATCCACGGAGATCAAATCAAAACTGGACGATCTATGGTGATGACAAGCATTTTCGCATTGTAAGTCTGTGGGCAATAACAACCGAAGTTTTGTTCATTTTTTCCATCTGAAGATTATGTCATCAAGCCCCCGCCAGAGACATGCTACATATAAGAAATTATTGATACAAGCCTGCAGGCTGAAGAGATATAAATGATCAAATGTGCTTACAGGAGCTCCGGAGCTGGTGAGCTAAAATTTTACACCATGTGGATAGTAATAAAAAGACAACATATTATCTCACATATGTATTCCTAATTTCTTAATGTTGTCGCCCCCGCCCATCGGGGCTTGAAGAAATGGATGGGCTGCATGATGCTTCCACGCAGAGCTGAAACCGACCCGCACACGAGTACTGGTAAACCGCTTAGAGGATCTAAGCCTGCCCAGGCAATTGGGTGCGAGTCGGTCCGTCCATGCTTATAAACCCTATTGGTTTCATTGGGTGGCAGGGCTTGAGATGTCATGTCCCCTCAATGTCGGTAAAAGTCCCACAAAATTGAAAGTAACGACTCAAAAATGACCTTTACAGTGTTGACGGGGGCGTTAAACTTCAAACCAAACAAACAAATCAAACAATTTTTTAATGTTCGGTTGTAATTATCCTTTTAAACTGGCACAAAAGAAATATTCTGGACGCAGAGCTAATTACGAATAATCAAAGTAACTATGTTTGAAGAACCAAGTATTGGATACGGTAAATTATAGACGAGAACGTCCTGTTAATTTCAACAAATATTGTTTGTGGTGTAAAAGATCCATTTCAGACAAAATAAATAGATAAATAGAAAAAGAAAGAACAAGCCCTCTAATATATCTAGTCAAACAAACAGACAGTTAGTTCTCAGTGCCGTCGGAACATTGAATCCTAACTAACGGTTGCGGCACCTGTTCAAGGCATGTTCATTACCTGAGTACAGTTGTTCAAAACTAACGATGTCGTTACTCAACGTATCGTTATAATGTTGATCAATTAAAGGGAATGGGTACACCTTCAGTGGAGGCAACTCCTACAAAAATATTTCTGTCTACCATGTCAATAGGGGTCAACTCTAAAAGGAAAGAATTTGCTCCTGAGTAGCAAATTCTTTTTAAGATAAGACCTCTTTTTCAGTTGGGCAGGGCTTTTAGAAAAGCTAACAGGAAGTCCCAAAGTTGTCTCACTTTGAAAAAAAAAAAAAATGACGGAAAAATCGGCTAGGTGTTCACAGTCCCCTTTAGCTAACGAGACTTTGAACAACTGGACCCTGATATTTTATTTTATGAAAACATTATGAATTCCTTATATCTACATAAAAAAACATAGAGTGTGGTTTTCCATTAGAACTGCCTGTGTTCTATCAAATACCCGCAAACTATGTTTCAGCCCTTTCAATATTATTTCACTTATTTCGAGCCCATCAGAGCTGGGCAAAAATTCGGAGTTCCAGGAGAAAAACCACCTGACCATCCGTTGCATAACTCTGCGTCTCACATGTGATCCGATAGAGGATTGAACCCGCATCGGTGACAGACCTTATGATAAAGTCAACGGTCTTATCCAGTAGGCCACGGTGGCTTGTTATAATAATAATAACAACAACAACAATGATAATAATCGTTGTAAAACCCACTTTTCTCTTTAGAAGGGGATATTACATGTGTTTTCATTGAACGTTTCTATGAATATGATGCATTCATGCCATTCTGACCCCGGGACAAAGCAAAATATGAGGCGGATAATACTTCAATTATAGGCTAGTCGAGCTTAAGGGGAATAGATAGAACTTGAAGGAAAGTAACTCTCAAAAACTTCCATCAGGAAGTCCGTGAAATTGACAACTTTGTTAACCTCAGTTTATACAGAGGAACCGTAGTTTAAATGGGTATACATTATTTTATTTCATTTGCAAAAACAGACTGTTGGTGCTCGTTCGAACAGCCTCGTTAAGGCGGTTCGATCGACCGCTGCCGAAGTCTTGAGTTTGCTGCCAGAAACAGGAAAGCTATACCACTCATTTTTCATGAGAAAAATACCAGTTTTTAGGACCATTAAAGAGGTCACTGTGTAACACGGATATGTCTTCTTTTTTGCTGAGTAGACGTTTTGGGGCCCAGTAAACACCAAAGGTCGTCTCCCTATGAAATAACAAAATGTTGTCTGATGTATCCATTCCCCTGATTTTTTTTCAAAAAGATTTCATTTAAATAGAATCTTCAGGCGAGAAGTTTTATCTGAAATTTGGTATCGACTGAAGAATGACAGACAGTGGGACGTTGATATTTCTATGCATTTTGATGTGCGTTTTGAAATATGGACTTTGCGGTAGCCCGCCCCCTGTTTGTGAATGTAAGTATGCACTGTAGTTATGTACACATGTACAGCCGAACTCCAATGACCCAAATATTTTTGGGACCACGAATATATGTTCGAGTTAAGCGAGGTTCGAGTCACTAAGCTTAACCATAGTTCTAGCAGGTATTCTGGCGGTATATTTCTTTATTAAACTTTTATACCGATATTTTATATAACGATGGAAATCTTTACGACAATTTCAGTGAAACGAATCCTTAGCTCAAGATGATTTTAACAAATATCCACAACAATTTTATGTCTTGGAGTATTTGAGAGGTAAAGCCTTTTGTTACTTACTAAACTTCTAAACGAATCCTTAGCTCAAGATTAGAGGGGCTAATGGTGACGTTCAAGAATATTGTTTTTTTTTTTTGTACTAAAAATGTTGTGGATATTTGTTAGAATGCCTTGGCAACACATATCCACAACATTTTTGTCTTGAGTATTTGATAGGTAAGGTCCTTTGTTACTATTATACCATTACGAAAACACGCCAAAAACAAATACATTGTAAACTTAACCGCCGAAAAAAAAAACACACAAAAAAAACACGAACATTTTAAGATGAAAATTTGTGATATTTTTCGTTTTTCTGCTCAAATTATAGATTGTGGGTACTCGTTAGAACCGCCTCATCTAGGCGGTTCAGACGAGTACCCACAATCTTTTATTTTGGAGCAGAAATAAGAAAAATAAGGTTTACCCCGGGAACCCTAGTTTTACTATATAAAAGTGGGGTTCAAGGGGGTCAAAATGATATAGGCGTGTTTTCGTGATGAGAATACCTCATTGTAATAAGTACATACAAGACACAAAAAAGAAAAAAAAGAGGACTCCCTAAATTATCCTAAATGAAGCTCGGGGAGCTCAGGGAAGAATTGGCTAGGGACTCGAGAGTTCGAAAACCTACAGTAGAACTTCGATGGCTCGAACACCGATGACTCGTTTATCATGGCTGAGTCGAACCCGTCTTTGAGTCCCTAGAGAATTCCTCTACATAAGATGTAGTGTGGGATAATTAAAGGGACTTTCGACGTTCATCTTACAAATGTATGCTGTGTGTACTCATTAGAATCGCCTCAATGAGGCGATCTAATGAGTAAACACAACATACCTTTTTATTATAGAAAAGATGTCCCAAAATTAACCCCGTCATGTCTTCTTCGACAGTAGCCCTCAGTGGCTCGAACTGCCCCTGTCTCCAACAGATTTTCGTGGTCCCAAAGATGTTTCAACCATTGAAATTCGACTGTATAGTTAACTTGTTTTGACGCGGGTCTCATTTTGCTTAAGGAATTATATATACATAGTTAATTTTAATGACGAGAAAGCCGATGGCTCATTTACTATGGCCCATTCGGACCAGGAAACGTGAAGCTAACCCTATAATTTCAAGTCATATAGCCGCTATTGAAAGCTAACAGATGTAAAATCGCCTCAATAAGGGGCTTCAAGAAATAGATGGGGTGCATGATGCTTCCACGCAGAGCTGAAACCGACCCGCACACGAGTACTAGTAAACCACTTAGAGGACCTAAGCCTGCCCAGGCAAAGCGGTGCGAGTCGGCTCGTCCATGCTTATAAACCCTATTGGTTTCACTGGGCGGCAGGGCTTGAGATGTCATTTCATCTCAACGTCGGGTAAAAGTCCCACAAAATTGGAAACAGCGTCTCCAAAATGACCTTTACAGTGTCGACGGGGACGTTAAACTTCAATTCTAACATGACGTTAACGTTTTTCCCATTGAAAGCGTCAGCGTTTGCAAATATGCGATAATTCACGTCGTCAACGTGGTGCGTGCAATTTGGCGTCATCGTGACGTTGCATGTAAACATTTCCTTCTGTCGACATCCGCTGCAAAATAGTCCCCAAGATAACGCTTTGTTACTACTGTATTTCAGTTTAGCATCATGTTAGAATCGAAATAATTTCCACGCACCCGGTGTGTTATCGTGATTAACACACGGTGTTGTCGGGCAGATGCGAATATTAATTCACTCCGGCTTCGCCGTCGTGAATTAATATTTCGCAATCTGCCCTCCAACACCGTGTGTTAATCACGATAACACACGGTACGTGGAGATTATTTCTTAAATTAAACAATTAATGACATGGCGTGATTAAAACTGCGTTTAATCATCATGACCTGTTGTGTCCTTTTTTCTAGTCCAGTTAACATGCCTATGAACTAGCCATTCATGTCATGATGATAGTAAACACTGCGTGATGTCATCATGAAAACATTCCTATACTCTCCGGTTCGAGCCCCGGTAGAGTCGCTACATCCCCCCTCATCAGTTCCATAACATAGATTCTGGTTACCCGTTAGAACCGAATTGTTACAGCACGTTAAGAATGTTCTATAAAAGGGTTATCCTTTGGAAGCAAGGAATACACCACAGAAGTGAAAAACATGGAGTGTACATGTTTTCTGGGCCAGACTAGCTAGTTTCGGCCAATTAGGTCTCATCAGTGACCCTCAGATATTTTAAAAATTCCACAATGGAATCATGATCTCAAAGGACAAGAAAATATAATCTACTCTATGATGTAGGGCAGGGAGACGTTTTACCGCCGCCACACATTCCCACACACCAGCTGTAGTGTAGTTAAATATGTTCTATAAAAGGGTCATCCTTTGGAAGCAAGGAATACACCACAGAAGTGAAAAACATGGAGTGTACTTGTTTTCTGGGCCAGACTAGCTAGTTTCGGCAAATTAGGTCTCATCAGTGACCCTCAGATATTTTAAAAATTACACAATTCCGTGTAATGAATACACCCATAAATATCTCTTTTGTAGAGTAAACTCGGGTTTAGGGGGTATACATTATCTTTCTTATACATGCTCCAATTGTTAGGTTGTGGGTACTAGTAAGAAAAGCCACAGCGAAGTCGTTCCAACTAAAAATCACAACCTATGTTTGCAGTATAAATAAGAAAAAAAAAACACCGATTTTCGTAAGAAAAGTTGAAATTTTGGAGATGTGAAAAAAATGCACTATAATGCACGGTAGTGTTATTGTAAGGAATAATATAACAATTATGTTAGCCAACTTTTATGGTTTGAGTATATATGAGAACAAAATATAATGTATAACTACATTTTATTTGCAAATGAACATGAAATGAAAGTTCTACAATTATATTTTTCTCGTTATTTTCATTTACATAATTATGTAGTTCGTCTTCTGTCGATCATGGTGTTATGTACAAATCGCACCCACCCTGAAGCATAGATTGTTGGCACTTGTTTAAGCTGCCCCACTGGGAGAGTTCTAACGAGCACCTATAAATTATGTCTGGATACTATTCAGATAGTAAAATCATCTGGCTAAAGGGATATGGGGGTCATACACATGTAAGGCGCCATTTTTGGCGCAGGGGTGTCATGGCGTATAATGCACACACTATGTATCGTCTTCGTCGTCCGGAAAAGGGTCAGAAGTCTGCATAGACCATAAAGTTGATCTGTATATATGTGTACTTTAGTTAAACTTACCCCCAAACAGATTGTTTTTACTAAGGTACGAGTTGACTACGGTACGAGTTGACCAAACCCGGGTACGAGTTGACTAAGGTACGAGTTGACTTTGGTACGAGTTGACCAGAAACATGAAAAACAAGTTCGAAACATTAGTGTTCGGGCCGCTGAAGTTTTACTGTATCTATAATATACATAATGTTATTAATCAAGTCATTTCGTATCGGCCTAGTTACAGGTCCGAGGTCTGCTGTATTGGCCTGAGGCCTTCGGTTACAGTTTCGAGGTCTGCTGTATTGGTCTGAAGCAATACAGCGGACCTCGAACCTGTAACTGAGCCAATACGAAATTACTTGATTAATGAAAATTTTATTTACTGACACCATTAAAAACATGATAATTGATTTGTGCCCTCAATATTAATGTGGATGACCTCTTAACAATACAGGATAGTAATGGATGTTATGTCTATTTGTCCGAACTCTGGTATATTTGCTCTACGATGGTAATATTTCTTTATGACTTATTCCAGATAAAATTCGAGGTCTTGATACCAACATTACTGTGGATAGTAGTTTGGAGGTTGGAGACACTGTATACACTTTAGTGATTGATGTGACAGCAACCGCAACCACGCCTGGTTCTCTTGATAGGAAAAAGAGGGGCACTGGTACAGGCTTAGCAGTATCTGAATATGATATCATTCTTCTTACCGAAACTTCATATTTCGGTTTGAGATTCAGTAAGTTTCTTTGACCATACTGTTAGGCGTTTTTTGCGGTGAGAAATATTTTGTATGCAAGTACATGCACTGTAACAACGCTTAGTGTTCACTCGACGCTTAGTGTTTACCATGGACACTAAGCGTTGATGGCGAACACTAAGCGTTGCCACTGCAACGCTTAGTGTTCACCATGGACACTAAGCGTCGCGACTGTCGATACTGTGTGCGATCCCAACGCTTATTGTTCACCATGGCATTAGCTCGCAAAATACAATGAAGTACAATGAGAACTCTTGTTGTCACATCGGTCGTCCGCTTTTGCGTTTGCGATTTCAACAGTCACGCATCACAGAGTACTCATATTTTGGACTTAAGTACCTGGGAGAGTCTTCTTTTGTTCCAAGGGAACAGACCCCTGGTGCATGCCCCGGGTTGGGGCTAGGGGTCATAATCTAGGCCATCTCTGTAAAACTGTGTTTAAGTTTTTGAAATGCTTATATCTCAACAATCACTCATCACAAAGCATTCATGTTTATAACTTTGATACCCGGGGTGTCTTCTGAGAATACATGTGAGTGTCTTCTGAGATTCCAAACGAACACACCCCTGGTTTCATGCCTTGGGTGGGGTTAGGGGGTCAAAATCTAGGACACCTTTGCAAGAAATTTGTTAAATACATTTCCATTGTGCTAACAAGTTACAAACTCAATTGATAATACAACAGCTAACTATGCGACATTGATTCAAGTGTGAAAGGTGAAAATCATGGTGACCCACATTTTACGGTCCAGTGATTTTGCCTTATATCTTCAATACTATTTGATGGAGACGTGTCATACCTGGGATTATTTGATTCATAGCCCCCCCCCCCATGATTGATCTCAAATAAATCTAGGTCAGTGTGACATATATTTCATGGTTCAGTGATTTTGCTTTATATCTTGAATACTACTGGACCGTGAAATATATGTCATAGTGACCTACATTTATTTTGCAGACAAATATCGTTTCATACTGACTCATAACACCAAGTTATGATGTTCATATACAAAAACGTCTTCGCGTTAAAAGGCAAAATCACTGGACCATGAAATATAGGTCATAGTGACCTACATTTATTTTGAAGACAAATATTGGGCCATATTGACTCATAATACCAAGTTATTATGTTCATATACCATAAGGTCTTCGTGTTATAAGGCAAAATCACTGGACCATGAAATAAAGGTCATGATGACATTCGTTTCACTGGTCAAATGTCGGGTCGTACTGTCTCGTAATACTGAAGTTTGATGTCCATCCATCAAGAAGTATTCGTGTTATAAGGCAAAATTACTTTTTTTTTCATACCAGAAAATGAACACTAGCGGTTGATACTGCATTCCGATCTACATGATAGACGCTTAGTGTTCATTTGGCAAAATGAACACTAAGCGTTGACAGTGGCAACGCTTAGTGTTCACCATCAACGCTTAGTGTCCATGGTGAACACTAAGCATCGAGTGAACAATAAGCGGCGCTACAATGCAGCATGAGCAAGTACTCGCAGCACTGTCTAGGTCATCTGTTGGGGATCATTACTGAACTCTGTCAAACCTTTTCCTGATCCGTGAAAAAAAAAAACTTGAAATGAACAAAATTTTAAACACACTTTGTAAAAGAAACACATTGACAGGGTTGAAAGGGAACACACGAGTTTTATTCCAAAATGAATGCCCCTCGCCCATCGGGGCTTGAAGAAATAAATGGGCTGCATGATGCTTCCACGCAGAGCTAAAACCGACCACACACGAGTACTGGAAACCGCTTAGAAAATCTTAGCCTGCCCCGGCAAAGCGATGCGAGTCCATGCTTATAAACCCTATTGGTTTCTTTGGGCGACAGGGTAAAAGTCCCACAAAATTGTACAAAACGTCTCCAAAATGACCTATACAGTGTTGACAGGGCATTAAACCTCAAAACAATCAAACAAACAAACAAACAAATTATTCCAAAAAGTATACGGTTGGGATACCCGTTCGAAATGCACCAGTGGAAAAGGCACTCACTGCCTTTGTTTGAAGCAGTAATACACAAATTTTCACTCTTTGTTTAAAAACATAATCTAGGATAAAAGACAGATATTTCACTCATAGGAGTGTTTTCTTTTTATACTTCCCAAACTTAGCTTTTTAAAATGCGAGTAAAATATTGTCATCAAACGCACATTCACGTCATAAAGTCGTCAGTTTTATTTTCCATTTAGCTATTTCAGTTTATAAAGGGTTTTGACGGAATACTTTCACGAAAACTGATAGCGAGTACCTTGATGACTGTCCTTACATCGTCAAACGTAAAAATGACGTTAATTACAACTTAATGACCAACTCTGTGCCCCCACCCAGCGCGGCTTGGAGAAATACATTGGGCTGCATGAGGCTTCCGAGCAGAGCTGAAACTGACCAAACTTGAGTACTGGTAAACAGCTAAGGTCTAAGCCTGCCCAGGAAAAGTGATGCGGGTCGGACCACTCTTTAAACCCTAGCGGTTTCTCTGGGCGGTAGGGTAAAAGTCCCACAAAACCCGATACAACGTCTCCATAATTGACCCGAATTTTGTTGACTCGGACGTTAAAAGTCAACTCAAATAAAACAAATGACCAACTTTATTACCATCTTGGACGAAAAGTATTGTGAATTGATCATTCAGGTAACAGAACGATTTAATGAAACTCCTTGGAGGCCCGTTTAACAATCTCATACCAAATGTGATCTTTGTGAGATCCTTTATTTTTCCTGTTAGCTGATGCAAACGACTACCACGAGCTTACAGTAACATCCTGCCTTGTGGCCGGCCAAACAGAGATACTAGAGTTTATGTTCAATGAGACACTAGTTGGTAATGCAGATTGTGGTATAGCCAGATTAACAATCGAGATAGAAGCGACGGTAAAGTGTTCCTTATCTTTTACATTTACACTGGTTTGAGTTCTTATAAAGAATGCTGACACAAACTGCTCCGGAAGCGATAAAATTATCTCACACTTGCCATCCAAGGCACCAAAGGGAAAGAAACAGCGGGGAGCCAAAATAACAGTTACTTTCCCATAAAATGGCCAAACGGCTATCGAAAATGAGAAAATATTAACAATACATACATGCAAAGACGAACTATAACAATAATGAACCACAACAGAAGAGAATGAAGTAAACAGCCCTGTAACGGTCAGTAAAAATGATGTGTGTGTGTGAGAGAGAGAGAGCTTAAATCGATTTTACGTATCCACAATCCTCGCACTTGGTTCTGACGTGGTCTAGACAAATAGTTTATTAAGTCCGCATGACCGCTCTCTAGCTCGTCAGTGCAATATCTCCGAGAACATGAATATATCAAACAAATAGAGATGAAACATCGATGAAGTCGAAGACTCGAAATATCTTAAATGCCGGAGCAAAGGAAAACCAACAATTGTACTACAATGGACCAGACCAGAGACAGAGCATCAAGCACCAGCCGACATTACTTAAAAATTTTAAGTAAATCTTTAGGCACACCTTTTGTATTTTTCAACGCCTTTTTGTACTATAGCTGCTCGAAATTGGTCAAATATTAGCATAATAGTTTCTATTAATAGTCGGGCCTTAAGGTAAATGGTCCACTAACAGAACCCCCTTGCTACCCTAAAAACATAGTTGCCATGACCTTGCCAATTGAAGGCTGAGCCTTGACTTTCTTAGGACGCGATGAACCGTGGCCAGAACATTGTTTTACTCTGTTGTTTAGTCTCGGGATCATAGAGATGGATCGAAGTTTCGTCCCTGGTATCAAATCCTTTTAAGAAAGTCTTCCGGATCAGAATCATATCTTACCAAAAGTGACTCATATCTTACCAAAAGTGACTCAGACATGGGCACTTGGACAGCTCTTTGTTCTTTACTAGGGCATTTTGACACCCAACTCACTGAAAACTTCCTCATGCCCAGCCGTTCATGAAAAATGGCAAAAACGCTACCCTCAGTAATCTCATATCTTTTAGCCATCTTTGAAACTTTTCATTCGCCTGTATTGCTTTACAAGTTCCGTTGCATTTTTTACCAGTAACATCATCGGTAGCGTTTACAGGTCTTCTTTAACGGTGATCGTCTTTCGACGTCACCCGACCACTTTAAAATCAGCCACCCAAGTTTTATACCCCACCACACGATAGGGGTGGAATATTATGTTATACATTCGAGTGCCCGTCCGTCCGTCCGCAGCATTTCCAATGGTTGACTTGAGTAATTTTTCAGGTATTTTTTTTTCTTCAATATTTTCATACATGTTCATACCGAGAATGAGTGATGGGCAAAATCCGTTTAACGTTTGACAGAGTTACGGCCCTTTTTAACCAAATTAGTGGTGTTCGGGCGTTTCCCATCGATAAATTGAGTATTTTTTCACTTATTTTCTTCAAAGTTTGTTTATACATATATTGGTATTGGGGATACGTGGCTTGGGATTATTAACAGAGTAATGACCGTTAACAATTTCCATTAAATGTTTTTGGACACTTATTCCTTTGCGCAATGGAATACATTGTATATGGATTTAACTTCATTGATATTTTGGGCACTATAAGAAGCAGGTATGGGAAAGGCGAAATGCGGTTCTAACGAGTACCAACAATATATAATCTATGTCTATGAGCAGAAATAAGCACAAAATAAATACTCGCGTCAATTTCAGTTTTCTCTAAAGTGGGTTTCAGAGGGATGGTCACCTCACGGACTTGATGACATGATGCTTCGAAATCTTTCTTTTCTGTTGCATAAGAATTCACTTAGCATATGTTAACAGTCAGTTGTTAACCCATGTTTCGGTTGAGGATGTGCATGTGTGTGGATTGGGGTGTTGGGGCGTGAATTTCAGTCAAAAAAGACAGATACACGACACCTGTGATGCTCATTTAAGTTTTGGAAAGGACATTTTAAATCTTTTCTCTTGACGCGGTAAACATGATTGCAGACAGAAACAGTGGCATGCTTAAAAGAAAGAAAGGGGCCTCCATGGTCTGTGTAGTGGGTGCAAGCGCTGACTCACATATTGAATCTCCCACTACCGTTAGTTTGAGCCTCAACTGGGTCACGTTTGAGACGCTATTTCCGAACGGAATGTCAGGTATAATAAAATTATTTTTCTCCCAGCACACCTTTTTTGGCCGCCTTTCACTAAGGATCGGTTCTATACAACAAACTAAACGAAAAAATAGAAGCTATGAAATCACCTTTATATAGACCATCCTACAACAAGCACATTGGATTGATTTACTTAGTAAGTATTAAAACAACAAGAACAACAACAACAAAATATTTCCTTGTTCTGCTTTAAGGCTGACGTTATCCGACGACGAAACATGAACCTTTCTTGTAACCGGGCGGCCGTATGCAAAATCCTTTTAATATGCCCCATTTGTCTATATATAAACCGAGACTAGAATAAACTTTAGTAAAGTACAAAACCGTGGCCATCTTTATTTAGACCCTAAGGCAAAATAAGTTGCACAGAAAATTTTAACTGTGTTTCATAAGAACGCAAAATGCCTCCCAAAGCAAGTGTTAATTGCACGATCCGCAGAAAAAGCGACCGACTGAAGTCGGTTGGTTTTCTAAGAGTGCCCTAAAATCACCGTGTCATTCTGTCATTCGGTCATTCTGTCAGTCTGTCTGTCCGTCCGTAACCCGTTTGTGAAAATTGGTGATAGTGACTTAACCGCTTGGAATATTTAAACAATTTTTGGCATACTGATAGATATCAATAAGATCTAACCAATGAACTTGCGAAATATTACATTCCATTTAGTATAGCCTCGCCGAGGCGAAAAATGTGAAAATTTTCGAACTGCTTCTCCTCGGAAACCGTTGGGCCGATTGAAGTCAAATTTCATATGGAGCCTCTATGGGATGGGGGAAACCAAAATTTGCTCATGGGGTCCTGGTCACATGACCAAAATGGCCGCCAAGCCATATATGGTCTGTCTGTCTGTCCGTCCGTAACCCGTTTGTGAAAATTGGTGATAGTGACTTAACCGCTTGGAATATTTAAACAATTTTTGGCATACTGATAGATATCAATGAGATCTAACCAATGAACTTGCAAAATATTACATTCCATTTAGTATAGCCTCGCCGAGGCGAAAAATGTGAAAAAAAATCGAACTGCTTCTCCTCGGAAACCGTTGGGCCGATTGAAGTCAAATTTCATATGGAGCCTCTATGGGATAAGGGAAACCAAAATTTGCTCATTGGGTCCAGGTCACATGACCAAAATGGCCGCCAAGCCATATATGGTAAAAACCCTTCAAAAATAGTTTCTCCAGAACCACTGGGCAGATTTCCACGAAACTTGATAAATAGCATCTGGGACGTAGGCCCATCATTAAATGCTAAAAATGGTGACCCTGGGTTGACCTTGACCTTCTTTGTGCCTAGGTCAAACTTTGACACATATGCTTTTGTATTGTAAAAGTGAGAATGCATTTTATCCTGCAAACGATTCAGAATACAGTACTAAAGTATAAGATATATTTTTGCTCCTTTCGAAAAGGCGCATTTATTGGGGAACCGTTTTAGGTCCAGGTCACATGACCAAAATGGCCGCCATACCCATATATGGTAACACTCATAAAGCTAAAAGCATCCGACGGGTCGTGCACTTCAGCTGAAGCACTGGTTTGGATATATCAATAAGATTTGCTGCAGTGGTAGTGCGGATGACATTTTCCCGAATGCACGCGACACGAGAAAACAGATATCTATTGTATAAGCAAAGCCGTATCTGTAGATACAATGCTCTTGGATTCGGTTCTTCACAATTTGCATGGTAGCTTTGACCCGTGTTTGGATGAAAGAAATTGATTATTCACGATGGCAGGGCTCCGGACGAAAACTGGTCCCGCACTTCATGGCCTCATAAACCAAGATATTGCGAGTGAGGGAGAGGGGAGCATGGGACGCCATAGCTGTCTGGTAAAAACTCCATTGGATGGCCCAATATGCTTATATAGTGCAACAACATCAATATGTCCTACCCTTATATGCTTACATAGTTCGATATTTCCTGCTCATATTTTATAATATCCTGCATGATATTCGCCATGTCCTGTATCAGCTACATTATGTGTTGCATAGACCTTATGATGTCCTGTATCGGCTTAATTATGTGTTGCATAAACCTTATGGTGACCTGTATCAGCTACAATATGTGTTTAGTAAACCATATGATGTCCTGTATCAGGTACATTAAGGTAATGCATAAACTTTATGATGTCCTGTATCACCTACATTATGTGTTGTTTAAACTTTATGATGTCCTGTATCAGCTACATTATGTGTTACATAAACCTTATGAAGTCCTGTATTAGCTACATTATGTGTTGCATAAACCTTATGATGTCCTGTATCAGCTACAATATGTGTTTAGTAAACCATATGATATCCTGTATCAGGTACATTAAGGTAATGCATACACTTTATGATGTCCTGTATCCCCTACATTATGTGTTGTATAAACTTTATAATGTCCTGTATCAGCTACATTATGTGTTGCATAAACCTTATGATGTCCTGTATCAGCTACATTATGTGTTGCTTTAACCTTATGATGGTCTTTATCGGCTACATTTATGTGTTGTATAAACGTTATTATGTCATGAGAAATGTTCTTAATGTCTTGAGACTTGCTCTTTATGTCTTGCTGCTATTACATTATATGATGGTAAAATTCTTATTACGTTATGCATGCTCCTGATTATGAAATGAATGAAATGTCTTTATCCTTTATTTGACGCAGTGATTGCAATGTATTAACAAAACGTTTTATATGATGCCGTTTTTCTTTATATGCGGTGTCAAGTACATTACGTTAAGTAAAACTTCTTTATATACGTGATTTTCATTATGTGATGGGGACACATTTGCGGCATAACAATAGATTATATCACTGGATGTAAAATTATAAGCCAGTTCGATCATCGACCGTAGTCAAACTGCGCGGCGTGCCTACCCTATTTGCAAAAAGTTCAGCCATTTTCCAAATCAATTTTGAAGAAAACACAAACTGACACCCTTTATTTTGAAATGGACTGCTGCCATATATAAGGATGAATATTCCATTTGGTACAAAAAGTGTTAATCGTTTACTTTGGATGCGTCCATTCTTGTAACAAGGCGGTTTAGTCAAAATCAATAACCGTTTCATTACGATAACACAACCGTGCGACACAGTGCATTTTTCACATCTGCAAAATGGCTAATTCTCTGATGTAAATCCTTAATATTTTTCTAATAAATGCTCAAAACATAGTTTCAGGGTGCTCGTTAGAACCGCATCATTGAGGCGGCTCTACTGAGTACCCACAAACTATGTTTTGGAGCAGAAGTAAGAAAAAATAATGTATAACCCTAAACGCCAGTTTTCCCTATATAAAGCGGGGTTTATGGGGTCTTCATTTCACGGACTTGTTCACATGACGTTACAAACTCCTGATGAGATGACTTACGAGAAGCCTTATCTGCATCCGCACTGTTTGCAAAGGGTCAGCACGGATAGGGCAGATCGCAGGAAAACAGCAAATACATTTGACAAATTCCATTTTCGTTAAATTTTCTAGTGGAATAATTTTACGAGGAAATGTTTGAGATTGAGGATTTGGACTATCCTATATCCAAAGTAACCTTAGACCCTCGAAACTACTTTCGAATAGAGCATCTGAATCCCTTACTCTGAAATGCAAAACAAGTATAGCATATCCAATGTGATCCCGTAAGGGCAACTATTAGTTCGTTAGATGTGATAGCCACAAACATACGGCAAAAAACATTTACCCAATCATGAAATGGTAAACATGCGCCCCTATCCAGCCACCCTCACGAATGACGACTGTGTAAGAGATGAGGAAGAATATGTTTCATCCTGAAGTTTTTATATTCATCTGGGTCTAATACTGATAAATCTGCACTTTTTTCAGACACCAGAATTTGATATCGACACTACTGAATACTTGATTGTTGACGTCGACTCCTGCACGTTTGGAGAACGACTTAAGGTTTCTTCAGTGACGTTTGCTAATGACGAAACCTGTTTGGTTTGGAGCTGTGGGGTGAAATGTCTAAATGATGCAAAGACTTTCTGGATAGATTCAAACACACCAGGAACAGGGATCTTCTCTCTTTCTTAAATAAATATAATCTAGCATGACATGTTTGACAAGGGGTACATCCATAACAAGAGTTGTTGTAGGTAAGCGCAGCTCGCTTGATGGGCGGATTTTGGATTTTACCATTATTAAAGACCAAGGTTTTTAAGACACAAACGCGTCATGAGATTTTGCTTTATTTAGAATAGTACATCTATGGTCACATGGAAAGTATAATTCAGGTATGCTATTTCTTCATCAAATAGTATTCCATTTATAAGGCATAATCACCGAACCATGGAATATAGGTCCCACTGATCTTGAATTATTTTTATGTCAATCCTGTGTTCACATGAAACTTATATTCAATGCATGGCATTGCTCAATCAAATAGTATTTAAGATATAAGGTAACTTCACTGTACCAGAAAATATGAATCACGCTGACATAGATATACTTGAGGTCAGTCATCGGGTCACCAGGTATGACACTTCTCCATCAAATAGTCTCCAAGCTGTCAGGATTAATTATAGGTCACACTAACCTAGAGATATGTCATGTCAATCATCGGGTCACATGGAACTTATAATCCAGTTATGACATTTCTCAACCAAATACTATGCAATGTATAGGGCAAAATCAGTGAACCATGAAATATAGGCCACACTGACCTATATATATTTTGAGGTCAATTATCGGGACACGTAAGCAGAACCAAAGAGAATAATGTTTACTGTTCTTAGCCTCACCCTTCCCTTTATAATGTCGGGTTACTAAGGGCGTTCATTACACAAACTTGTTAACATGGCAGGAGACATTTGTCGACGTCTCATTTCTAATCAAACCGTATACTACATTCTAACAAAAATGACAACAACAATTTAGTAATTTATACGATACTTGGATGGTACGCACATATAGCCTGACATACTCAGATTCAATGAAAACGCACCACTAGTACTATACCTCAAATTTTAATTGATTCACGATATTTCCAGCATTTCATCACGTTTAATGAATTATCACTAACTTATCCATAGACTCACTACAGAGTTACAGCATTTCATTGGATGCAAAGATACGGAGAGTCCACACTTCCCGAAAAATCAAATATCCTAATACCGGATATGTCCATCATTAGCATCAAGTGTTGCTTGGCATCGACGCCTCATGCTTCGAATTAAACGCTGTATCTGGTCTTGTCCGATGTTGTCCCGTTCTTCCTGTAGCGCCATGGCAAGCTGCTCACGGTTGATTGGCTGATGCCGTCGGCTGTACACACGTTTACCGAGCTGGTCCGAAAAGGTGCTCAATTGCTTTGAATCCGGCGAAAACGCAGGCCAGGGAAGAACTTGCACACTATTTTGATTGTGAAAAAGTCCATGGTTAGCCTCGCAGAATGAGAACTTGACAAAAACACAGTCACACGCAGCTACCCCTCCACCTCACACTCACTCACTTCAGACAAACTTCATGTAGAAAAATCTTTTCATTGTTAAATGTTCGCAAGGATTTTGTTTTGTTTCAGATTCAGCTATATACACTTCATTAGAGGATGTGGACTTAAATAAAACCTACGATCTCCTGTTGACATGCTTTGAAAATCATGTTCCTTTGCAATCCACCAATCAAATTTTGTTGCAAGCAATATTCAACCAATCGGTGACATGTACAAGCCCAGGAACAACAAGCAAAGCTGCCAACCATTTACAAGAGACCGCACCGGAAGGATATTTTGATGAACCAGCTAATGTGGCTCTGGTGGCTTCTGTTGCAGCACTGGCAACAGGATCGACACTGGGGATTGGTCTGCATATGTTGGTTACAAAGCGCTTTAGCACGAGGTATGACATATAATTAACCATATTTTAGATAACAAATGCTATATTAATACACACAGTTTATACGATATAAAGCCATTTCTAAAATAATTGACATTTGAAAAATGACTGAAGGAATATTTATCTGATTTAAAATGGATTAAATTATTACAGACACCTTTTCCATTGGGCTTTAATGACAACATTTATCATGAGGGCAATATATCGAAAATGCCCGACTTTGATATTTTCTCGCCTCTGGACTGTCGAAAGCTCAAAACTAGATCGCACGGCACAAGAAAGAATGATAATTATAAACGTAAATTACGTGCTTTTAAAAGAAACAATACCAGACTGAAGTGACCTTCCATAATTTTATTGAATCATGGACGCCACTCAATGCTTGCTTTTCTTAGTTCATTACCCATTTCTGTATTACGGATTCTGAACACCGAGGCGAATAAATTCTACGATAGTTCTAATCAGTTATACGACGCTGCTCTTTTAACTAGAGGCTATACTCAGCTTTCTCTTCGTCCTTTCATCGATTCGGAAATTTATCACAAACGTCATTACATCAAAATATCCTTCATTAATAAGGGTTTGGATTTTATAGATTTATCTAGTATCTTCCGGACAGTTCGGTTATTTCATCCATTCCTGCTTATTTTCAAAATACTGAAACACCCATAATTTGCTATAAATACAATAAACCTGTTAGATCTAACATTTTTATTTTCAATAAACTTGTTTCTGATTTTGATATTGACATGACTCCTGATACACGTGATTGTAAAAATTCAGTGTATTGCTATCCTCCTGCTGATCACATTATTACTGGCAATTAAAAAATTATTCCTGATTCTAGGATACGTAATATAATTTCTAAAGGACCTAAATATCGATTTCCTTCTAAAATTGATTTCAATAAATGTAGAGATGAAATCGCTGCTGCCTTGAATGAATTTGATAATCGATGGTGTCTGAAAGAATGGAAACTTAGCATTCTGAAATTAGTGAACAAATGCATTTCTTTTTATTCGCAAAAAAAAAAAAAAAAAATATTACCTCCTAAACCTAAGACGTCTTTACGTCACCTTAAACTAGGTATTCAAGAATTTCATAGGAAGTTTGTTTCGACTCCTGCTGATAAGGCTGCTAACAATGTGGTCATTGTTTGACGCTTAACTATGTTAACACTCTTCAGCAAGAACTTGGTGGTACTAAGGCCGATGAACTTCAGGCTTTAGCTGTAGAGAGGGTTTTAGTTGATGACCATATTTGTCATTCAGCCACCAAGTTTGCTGTCTGTGTTACTGAAGGCCAAGACAAGCTTCCTACATTATATGGGTTGTCTAAACTTCATAAAAGACCATATAATTTATTGGAAATGCAAACTCTCGCACCACACTGAACTATCCAAATTATTGACTTCATGTTTTACTGCCATCAAAAACATGTGATAAAATATTGCGACAAAGTATTCGAAAGATCGGGTAGAAATTTGTTTTGTTCTATAAAAATTCTAATGAAGTCAGTGGAATTCGTTTCCGCTGACCCTTCCAAGGCGGTTCTTCTGTAGTAGTTTATTTTTGTTATGGTTTGTCTTTGGCTGTTTGTGTCGCCCGGGACTTCCGTGGAGCGTTGGCCATGCATGCTGATGTTGGCTCGGTGGGGGACGCCTATCTGGATCGGGCGTTCCTTGTCTGACTTGTCTCATGAGCTCTGTCGGTCGGTGTGTGCTCGGAGGGGGATGTGTTGTGTTTGCCGGGCCTTGTCCATCATCCGCGTCGGTTTCAAAACTTTGGGGTTTAGACACACTGATGAAGATTAAATATCAGAAAGGCCTCTGTGTCACTTAATTTGGTATAGTTACACCTTAATTATATTATTTTATTTTGGATAGCCTTTTGGCCATTTTGTGGGAAAGTAACTGTCCTATTAGCTTTCCGCTAGTGGTGTTTCCGTTGGGGTCTGTTTCTTCATGTTTGTATTTCTTTCCCTTTGGTGTCTTTGATGGAAGCTGTGGGTTAATTGTATCGATTCCTGATCATTGCCTCTACTTCTATATTAAATTAATTAAAATCCATGCGTTTTCGTGCTTCAAAGTAGAAGTAAAACAAAGATCAGGAATTGATACAATTAACTTACTCCACCCATGAAAGACACCAAAGGGAAAGAAATACAAACATTAAGCGACCAGACCATAATGGAAACCTAAACAAAGGAAGGCCATAAGGACAGTTACTTTCCCACAAAATGGCCATATGGCCATCCAAAATTAAAAGACACAAGTGATACACACAGTAAGTAACAAACAACAACATAAATAAATCGCCACAGAAGAGCCGCCTTGGAACGGTCAGTGGAAGATTTCCACTGGGGGGGCTTAAATCGATTTTACGTGGCTACAATCCTCGCCCTTACTTCCGTCGCGATTTAGACAAATAATTTGTTCACTCCGCATGAAGGCCTCCTAACTCATCAGTGCAACATCTCCGTGAACACAAAAATCAAAGAACCACAGAGGTGAGACAACGATGAGGACTCGACAGCAAGAAACCACTGAAATGCTGGAGCAAAAGAAAACCGACAGTTAGACTCCAATGGGCCCGACCAGAGACAGAGCATCAGGCACCAACCAACAGTACCTTGAATTAGATCTCTCTAATTCTCAATAAGCCTTTACGTTGGAGCCGTCATAGAATCTGAGGCCTGACCCACCGGCGTGTAATTAAAGAGGGAAGCAAAGTTGCCAACCGTGATTGGGTTAACTACCATGCATGCAGTCTGTCGTATAATATCCATGTTGTACCCAATCTTTTTATATCGAAGAATGATTTTACGAAATTGGGTGCTGAAGTCATTGCGGTTATATATTTTTCTGAATTTATATACTAAGTCACCATAAAATTCGGGTTCCGATAGACCTTGTTGCAGAAGAGATTTAAGTCCAATATTGAATTTTGAAATTAAATCAGAATGGCGTCTATAAAATTTTGAAAAGGCTTTGCGTAGTTTATGGTACCGATAACCCTGATTAAGAAGTTTAGCCGTTAATAATTTATTACGAGTGTTGAAGTCAGTTACATGACTACACACTCTATCAAATCGAATTAATTGCGAAATATAAACGCCATATGATGGCGCACGAGGAACATCACCATCCAGAAAAGGAAAATTTACAATCTCAAAATCAAAGTCATCGCGTTTATCATAAATTTTGCACGAAACAAATCCATCTACAATAGATAGATGTAAATCCAAAAACGGGGCCTCGGTATCAGAAGAATTTGCTTTATTTAAATGGAGTTCTAGGGGGTAAATCTGACTGATCAAACCATCAAAATAGGTATTATCAATATTTAATAAATAATCTAAATATCTAGAAGTGGAGCTAAAAGCTTCAATAATTTCAGATTGGTTATCAATGGAAAGCGACAAAATGAAGTCTCTTTCATAACAATACAAGAACAGATCAGCCACAAGAGGTGCGCAATTAGTACCCATCGGAATACCCATAAGTCTGTCTACTTATGATTATTCCACCCTTTACACTACACTTCCTCATAACCTTATAAAAGAAAAACTTAATGATTTAATTTAAAGGACATTTCATAGGAAAAACTCCCTCTATCTTGCATGTAATGTAAGAAATGCGTTTTTCACTTCTGAAGAGCATAAAACCATACTTTCTGGTCATGTCAGAAGGTGTGTGAAGCTCTCACCTTTCTACTTGACAATATTTACATAAGATTTGGTACTAAGTTATTTAGACTAGTTGTGGGCATTCCGATGGGTACTAATTACGCACCACTTGTGGCTGATCTGTTTTTTTTTTGTTTTGTTATGAGAGAGATTTCATGATGTCCCTTTCTGCTGATAACCAATCTGAAAGCATTGAAGCTTTTAGCTCTACTTCTAGTTATTTGGATGATTTATTAAATATTGATAACACCTATTTCGATGGTTTGATCAGTCAAATTTACCTCCGAGAACTTCAGTTAAATAAAACAAATTCTTCTGATACCAAGGCCCCGTTTTTGGATTTACATCTGTCTGATGTGGATGGGTTTGTTTCTTGCAAAATTTATGATAAACGCGATGATTTTGATTTTGAGATTGTAAACTTTCCTTATTTGGATGGTGATGTTCCATGGCGCCATCCTATGGCGTTTATATTTCGCAATTTATTCTATTTGCCAGTGTGTGTAGTCATGTAACTGACTTCAACACTCGTGATAAATTGTTAACGGCTTAACTTCTTAATCAGGGTTATCGGTACCATAAACTACGCCTTTTCAAAATTTTATAGACGCCATTCTGATTTAATTTCAAAACTCAATACTACACTTAAATCTCTTCTGCAACAAGGTCTATCAGAACCCGTATTTTATGTTGACTTAGTATATATATAAAAAATAACCGCAATAATTTCAGCACCCAATTTCGTAAAATTCATTCTTCGATATAAAAATATTGGGTACAGCATAAATGTTATACGACAGACTGCATGCATGGTAGTTAACCCAATCACGGTTTACAACTTTCCTTCCCTCTTTAATTGCACGCCGGTCGGTCAGGCCTCAGATTCTATGACGGATCCAACGTAAAGGCTTATGTTGGTTGATACCTGATGCTCTGTCTCTGGTCGGGCCCATCGGAGCTTAACTGTTTCTTTCGCTCCAGCATTTCTGTTTCCGCTGACCGTTCCAAGGCGGTTCTTCTGTCGCGGTTTAATTTCGTTATGGCTTGTCTTTGGGTGTTTGTGTCGCTTATGTTTTTTTATTTTGGATAGCCTTTTGGTCATTTTGTGGGAAAGTAACTGTCCTTTTGGCTTTCCGCTGTTGCTTCATGTTTGTGTTTCTTTGCCTTTGGTGTCTCTGATGTGTTTATTGTGTCGATTTCTGATCATTGCCTCTACTTCATTATTGTAACAGAGACAACTCGTCCGCGTGTAACGACGCGTCTTTCTTAGCATTCATATAAAATGTTTAATACTGTTCTAATGTCTTCTCCAAATGTTGTGCGCCAGACCCGTCTCATTTGAAGCGGTTCTACGAGTGCATGCACCCTTCATCACGAAAACACGCCTATATAATTTTGACCCCCTTTAACCTCACTTTTATATAGTAAAACTGGCGTTTCCGGGGGTATACCTTATTTTTCTTATTTCTGCTCTAAAATATAGATTGTGGGTACTCGTTAGAACCGCCTGGATGAGGCGTTTCTGACGAGTGCCCACAATCTATATTTGGAGCAGAAATAATAAAAATATCACAATTTTTCATCATAAATTTTTCATTTTTTCGGCGATAGAGGTGGCAATGTATTTGTATAGGCGTGTTTGCGAAATGTAATCTATGTTTTAGAGCAAACATACGGAAACTAATACATATCCCCATAAAACCGCATCTTTCTCTAAAACGGGGTTTACAGGGGTGGTCATTGCACGGATCTATAAACGCGATATGTTCATCCACTTTTGCTATACTGCAGTCGGGTTGTTCGTTGAAAAATGTATATCATGACAGGTAATTTACTTCTATGGCTAAATGACATGAAAACATGTCTGAATGTGAATGTATTTATTTATTTGTTTCATTTTATGTACAGAAAGATTGAAACTACAGACGACACTGAGAATAACTAGGAGTATCTACACTGAATATTGTGACAATAAAAAACTCATCCTTTGTTTAAGGCAAACTACGTGAGACTGAAAATAAATAGAAGTATCTACAGTGAATATTGTGACAATAAATACTCATTCTGTATTTATGGAGAGTTGGTACACTTTTCAGTTGTAAAGATTCTCAATAATGATGCATCTACTCATAAAGGAAATAAATCGCCCGTTAAGGGGTCTGAAAGAAAGTATTTGCTCCTAAGTGGGTCTGCTCTTAAAGGAATGAATTTGCTCCTAAGAAGCAAATTCTTTCCTTCTAGAACAGACCCCGGTTTAGGAGGATCTCAGTATAAAAAAGTAAACAAGGAGTCCAAAGCGTTACAGCGTTATGATATGAAATGGAATATTTTCTTTCTCTCTGTATGCTACCGGAAAATACTTTCGTTTATCTTGTATAAGGAGGAAAAACGAAATCTTTGGCATGATTACACATATTTCTGATAAGTGTGTGTGTGTGTTTCTAGTCCATACCAACAACTAAGAGACAAGAACTGGGGTTACATCACATGAACAGGTCCGTGGAATGAACACCCCTCTAAATCCCACCACTTCATATATAGAAAACTTGGGTTTTCAGGGGTATGCATTACTTTTCTTATTTCTGCTTCAAGACATAGGTTGTGGGTACTCATTAGAACCGGTTCTAATGAACACACACACGCTATGGCTGCAGCAAACATAGGAAAATAATACGGATTTACATCAGAAAATTAGTCATAAAAGTAGTCTTAAGAAGCCCTGATATGTGAAAAATGCATTATGTTGCGCGGGTGTGCTATCGTAATGAAGACTCTTCCGAAAGTCTTAAGAAGCCCGGAATTAAACCCACGACGCCTGGTTTACAAGGCGAGTAGTTTATTCACTATCCCACGGAGTTTATATTTTACTTTTGGTCCTTTGAGATCATCGTGAATATTCTGAGAAATCAGAAATACATTATTTGTTTAGACTCATTCTTGACAGGTTTTTAATTATTTGGACCCCATTTTGATTTATATCAGTCTTTGAATCGACTGCCTATTCGAAATTCGCAAAATTGCAGTATGTTTCCTCTGGCTTTGTTTGCCGGATCATTACAGGGTCACTGATGAGGCTTTATTAGCCGAAACTACGTATTATGGCCCATCTTCTTTCTTATGAATGTTTTCATTGCTCTTAAAGGAACTCATTTTTGATTTTTGTTCTATTTAAGATAAATGCTAGAGTTGGAGAATGCTTGTTTTATATTAAAACACATTTCTATTTTATTTTGTCTATTTTGTTTCTTATAAGTACGCATGTGATTTTAATTGCGATAAAGAGATATATTTTAAATTTACTTAATAGTATGTTATTTCTTGAATTTTGTATATATGTATTCGATATTATTCCTAGTTACTTTTGATTTTGCCGACATCGGTAGCTTAGTCGGATGCGCGTCTGACTGGTGATCAGGAGGACGCTGGTTCGATACCTGCCGTGGTCGGCAATATTCTTTCGTATAGATTGACCAAGAAATCTTTTATACGGTCATTTGATTTTACGGCTTTTTGAAGATAATTTCGCTTATTTCGAGAGGATCATTAATCAGATGCGGACACAGATTGCCTTTTCGAAATAAATGCTCCATAAAATGGTAAGCAAGGACTACAGCATAGAACTGAAAAGCGTGCAGTTTACAAGTTTTTCTGGGCCAGTCTAGCTAGTTTCGGCCGACCAGGCCTCATCAGCGACCTTCCTATATTTTCATTTTTACCCAGTGGAATCAATGATCCCAAAAGACAAAAAAATGTAACCCACACTATTAAACCGTAAAGGACTTACGTTATTGTTGTCAATAACCGACACCAAATAAATCTATGTCAATGAATGATAGTCTTATGATGAGGAAATACAATTTTTCTCACGGGCTCGTCTGTTCGTCGAGTTTATAAAGTGTTGTTGTATCTCCAGATCTTGGAAATCCGTCTTGTTTTACTTGTAATCTTATCAGTGATTTTAACCCAAAAATATAATAATCACGAAAACACCCCTGTATAATTTTGACCCTCTTGAACCCAACTTTTATATTGTTAAACTGGGGTTTACATGGGTAAACCTTATTTTTCTTACTTCTGCTCTAAAATATAGATTGTGGGTACTCGTTAAAACCGCTTCAATGAGGCGGTTCTAACGTTTACCCACAACCGCCTCAATGAGGCGGTTCTACGCATACCCCCAATCTATATTTTGAGCAGAAATGAGAAAAAATATCACATTTTTTATCTTAAAGGCGGTAAAGTTTGCAATGTATTTGTATAGGCGTATTTTCGTAATGAAAATTGGCATTAAAGAAATCCAAATCTTTGTCAAGTACTGTTCTTAAAGAATTACGGATTTAAACTTTTCAGCAACTCTTTTTTGCTTAACCCATATTTACCTAGCGTTCCATTTTTGGGACATTGGCAACTTTGTAAACCTAGATTAGACTCGCCAAAAAGCGGCGTCTGATCAGGGTGTGCACTATTTTCAAAATAACCAGTCAGTTGTGTAAAATCCCACCTTTAACCTTTGAAAGAGACGGTCGCTCAGTCGAATGCGCGTCTGACTGATGATCAAGAGGTCGTGGGTTCGATATCTGGCAGACCAGCAACATTCTTTCCTGCAGATTGATCATAGATAGCTCTTTACCTTTCGCTGATTCAAGAAGGACAGTTGTCGGTTTCTAGCGGGAGTGCTCACATTGTTTAAAGCGAAGCTGCCATCTTGAAAGAAACCGGAGCGAAGGAAAACGCCCAGACTTTAAGTTCAGTTATTTGTGTTTTCAATAGTTTAAATTGAGCGCTGTTGACGTCACTTCATATAAAATGACATAACGCGAGGGTTCTTGACGTGCTCTTTGACGTCGCGTTATATTATACAACCTTAGGCTGTATGGAATTTGGTTTGTTTGTTTGTTTGATTTGGGGTTTAACGTCCCCCTCGACACTGTAAAGGTCATTTTGGAGACGTTGCTTCCAATTTTGTGGGACTTTTACCCGACATTGAGATGGAATGACATCTCAAGCCCTGTCACCCAAAGAAACCAATAGGGTTTATTAGCATGGACGGTCCGCCTCGCACCGCGGTTCCTGGACAGGCTTAGATCCTCTAAGCGGTTTACCAGTACTAGTGTGCGGGCCGGATTCAGCTCTGCGTAGAAGCATCATGCAGCCAATATATTCCTTCAAGCCCCTATGGGCGGATTCTTACTCGTCGAATCTATCGAAAAAATAAAACTTTTATTTCAACCAATCGAATCGCTCGAAATGTACATAATGATGGATAATTGGAGGTATAGCTTTATATTACAGCTGCCGCGTCTGCCTCAACGTGGATTTAAATTTGAGTATCTTATTTATTTATTTTTTCGGCTTTGGTTTTACGGCACTTTCAAGATTATTTCACTTATTTCGAGCCGATCGCTAAAAGAGGTGGGCGAAACCGGAGTACCCGTAGAAAAAAAACACCTGATATTCCGTTGCAGAACTTTGCTTCTCACATGTGGCTCTAGCGAGAGACCCGTTTCTATTTTATTTTAAGTAACGAGAAAATATACGGATTAGTTTAAGGTAGGGGCGTACACTGCCATGTCAAATTATTTGAGAAGAAGAAGATGACAAAAAAAAAAAAAAATAAAAATAAAAATAAAAAAAATAAAGGAAACTCTCCCATGCGAGGCAAGAACCAATAGCATTTATATGGTGGCGGGGAGGTACTTCGTGATTTATTCACACTCAAAATATATTGGGGATACCAATTGTAAACTGCTTAATTGAGGGCAGTGGGTACCTTTTATCTACGTTTTAGAGCTGAAATAAGGAAAACTATATACGCCTTTGTAAACCCCATTTTTCCTTATATGAAGGCGGCTTTACAAAGGTGTCAGTAACGTAATAACAAGAGAGCCCAGGGGGCCCTGAATCGCTCACCTGAGTATCAGTGTCTCTAGTGCATTCTTGGCCGAAGGGCGAAGGGCTATAATTTGAATAAACTTGGTAGCGGTCCACTAGATAAGGCTTCAGACCAAACATCAAAGATATGGGCCTTCTGGTTTCAGAAAAGAAGATTTTTAAAGGATATCCCAATATAGGCCTATGTAAAACCAGCGGGCCCTGGTGCGTGGGCATTTTTGGCGCCAGGGCTATAAGTTGACCAATCTCAGCAGAGGTTCACTAGTTGAAGCTTCACACCAGATATCAAAGACCTGGGCCTTCTGGTTTCGGACAAGAAGATTTTTAAAGGTTTTTTTCCTATATATGCCTATGTAAAACTAGTGGGTCCAAGCGCAGGGACATTTTTGGCCCTAAGGCTATAATTTGAACAATCTTGGTAGAGGTCCATTAGATGAAGCTTCATACCAAATATCAAAGACCTGAGCCTGGCGGTTTCAGAGAAGATTTTCTTAAGATTTTCCTTATATAACCCTATGTAAAACCAAAGGGCCCCGGGGCGGGAGCATTATTGGCCCCAGCACTATAATTTGAACAATCTTGGTAGGGGTCCACTAGATGAAGCTTCATACCAAATAGTAAAGACCTGGGCCTTGCGGTTTCAGAGAAGAAGATTTGGTCCCAGCACTATAATTTGAACAATCTTGGTAGGGGTCCACTAAATGAAGCTTCATACCAAATAGCAAAGACCTGGGCCTTGCGGTTTCAGAGTAGAATTTTTTTTAAAGATTTTCCCTATATAAGCCCATGTAAAACCAAAGGGCCCTGGAGCGGGGGCATTTTCGGCCCCAGCACTATATTTTGAACAAGCTTGGTAGGGGTCCACTAGATGAAGCTTCATACCAAATATCAAAGATCTGGGCCTTGCGGTTTCAGAGAAGAAGATTTTTAAAGATTTTCCATATATAAGCCCATGTAAAACCAAAGGGCCCTGGGGCGGAGGCATTTTTGACCCCAGCACTATAATTTGAACAATCTTGGTAGGGGTTCACTAGATGAAGCTTCATACCAAATATCAAAGATCTATGCCTTGCGGTTTCAGAGAAGAAGGTTTTTAAAGATTTTCCCCATATAAGCCCATGTAAAACAAAAGGGCCCTGGAGCGGGGACATTTTTCACCCCAGCACTATAATTTGAACAATCTTGGTAGTCCACTAGATGAAGCTTAATACCAAAAATCAAAGATCAAGGACTTGCGGTTTCAGAGAAGAAGGTTTTTAAAGGTTTTCCCTATATAAGCCCATGTAAAACCAAAGGGCCCCGGGGCGGGCGCATTTTTGGCCCCAGCACTATAATTTGAACAATCTTGGTAGGGCTCCGCTAGGTAAAGCTTCAAACCAAATATCAAAGACCTGGGCCTTGCGGTTTCAGAAAAAGATTTTTAAAGATTTTCCCTGTATAATCCTATGTAAAAACCAAAGGAACCCGGGGCGGGGGCATTTTTCGCCGTAGCACTTTAATTTGGACAATCTTGGTAGGGGTCCACTAGATGAAGCTTCATACCAAATATCAAAGACCTGGGCCTTGTGGTTTCAGAGAAGAAGTTTTCGGTAAAAAAAGCTATTTTTGGCTCCTGTGACCTAGATGTGCAATGGACCGGAACCATTTGAACAACTTTGAAAGGGGACCACCTAAGGAGCATTCGTGTGAAGTTTGATCAAAATCCGATCAGTGGTTAAGGAGGAGATGTTGTTTGAAGAAAAAGTTTACGGACGGACGCACATCCGCACGCACGACGGACGACGGACAAAAAGGATCCCAAAAGCTCACCTCATCACAACGTGACAGGTGAGCTAAAAACTGCTTTACCAGGAAGCATCAAAGGTAAATACGCAGAGATAAGTAAAGCAGACTCTCTCACAGTCTCTTTTACACATACGCGAATATCCTTATAGCAAATTTGCCGACTTTGAGGGCATCGAGTCCTTTGATGAGTCTGGCCCAGAAAACATGTACACTCAACATTTCCAGTTCTAAGGTGTATTCATTGCTTCCAAAGGATAACCCTACAAGAACATATTTGACGTCGCTACAGCTGGTGCCGGGGAACGTGTGGCGGCCGTAAAAAGTCTCCCTGCCCTACATCATAGTGTAGTTTATATTTTCTTGTCCTATGGGATCATTGATTCCATTGTGAAATTTTGAGGGACACTGATGAGGCCTAATTGGACGAAACTAGCTAGTCTGGCCCAGAAAACATGTACACTCCATATTTTCCAGTTCTGAGGTGTATTCATTGCTTCCAAAGGATAACCCTTTCTAGAACATATTTGATATTGCATATAATTCATTTGCTAACAAAACTTTCACTTGAAATGCCAATTCCAAAATTATCTGAATAATAATAATAATAATAACCAATTTTACCCACCAGCTTAATATGAGGAGACCCATATTTGCACATTAAATCATTGTAACAGCAAGATTTCTGGACCTAGTTGTTCTAGGCAGCGTTAGCGTAACGAGCTTGTTAGTTGTCCAAATGTGACCCATTCTAGAAAGAAAAATATGTTTCGGTCGTTAGTTCATAGATAAAGTAGCCCGGAATCAGCAGAAAAACCAAACTTCGAGCCGATTGTTTTCTTGATCTGTTACAGAAAGCGCAGTGAAAGTAGCAAAATCTATATTTAGAGCTGCAAATACATCATTTTGGATTAAAATTGGCCAAGAGAGCTAACGTTAAATGAAAGACAACGGGTGAAAGCCTAACACTAGCTCGGCTGTGATTGATCAACACCTGAAAATAATTATTTTTGGCACACGGTTATGCGGAATTTTGAGTTGCCGAGTTAATCCATGCGGGGAAAAAACATTTGTCCTGCAAGTGACAGACAGAGACGGATTATTGTTGCAAGGTGGACATATTTAACGTGTATAATTCATAATAAGCAGGTGAAAAAATGCATTTGCGAAAAATATACACTGGGTAAAATGAGGTAACCCCCAAGAATTGAGCCGAAGTCCCCCCTCCCCCTTGTCCTATTTTCTTTTTTCATTTTTTTTTCCATGATTCAAGCCCCTATGCTACACATGTAATAGCTCGCCACACTATTAGGCTTATTTCACCCGATATACCATGCTCTATTACGCACGCGTCGCCTCTGCATATCTTACACCTATACGTCGAAACACCCGAAAACGACAACCGGCGTGATTTACGCTGAAGTGCGATTTGTCACTGAAACGCATATGTCAGTCGCTTTGACGCCAATTTACGTATTTCATTTACTAGCGTAAGTGTTCCGTACTGAGTCGACGCATTAACTTTGGTTACGACAGGGACGTCTAGCTTTCTGTCACTAGAGCTAAAAGTCTGCTGACAGCCGGCAATTATATTTGTTTAATAATAAGCATATTCTTTTTCACCATTAAATTAATCCTTTTTCATGAAATATTATACTACTTCCAGAACATTTTTGAACTGTGAAGGATGCGATGTTTTATTGGTGGACTTGTACTTTTGTTCAAACTAGACTTTTAGATCCTACTGTCACTAGAGCTAAAAGTCTGCTTACAGCCGGCAATTATATTTGTTTAATAATAAGCATATTCTTTTTCACCATTAAATTAATCCTTTTTCATGAAATATTTTACTACTTCCAGAACATTTTTGAACTGTGAAGGATGCGATATTTTATTGGTGGACTTGTACTTTTGTTCAAACTAAGTGAAATATGGCTGGTATTTTTGCAACTTAGAATTCCTGATAAGGATATTTCTAGGCAAACCAAAAGCACATCTTATACAGTCAAACTGTGAAAAAGCATTGCTTAGGCGTCAATCCCATCACTGGTTGTTTTTGTTGTGCAAAGCAGGGGGAAGAGTGCTGGGCAAACATTTTATCTGGGTAAAATTAAACTACACTGACATGAAACTAAAATGTCTGAGACATGTATATGGATTTTTGACATATGCTGCAATTGTATTATTAAGAACTCAACTAGTGATTCACTGAATACAAGTCTTCCAGAAAAAAGTTAAAAGTGCATGCTACCAAATAGCACCTAACTGAAGAACAAATACAGGGTCGAGGGTTTTTCAGCTAACAAAGAAGAAAATTAGAAGAATTGCTTTCATAAGAAAACTATGCCCCCACAATAAATAGGATCCTACGAACTGTTTGGCTTGAAAATCAGGTCAAAATTAATGCTTTGTTATGGTGCCAAATTACATGATCTAATGAGTAAGAACATTAGTCTCTTATCATTGTGGTTCATTCCTGCTCGGGCCACATGTGACACACACAGTTCTGCAAATGAATGTCACGTGTTTTTTCTGGGTACTCCTGTTTTCGCCCACCTCTGATCGAAATAATCTTGAAATGGCCGTAAAACCCACAGATTATATACCAGGTTTGACCATAATTATGTTCCCTCCCCACCCGCCTCCACCCACAAACAAAAATAGACTCCATGGCCTTGTTGGTAAGAGCACTGACTTCTGATAATAAGGCCTCGCACCGCTGTTGTTTAGCCTTGCGCGGGTGTTATGCCAATTTCTGTAAGGGAAGATCATATATATTTTCTCCGGGAACTCTGGTGTTTGCCAACCTCTGAATAGCGATAGGCTCTAAATAAGTGAAATAACCGTGAAAGGGCCATAAAACAAAAAATTTAAACCAGAGCACCGCATGCGGGTGCCAACGCTCGGCTGCAAAGGGGCATAACTGTGGTATGAGTTCCCCTTTCCATAATGAACAACTAGTCCGAGTTTCAAGTAAATATGTTCAGTAATGACAGAGATATTACAAAATGTCCAAGTTTTTGCACGACGACGACGACGCAGACGACGACGCAGATGATGCCAGAGCTATGACAATACCTCGTCGTTTTCTTAGAAAACAGCCGAGCTAACAAGGGGAGAGGGACTGTGGATCCTGTTTTGCATCAGCGTCAGCGACTCTGCATAGCCTGTTTGGGGCTTTTTTTTGTTTGTTTTACGGCCCTTTCAAGATTATTTCACTCATCTGCTTGGTGCACATAGCACCTGAACATATGGATGGATTGTGGCCAAACTTACACAATTATATCACGATAACAATATCACTATAGCAAGAGGGAAACAGTCATCACATTTTGATGGCCTTTACCTTATTAAAGTGGCTTGGGTGCACCCTATCTCTTGAACAAATCAGTGCAAAATAGGACAATCTTCGTCCTTTTGAGACTATGCCAAGGTCAGCAGAACCTAAACAAGTGTTTTGGTAGATTATACCAAATTCGACTGCAAATATAGTGCAATAACAGATCGGGTGCAGAAAGCTATTTTTGGAACAAAATATGACATTTTTTAGATAGCCCCGCCCATCAGGGCTTGAAGAAATAGATGGGCTGCATGATGCTTCCACGCAGAGCTTAAACCGACCGCACACTAGTATTGGTAAACCGCTTGATGAATCTAAGCCTGTCTAGGCAATGCGGTGTGAGCTGGCCATCCATGCTTATAAACCCTATTGGTTTTATTGGGCAGCAGGGCTTGAGATGTCATTTCATCTCAATGTCTGGTAAAATACCCAAAAAGTTGGAAGCAACGTCTCCAAAATGACCTTTACCGTGTTGATGGGGACGTTAAACTTCAAATCAAAATCAATCAAAGATATTTTTGGAAGCCTGTAACCTTGAAAATTAGGTTGAGACCACTACAATCTTATTAAGTTGGTAGGTTGTATTAAATATGTTCTAGAAAGGGTTATCCTTTGGAAGCAAGGAAAACACCACAGAACTGGAAAATATGGAGTGTACATGTTTTCTGGGCCAGACTAGCTAGTTCGGCCAAATAGGCTTCATCAGTGACCCTCGTATACATTGTATTTTAGAAGTTCAACAATGGATTTTTTTTTTTTTTTTTTTTTTGGTTTGGGTTTTAAGGCCCTTTCAAGATTATTTCACTCATATCGAGCCGATCGTTAATCATAGGTGGGCGAAAACCGGAGTACCCGGAGAA
The DNA here is from genome assembly GCA_963580285.1 of Lucinisca nassula. Classification (NCBI taxonomy): domain Eukaryota; kingdom Metazoa; phylum Mollusca; class Bivalvia; order Lucinida; family Lucinidae; genus Lucinisca; species Lucinisca nassula. The sequence goes on along the minus strand of OY757019.1, from coordinate 72,323,703 downwards.
AAAACACCTGACCTTCCGTTGCAGAACTTGGCGTCTCACACGTGACCCGAGCGAGGCTCGAACCCACGGCGGTGAGAGACCTAATGACTAAGAGTCAGCGCTCTTATCCATTAGGCCACGGAGGCCCGTTTCAACAATGGAATCAATAATCATAGAGGACAAGAAAATATAAAGTACACTATGATGTAGGGCAAGGAGACTTTTTACGGCCGCCACACATTCCCAGACACCAGCTGTAGTGACGTTAAATATGTTCTAGAAAGGGTTATCCTTTGGAAGCAAGGGATACACCAAAGAGCTGGAAAATATGGAGTGTGCGTGTTTTCTGGGCAAGACTAGCTAACTTCGGCCAATTAGGCCTCATCAGTAACCCTTTTTGTACCAAATGGAATCTTCCTTCTTGTATATAGCAGGAGTCTATTTCAAAATTTAGGGGTGTCAGTTTGTGTTTTCTTCAAAATTTATTTGGAAAATTGCTGAACTTTTGCAAAGTGTAGGCCCAGATCAGACAGGGTGCAGACAAACTAATTTTGATACAAATTAGACAGTTTTGGGGAGCCTGTGACCTTGAAAATGAAGTCACGGTTATAAAACTTAGACACTGTTTGATGTTTTGCCTGGGTGCATGTACCTACTGTATGCAAGTTTGGTAAGATCCACAAAATCAGTTCTGGAGAAAGATGTTTCAAACGGCCAAAGACGATGGGAACAGCAAAAGGGATCGGCACCAAAAATATTATGCCACCCCTCTTTGTTGAGGGACGCACATGTAACTCCATAGTCTCATTCTATACATTTGAAGTTTTAAGTAAGACCTTCCCGAATGGAGTCTATAATAGTTCCCCTTCCCCTTTGTGGGCAACAAAACTATCATCTATTCATTTTGGCAATTTCTTCTATAGATTTATTGTTCTTCTTTTACTCTATCAAGCTGATAAAATAGAAGTTTTAACAAGAACAAGGGTTATTTTTTATTCTTTTTTTCTCCAAAACAAAATGGGCAAAGCCTATAGAAAAGAACTTCGGCATTTTTTTCAATTTCTGCATAGAGTATGTATTACAGAGCTTTTATAGAAAGTCCCCCTTAATTCTGCAGTTTCTAGTGATTAATAAATACTTGTGCCAAAAGAGGTACAATTCTGTTGCTTGATAGAGAAACACTGTGATTTTCCTCCAAAGATGAGAGGTGCAAAATTCACAAAGTGCAAACGAAGTAGCATATGTTAGCGTAGTTGGTGGCATGCTGAAAGATTTCCAAACCTTGCAAGTTATATTCCTCAACCTATTTACAATCATTCTGTTAAAAGGTCATGGATTGCCAATTAATTCCTTTAGGTCTAGACCGATATAGACACCCAACCCACTCAGACCTCCCCATGAAATATTAACTTAATTACATATCTTAAAATAACTTGTCAACTTCCATTTTCACTATTCAACTAAGTCCTGGAAATAGTATAGTATCTCATGAAAAAGAATGATATTAAAAGTGGAAAAGATACATAAATGCATTTACTTGTGAACAAATATTATTGCTTGCTGTCAGCAGACTTTTAGGTCTGGTGACAGCCGGCTGTCACTAGAGCCGGCTGTCACTAGACCTAAAAGTCTGGTGCCAGCCGGCTGTCAGCGGACCTCGCCTTTAACCTTTTTTGCTTAAGGGCATGGTGCCTAAGCGTGTTGTAATCATGCAATCGTTTAGTTTCAGGATCAAAGCACTGTGAGTCTGGGGTGTAGGCTGGAGTAATAGTCCTGGGCTGAAATTTAAACTGTTTCATTTAACTTTGAAATTCCAAACACATATAATAGTCTGATCTTGATCTAAACTGTTTGCCAAGCTCGCCCTATGATTTCAGGATAATCATTTTCAGCCTTATGGATTACCCTGATCCCACTGCGGCTATTTTCTACAAGACAAAAGGTTATTCTGACACGTCAGTGATAGTCACGTAAACGTTAGCACTGAAGCACTTTTCTTAACAGCAACTTCGGGTCGAATGCCAAACAAACAACTCAAACATAGCCGCGTCGTTTGTCAGTGTTGGGTACATGTAAATGTTATCTGTAAAATCTGCAAATGGATCAAATGTTGGATCTGGCAAATAATGTAAACTCAGATCAAACGCCGCAGACGTCGTATGATGCAGCTGATTCATATGAAATACTGAATCGTAAAGATAAAATCGTCAAGTCGTCTGATTAAAAGTTTGTATTACGCTTATAGGATAACTAATACGGTTTTACAATTTTGATTACTGCGCCGAACCGGACTACATATTGAGCGGATTCATATTTCTATGGCGGTCAAAGCCGGAAGAAAGCCTGAATTACTTCAAAACCTGTAGGATAGCTAGAAATGACAGATTAAATCTGTCATTAATCAGATTCTCCCTAATTCTCAGTAAACCTTTACGTTGGAACCGTCATGGAATCTGAGGCCAGACCCACCGGCGTGCAATTAAAAAGGGAAGCAAAGTTGTCAACCGTGATTGGGTTAACTACCATGCATGCAGTCTGTCGTATAACATATTTGTTGTACCCAATCTTTTTATATCGAAGAAAGATTTTACGAAATTGGATGTTGAAGTCATTGCAATAATATACTTTTTCTGAATTTATAAACTAAGTCTTTCTTTAGGCCTCGTGAAATTATGTTTCAAAGGACGGATGTTTTTTAAAAACCCGTCCAAAATGTGCCACTAAATCGGAAACATTGTATACACATGACCCAAAGAGTGCTGACGGGGGACGTACAACAAAAACAAAGATAATTAAGGCATAAATTCTCTTACTTCTTGTTTCAAACATACGTTGTAATTGTTAGAATCTCCTCTATGAGGCGATTCTAAAAAGCAAGAGGCAAATTCACTAGAAAAGAAATTTAAAAAAAGAGTCGCCTGCGCGCGAACGAAATCCTACTTTGAATTTTAGTTTGCTACACGGGGTTTTCGTTTTGCTACAAAGCAAAATGATTTTGACACCCCCGAAAGAGATGTCTCCACTTTTTCTCAGCTGTTTTCGATAGAGTCTTTTTGAAACTTGTAGAAAAAAAGGACAAGCATACAGTCTACGTCGAATTCGAATTTTGGCCTCGCAGGACCAACAGCTTCGGAGTTACCTGCCCTTGAGTATAAATATGAGCGAAAAATGGGTCCACTTTTTATCAGCTGTTCGTGATCAGATCTTTTTGAAACATTTAGTAAACAAAAATAAGCATAATATTTCAGATGAGTTCGAATTTTGCCTTGAATCGGACGGCCTGTGCTATTGCCGGCTGGGCGAATTTTTTTTTTTTTTTTTTTTTTGGGGGGGGGGGGGGGTAGGGTGTGGTGGGGGAGGGGTCTTTGAAGAATCAGGGAGAAATCTGTTTTGGTCTGCGGGGGATTCCAATGGAGTTCTGGATAAATTGAAATTCAGACGATTTCGTGCTTCAAGTCTACTTATGATTTTTGGGGCCCAAGAGTATTGAAGAGTGATTTTGGCACTACTTTTTGCATAAATGCATACGACCGTCGTGATATGACTGAAAAATTGTTGAAAGCGACGTTAAACCCGAATTCATACACACACGCATACGACCTATATTTTGAGCAAAGATAAGAAAAAAAATCACAGTTTTCATTCTAAAATTTCCCTTTTATCGGCGGTAAAGTTTACAATGTATTTTTGTATAGGCGTGTATAGGTGTGTTTTCTTAATGTGCAACTGTCTCAGCATATATATATATAAACACATTGCTGCCAAAACTAAACAGGGCTTTTTAATGGGATGCGTGCCATCAAAGTATTCGTACACCGGAAACGTTATTTATTTGAAACGGAAACGTTAATTATGACGTTACGTTTCGTTGCTTAGTAATTTAAAATGTCTTCTTGATAATCTGTTGTAAATGCAGTGAAACCGCGGTAGAAGTTTACTGAAAATATAGTGTTAATTGGCAAACTCGGACTTATTGATTTTTCTTTATATATTCCTTGTATGTGAGACATTTGTTTTTAAACCTGAAAGTTACCGTACAAGAGTTACCGATGCCAAGGAAACAAACGACAGAATCTGCGAGCAATTCGCAGTTAACAATTCAACTGCCAGGAATAGAAGACAACACGAGTAGAAAAGATCCGCAACTAGACACATTAAAAGAGATAAGTAAAAAACTTTCTGTACTTATTGACACAGTTAATGATATGAAGGACAGTCTTGCTGATCTGAAAGATCAAACTTTATCAAAGACTGTAGCGGGAGTTCCAGACAATAATTGCGAACAATTAGGACAAACCCTGGAACAAATTAGGGCATATCTGGAGCGCATAAATGAACCCCAACCAGATACAGAGACAATAAGAGAATCTACCCCAGTAAATATCCTAATGGAAGAGGAGGCTCTTAGGATTAAAATGAAGATCTCAAATTTATGGGATCTTAATCTGAAAGCTAGACGATTAGCTTATTGGCAAGCTTATCGCAACGAAAATATAGCCAAAAAGTATGAAGAATGGTCAACACAAGAAAATGTTATCATTCCGCAATGGCTACAGATGAAACCTATCCCAAATGAACCAGAAAACCTAACTAAAAGAAGAGAAAAGCAGGTACATTACAATTTAAAAACCGAAATAGACCTGCTGCGTCTTAGGCAAGAAAATCAGGAGGAAAAATACAAAGGGATAGACGCTAAAATGAAGGAAGAAATTGATAAAATTGCTAGTGGACAACGAGGAAATGCGTTGTGGAAACTATGGGTAGAAGATTGCCAGCGAAATGAAGAAATCTCGCAGAAACGTTGGGAAAAACGAAACTCGGCTTGGTTCATAAAATATGAAGATACATTTAAAGCCAGGCACGAGAATAAAAACCCATATATAAAAATTGGAGAAGAAAAGGAAGGTCCACGCTCATACGCAGAGGCTGTTTCTTCTAATCAGCGAAGGGTGCGTCAACCAAGTCCCATAGTAGTATCACAAGAAGGTCAACAGACCCAAGAAACTGGACAAGAATCCGATGAAAGACCCTTATTACAGAGAGGTCCAAGACAACAAAGGCCACAGTCATATCCACGGGATACGGGAATCGTAACCGGGAGCACAGGACAGCTCCCGCCAAGACAATTACGACCCAACCCGACTAACGTTGAGCTACCACGGCTTAATGAAAATTATGAAAATGGAGAACTTTATTTTTTAGGCCGAGGTCGGGGTAGGGGCAGAGGCCGGGGACGGGGCCGCGGCTGGAACCGCGGCCGGGGCCGAAGCCGAGGCCGCGGTCACCTGTCCAACGTACAATAGAAAAGAAAAAAATAAATGATATAACAATAATAAATTTATCTAACAGACAATTCAGTTCGGCAGAAATATCTTTATTAAATAAAGGCCTCAAATTTACCCCAACCCCACCAATTGGCAATCCTGACCAATTGAACGAAGATGTAAAGGAGTTTAATAGGAAACTCAGACTGGTAGAATACTTTGATGGCACCGAAGACACAGACATATCATTGGTAAGAAATAAAAGTAATTTCATACCACCATTTCAAAGAAATGAAGCCCTTGATAAATTCATTGAAACAGTTGAAGATTTTCCCAAAACCAAATCAAAAACCCAATTGAAACCAAATTTAACTAAACATGAATCAAATGCAGTAAAATCTTTAAAAAATGATGACACAATAATAATAAAAGAAGCTGATAAAGGAGGCGCTACCGTAATTATGGATAAAAGGCATTATCGAAAAATGATAGAATCCATAATTACAGACGCAAACTATTATGAAAAATTGTCAACTGACCCACATAAGGATACCTCGAAAAAATACAACAAATATTTAAAGAAGTATCAAAACCAATTAACTGAAAAAGAACTTGATTATTTACAAAACTTCGAGGTAAAAACAAGTCAGTTTTATGGTTTACCAAAAATTCACAAGAGCCAATCAATTAATGATAAATGCAAAAGCACAGTGTCTTCATACGTTGAAGTGAGCAATGTAACAGACTTAAAGCTACGGCCGATCGTAGCAGGGCCGGCATGTTTAACTCACAGGTTGAGCAACTTACTTGATATTCTTTTAAGACCTTACACAAAACACGTTAGAAGTAATCTACGTGACACAACTGATTTTCTAAACAACCTGCCAAAGCATATACCACCGAACACACTGCTGGTCTCATTTGATATAGAAGCACTATACTCGAACATTCCCCACGAATTAGGAATGGAGGCAGTAAAGTACTGGTTAGAAAAATATCCCGCGGAACGGAAAAGTCAAAGATTTTCGAATGATTTCATTATAGAAGGTATTCAATTCATTCTCGAGAACAATACATTCTCATTTGATAAAAACTTTTATAAACAAAACAAAGGTACAGCAATGGGCACGAAGTTCGCACCTGTTTATGCAACTCTTACCATAGGCTACCTTGAAGAAAAATTATATCAAGAGATCAACACGCTTTTCGGGAATGAGTTTGGAACCTATTTTATGACAAACTGGAAACGGTTTCTAGATGACTGCTTCGTTCCTTGGACAAAATCTAGCGAAGATTTAGCAACATTACACACTATCTTAAACAATTTACATAAAGATATCAGATTCACATTACAGTATAACAATAAGGAACAGTCTTTCCTAGATGTTTTGGTGAAAAATAACGAAGGAAAAATTGAAACTGATATTTTTTATAAAGAGACAGATAGTAAACAGTACCTACTGTTTAATTCTTGCCACCCTAGGCATACTAAGATAAATATACCATTCAATTTAGCACGTCGGCTAAGAACGATAATATCAGAAGAACAAACTTTACAGGTTCGCCTGCAGGAATTAAAATCTTTCCTCATTAAACAGAAATATCCTGAACCTGTAATAGATTGGGGGATAAAGAAAGCAATGGCGCTAGACAAGAATATCCTTAGAACCGTAAGGGTTAGGCAAGATGAGTGCATCCTCCCTTTCGTATCAACATTTAATCCAAAAGACCCGGAAATATTCCCGGTTATTATCAACAATGTACCGATTTTGGAGAAAGATGAAAAAATGAAAGGCATTATTTCAAAATACAAGTTTATAAAGAGTAAGAGACAGCCCTACAACCTTAAGCGTCTACTCACTAAAGCAAAATTTACTTCAAAGTTTGACCATAAGGTGAAAAAATGTAACAGACCGAACTGCGGCCTCTGCATTCATTTATTAGAAGGAAACTGTTTCACATTCAATTGTGGAACTAGATTCATAATCCATGAAGATATGTCATGCGATGTAAAAAACGTAATTTACGTAATGAAATGCAGGGGCTGTGGAGAGGAATACATAGGTGAAACCGGAACTTTCCTGCGTAATCGTGTCACAGTACACAACCAACACATCCGTGACCCAAAAACAAGAATGCTAAAAGTAAGTGAGCATATTGACAATTGCGCTAACACATTAGAGCCGAAATATAATATTTTCCCTTTCTATAAGATGTACACAGACAGTGTAACATTACGACGGTCAAAAGAAAAACTCTTTATAAACACATTGCTGCCAAAACTAAACAGGGCTTTTTAATGGGATGCGTGCCATCAAAGTATTCGTACACCGGAAACGTTATTTATTTGAAACGGAAACGTTAATTATGACGTTACGTTTCGTTGCTTAGTAATTTAAAATGTCTTCTTGATAATCTGTTGTAAATGCAGTGAAACCGCGGTAGAAGTTTACTGAAAATATAGTGTTAATTGGCAAACTCGGACTTATTGATTTTTCTTTATATATATATATATATATATATATATATATATATATATATATATATATATATATATATATATATATATATATATATATATATATATATATATTCAGTCCATGTGATACCGCTTTCTTACGTAACAGCAACAAGAATAACACGCCTAATAATAAACCTTGATTTTGTGCATGGTCAGCGTTAGTCACGTGGAAAGTGATCGCGAAAACATGCCTATATACATGTTATTTTGGCCCCCTCGAACCAACTTTTATATCATAAAACTGGGGTTTACAGGGGTATACCTTATTTTCTTTTTTTTTTGCTCTAAAATACAGATTGTGGGTACTCGTTAGAACCTCTACGAGGCGGTTCTCACGAGTACCAACAATCTATATTTCGAGCAGAAATAAGAAAAATGTCGCAAGTTTTCAGCTTAAAATTTTCCTTTTGTCGGCATGCGTTTGCATAAGCGTGTTTTCGTAATTAGCAGGCAAGAAATTTCTTGAGTATCAGTATCCTGAAAAGGCCAACGACTTCAAATACGCAATTCTAAATGATGGAAGACAGTCCCGTAAAACGTAGGCAAAATCATTGGCACATATTTAGATCATGTCGGTCGAAAGAAAAACCAAAAAAAAAAAAAAAAAAAATGGCCGCATCTGTGGGTGGGTTCGAACCGCTATAAAGGCAAATATTTATTTATATCCGATTATGTCTCCTCTGTATGGTTGTAAACATTACGAAAACACGCCTATTCAAATATATTGGTAAAATTTTACCACCAAAAATGAAAATTTCCAGATAACAAATCCCAATATTTTGCATATTTCTGCTCAAAACAGAGATTGTCGGTACTCGTTATAACCACCTAATCGAGGCGGTTCTATGGAGTACCCACAATCTATATTTCAGAGCAGAAATAAGAAAAATATGGTTTACCCCTGTAAACCTCAGTTTTACTATATAAAAGTGGGGTTCAAGAGGGTCTAAATTATATAGGCATGTTTTCTTGATGAGACGAAACGTCGCTTCCATTGCTGAGGGAATTAATCTTAATCCAAGAAAAAGATCTTATAGTAATATCAAATAAACCCCTTATACAGAGTGTACTGCAGTACCATATAGCCTTATATGCGGTACATGAGCATCCTTTTTCTAGGGATGCCTCTGTAGCGCAGTCAGTAAGGACGTCGGCCACTGCAGTGCTAGGCGCCTTGACCGCATCTGTGCGTGGGTCGAACCGCGGCAAAGGCAACTATTTTATTTATGTCCGATTATGTCTCCACTATGGTTGTAAAGACGATTCCATTGCTGAGGGAATTAATCACAATCCCGGAAAAAGATCTTAGCTTAGTAATGCCAATTAAATACCTTATACATAGTGCCATATAGCCTTATATGCGCTATATGAGCATCCTTTTTCTCGGGATGCCTCTGTAGCGCAGGCCACTGCAGTGCTAGGCGCCGTGACCGGATCTGTGCGTGGGTCGAACCGCGGCAAAGGCAAATGTTTTATGTCTCCACTATGGTTGTAAAGACGATTCCATTGCTGAGGGGATTAATCATAATCCCGGAAAAATATCTTAGTAATATCAATTAAATATCTTATACAGAGTGCCATATAGCCTTATTTTATCATGCGCTATATGAGCATCCTTTTTATCGGGATCCCTCTGTATATAGCGCAAATAGTAAGGACATCGGCCATTGTAGTGCTAGGAGCCGTGGCCGCATCTGTGCGTGGGTTCGAACAGCGGTGAAGGCAAATATTTATTTATACCCGATAATGTCTCCACTATGGGTGTAAAGACGAAAAGTCGCTTCCATTGTTGAGGGAATTGATCATGATCCCGGAAAAAAGATCTTAGTTAATATCAAATAAACCCCTTTTTCATAGTGTACCGCAGTGCCATATAGCCTTATATGCTCTATATGAGCATCCTTTTTGGGGTATGCCTCTGTAACGCAGTTAGTAATGACGCCAGCCACTGCAGATCTATAAAAAAAGAAAAGAAAGCCTCGAAAAGGAAACCAGCATTTGTAGCTATGCACCGGGTGACCAATGAAAAACAGGGGTTTTCTACAGAACATAGAATTGCACAATATTTGCTTGATTTGCGGTTTTGCGTCCCCATCAACACTTTTTAGGTCAAATTGGAGACGTTGCATCAAAGTTTTGGGGACTTTTACCCGGTAATGTGATGAAACGAATTCTCAAGCAATGTCGCTCAATGAAAACAAATAGGTTTATATGCATGGACGGTCGACTCGCACCGCTTTGCCTGGACAGGCTTAGACCATCTAAGCGGTTTACCAGTACTCGTATGCGGGCGGTTTCAGCTCTGCGAGGAAGCCCCGTGTAACCCGCTCTATTTTTCCAAGCCCGATGGACGCCGGCGCAGTAATAACCAATAACTAGGTGATTCTTCAAAATCAAGAAAAAGTCGGATTGATCATATAAAAGATCTTACATGAGTGTTCATGTATTATTGAATTTATTAAAAGAGTTTAGGAAAAGGGATAAAATGCAAGGCTCTGCCCGAGGATTCAACGAGTTAAATAAATGCAATAATGCATGAGCACTAATGCAAGATTCTATTTATCATATGAAATATAAAACGCATTTAATTCACGTTTTTTTTTTGTTTTTTTTTTTAAACCGCCATTAGTAAACGCGACGTCGTTAAGGACGTCGTACATGTTAGGTTACGGAGCGTATTTAATTAATTTGCATATTTAATCCACTATGGATTATAAAATTTATTACAAGGCGGTATTACATTCTCAGATGTGACGTCATATGATGAAAAGTACTAACCAAAACTGGTCTTATCGCCCATCATTGACGGGCCGCGCAATCAGGAAGAAAAAAAGGCGTTTCCTACTTTTGTCCTTGAAACGAGTTTCGATCACAGTTCACGCTCCAACATATAACTAGATAGAGATTTCGAACAAATTTAATGCCAATCGAAACTTTAGGGTAAATCAGTGAGCAATAATTAAGACATGGCTATGGAATGGAAATACATGTACGCGAAAATGTAAAATTAAGCATTCTCAGTTGACATTTGTTTGCTTGTTTGTATTGGAAGTAGAGGTAAAACAAAGATCAGGAATCGATACAATTAACTTACTCCACCCATCAATGACACCAAAGGGAAAGAAACACAAACATGAAGCGACCAGACCATAATGGAAACCTAAACAAAGGAATGCCATAAGGACAGTTACTTTCCAACAAAATGGCCAAATGACCATCCCAAAAAAATAAAAAATACACAAGTGATACACACAGTAAGTAACAAACAACAACATAAATAAACCGCCACAGAAGAACCGCCTTGGAACGGTCAGTGGAAAGAATTCCACTAGGGGGCTTAAATCGATTTTACATGGCCATAATGTTCGCCCTTACCTCTGTCGCGGTATACACTATATTGTTTAGTCCGCATGAAGGCTTCCTAACTCATCAGTGTCACATCTCCGAGAACATACAAATAAAAAAACTACAGAGATGAAACAAGGTTGAGGACTCGACAGCATACAACAACAGAATTACTGGAGCAAAAGAAAATCAACAGTTAGACTCCGAGGGGCCCGAGGAGTTTAACGGTCTCAACACTATTTTAGGTCATTTTTGAGCCGGTCAGTTTACCTATCCACACTTTTTCTGGACAGCCTTATAAGTAAGCGGTTAACCAGTACAGTGCACATTCATCCACCAGAAACTGACAACTGCCCTTCTTGGATCAGTGAAAGGGAGAGAATGACAGTTGAAAAGATTTCATGATCAGTCTCCACGAAATAATGTTGCCGACCCCGGCAGGTATCGAATCCGCGTCCTACTGATCACCAGTCAGACTCGCATCCGACTGAGCTACCGAGGCCGTCTCCCAGTTGACATATAACGACAATGCCTGGTACATTTCCGACATTTTTTCGCGGTTTAACATTAATGTTCTGTGGTTGTCAAGTGAACATCAGTAGTTGACCCATAATTGCAAGTGATTTCTCAAAGAACAATAGATATTTATTTTTTCCAAAAATTTTCATGAAAAAAAAAATGCAATGGTTATAGTATTCCAACGATTCTATAACATCTTTGTAAGAACAGAGCCAAGGCAGGACGAAACCAACCAACAAATGTTTGAGACCAGGAAAGACTCTTACCATCAAATGCACTAGAATGGATAGTCCTAAGACTTTAGAAGACTCGTATGACCACCTAAGACTCAAATTAGACTGCGCAGATGCGCAGTCTGATCTGAGTCTTTGCTTGTCTCACAAGTCTGCTGTAGATTTTGTGATTTCTTTCAGCTCATGCGTTTTTACATTAAATCTCTTCTGAATATTAAACATATCCAGAGTTTGGGTTGTGTACCTTAGATGTCCACTAACCTTAAAGTACGCTTAGTTTGGTTATGATATAGCAATGGGAAAGGCAAAGCATTCTTCTGCATCACGTGAACCAGTCCGTGAAATGAAGACCCCACCCCCTATACCCCACTTTATATAGAGAAAACTGGGGTTTAAGGGGGTGAACATTATTTTTCTTATTTCTGCTCCAATACATAGGTTGTGGGTACTCGTTAGAACCGCCTCACTGAGGCGGTTCTAACGAGCACCCACAACCTATGTTTGCAGTATTTATAAGAAAAATATCACGGATTTTCATCAGAAAAATGGCCATTTTGGAGATGTGAAAAAATGCACTATGTCGTTCGGGTGTGTTAACGTAATGGCAAGCAGAATGTAGGAGTTTTTATTTTTCTCATTGGCAGTTGAGAACATTACGTAAACACGCCTAAACAAATACAATGTAAATTTGACCGCCGAAACAACGATTTTTTTTAGATAAAAAATTGTAATATTTTTTCTTATTTCTGCTCAAAATATAGAATTTGGTTACTCGTTAGAACCCCCTCGCTGATGCGGTTCTATCGAGCATCGACATTCTATCGAGTCGGTTCTTACGAGTATCGACATTCTATATTTTGAGCAGGAATGAGAAAAATAATGTTACCCCTGTAAACCCCAGTTTTTTTTCTCATATAAAAGTGGGATTTAAGGGGGTCAAAGTTATATAGGCATGTTTTCGTGATGAGAGGTCACACGCCATCAGGCCAGGTGTACTTATAGACTTCTAATCTTTCAAATTACACATTAGTGTAACATGTTCCTTCAACTTTGAAATGATTAATTGACATTTTCAGTCGAAATTGCTCAGTCAACGTACCTATCTATTTGTGTATTGAAGAATCACCACCCTGTCATTAACTTACAAAGGCAGTATCCACTTGTGTGAATCTATCACCGATCACCGTAATAATAGTGTTGTTTTGTTATCCCTCTGTGATAGACTTATTTCAAAAAAAAAAAAAAAAAATTAAAGGCTTCTTTAGTGTGTAAAGTTGAAAATCCGCCATTTTTGCTCGCCTTTCGAAAGTAAGGGGGAGCTATTGCCATATCCCCGGCGTCCGTCGTCCACATAAGCATCGGCGTCCGCATGTGGTTGAAGTTTACCTGCAAGCAATCATTTGTGTACAAATTTATTTTCAATTTAAGTTATCAACTGGTAAAAAAAAATATATATTTATTTTTCAAATTCTTTTTCACTCGATTTCCCAGGTTTTGGGGCTTAAAAAGTTAATAATGTCCTCTGTATTACCTCCCTTATAATCATACATTTTGTCGAATGCATGTGCGGAGCCAACTAAAACGCATCTTTTCTTCTACATATCCGAGAGCAACAAAGGCTATGGTAAGGCTGCGCGTACTCGCAGGCTCGACTAAGTCAGTGCTAGTCGCTTTTGTGAAAAAGACCCATGTCATGCCCATGAAGCCGATGTCACGTCTTGACGTTGCATCGAGGTTGTCGTTCTAAATAAGCACGATTTTCATGGTAAGACTTTTACGGAAACTGTTTAAGTGTTAGCTGTCCGTAGGAGGACAATGTACGTAGAAACATATTCACGGACCCGGCGAGGAGCGAAACCGCAAAGTCGGTGCGCATCTAACTGTAATGGTTAAAAAAATCGACATTTATGAACAGCGAAGGCTGAATGTGGCGAGCTGCTCACTCGCACAAGTTTTATGCTGGTGAAAAATTTGTCAGAACAGACAGAACCATGTTAAGCTTTAAAATTATTCGTTTGACACGCAATTTGATTTCATTGACCATGTTGGTAGGATATGAGGTCTTTTTCTGGCGGAGTTCGAGGCGCGATCTGCCTGAGTTCGAGGCACGATCGAGACAAGTTCTGCAATGGTTTAAAACTGTCTTTCTCTTCACCCACCACTTATAAGGAACCGTTAATAATGTTCCTAAATAAATCAAGAAAACATGACATATCACTTTCATAGAGACCACCCTACAACAAGCACACTTGTAAAATACAACTCGGAAAAATTGTTTTACGCTAGTTAGACTATCTGCCTGTAACTTGACTCTGCAAAACTATTTTACTGATTTTAACTGTCAAACTCTCTTCGTAAACTCGTCCTGGAAATTCTGAGTGACTATGAAAAGTTTGAGACTCCGAGAGAAGTGTGACTCAAGTGACAGTACTGAACAACGATGATCTCGTTTTTAAGGTAACCGGGCACTAGAATCACACTAAGGCTATCCCATATGTACTGAACAACCCTATAAACCCAACTTTATATAGAGAAAGTTTGGTGTACAGGGGTACATTATTTTCCTTTTTTATGGGGTTCAGAACACCGAGCACCGACATACTACATTTGGACAAGAAAAAAAATTTTTTTTTATCACATCACGAAAACACGCCTGCCTAATTTTGACCCCTAGACAGTGGATAGTCGTTAGAACCGCGTCATCGAGTCGGTTCTATCCGGTACCCACAACCTGTGTTTGGCGCAGAAATAAGAAAAAATCTGAATTTTTTATCGGACAATTTTCATTTGGGTGTGAAAATTCTGTATATATTTGAAACACCCTCTAAACAGCACTAAACCCCATTTCATATAGAGAAAACTGGGGTTTACGGGGGTATACATTATTTTTCTTATTTCTGCTCCAAGACATACGTTATGGGTACTCGTTTGAACCGCCTCAATGAGGCGGATCTAACAAGCACACACAACATATGTCTGCAGTAAAAATAAGAAAAATATCATGGATTTCCATCGGAAAAGTAGCAATTTTTGGAGATGTGAAAAATACACTGTATCGCATGCGTGTGTTACCGTAATGTTTGAAACAGCGCAAACCAGTTCAAATACCTCAATTTAAAAAGAAAGAAAGAAAAAAAAAAGATAGTTTCGTTATTTATGCAGCAAACAAGGATTGTGGATCCACGTTAGAACCGCCTCAACTTTCCTTGTTTAAAGTAGGGTTTACAGCGCAATTCATGCGGCCCACGCCCATCGGGGCTTGAAGAAATACATGGGCTGCATGATGTTTCCATGCAGAGCTGAAACCGACCCGCACATGAGTACTGGTTAACCGCTTAGAGGATCTTAGCCTGTCCAGTCAAAGCGGTGCGAGCCTGCCCGTCCATGCTTATAAACCCTATTGGTTTCATTGGGCGACAGGGCTTGAGATGTCATTTCATCTCAATGTCGGGTAAAAGTCCCACAAAATTCGAAGCAACGTATCCAAAATGACCTTTACAGTGTTGACGGGGACGTTAAACCTCAAATCAAACAAACAAACAACGCAATTCATGGCATGTATTTGTTAAAGTTGCTTATTATCCAGCAGAAAGGGATTGTGTATGCCTTTGCGAGGTGGTTTTAGCGAGTACTCATAAATCAATGCTCATGATTCATTTGTTTGTTTGTCTGAGTTAAGGTTTAAGGTCCCCGTCAACACTGTTGCTTCCAATTATGTGTGACTTTTACCCGACATTGGGATGAAAAGGCATCTCAAGCCCCGTCGCCCAATGAAACCAATAGGGGTTATACGCAAGTACGGTCCTACTCGCACCGTTTTGCCTGGGCAGGCTTAGATCCTCTAAGTGGTTTACCAGTACTATTGTGCGGTCGGGTTCAGCTCTGCGTGGAAGCATCATGCAGCCCGTCTATTTCTTCAAGCCCCGATGAGATATCCGTGTGATCATACCTCCCAAACGTTTTTTTTTTTTTTTTTTTTTTTTCGGATGAAAATGTGTGATACTTTTCTTAGTTTAGTTCCAAACATAGGTTTTGGGTGCTCGTTAGATTCGCCTAATAAAGGGTTCTAACGAGTACTCGCAACCTGTGTCTTGGAGCAGAAAAATTAAAATAAAACTTACCCCCGTTTACCCAAATTTCTCTATATAAAGTGCGATTTAGAGTTTTTCTGTGTTTTTATTTTACGGTCCTTTCAATATTATTTCGTTTATTTTGAGCCGATCGCTGTTGTTTCCAGTTTCCCCGTGTCGCGGGTCGTCAGCTGGTGGGGTCCCAGGGAACGAATCCATTCTGGCACTACACCGTAGCCGTTCGGTGGTATGCCCATTCCACATTGCCGGTGGATGGGGAGACCATCGCTCGGCTCCAACCCCAAGAGCCGATCGTTAAACAGAGGTGGACGACAACCGGAATACCCGGAGAAAAACCGCCTGACCTTCCGTCGCGGAATTTGGCGTCACACTTTTGGACCGAGCGACGCGCGAACTGGGATTGAGAGAGGTGTTCGTTAAACGGACTTGTTCACATGATGATTTGAGGCATCCCTTTCCGATGAAACCCAGCCTTGCCCCCAAATGACTTAACTATTGGCAGCACGTAAGACGCACACACAATAACGCAAGAAGGCTCAGGTCTCATTCATCACGGGAACAAGTCCGTGAAATAAACAACCCCTTATACCCCACTTTATATAGAGAAATCTGGGTTTACAGGAGTATTCATTATTTTTCTTATTTTTGCTCCAAGACATAGGTTGTGGGTACTCATTGCTCCAAGACGTAGGTTGTGGGTACTCGTTAGAAACGCATCGACGAGGTTTACTGTGTTTACTGTACTAATAAGGAAAATATCATCAATTTTTATCAGAAAAAAATGCCATTTTGGAGATGTGAAAAAATGCACCATGTCGCACGGATATGTTATCGTATTGAAAACCACTTTGGTATGGGTTGAGAAATGAAGACCCGAAGTAAGATTCAAATGAAATTACGATATAAATGAGATCCCACGGACAATGCACAAGGTATGATTTATACAAAGTAAATATAATACAGAAATTGTCAGAGTGAAAATAATCATTTATGTAATGGTTTGCTATTTCGTGGAAATTGTCGACTTTATTATCATTATAGATGAAAGAGTTTTATTAAACTTTAGCGTACTTTAGTATATGCCTAGTGTTTACCTAAGTAAAATTACCAATTTCAACAAGTTTATTCAAAGAAACGAAACTGAAAGAACTATAATGTCAGCTGTGGTTCTGCTCCTGTCCTTATTTGGGGCAAAACATAAAAGCATGCCTTCACCACACATGGAAGCAACGATCACGCATGTCGGAAACACCTATATGCCAGAAAATACTCTTCAGGTTGAGACATACAGAGTAAAAGTATAAGCTTCCAAATGAGTGCTTATACCAGCACGAATGGTTAAGGCCAACGGATATACTTGGTATTTTTTACCATTTTTAAACGGATTCAACTTTCTGGACTGAATGTTTGCTTTCTCGTATACTTAGTCGCTCAACAATGGGGTCTAACATTAAAGAAAAGTATTTACGCAAATTCTTTCCTTTAAAATTACAGTCCTGTCAATAAGAGAAACTAGGACATTTCGAAAGAGATGCCTTACATAAAGGTGTAACAGTCCTCCTTAAGTTATAGAGTCCACTTTTGTCATTGTTCAACCCATTTAAAGGGTATTACAGTCGATTTACAGCAAAATCTACAAAAAAAAGAAAAAAAAAGTACACAGAGTGGCATTGTGGATTCCAAAAAGCATTCCATTTTTTCCCAGTTACAATAAAATGTATCGTGGAATTAAAATATATACATTGTTATCTTTATATATGTATTTCAGCTTTGTATCTACTTGTTCATGTAAGTATTAAACTTAGATTAAACATATTTATTATTTTATACAATACATGGCAATTTTTCTGATAACCTTTTCGTTCATTTTGAAAGATTTTTTTTTTTTGAAAACTTGTTTTTTACTATTAAATATTTATTTCTAAACAAGATCATATAGACAAATATATCATAAAAGTGAAGGTATAATCAAATGGCATATCAAAAAGCAATACATATATATATATATATATATTTCTCTGCTGTCTGGCCTTTAGACATGATTATATATTGTGCAACGAGGTGTTTCGGGAAATACATGTACCTATTGAGCTTTTGAAAAAAAAACACACACACATAAAATATAAAAGTATTAATAAAGATAAATAAAAAAACGAAATAGGAAAAACTTGTTACGAGAGAGAACTGTCTTAAAAACGAAGAACCTCAAATACAATAGATAGATAAATATAATTTTGATTGTTCGCTGTCTTCACGTTGTGTTCGATTATATGTACCTATATAATAAGTGTTTCAAACTCTACCCATTTATTTTCAAACTGGACAGTTTTGTCTCCTATAAAATATATTTCTTTTTTCTATCTTAAGCCTCTGCTCCAAGTACAATTTGAATTGTATGAAAAATACCGTTTTCTTTTGGCATTTGTTCTTAAATATAAAAAACTTCCAAGTAATATGATAAATAAAATATCTTTGTTTTTTGGTTTTGATACTGAAGAAACAATTCCAAATGTTATGTATTGTAAAGTGAATGTGAATTTTATGTTACATAGCTATTGAGAAACGTTGACACGCCTGGTCAAAACTTTTGTACATGGATGCTTTCCCAAAACAAATGATTTAGTGTTTGGGTGTGCATTGAACAAAAGTCACTCAGAGATGAATCTTCAATATTGCATTTAAACAGAAACGTACTTGTGGGTATTATTCGCAACAAGTGTTTGTGATGGAAATTTTGTAGCATAATATCTTTTGTAGAATCACCTAATGCAGTGTTTTTTTTTTTCCAGTTTAGATTATCTTCCCCGATTTGTTCTGTTCGGAACTTGAATAATCAAAGTTTGTTGCATCGGTGTATCGATATTTTGGGTTTTTGATATTTGCTTTCCATCTATTTGGAATGATATCAAACGGATGAAACGCTTTCGCTTCGTCATTGTATATTTCTTTTATATTCTTGATGCCGTTAATATACCAATTTATATATAAAATTGTAGTCTCACCAGACCGAATATAGACATCATTCTATATAATTTTATTATTTCTATAACTTAAAGTGGTGAGGTGCACAATTGACCCATGCTTTTAAAATGTCTTTATAAAACTTATTTTTCTGAGCTTAATGATCGTTACGGCCCCCGCCCATAGGGGCTTGAAGAAATATATGGGCTGCATGATGCTTCCACGCAGAGCTGAATCCGGCCTGCACACTAGTACTGGTAAACCGCTTAGAGGAACTAAGCCTGTGCAGGAACCGCGGTGCGAGGCGGACCGTCCATGCTAATAAACCCTATTGGTTTCATTGGGCGACAGGGCTTGAGATGTCATTTCATCTCAATGTCGGGTAAAAGTCCCACAAAATTGGGAGCAACGTCTCCAAAATGACATTTACAGTGTTGACGAGGACGTTTAACCTCAAATCAAACAAACAAAACAAACAAATGATCGTTATCATTTTCTAAAATGTTACATTCAAAAAGCAGGCCACCACCAAAGCGTCTCGGTTTACTTAATAAATTTGAGTAAGCATTCCTTTATTTTCAGATTCCAATATTCGTTTATCAAACTCACTCCAGGTGATTTTAAAAATATTGGAATGTCTATCATTTTTAAAACAATGTTTTCATGTTCCACTGTTAGTATTTCTCTTTTTACACAGGCGGCTTGGTTCTATATGGTCGCTTTCCTGAAGAATGAAGCGGTACGGGGAATTCGGCAGCCAAACTGAGTGACTGAGCAGACCTTTTTAGGATCGCCCTGCTCACCCCCTTAGCATCGGGAAGGGTGCCCTAAACAATTGCCTGCTTCAAAAACCCTTAGCTGGTTAACCGCGATCCGCAGGAATCCCGTCTTGCGGTCGAACAAAAAAGAAGATAAAGGTCATACCTTTAAAATTTGGCGCATGGAATATGCGCACCTTAATGGACAGTGCTGGTTCAGACAGACCACAGCGTAGAACAGCTGTAGTTGGTAGAGAACTTAATCAGTACAAAGTCGAGATAGCAGCTCTTAGCGAGACTCGCCTTGCAGAGGAAGGGCAAATAAAAGAAGTTGGTGCTGGCTACACTTTCTTCTGGGGTGGACGCAAAAAGAAGAGCGACGGGAAGCAGGAGTAGGCTTCGCCATCAAATCACATCTTGTCAGCAAGCTCACAGGACTTCCAAAAGGCAGAAATGACCGCCTGCTGACGCTGAGACTATCCCTATCTGGTAAGAGGCATGCAGCTATTGTAAGTGCATATGCACCCACACTGACGAACCCAGATGAGGTCAAAGACAAGTTCAATGATGATTTGATTTCTGCTACACCCCTGGGAGACAAACTCATCATCCTGGGAAACTTCAATGCTAGAGACGGCACAGACCACCAATTCTTGGAATGAAGGGGTAGGAAAGTGCAATAGCAAAGGCCTCCTCCTTTTTAGGAAGTATGCAGATCATGAACTGCTGATCACCAGCACAGTCTTCCGTCTGCCGACCCGCAACAAGACATCATGGATGCAGCCTCGCTCCAAACACTGACACCTCATTGATTATGTCACAGTTAGAAGGATGGGCAGACAGGATGTCAGAATGACAAAGAGTGTGTGTGGTGCGTACTGCTGGACAGATCACAGACTTGTTGTCAGCAAAATCAATCTGCGTATCCAGCCTACACGGCGACCACAGGGCAATGAAGTGCCCAAGAAACTGAATGTCTCTAAGCTAAGAACCAGACAGCAAGCGGCAAGCCTTCACCCATGGCAGCTGCAGCAGACTAGATGCAATGGAATTCAGTACAGATGACCCTGAAGAGAACTGGAAAGTCTTCAGAGACAATGTTTACTCTTCAGCAATGGATTCCCTAGGTACATGGACTCCTTGAAGAGAAGCACCAAAAACACAGGGCATGCCTCAGTGATACCAGCTCAGTAACTAGCAAGGCGGCCTTTTCAGTTATATGCAACACAGTGTAAACAAGACTCAGAGACATCCAAGACCACTGGCTCAGCAACAAGGCTGATGAAATCCAGTCTATTGTAGACAGAAAGGATATGAAGAAGTTTTTTGATGCACTAAAGACTGTTTATGGTCCCCAGAGCTCAGGAACCACTCCTCTCTTTAGTGCAGATGGAACTAGCCTTCTAGAAGACTGACAAATAGGCTATCTTGAAAAGACGGGCCGTGCACTGTGATAATGTTCTTAATCGGCCATGCTCAATCAATGATGATGCAATCAACAGACTACCACAGGTTGAATGTAATCTGCTGCTTGACTAGTTCACAACCGTTACTGAAACAGTGAAAGCAAAAAAAAGTTCTGGCATCTGACAAGGCTCCAGGACTAGATGTAATACCTGCTGAGATTGTCAAAGCAGGAGGTACTCCAGTTGCAAAGAAGTTGACAGAGTTACTTCAAAGTATGTGGAGAAAAAACATCCCCCAAGAATTCAAGGATGCGTCACTTATCCACCTATTCAAACGGAAATGGAATCCTCAGAAGGAAGGACAGAGGAACAGTTGACATGATCTTCACAGCAAGACAGCTGCAAGAGATATGCCAGGAACAGAACATTGACCTATACATGATCTTTGTTGGCCTCACCAAAGCATTTGACACAGTCAGTCGCGAGGGCCTTTGGAAGAGCATGTTGAAGTATGGATTTCTAACCAAGTTCATAGCAATGGTGAGTCAGTTCCACGGTGGTATGCTTACACGGGTCAAAAATGATGGTGAGTTTTCAGATCCATTCCCTGTGACAAACGGAGTCAAGCAAGGCTGTGTGTTAGTCCAAACACTGTATAGCATGATGTTTTCTGCCATGCTCACAGATGCTTTCCAGGGTGGTGACAATGGCATACCTAATAGATATCGCTTTGATGGAAGCTTTTCAATCTCAGAGGGTTGCAAGCCAAAACCAAGGTGCAGACAGAGGTGCTAGATGAGTTCCTCTTTGCCGATGACATGGTAAAAGGTGCTCTTACAGAAAAGATGCAAAAAGGTATAGATCAAGTATCCGACTCCTGTGATAGCTATGCTCTCACAAGCAGCATAAAAAAGACTGAAGGAGTCTATCAGCCAGCACCTGGTAAGCCTTACAAAGAGCCCACCATCACATTGAAAGGTCAAAGATTGCAAGTGGTAAACAAGTTCACCTACCTTGGGAGCACACTGTCAAAAGCCGTGCACATTGATGATGAAGTCAATGCCAGGATTGCTAAATCTAGTGCAGCATTTGGCCGACTACGTGGTAGTGTCTGGGATCGAAGTGGAATCAGACTTGACACAAAACCGAAAGTCTACAGAGCTGTAATGCTGCCAACACTATTGTATGCATGTGAAACATGGACAGTTTACCAACGGTACGCCAAACGACTGAATCCCTTCCATACTAGCTGTCTTAGAAAACTCTTTTAAGCATTTAAGCACTGCGTCTACCGTTACTTCATCTGTAAACGGTAGACGCTTCTCTGTAGTTAACATGTCTGATTTGACATGACAGTCTACAGATTTAATTTATCTAATTACTTGACGTGCTGCAAACTGTAATATGCAGTACGTCGGTCAAACTAACCGCATGCTTAAAACTAGATTGAACGAGCATTATCGTAGAATGAGTAAGCCTAAGAAAACTGACACTTTCTTGTACCGTCACTTTCGACGTACAGGTCATTCTGTAAATAACATTATTATACAACCAGTGGAAAAACTTTATTACGATGCAAATTCTACATCTAGATTCAAAATAATCAAAAGACATGAAGCTGAACTGAAATGGATTAAATTTTTACAGACCCCTTTTCCACTGGGATTTAATGACAACATTTATCACGAGGGTAATATTTCCAGAATGCCGGACTTTGATATTTTCTCACTCCTGGAATGTCGAAAACGCAGAACTAGATCTCACGGCACCAGGAAAAATGGTAACTTTAAACGCAAATCACGTGCGTTTAAACGAAACAATACTAGACTGAAGTGACTGTCAATTATATTATTAAATCATGGACGCCACTCTATGCTTTCATTTTTAAGTTCATTACCCGTTTCTGTTTTACGTCTTCTGGACACCGAGGCGAATAAATTCTACGATAGTTCTCATCAGTTATATGATGCGGCTCTCTTAACTAGAGGCTATACTCAGCATACTCTCCGTCCTTACATTGATTCTGAAATTAATCATAAACGTCATTTCTTCAAAATATCCTTCATTAATAAGGGTATGGATTTTATAGATTTGCCCAGTATCTTCCGTGAGAGATCGGTGCTTTCTTCCATTCCTGCTTATTTTCAAAATACTGAAACACCTATAATTTGCTATAAATATAACAAACCTGTTAGATCTATCATTTTTAATTTCAATAAACTTGTTTCAGATCTTGATATTGATACTAATACTCCTGATTCATGTGATTGTAAAAACTCAAAGTATTGCTATCCTGCTGCTGGTCATGTAATTACTGGCAATTTGAAAATTATTCCTGATTCTAGGATAAGGAATATAATTTCTAAAGGACCGAAATATCGGTTTCCTTCTAAAATTGATTTCAGTAAATGTAGAGATGAAATCGCTGCTTCCTTGAATGAATTCGGTAATCGATGGTGTAAGCGAGAGTATGTTGAGTATAAAGCCCTAAAGGACTGGAAACTTAGCATTTTAAGACTAGTGAATAAACGCATTTCTTTCTATTCTCAAAATACTAACTTATTACCTCCTAAGCCCAAGACGTCTTTACGTCATCTTAAACTAGGTATTCAAGAATTTCATAAGAAGTTTGTTTTGGCCCCTGCAGACAAGGCCGCTAACAACGTCGTCGTTGTGTGACGGCTCCACTATGTTAACACGCTTAAGCAGGAGCTTGGTGGTACTAAGGCCTATGAACTTCAGCCTTTGGCTGAAGAGAGAGCTATAGTAGATAAACATGTTTGTCTTTCAGCCACCAAGTTTGCTGTGTGTGTTAACGAAGGCCAAGACAAGCTTCCTACGCTATACTGGTTACCAAAACTTCATAAAAAACCTTACAAAGCACGGTTTATTGCAAATTCTAGTTCTTGCACTACCACTGAACTTTCTAAATTATTAACTTCCTGTCTTACTGCTATTAAAACGCATGTAATTAAATATTGTGATAAAGTCTTTGAAAGATCAGGAAGAAATCTGTTTTGGTCTATAAAAAATTCGAATGAGGTTTTAAATAAATTGAAATCTAGACAGTTTCGTGCTTCTAGTCTGTCTACCTACGATTTTTCCACTCTTTACACTACACTTCCTCATAATCTTATAAAAGAAAAGCTTAATGATTTAATTGAATGGGCTTTTCACAGAGAAGATTCTCTCTATCTTGCATGTAATGTCAGAAATGCATTTTTCACTTCTAAAGAGCATAAGAATTATACACTTTGGTCATGTCAGAAAGTGTGTGATGCCCTCACCTTTCTACTTGACAATATTTATATAAGATTCGGTACTAAGTTATTTAGACAAATTGTGGGTATTCCGATGGGTACTAATTGCGCACCTCTTGTGGCTGATCTGTTCTTGTATTGTTATGAAAGAGACTTCATTTTGTCGCTTTCCATTGATAACCAATCTGAAATTATTGAAGCTTTTAGCTCTACTTCTAGATATTTAGATGATTTATTAAATATTGATAATACCTATTTTGATGGTTTGATCAGTCAGATTTACCCCCTGGAACTTCAGTTAAATAAAGCAAATTCTTCTGATACCGAGGCCCCGTTTTTGGATTTACATCTATCTATTGTAGATGGATTTGTTTCGTGCAAAATTTATGATAAACGCGATGACTTTGATTTTGAGATTGTAAATTTTCCTTTTTTGGATGGCGATGTTCCTCGTGCGCCATCCTATGGCGTTTATATTTCGCAATTAATTCGATTTGCTAGAGTGTGTAGTCATGTAACTGACTTCAACACTCGTAATAAATTATTAACGGCTAAACTCCTTAATCAGGGTTATCGGTACCATAAACTACGCAAAGCCTTTTCAAAATTTTATAGACGCCATTCTGATTTAATTTCAAAATTCAATATTGGACTTAAATCTCTTCTGCAACAAGGTCTATCGGAACCCGAATTTTATGGTGACTTAGTATATAAATTCAGAAAAATATATAACCGCAATGACTTCAGCACCCAATTTCGTAAAATCATTTTTCGATATAAAAAGATTGGGTACAACATGGATATTATACGACAGACTGCATGCATGGTAGTTAACCCAATCACGGTTGGCAACTTTGCTTCCCTCTTTAATTGCACGCCGGTGGGTCAGGCCTCAGATTCTATGACGGCTCCAACGTAAAGGCTTATTGAAAATTAAAGAGATAATGTCGGTTGGTGCCTGATGCTCTGTCTCTGGTCGGGCTCATCGGAGTCTAACTGTTGGTTTTCTTTTGCTCCAGCATTTCAGTGGTTTCTTGCTGTCGAGTCCTCACCGTTGTCTCACCTCTGTGGTTCTTTGATTTGTGTTCACGGAGATGTTGCACTGATGAGTTAGGAGGCCTTCATGCAGACTGAACAAATTATTTGTCTAAATCGCGACGGAAGTAAGGGCGAGGATTGTGGCCACGTAAAATCGATTTAAGCCCCCCAGTGGAAATCTTCCACTGACCGTTCCAAGGCGGCACTTCTGTGGCGATTTTATTATGTTGTTGTTTGTTACTTACTGTGTGTATCACTTGTGTCTTTTAATTTTGGATGGCCATATGGCCATTTTGTGGGAAAGTAACTGTCCTTATGGCCTTCCTTTGTTTATGCTTCCATTATGGTCTGGTCGCTTAATGTTTGTGTTTCTTTCCCTTTGGTGTCTTTGATGGGTGGAGTAAGTTAATTGTTTCGATTCCTGATCTTTGTTTTACTTCTACTTTACCCCTGTAAACCCCAGTTTAACAATATAAAAGTGGGGTTCAAGGGAGTCAAAGTTATACAGTCGTGTTTTTCATGACAATTGGATTGTTCACGGAGATGTTGCACTGATGAGTTAGGAGGCCTTCATGCAGACTGAACAAATTATTTGTCTAAATCGCGACGGAAGTAAGGGCGAGGATTGTGGCCACGTAAAATCGATTTAAGCCCCCCAGTGGAAATCTTCCACTGACCGTTCCAAGGCGGCACTTCTGTGGCGATTTTATTATGTTGTTGTTTGTTACTTACTGTGTGTATCACTTGTGTCTTTTAATTTTGGATGGCCATATGGCCATTTTGTGGGAAAGTAACTGTCCGTATGGCCTTCCTTTGTTTAGGTTTCCATTATGGTCTGGTCGCTTAATGTTTGTATTTCTTTCCCTTTGGTGTCTTTTATGGATGGAGTAAGTTAATTGTATCAATTCCTGATCTTTGTTTTACTTCTACTCTTAAAGATTAAGTGGCAAGACAGGATTCCAGACACGGAAGTCCTGAACAGGGCAGGGATGCAAAGTGTACACACGCTCCTGAAATTAGCACAGTTAAGATGGACAGGCCATGTTACCAGAATGCCAAAATTCTCAATGGAGAACTAGAAATGGGCAAACGCATCCAAGGCGGTCAGAAGAAGCGCTACAGGGACACCCTCAAAGCCTCCCTCAGGGACTTCAACATTCTAACGGAGTCGTGGGAATAAATTGCACAGGACAGGACTAAGTTGCGAGGTCTCATCAAAAGAGGTGCCAATGAAAATGAGGTAAAAAGAATCCGTGAAGCGGAGTATAAACGTGCACAGCGAAAAGCCAGAGCTACGGCATCTCCAACAGAGCTGTCTTCTTCTAACCTCTGTTGTTGTATTTGCAACAGACAGTTTAAAGCTAGATGATGATGATGATGATTTCGTGTTTAACGACGCGTCAACCCTCTTTGTGGGTCATAAGCGTCAAACGGTTAATGGTTAAACGGCAAGAATAATTATGATGATATTAAAAGTAAAAAGTCAGAATGATAATGTATAAAAATCTGAAACAATTAAATCTTATGAAAAAGTCCAATTTCTTTTAAGAATAAAATAATATTATCAACAGGTACATCTCGAAACAGTTGTTGCAAAGTGTCAGCTTTGAAATATAAAATACGTGAGGGTGAAAAGTCAACACAGTCAATTAAGATATGTTTCACAGTGAATGGCTGATCACAACCTACACAAGAAGGCTGATCATCACCATTAAAAATATAAGAATGAGTAACTCTAGTATGGCCGATGCGCAGTCGTGTTAATACTACGTCCTCTTTTCTGGAAAACTGTGGAGGAGAGCATTTTGTACTAACGACAGGTTTAATGGCCCGGAGTTTGTTATTCATTGCACGGTCCCATTCGCCTTGCCATTCCGACAAGATGTATCTGTTGATAAATGGTTTAAAATTATTAAAAGGAATTTTAAAAACAGATGGATCAAGATTGAGCGATTCCTTTGCTTTCTTGTCAGCACATTCATTGCCGACAATGCCAATATGGCTCGGAAGCCAACAAAATAAGATTTGGTGTGTTTTAGAAATTTCATGATGCCTTTCGATCAATTTTTGAATTTGAGGATTTTTAGATGACGAATGGTCTAAAGCCTTAAGCACAGAAAGTGAATCAGAAAATATAATTGCTTTTTGAATTGTTGAAGAACTGATAAAATCTAAAGCTAGGTCTATTGCTTTGGCTTCAGCTGTAAAAATAGATGAACCATCTGGAAGGCGCATGGTTTTGTGCGTATCTTTAGAAACATACGCACAACCAACTTTATCTCCTTCTTTGGAACCATCAGTATAGACTTGCTGGTAATCATTGTAACGTGACTGCAGTACCTGAAAGTTTTGTTTGAGAAGTATTGGATTTGATTCGGATTTTTTGCCATCATGTAAGTCGAACAGAATAGAAGGTTTTTTAATACACCAAGATGGAACTTCGGCGGTTTCATGTTTTTGAATATTTTTAAGGTCGATACCTGAATTTTCTAGCAGTGGTAAAATACGTAATCCAAAAGGTTTGATTGCTGTGGGTTTTGTTTCATACTTATCTACAAATTGAGGTGGAAATGAAATTTTGGATGCCGGGTTAGCATACTGAAGAGAAAGTTTCTCTCTGCGCGAGGTTAAAGATGGTTCACCTGCTTCTACATAAATGCTTAATACGGGAGAAGTACGGAAGGCTCCCATGGCCAGACGAAGGCCTTGGTGATGGATAGTATCCAAGGATTTTAAATAGGACTTTCTGGCAGAACCATAAACAACAGACCCATAATCTAATTTAGATCTTATTAAAGACCGGTAAAGATGTAATAAAGTATACCGATCTGCTCCCCAACTTGTATGAGCTAAAACTTTCAAAAGATTCAAAGCTTTTAAGCATTTCGCTTTAAGATATTTAATATGGGGAATAAAAGATAACTTTTGATCAAATATGACCCCAAGAAATTTGGCTTCTTCAACAACAGGAATTTGTGATCCGTATAAAAACAGGGAAGGATGTTCGTGTTTCTTCCGTAGTTTACAAAAATGAACACACTGCGTTTTCGACTTGGAGAACTTGAAACCATTTTTATCAGTCCATTCTTCTATTCTTTTTAAATTTTGTTGTAACTTTCGTTCAATTGTTTTCATATTTTTTGAACGGTAACATATACAAAAATCATCAACATACAATGAACAATCAGTTTTGTCGTCCAAACATTGTACAATATTGTTTATTTTGATGTTAAATAGCGTAGTTGAAAGAATACTACCCTGTGGGACACCCTGTTCTTGATCATAGAAATCTGACACGGTAGACCCCACACGCACCTGAAACATGCGCTCCCCTAAAAAGCTTTCAATAAAACTGGGAAGTTTTCCTCTTAAGCCAATGTTATGTAGATCTTTCAATATTCCATAACGCCATGTTGTATCAT
This sequence comes from Lucinisca nassula, assembly GCA_963580285.1. NCBI lineage: Eukaryota > Metazoa > Mollusca > Bivalvia > Lucinida > Lucinidae > Lucinisca > Lucinisca nassula. The sequence goes on along the minus strand of OY757019.1, from coordinate 72,294,906 downwards.
ATGCTTTCTCCAAGTCGAAAAAGACAGCTACTACGTGTTCTTTGTTAATAAAAGCATCTCGTATAAATGTTTCTAGTCTTATTAAATTGTCATTGGTACTACGTTCCGAACGAAAGCCGGATTGATATTCTGAAATGAGGTTGTTGGACTCTAAGTACCAGACTAATCTCTTGTTTATCATTCTCTCCAATGTTTTACACAAACAACTTGTCAAAGCTATCGGACGATAATTTGTAGGTTCTGCATGATCTTTCCCTGATTTCGGAATTGGTACAACTGTAGCTACACGCCAGCTCTCAGGACAGACCCCCGTTTCCCAAATATTATTAAAGATATCTAAAAGTGTTGTAAGAGAACTTTTTGGCAGATGCTTAAGCATCTGATAATGAATTTCATCGGGGCCGGTTGCCGTATCATGTGATTTTTCAATGGCTTCAACGAGTTCGGATAAGTTAAAAGGTTTGTTGTATTCTTCGTGATTAAGTGATTTAAAGTTTAGATTTCTTTTCTCTTGGTCCTTTTTGAAATTTCTAAAAGTGTCAGAATAATTACGTGATGATGAATTTCTCAAGAATGTGTGCCCAAGAGTATCTGAAATATCTTTTTTTGTTGAAGCTATTGTGTCAAATTCAGTATTTAAATGTGTAAAACTAGAAGACTTTGTTTTTCCTGAAATTTTTCGTACCATATCCCAAACCTTTTTAATGGGGGTTTTATAGTTGTTTAAAGCTAGAATCGGTCTCATCAGCCATCTTAGAACATACAAATAGAAACATTTCTCAAATATGATTAGGATTTGGTCATTGTCAGTAATGACAGATGAAATATTATTATTTCTCCTTCTAATTGTCCATTTTACCATCTCATAGAAAGTTGTAGAGTATTTTTCGATTTGTTTGAATTTCTCTTCAGGTGGGTTGGGCAACGTAGATAGAGCTTAACTAGCTTGGGAAGAGCAAAGTTCCTTCTCTCTGTGACTGTTCCCATCAGAGTTAATTTTCTATGTTGCCATTGTTTTAAGCATGCTTCGAAGTTGTTAATCTTAAGGTGAAATATAATTCCTGTTAGTAGTAAATATCTTTCCGAATGACGAGGATTCGCCAGAACGTCATTCAAATTTAGGTATTGTCACTTTGAACCATTGATCCTATTCGTAAGACTTGACACTTTCTTGTATTAAGTTTTAAACATGATATGTAGCTAAAATTGTCCAGTACATCTGTTAGTTCTTCGAAAGATCTTATTAAGCCATCTAATATAAACGATGCATCATCTGCAAATAATGATTTTTAAATGTTTTTCTTACCAGGAGCATATCTTTTTTATCTTCTGATATTGAAATTTTATGGGATACTAATTCGATACAGGTTATAAACAGGTAAGGGGACACCCTTGACGGTTTCCGCGCTCAATCAAAAAAATGACCTGGTACCATTATTTGTTACGTAGCTTTTGGCATCTTTGTACAATAAATGTATCAAACGCAAAAAGTTTTCTCCAAAATGAAAGAGTTAAAGACAATTAAACATATAGTCATGATCAAGGCTATCAAATGCCTCTTGGAAATCCGAAAAAAATCAATCCCAGCTTGTTTTCTTCTTCGCATTTTCTATAATCTCAGACAAGAACAAGAATCTTATATTGTAGCCAATATATCTACCCTTTATAAATCCGGTCTGTGAACTGTCTTTTATAATTACTTGTTTTATACGGTTTACGATCACCTTTGTAGCGATTTTGTAATCCACTTAAGTAAACTAATGGGTCTCCAGTTTCTAGTATAGAAATGTCTTTGTTTTGATTTGGTATTAGGATGATTATGTCTCCCCCGATTTTTTTTTCGGAGAGACATATTGTTTTTCCCCGGGCGTCTGTCTGTCTGTCTGTCCGTCCGTCCGTCCGTCCGTCTGTCCCTCCGTCTGTCACACATTCGTGTCCGCTCTATAACTTAAAAACCGTTCGAGCTAACTTCACGAAACTTCGTGTAAATATTAATCAGCATTAGACGACGTGCAGTGCGCAAGAACTATAACTCTCGCATTCATACTTTTTGCATTATCTCGCTTGGAAGTTTGTCGGTATGTATATATGTATGGGCAAATAACCAGTCAATAACTTTCTTATTTTCAGATGGATTTTAAAATTACTTGGCAGAAATATTAACAACCGTGAGACGATGTGTGGTGCGCATGAGGCAGGTCGGTATCTCAAAGGTCAAGGTTATACTTAGAGATCAAAGGTAAAAAAGGTTTTTTTTTCGTGTTTGGTCAATAACTTTCTTATTTTGAGATGGATATTAAAATTACTTGGCAGTTATTAACAACCATGAGACGATGCGTGGTGCGCAAGAGGCAGGTCGGTATCTCAAAGGTCAAGGTCATACTTAGGGTAAAAAAGGGGCCTTTTTGTCGTGTTTGGTCTATAACTTTCTTGTTTTGAGATGGATTTTGAAATCACTTGGCAGAAATGTTAACCAATATAAGACGATGTGTTGGATGCATGACCAAGGTTGGTACCTCAAAGGTCAAGGTCATACTTAGAGGTCAAAGGTAAAAAAGGGGCCTTTTTCGGGTTTTGTCAATAACTTGCTTATTTTTAGATAGAATTTGAAGTTACTTGGCAAAAATGTTAACTATCATCTGACGATGTGTTGCATGCATGATTCCGTTTGGTACCTCAAAAGTCAAGGTCATACATAGAGGTCAAAGGTAAAAAAATGCCTTTTTTCTTGTTTGTTCAATAACTTTCTTATTTTTAGATGGATTTTGAAATTGCTTGGCAGAAATGTTAACCACTGTGAGATGATGTGTTGCATGCATGACCTACTTTGGTACTTCAAAGGTCAAGGTCATACATAGAGGTTAAATGTAAAAGGGGGGCCTTTTTTGTGTTCTGTCAATAACTTTCTTATTTTGAGATGGATTTTACAATTACTTGGCAGAAATGTTAACCACCATGAGACGATGTGTTGCGTGCATGACCCAAGTTGGTACCTCAAATATCAAGGTCGTACTAAGAGGTCAATAGACAAAAATAGACAAAAAATAACTTTCTTATTCCTGGATAGATTGTGAAATTACTTGGCAGAAATGTTAACCATCATGAGACAATGTGGTGCACGCTAGACCCAGGTCGGTACCTCCAAGATCAAGGTCATACTAAGAGGTCAGAGGTATAAAAAAGATTTTTTTTGTGTCCAGTCAATAACTTTTTTTTATTTCTGGATGGACTTTATAAAGTAACCATGCAGAAATGTTCACAGTCATTAGACCATGAGCCATGTGCAAGACCAAGGTCCATTCCCCCAATGTCAAGGTCATACCTAGAGGTCAAAGGTGAAAAAAGGGACAGTCAATAACTTCCTTATTCTTTGATGGATTATGAAATTACTTGGCAGAAATGTTAACCATCATGAGACGATGTGTTGTACTTCAAAGTTCAAGGCCATACTTAGAAGTCAAAGGTAAAAAAGGGCTTTTTTTGTGTACAGCCAATAACTTTTTTATTTCTCTTTGAACATGTTTAACGTTACTTTGCAGAAATGTTCATCTTCATTAGATGATGTGTTGCACACAAGACCCAGGTCAATACCTCCAATGTCAAGGTCATACTTAGAGGTCAAACACGGGGAAGACATCTGTGTTTTTGTAGAAAAACAAATTCTAGTTATACTTTGTTTTTGGAGTTCTGTTAAAGGCATTTATTCTTGTAACAGTAGGACATACTGTGTTCATAATTGTTTTATCAGAAAAGAAGATTTTTAAAGGTTTTCCCTGTATAAGTTCTATCAAAGGGTTATCCTTTGGAAGCAAGGAATACACCACAAAACTGGAAAATATGGAGTGTACATGTTTTCTGGACCAGACTAGCAAGTATCGCCCAATTAGGCCTCATCAGTGACCCTCAAGATATTTTAAAAAGTCCACAATGGAATCAATGATCCCAAAGGAAAAGAAAACACAAACTTCACTATGATGTAGGGCAGGGAGACTTTTTACGGCCGCCACACATTCCCACACATCAGCTGTAGTGACGTTAATATGTTCTATAAAAGGGTTATCCTTTGAAAGCAAGGAATACACCACAAAACTGGAAAATATGGAGTGTACATGTTTTCTGGGCCTGAATAGCTAGTTTCGGCCAATTAGGCCTCATCAGTGACCCTCAAGATATTTTTCAAAATTCCACAATGGAATCAGTGATCCCAAAGGACAAGAAAATACAATCTACACTATGATGTAGGGCAGGGAGACTTTTTACGGCCGCCACACATTCCCACACATCAGCTGTAGTGACGTTAAATATGTTCTATAAAAGGGTTATCCTTTGTAATCAAGGAATACACCACAAAACTGAAAGATATGGAGTGTACATGTTTTCTGGGCCAGACTAGCTAGTTTCGGCCAATTAGGCCTCATCAGTGACCCTCAAGATATTTTCAAAATTCCTAAATGGAATCAATGACTCCAAAGGACAAGAAAATACAAACAATAAGCCTATGTAAAACCAGTTGGGCCCTGGCGCGGGAACACTTTTGGCACCAGGGCTATAATTTGAACAACCTCAGTAGAGGTCCACTAGATGAAGCTTCAGGCCAAATATTAAAGACCCGGGCCTTCTGGTTTCAGACAAGACGATTTTTAAAGATTCTTCCTATATAAGCCTATGTAAAACTAGTGGGTCCCGGCGCGGGGCATTTTTGTCCCCAAGGCTATAATTTAAACAACAATCTTGGTACATGTCCATTAGATGAAGCTTCAGGCAAAATATCAAAGACCTGGGCATTCTGGTTTCAGACTAGAAGATTTTTAAAGGTTCTTCCTAGATAAGCCTGTGTAAAAATAGTGGGTCCCGGCGCGGGGGCATTTTTGGCCCGACGGCTATAATTTGAACAATCTTGGTAGAGGTCCATTAGATGAAGCTTAATATCAAATATCAAAGACCTGTACCTTCTGGTTTCAGACAAGAAAATTTTTAAAGGTTTTCCCTGTATAAGTCCATATCAAAACTAGTGGGCTATGGCGTGGGAGCATTTTTGGCGCCAGGGCTTTCATTTCAACAATCTCAGTAGAGGTTCACTAGATGAAGCTTCACGCCAAACATCAAATACCTGGGCCTTTTGATTTCAGACAAGAATATTTTAAAGGGTTTTTCCTTTATAAGTAGGCGTGAAACGATTCATTGAAATTGTATCATATCGCGATACTTTTGCTGACGATACGCATATCGTATCGTGGGACTAATATCGCGATACCTGACGATACGCCAAAAAGTACAATTTGGAAAGAAAATGACAGCTTTAACATATTTCAGGACCATTTTCATAACAGATTACAAAGCTCTTAATTGTTACTGAGCTACATTGATCACTTCTATTGCAAATATGGGCATCTTACAGAAGCTTTGTTACACAAGATCGAACCCTGAGATGGTTTTGAGACAGTTTGAAAATTTTCGAACTGTGATTTAAGCAAGAAAGTAGTATTCTGATACGTATCGTATCGTGAGGCAAGTATCGCAATACGAATCGTATCGTGGGGTAACTGTATCATTACAGCCCAGATATAAGCCTATGTAAAACTAATGGATCCTGGCGCGGGGACATTTTTGACCCAAAGGCCATCGTTTGAACAATATTGGTAGAGGTCTATAAGATGTAGCTTCATACCAAATACCTGGGCCTTCTGCTTTCTGACAAGAAGCTTTTTAAATGTTATCCCTGTATACGCCTGTGTGAAACCAGTTGGCCCCGGCGCGGGGGCATTTTTGGCCTCGGTACTATATTTTGAACAATCTTGGTAGAGGTCCACTAGATGAAGCCTCATGCCAAATATCAAAGACCTCGGCCTTCTGGTTTCAGACAAGTAGATTTTAAAGGTTTTACCTATATATGCCTAAGTGAAACCAGTGGGCCCCGGCGCGGGGGCATTCTTTGCCCCGGGACTATCTTTTGAAAAATCTTGGTAGAGGTCTACTAGATGAACTTTCATGCCAAATATCAAAGACCTGTGCCTTCTTTTTTCAGACAAGAAGATTTTTAAAGGTTTTCCCTATATACGCCTATATGAAACCAGTGGGCCCTGGCGCGGGGGGCATTTTTGTCCCCAGGAGTATATTTTGAAAAATCTTGGTAGAGGTCCACTAGATGAAGCTTCAGACAAAATATCGAAGACCTGGGCCTTCTGGTTTCAGACAAGCTATAATTAGATCATTACCACCAATCGTCACCAATACCACCATCATCACTACCACTGCTTTTATCATCACCACTGTCACTATTATCATCAACTCTTGTTGCTACGATTATAATTATCATCATTATTATGATATACATGTATATCCCAAGAGGCTTGTAGCTTGCTTACACTTAAAGGATCAAGATGCTTAAAGTTTTTTTGTAAAGAGAGAACAATGTATTAGAGTCTGTCCTCTAGAGCGAATAAAATTTTAAGAAACGCGTCACGAAGGCCGTAGTTTCTGGCATTTGATGCCATTAGGCGGGGAAACAGCAAATACTCTGAACATGCCGCACAGTTTGCGATCTGTTCAGGATCATCGCTGACCAATTATTAGTGACTTCGCGACGTGTTGATATATAGCATGAACAGGCTATTAAAGAAATCAGTTTTGAGATGAGATACACTTGGGGTATTCAGGCTGTTTAGCAGGTAGAGAACCAAGAGAGAGTAATCAATAACATAAGGATATGAGTTTGACAAGTCACGTCTATTTATTTACATAATTGATTTCTTCTTTTCGCGTTTGAGTTAATGAAACAATATATGTCAGTGTTTTCCTTTGATTTCTTTTAAAATTAAAGAAGGAATTTAAAACAATATTTTGTTGGAAACAATCTCAGTAAAAATATACTATCGCACATGTTCCCCTTACTGAGTCCCCTATTAAACATATCACTCTGCTCATAATCATCCCATAATCACGTAGATGTGATATATAAGTTCTGAATAGCTAGATCCTTTGGAAGCAAAGAATACACCAAATAAACGAAAATAGCAGACTCGGTTTTATTGAGTCTGTTCATGGCCAGTCCTGAAATGTGCTACACCGGCCACGCCCCCCAGCACCGGCTTAATCAGAACTTTATTTTCAAAATGATTCTAAATGAACTCCATGATTCCAAAGGACAAGAAAATATAATCTGCACTATGATGAATAAGCCTTTGATGTCCACTTTGGTCTGAAGGACGTGTTTATTGGCGACTTTAAGACGGGTCAGCATTTTTAAATTGGGAAAATGCATCTTATTATTTGTCTTACTGGCGACGGAAGTAAGGGCGAGGATTGTGGCCACGTTAAATCGATTTAAGCCCCCCCCACCCCCCCCCACACACACCAGTGGAATTCGTTTCAACTGACCGTTCCAAGGCGGTTCTTCTGTCGCGGTTCTTTGGGTGTTTGTGTCGCTTATATTATTTTATTTTGGATAGCCCTTTTGCCATTTTGTGGGAAAGTAACTGTCCTGTTGGCTTTCCGCTGTTGGTGTTTCCGTTGGGGTCTGTTGCTTCATGTTTGTATTTCTTTCCCTTTGGTGTCTCTGATTGGAGCTGTGGGTTAATTGTATCGATTCCTGATCATTGCCTCTACTTCTATTTAATTCGGGTTTGTGTCACATCAAATGTCTATGAAATAAAATGTATCTACAATACGTTTAATCTGATTTCTACATTACACTACCATTACTTTTGTCTACTTTCTCACTTAATACCGTTTTAAAATCTCCTCCTACTATGACTGAATTTTCCTAATTATTAATTATGTATTCCTCCAACGTTTTAAAAACTGTCGTATCGTCATCGTTGGGTCCATATATGTTTACCAACGTAAGTTCTTTATTATTTACATGAATTTCCAGAGCCTTAAGCCGACCTTCAATGATTTGTTTGTATGAGTAGTATTAATAATGTAGGTTTTGGCACAGAATTTATTCAGACGCACCCGCGCATCAACCCAGTGGGGCCCATCCCACCCCGTGGTGGGCCCACCGGGCGGGTTTCCCAGCGCAAACCAGCGAGTCCTATCATGTTTACCAAAAAGGTTGTGTCTTAAGGAAAATTAGGTTCGCCGCCGGGCGGGGTGTGTTTGTTTTAGAGAAATATAGTACTTAAAACATACAGCACAAAAATGAACAAGTGCCCTTGGATTCCTATGGGGAAGAGAGAACCCTGCAACAATAATTGCCGCGGAAAATTCTGTGGGCGACACAATAGTGTCAGTAAGAGGGTAGGAAGAACACAACCACTACTATGTACAAAGTGTGGAGTGTCGGTGAAAACACACCATCTACTTTGTATGCAATGTGGTGTTAAATCAGTTATTACCATAAATTATATAAACAAGAAGCGTAGGGTTCAAAAAGAGTTTAGACGACTATCTGTCATTTCTATCTAGTATGGTTAAAAAAGAGTTTAGATGGTTATATTCTATTTTATTTCCTATTAGAGAATTATTAGTATTTAGGTTAAGTCAAAGAAAAATGCTCAAGATATTCTAATGTATTTCCTATTAGAGAATTGTTAGTATATAGGTAAAGTTAAAGATGAGTAAACATGACTGAATAAAAAGAAAAATTGATAATACGATATCATGTATTTGGAAACGTTATTTAAATGTTAGCGTTATCTATTAACGTGATGGGGCGTAAAACGTTTCCTTGCGGTACGTCTTTACGTTACGTCGGTTACCAGGGATATAGGTTTCTGAATCGGTTTAAGAAAACGTCAAGGATAATAGTAGGGGCCAAAAGTCAGTTTATAATATCGGATTAAATTGAAATTTGCATACGAACTTGGTTTTCTGAAGTTATTTCCATAATCGGGAAATCGTACGAACCAAAACTGGTAGCAGAGCGAGGTTAAGACATTTAATCGTCGAAAATACGGAATGTACGGGAAAATGGCGTCGTTGGAGAATGGCATCAACGGAGATGATCTGCAGGAACATGGCGATCCAACAGGGACAGCCAGACATAGAAGCGGAATTGAAAAGGGGAAAATTTCGCGCTAAATCAGCATTCACTCGGAATAAAAACAAGGTATTTTTTTTAATTAAACAAGGTATTGTATTTAATTGATCAGCCGGAAAAAGCCTGAATATCGCGAAATTCAGGAGGCATGTAATAAAATGGACAGCGCTATGGAGAGCGCCATGGACGTGATGAAAAGACTGTCCGAAAATTACGGGAAAAATAAGCAAAATCAGCTGGAAAATAAAGTAATCCTTGAAATGGAGACGCTTGATAATGAATATTCGCAAACATACGCGATGGCGCAGCAGTTTATCCACGCAGAAAAGGAACAGACACGTTAAAATTCGGAAATTCTGTCAATTGATTTGTTGAACCGCATGAACAATTTCTGACCAGTCAGAGACCTACAGAAAGGACGGATACGCTTCACAAGAGGTAGGAACTATTGATAATTACCATAATGTCTGCAATTCGGGGCCATTAAACAGCAGCGAAAAACAAACGGAAGCACCGGCGAATACCAGAAAATGCCACGTTTTATGGAGCAGAACCAAAGCAAGCACAAATGCAGGACATTTCTTTGCCGAAAGAACAATGTCAAGGACTCTATCGCCCCTTAGTCAACAAAAGCAGCATGAACTCTAGTGCAGCACCGTTCGAGCCAACTGGTACATGTAATAGAAACACTTCCCCTGCCATTGGACAAGATTTATGGCGTCAGTTAAAACGTGTGCAGATACCTGTATTCACCGGCGACAAGAAAAAATATCAAAATTGGAAGTCATCTTTCCTCGCGTGCATCGACTCCGCACCTGCAACCGCCGAATACAAGTTACTGCAACTTCGGCAGTACGTTTCTGGGGACGCTCTTAAGGTCATCGACATCCCGGGACATTCTGCAGTAGCATATGAAGCGGCCAAGGAGCGCTTAGAACGAAAGTATGGTGGGAAGCGTAGGCAGATAGCGTTGTATCTGGAAGAGTTGGAGGACTTTCCACAGATAAGGCAAGGTCGCGCGAAGGATATTGAAGACTTTGCTGATCTTTTGGACATCGCCATGATCAACCTACAAGAGGCCGGCCAGCATCACGAGCTCGGTGTTGGGTCACTCTATGCAAAGCTACAGCGCAAGATACCCGAGGCAATGCTAGCAAGGTACCATCGCTGTGTGTTTGAGTACAGCAAAGAATAGTCAGTGCTATCATTACGGGAATGGATACTGCAAGAATCGGAATTCCAGACGATAGCCACAGAAGCAGTTCGCGGTTTGTCAGGTAAGGCTACTAAACCATCATCTCGACCAACACCTAGACAGGGGAACCAGCGAACATTTTTCAGTGGTGCCGATTCTGGTCATAATTCGAAAAAAAGTGCCATGCCTTGACTGCGGAAAGAATCATGGCATATGGAACTGTCCAGAATTTAAGCGAAGAAAGTTAACAGATAGATGGACTATTGCAAAACACAATCAGTTATGTTTTCGCTGTTTAGCTCAAGGTCACCAGGGTAAAACACGTCCTAGAAGTCGTCAGTGTGGCCAGGACGGATGTACCGACCTTCATCACAGGCTACTGCATAAGCCAGGATCCAGCAAACCAAAGCCGGTCAATTTGGGAAAACCATCGGGAGTAGTAGGTACCGGCACTATGGGATCGCAAGATAATTCATCGCGAGAAGTAGATACCGGCACAATAGGGCTGCAAAATCGGGACAGTAGCCTTACGGAGGGGAAACAGCAGACAACAATGGTTACTCAAAGCAACATCAGAGCAAACTTCATAGGACTTCTTACAGTTCCAGTCATCGTGAAAAATGGTGAACGATCATTGAAAATAAATGCATTGTTGGATGACGCCAGTACAAAGTCCTACATCAATGCTGACGTGGCAGCTGAGCTAGGGCTACAGGGAAGAACAGAAAAGAAAACGGTGAACGTATTAAATGGACAGGTGGAGACATTCGAGACTAAACCTATCAACGTTGAACTGACGAGTGTAGCCGGCAACGTTAGCACAAGGATTTCTGCATGTACAGTAGATAGAGTGACGGGTAACATGCCGGTTGTAAAATGGAACAAGGTCTGGGAGAAGTGGTCACACTTAAGAAACATCGACTTCCCGACTTCAGCCACGAGACCAATCGTCGACATGCTGTTGGGATTGAACTGCGCCGATCTGCTCTACGTCATACAGGAAGTGAGGGGCAAACCAGGAGAGCCTATCGCCAGGCTTACACCGTTAAGATGGACATGCATTGGGAATACCGGGTCCACTTCTCAAGAGGTATGTCACACAAATTTGGCCTACACATACTTTGTAAAAGATCAGGCTGAAATTGAGCAGATAAACTCAACGTTAAAACAGTTTTGGGAAATCGAAAATATCCAGTTATCATATGATGCACCGATAGTTCGCATTGAAGAGCAATTGGCTATGAAAAAGGTTGAAAGCACACTTTCATTCGAGAACCAGATGTACAGAGTTGGTATACCGTGGAAGTCCGATACACGTGCATTGCCAAATAATTATGAGATGGCTCTTAGAAGACTAGAAAACACTGAGAAACGACTAAAAAGGGCCCCGGATCTTGCAGAGGCATACAGCATGTGCATTGACCAGTACGTCCAGAAGGGTTACGTCACAAAAGTTCACAAGCCAGAGCGGTCAACTTCAAGGTGGTACCTCCCACACTTCCCGGTATTAAGGCCAGATAAAGACACTTCCAAGGTGAGAATTGTCTTTGACGCATCGGCAAGATACGAAGGTAATTCGCTAAATGACCTGATTCACCAAGGTCCAAAACTACAGCGGGAACTATTTGATGTTCTGTTGAGATTAAGACGAAAACCAGTTGCACTTGTATGCGATATTGCGGACATGTACCTGCGAATTGGTATAGCTCATGAAGACAAGCCTTTCCATCGATTCCTATGGAGGGGAATAGATCAAGATCGCCAGCCAGATACTTACCAGTTTGATCGGGTCGTGTTTGGAGTCAACTCTTCTCCGTTCCTAGCCCAGTTTGTCCTACAACACCACGCTAAGAAATTCACAGACAAATTTCCCCTGGCAGCTGAAACGGTACTACGGTCTACATACATGGCTGATTCGATGGATTCGGAAGAAAATGAAGATCAAGGGATAGAACTGCACAGGCAACTATCGGAATTGTTGACACAGGCCGGAATGCATGCGAGAAAATGGTTGTCTAACTCACCTCGAGTGTTGAGGAACATGCCTCTAGAGTATCGTAAGGCTGAAGTAGACCTAGACGCAGACTACTTACCAAGTACAAAGACACTAGGAGTGTGGTGGCGATCAGACCAAGATGTTTTTACATTCAGGGAAAATGCACCCAGTAGTGAGATGAGGTATACAAAACGAAACTTTCTGAAACAGATAGCCACACTCATTGATCCCATCGGTTTGTTGGCTCCATTCACCATAAGAGCCAAAATGCTGCTTCAACAAATTTGGATGGTCGGATTGGACTGGGAGGGAGAGCTAACTGAACCGTTAACCAACGCAGCGCGGGCCTGGTTCCGTGAACTACCGGAGCTAACATAGCTACGGATACCACGATGTCTGCTTGTAGGAGAAAGCAGATAGACAACGTTTCCATGCATACATTCGTTGACGCCTCTGAAGATGCTTTTGGAGCTGTTGCTTATGTAAGGTACAGATACCAATATGGGACTATCTCTACAAACATAGTGGCTGCTGAGACACGGGTCGCGCCTACCACAGCAACAAGTATCCCACGTCTAGAACTCATGGGCGCAGTTATTGGGGTCCGACTATCAACGAGAATAGCGAGGTTTTTGGATCTTCAGATGAATCAAGCTGTCTTATGGAAGGACAGTCAGAATGTCCGTTGGTGGATGAATGGGCATAGTCGAGACTTCAAACCATTTGTTGCTAACCGGGTGGGCGAAATTTAGACAACTCAAATCCAAAACAGTGGCGGTATATACCAACAAGTTTAAATCCAGCCGATATACTCAGCAGGTGAATGACAGCAACTGATCTTGAAAGTTGTGACAGGTGGTTGAAAGGGCCAGAGTTCCTGAGACAGCCAGAAGACGCTTGGCCGATAAAACTCGTCAGCGACAGGCATTCAGGATACGACGAGATGAAACGATCCGGAAGACAGAATGACAGCTTTAAATTCTTGTCTGGAACGAATCCCAGATCGGAGTCGGTATATATGACTGTCATAACAGTCGAAGATAATCTCCCGTTAGAACCACGCAACTACTCTAGCTTGCTTCGCCTGAAGAGAGAGTTGACATGGATAAACCGGTTCGTTGACAATAGTAGAGAGCCGAAAAAAAACAGGACATCCAGTGAACTGCTGAGTGACGAACTGAAACGAGCCGAAGTCCAGATTATTCACCATGCACAGGTCAAAGAGTTCACTAACGAATGGAATGCTCTCTCTCGCGGAAAACCATTACCATCAAACAGCAGGCTGTTAGGGCTCCAGCCAAAACTTGACGACGACGGGCTGATGCGGTCTGATGGTCGACTGAAACATGCAGAGTTTCTACCATATGACGTCAGGTTTCCAGTCATTCTGCCAAGAAGAAACTGGATAACTAAGCTTATCGTGAAGGATTACCATGAACGAGGAAACCATGCCACGGGAACGAACCAGACACTAGCAGCTTTATCCACTAGATACTGGCTACTTTCAGGACGCGAAGAAATACGAGAATGGGAGAAGGAATGCGCGGTATGCCGCCGACGGAAAGCGAAGCCGTGCTCGCAAATAATGGCACCATTGCCAACATCGAGATTGAAGCCATCTCTGCGAGCATTTGCCAGATCGGCAGTCGATTTCGCTGGCCCACTCATTACAATGCAAGGACGAGGGAAACGACGCGAAAAGAGATACCTCTGCCTGTTTACATGTCTCGCCACAAGAGCTGTTCACTTGGAGATGGCCTACGGACTGGACACGGATTCTTTCCTGAATGCGTTTTACAGGATGTCCAGCCGCAGGGGTTTACCAGAGAAACTGTTCTCAGACAACGGTACTAATTTCAAAGGGGCGGACGCAGAACTTAAAGCATTTGTCAGGGAGTTAGATGAGAACAAAATAAACCAGTCTACAGCCAACAAAGGAGTCAAATGGAACTTCAACCCACCACATTTCGGTGGTGTCCATGAAACTATGATTAAGGCAGCAAAACAGGCAATACAAGCGATGCTGGGTAAAGCAGATATCAACGACGAGGAACTCACAACAGCAATGATCTGAGCGGAGGGCCTGATAAACTCGAGGCCTCTGACGTACCAATCGGCGAAACCAGCAGACGACGTCCAATTGACCCCAAATCATTTTCTATACGGACAAGTCGGGGGTCAATTTGCACCAACCTCCTGCGATGAAACAGATTTCAATCCGAAGAAGCGTTGGCGCCGAATCCAGGAACTCGTGATCCACTTTTGGAGCAGATGGATGCGTGAATGGCTACCTGGTCTCAACGCACGGCAGAAGTGGTTCCAGACGCAGCGTGGCGTCCAGGTCGCTGACGTCATGTTGGTCTCACCGGACACATCGAGAGGGAACTGGCCGCTTGGACGGATACTCGAGGTCTATCCAGGACGAGACGGGCACGTGCGGGTTGTGAAGATCCAAGTCGGAGAGGTGACTTTAGTTAGACCAGTGCACAAAGCTATGTCCACTGCAGTTGGAACATTAACCATGACAAATGGACTATACCTGCTTAATTAAGTCTTAATTAAGTCTTTGATATTTTCATTAGATATACGTTTTCTTATTTAAATAGCTTTTAAGCTTCAAATAATGAATCGATTACATAAGAAGTAGGTGCGCGTTATAATTAGGTAGCTGAACGACTAGAAGCTAACATTTATTTAACCTGGCTCATCTTCAAAATGAATATCATTTTGAGGAGGGGAAAAAGAATAAAAGGAAAAATTGATAATACAATATCATGTATTTGGAAACGTTATTTAAATGTTAGCGTTATCTATTAACGTGATCGGGCGTAAAACCTATCCTTGCGGTACGTCTTTAAGTTACGTCGGTTACCAGGGATATAGGTTTCTGAATCGGTTTAAGAAAACGTCAAGGATAATAGTTTGGGCCAAAAGTCAGTTTATAATATCGGATTAAATTGAAATTTGCATACGAACTTGGTTTTCTTGAGTTATTTCCATAATCGGGAAATCCTACGAACCAATGGCTACTTTGTATAAAATTCATAGAGCAGTTACTGGCAGAAATACCTGATAATGATTCGACTCTCCATCATGTGGTTCAAAACATCTTGGATGAGCCTATCCCAGATTCTGTTAAAGGGCGCTTGTTAAAGCCCTTACAGCCTGAAAAATATCGACCTACCCCACCACCACGCACTTCTGTGAGCGTTGTCTTCATGGCTACACGAGAGAAGACTTGCTGGAGGCCCTCAAGCTTGAGTGCGAAGGCATCGGCCAGACGGCTGTCCGGGTGTAGATGCCAGAAGAGGGTAAGAACAAGCTCACCCTCCAGAACCACCACAAGCAGAACCAACCCCATTCGTCATCTACGCAGACTTTGAGGCTCTCACCACCAAGATCGAGCGCCCCGAACGCGATCCTACAAAAAGCAAAACCCAACGAACACAACAACATGTGGCTTGCAGCTACTCTTATATCGTGGTGCGGTGTGATGGAACAACGAAGCCGCCTGTCGAGTATCGCGGCCCAAATTCAGCAGAGCACTTCTTAAAATCACTCCAGGAGGAGGAGCGCGAGATTAAGAGCGTGCTAGCCAACCCTAAAAACATAAGGATGACACGAAAGGACTATCGGGCCCATAACAATACAGCGAAATGCTATATATGTGAAAAACCGCTAGACGGTGACTCTGTCCGCGACCACTGTCATATCACAGGTAAATATCGAGGGGCAGCTCACCACGCCTGCAACCTTAAGCTGAGGCTAAGCCCAAAGACCATCGTCATTCCCGTGGTGTTCCACAACCTCAGGGGGAACGATTCCCACCTGCTCATGCAGGCTATCTCGAAGGTCGAAGGCATCCCCAACAACACAAAAAAAATACATCTCCTTCCCTCTCGGGCAGCTCCGTTTCATCGATAGCGCCTAGTTCCTGTTAGCTTCCCTTGACAAGCTGGTGGCGGCAAACCAACCTGGAGCTTTCCAGATCACGTCCCACAACGAGCCAAACCAGCAGAGGCTCCAGCTCTTGACCCGGAAGGGTGTCTACCCCTACGAGTATATGGACTCCTGGGATCGATTCGCCGAGACCAAGCTCCCTCCGAAAGAGGCATTCTACAGCAAGCTCACCGACGAGCACATCAGCGACGACTCTACGCCCACGCACATAGAGTATGAGGGGTCTGTGGGTGTAAGACCCTGGGGGACTACCACGACCTCTACAATCGCACAGATGTTCTCCTGCTGGCAGATGTCTTTGGGGAATTCCTAAAGACATGCCTGACGCAGTATGGCTTAGACCCAGCACATTACTACACCAGCCCGGAGCATTCATGGGACGCCCTTCTTAAGAAGGCAGGAGTGGAGCTCGAGCTACTCATAGATTACGACCAACATCTATTCATCGAGAAGGGGATGCGTGTAGCTATCTCAATGGTCTAAAAGCGCTATGCCAAGGCCAACAATCCTCAGTTCGCGGATTATGACACAGAAAAACCTAGTAACCATATCTTATAGCTCGATGCGAACAATCTCTATGTTTGGGCTATGAGCT
The DNA here is from genome assembly GCA_963580285.1 of Lucinisca nassula. Lineage (NCBI taxonomy): Eukaryota > Metazoa > Mollusca > Bivalvia > Lucinida > Lucinidae > Lucinisca > Lucinisca nassula. The sequence continues at coordinate 72,278,177 of OY757019.1, read as the reverse complement.
AGGCATTTCCCATCAGAGACTTCCAGTTGGTCGATGCATGGGAATGCCAGCGACTCGCAGACAGTGAAGAGGGCTATATCCTAGAGGTAGATATGGAATATCCAGCAGAGCTGCACAAGGCACACAATACCTATCCGCTAGCACCAGAGCGTCAAGAGGGAGTGGATGTCGGAGTACCAGCGCGAACTTCTCGATGGAGCTTTGGGGGGGGGGGGGGGAGCACCTACAGAGGTTGAGAAGCTGGTACCCAACCTTCGCAACAAAGACCGTTACGTGCTCCACTATCGGAATCTCCAGCTATACAAGTCTCTGGGTATGCATCTGACCAAGATTCATCGTGCCCTCCGGTTCCAGCAGAGCCCCTGGATGGAGCCCTACATCCGGATGAATACTGAGCTCCGGAAGAAGGCCACCAGTGACTTGGAGAAGGATCTCTACAAGCTCATGAACAAGTCGGTCTTCGGCAAGACGATGGAGAACCTCTGCAGGCGTGTCGACGTCAAGCTGGTCCGCGCCAACGAGGAAGATAAACTCAGGGGTCTCATTGCCTGCCGACCCTTTGCCACAGCCAACATCTTCGTCGATGATCCTGCAGCAGTCCAGATGCATAAGAGCCGTCTAGTGCTCAATCCACATATTTACATAGGTATAAGCATTCTGGACCTTTCAAAGACCCTGCTTTACGATTTCTTTTACAACCGGCTCCAGAGGCAGTGCGGAGAACGCTGCCAGCTCCTCTACACAGACCCTGACAGCCTCCTCCTCGAAATCGAGACAGAGGATGTGTACGAGCACATTGCCAAGCACCAGGGCCTCTACGACACGTCCGACTTTCCGAAAGGCCACCCGCTGCACAGCACAGATAACAAGAAGGTTCTCGGAAAGATGAAGGACGACTGCGCCGGGCAGTCAATAGCCGAATATGTGGGCCTGTGGCAGAAGATGTACTCAATCCGCCTGGCATCTGGAAAGAACATCAAGAAGGCCAAGGGTGTGAGAAAAGCAACTGTCTAGAAGCGCATCAGGCATGAGCAGTTCATAGAGGCTCTCTTTGAGAAGCAAACCTTCCGCCATGGCATGGATGTTCTTAGGTCGGAGTGCCATCGCATCTACGGGCAGCATCTAAACAAGATGTCGCTGTCGCCCTTCGATTCCAAGCGTTGGATCGCAGAAAATGGGGTGGATACACTAGCTTATGGTTACAAAGATCTTTGTACATCAACTGCACCAGATGTTACGCAAGAAGAGATGGATGCATTCTTAGAGGAGCTGGGTCGGTCCATCTAAAGAATTATGAATTCATAGGAAGAACAATGGCTCCTAAGAAACATATATCCATGGAAGAATCCAAGAAATCAAATCCCTGTGTGGTAAGGTGCCAATAAGCAGGGTAAAGAAGCAATTTGGCATCCGATCTGCGAGGGTTCAGAAGCTATGGGAGGAGGCAACCTAAAGAGAGGAGGCAACCGAAAAAGAGTGGACAGCTGAAAGAGAGGAGGCAGCCGAAAGAGAGGAGACAACCGAAAGAACGGAGACTATCGTCGAAGATCTACGCATGTTACTACGCGATAGCATCGGCCAAGCCAAGTCGCGAGCGAAGTTCGCTACAGATGGGCCGACTGTCAAAGAATTCTAAATGTTGATAGGGAATAGTCTGAACCGACTCGAATCCAGTACAGAGAAGGTAACTATAATATTGATGGAGATAATGTGCCTCGGAAGAGGGAAGCAAGCAATAATGAAGATAAGATAATCCCTGAGAATATGGGAAAATCTATTAGAACCTTCTATACCCTACTGTATGACAACCTTAATCTACTCGAGTCTCGCACAGAGCAGGCCGCAGATTTGTTAGTAGATGTGTCTGCTGCTTTAGACGGAGAAGAGATAGAGCCGCCACAACCCTCGGTAGTAGAGCAAATGGTGGATACGGCTGAAAGATGGGTATACTTTACTCTGTCCATAGCAATTGTCTGTGGGGTGTTCGCCATATCAACGAAGTTAGTAACTACAGACCCCCACTCATCACCTCGAGTTCCGATTCAACCCCAACCACCATTGAAAGATGTAAACCAAACGCGACAACATCAGGCTGACCTGTTTCGAGTGCAACCGAAAAAGAAGAGCGGCTGTGCTCAGCGCTTGAGAACCCCATCCGGAGGAAGCTGAGTGTCCGGTGGCACAACAAGGAGTTCCTCGCGCACAAAGCCGCGCTGAGGTCCATGCTGAAAGTATTACACCACGGGCTCGTCGGGTTTGGTCACTGTGCGCTCGAGCTGGTGCACATCAAGGGGACCATATGGGATCAGTCGCTCGCCGGCGCCCCCTTTCAAGCTCGCCAGGCTGGTACAAATAGCGAACGCCGACACCGGAGGGGATTTTTGTCTCCTCGAGACCAACAGGACGGCCAGGAACTACAGATGAGGGCTTTTGTGTCATTGATCGCGCCCTTATGGCCTCAGAGGGCTTTTTGCCGGTCAGTCGGGTGACCTCGCCATTAAAGGCTGCCACAATGGCAGGCAACCTTTTCACCCACTCTGTAGACCTCTGACCAGAAGTGAGTCGCATCTCCTGAGCGTACTGGTGCCCAAAGAGCCGCTCAGCCAAGGTACGATTGAAGCGCTCAACAATGCCCTGGTCCCGATGAATGTCAACCCGACCTCGCCGAACCTGGACAGAGTGCTTTGCCAACAGCTGGCTGACAGAGCGCATGAACTCACGGCCAGGGTCAACCTGGAGCAATGTGGGCCACCTCAACGGGCCTCGCCTGTAGATGCGAGACAAAGCTTCAGCAACCTCTTTGGCTTCTTTAGTGGTCAGAGGCTCAGCTTCTTTGTAGCGTGAGGCTACATCAACCACGGTAAGGGCGTATTTGTATGTGCGCCTGCGAACACGGTCGTGCGGCAGAAAGAGCAGGTCAGCTTGATGGACCTCGTTCGGCGTGGTAATGTCGAAGTTTGGTCGTGGAATGTGCCGCGGGGCGGCGAGGTAGATCTGCCAGATGGCCTGCTTCTTCAACCTAGCTCGGGCCACATCTTCTGAGGTCTTAGCCAAGAAGCCAGCTTCTTTATGGCCTCAAGACCCCTCCAGTAACCCTTAGGGCTATAATAAATATCCGCAAGGCGGATGGACAACTTCCGATCCATGTATTTATTGCTTTGTTAGCATTGCTATCGTTGCTCTGCAACGGGTAAGTCTCTAACGGAAACATTAAGCTCGCCAGCAAGAAATATTCATGTTGAAGCGCCACTGTGACCAGCTCTTCCAACAGCTTGGTACGGGCCGTCATTAACGCCTCGTCTTTCGCATGTTGAAACAACTTGTTTTTTTCCTCCTCTGAAAAACCAACAGTCCCTTTTTGACGTCCACGAATTTCTTCTTTCAATGTCACACAGAATCAGGCGAATTCTGTTTCAGATATCTGGTCATCGTTCAGGGCGACTGAAATGCGGTCGGCGAGTGATTTCAGTTTTGACTCAATCAAGATACGAATCTCGTCGTGTTTTTTGGCTTTTGTTTGGAGTTTTCGTCCAATACATTTCCAGCCGACCCCCAGCAACCCACACACAATAGCCCCAGCTCTAAGGCCAATGACGACAGGCGTCGCGATGATAGTTGACAAGAGCCCGACGCCAGAAGCAGCGAGCCCTACGCTAGTCGCAGTAAGCGCGGTATCAATCCGTTCAACAACATTAGTCCCACGTCTGTATTTCTTGTACAGCGAGGCTCTGAAGTCTCGTTCTTTTTCGAGGCGGAATTTGACCACGGCCCCGTGCTGAAGGCGGTGTTGATCTCCAGCATCGAGTGGTGGATAGAGAGTCATAGTACTAATATGATATAGCCTTTCGCTCTAAATGAATATTACTAGGGTGTAAATCTCTGAAGTCGGTGATTATCTACTGTTCTGGGTAGAAGCCCATCGTGTATTACCCCTCGAGCTGGGTGGGTTTAAATAGACTACTGGCTAATAATGACTATAGCTTGGTCTGCTGTGAGCGCACCGGGCGTAAATCGCAGCCTTTTGAGAGACACTGGGCTTATAAAAATATTATGTAGGTCTAAAAGACGGTATTCAAATTGGTGGTGGATTCCTTCAAGAGTGAACTGCACTCGAGGCGTTTCTTGTACGTGTATATAAATCCCAACTTCTTTAATAGCATTTGCTTGACTCCACTTGAGCTTGAAGCCGGGTAACACATCAACAAAGTCGTATGGTCTATCTCCGATAATTAGATCAAGGATGATCGATGATGTTGGCAAGTCCATACCAATGATTCCCGCTGGGGGGGGGGGGGGGGTTCGAAGACTATTTTCAGGATTCCCTACCGGTCGTTGCTTGTCTTTAGCACGCTATCTTCGGAAACGATAATGTTCTTCGTCCCGGAGATATACGAGCACAGTCGAGTGCCACTATTAACTACCTTCCTAACTTTGTGCTGCTTTCAAGTCACAACATACGGAGACGAAATTTGTATGTCAATAAGCCACACTGTTTGTTGGACGGGATCCGCAAAAAGCAACCCACTTGCTCCCAGTGAAGGCCAGCGTATGAACTCGCTTTGGAACGGCAAGTGAGGTATCTATGTCGCTGAGATCACTGAATTTCAATGAGCCCGCTTGGGCGACCTCTTTTCTTTTGCAGACCCCACCATATAGCTGGGAGGCACACAAATGATCTTCTTTTCCGTCCTTACCGAACCCCTCAGTATCACCAAGATCAGCCAAAGCCACCACAGGGCATTTTCTGATCCCACCGGGGCCGCTTGCGTCAACCATTCCTTATATGAAGGGTAGCGCTCATATACTCGAATGACAACATCACCCCGTTGGTATCTCTAAGTGAGATAGTTAGCTGTGAAACAGGCCCTGAAGACAACCTCTTGCACTGTAAGACAGGAAATGATTTAGTTCTACCAGATCCACACTTTTCGTTCTCGACGGGGACATATCTGAGCAGTGAAGAGGGGCGACCGTTATGCAGATTGTCTGAAGTACTTAATTCAGCAAGATGAAAGTAGACCTCACGATGGACGGCCAGCTTGTGTGGCCCATTTGCAGTGAACGTCTTGGTGCGGCCTCCTTCCAAGTTATGGCCATTGTTATTGATCAGCGCCGAGAGACGGGGCCTGGAAATGTTGTGGGAAAATCCTAAGAGATTAGCTTATTCGTGATTCATTTTTATAACTTCTCCGGGCTTTACCGTTAATTGCAGTAGACCAGAGGGTTCATCTAGAGTAAGTTCGGCGTTCAACCGCTGAAACACCTTTTCGTTCAACTCACAGACGTTATAATACCTCTCAGATATTGTTTTTTTTTTCAGTATTTTTATTTGAGACCTTATTGTTCCTTTTCGCCATGCATATGTTGTACCACCAGTGGTAATACGTCAACTCGCAGAGAGCAATCTCTCGCTCACCCGCAGACAGGGTCCTGGCAAGATTGATTGGTACATCATTTTGAACGTCAATGAGTGTGATGTACATAATAATAACATTATTAAGCACCAAATGGGTATGGATACAAAGGCGTTTACGTTTAATATCTCGGCAAAATATCAGGCAGGCGGCCATTTCAAATATAAGGAGTCAGCAGCGGGGCCGCCCACCCTAGTCATGATGGTGGACGACAAGGGAAGTCACTTCCTTGTCAAGTACCCGAACATCTTCGATTATCAAAACCATCCGCTTACTGGGGAAGTCACTAAGGCAAACAAAGCGTGGGACACCTGGCAACATTATCAAAACCCTCCGCTTACCGGGGACGTCACTAAGGCAAACAAGGCATGGGACAGCTGGCAGCACGCCCCCCTTCAGCTGGTGGCAGTGCCAGCTTCACTTTGCGGTTTGGTGCGCAACCGCCGGATGTGTTGTTTTATTCCCGGACCATCTCCAAGCGGAGGAGCCCCTTCTTGCCAGCCTGTATTGCTTTCATGTCTATTATACGATGAGGCGTCTGTTTGAGGAGCTAAAAGTCGCCCTCCCTGGGGACGAGTCCTATTCATGGTTCGATAACCAATATGACTCCAGGGCCTACAAGCGGCGTTGCGAGGAGTTCGCCGTTTCGCCTTCTTCAGATTGGAGGCAAAAGCAGGACTACGGTTGTCAAGGCCTCGGATCTTTTAGTACCTTCATGACACCTTCGGGGAAATACCGCAGTGATCACAGCTCCGGTGGCCCCTTCTTTCACCCGAAGGATGCAATACGCCATAATGTGGATATTTCAAAGGCGTGATCGATGTTCATTCTAGATAAATCAGAAGGGTTCAGGCAAGCGGTGGTCGAACGCCTCAACGACTCGATTCGGACATACGTTTGGGTAATCTTGGGAGCGCAAGCTCAGACCCGTTCCAACATTCTCAAAGTCGGGACAGGGTTTGACGCCCAAAAGCAGTTTAAGGCGAATCTCGAAGACGCCATCACCTCACCCGTCGACATCCCAAGCAGCATCGATCGCTATCAAAAGACGTTGCAATATGCATCCACACCACTGGATTACATCTGCGGGAGACCGCTCTAGTTGATGCCGAGCGACATGGCACTCCATCCCGGCAATGTCTAAGGTTATAATAACCAAATCCAAATAGCGGGGTCAGACGCTGTCATCGGCCACAACCCAGAAATAAACAAGGCAGCACTGATCAATCCTGCCTCTGAAAGCGATAGGACATTCCAGGGGAAAACTGCCTCACCAGCAGGAACCGATCCGCAGACCCGTAGGGTCTTCGCAGGGCCACCACCCGAAGTGTCGCCTACGTCTGCCGCGGTTGCTCCGCCAGCAGACTGGAAATCCGGTCTCGACCATGAAGAAGAAAAAACAGCTCTCATAGTCGCAGAGATTGCACTCGGCCTAGTGGAGCTTTGGTTTATCACGGGGTGATATGCGCGGTCTCGCAAGCCAGTCCCTTGCAGCCAAGAGAAGAAGGGCCCCCAAGCCGATGACCAAGGCCCATAAATTATCTGCGAGCCATAAAGCGGCCTTCCCTAGCGTGCTCAAGAGCCAAAAGACGATGGACCCGATGATTCCTGGCAGGGCAGCCGCGGCCTGCCGGCCAAATTGGCCAGGGCACGTCCGAGGGACTGTAGGTGCTTTTTTACCCACTCCTTATCCCCGCCCCTACCGGATGGTTGGGAGCCGGAGCCGGTACACTCCCGCCGCCGGTGGCGCAAGCACTAGGGTCGAGATTGCTATCCCAACCGCTGTAAGGATGCTCACGATCATTATCCCCTGTTCGCGGAAGAGTGCCCGTATTCGCTCAGCCAGCGTCTTGTCTTCATGAAGGAGCCGCCTGAATGTCTCACGGATTTTGTTAATCTGGGACCGGAGAGCTTCTCTGTTCGTAGAGAGGGTTTCGAGCCTCGACTGTCTTTCGATTTCGATGTCAGAGAGATCGCCATTCAGTTTTCTGATTCGGTCTTGAATCTCCTGCTGCAATTCGGGGTTGTCCGTTTCCGTTAGTTTCCACCGCTCCCTGGCCAAGTGTTTTTCGACTTGGGATTTTCCCTCGTCGACCTTTGACAGCTTCGCCAGGTTGTTCGCCAACTCATCTCGGGTTCGAGTCGTGGCCTTTTCCAGCCCAGCAAGCACTCTTTTGGCCTGGGTGACCCACGCGGTGCCGATAGGCTCATCCTAAATTGTCTTCAATGCGGTGTCGACGTCTCCAATAACGTCGTGGGCTACGCCGGGGAGCTCTGTAATATCGACAGATTCAATGTTTTTTGGGAGGGTTTCCTCTGCTTTTTGGAGTGTATCCACAGCCTCTTTGTGGAGACGGGGCATATTCGATTTATATTCAGTGAGCCCCAGTGATTGTTGAATTGCATTTACACCCCCTGTTCCAGATTTCGAGGCCAGTGTGGACAGAGCCAGAAACCGGAATCCTCCCCGTGTCGCAGTGATAGGAATCTTTTCGTCGCCGGGTGTCCAGTAGAGTGTGTTACTATCGCTCACTTCATTGTAGAAAGTATCGACCAGACGCCTCTTCTGGTTAGAAAGTGCCGTCCTAACTCACCTCGGAGGTTCTGAAGATTGTTCCCGGCCGCGCGTAGTCCTTACTCGACGTCTGGTGGTGGGTCCATAACAGCGTCTGGCAGGTTGAACGTGTCATCATAAGGGTCGGGCCAGTCTTCAAACGTGGGGTTTTCAAAGTCAGCCATTGTTTCACAAGCACACATTTGAAGTTTGTCGCACATGTTTAAAACCGACTTTATTGAACGAAGTTGTCAACGAAGTTGACACCATGTCATCAAGAAAGTACGGACGAAAGCTTGACCCCTACCGATGCCTCTGCGAACCCCTTGGGGTGAAAGGGGTGAGGCAATCGGTGACGATAACTAACAATCCCAGCACGATCGGACCGAACCAACAGCTTCTGGTTCGGTTCCCCAACCAAACATGATGTCATCGTCCCCGGGACGGCGAGGTTGACCGTGATGATGCCAATCAGACCTTGGTTCAGAACCTAGGCCGCGCCCTTGTGAAAAAGACCGTCATTAAAATTTCGAGGAATGAGGTCTTCAGCATCGACGACAGTGACGTGTATCACTGCTACTACGATCTCTGGGGGACGGCTTCAGAGAGGAAAATGGCCAGTACCAAGGCATTGATACGTCGAACGAACGAAATATGAAGAGGATCCGAATCAATGCTGGGAACAAAGATGAGTCCTTCCTAGCGGACAAAGCCGTCGCCGATGCTTTCGGCAATGGCTTCTACATCCCACTTGACTTCGAGCTGCTCGAGAGCCACATGTCATTCTACCAGAGCGCGCTGGGCGACCGGCTCGAGTATGAGCTCACGTTCAACGACTACAACCGTGTGATCCAGGCCACAGGTAAAGGTGTCTCTTTCGACATTGGAAACATCTGTCTTGGGTATAAGATGGTCACCCTGCCAGAGCTGGCCCGAATGATCAACAACCAGTATAGAAGCCGCATTTCGATTCTGTATGACCGGATACTGCGGCACCGAAAATCGGCAAAGACAAGAGCGACACCCTCTGGAATATCAATCTTAACGTGCCCGCCTGTAGTATGAAGGGCATCCTGATGCTTTTTGAGGACTCGCAACAGCCCTTCGCTCGCGACACTGAGGCCTTCTGTAACCCGAAAATCGACAAGGTCGAGGTCACCATCGAGGGGATCCCCAACCAACTCTTCAGCCAAAGGATGCGCTCTTACCAGATGTTTGATGAAGCGAGGAAGCTCTTCCCAGCCAAGCGACACCCTAAAGTGGCAATGGTCGAAAAGACCTGGCGGGCCCTAGCCGACGTCAGCCTTGCAGAATACCTTACCAGCAAGTACGCGCTGTGGCTTGACCTCAGGACAATCGACGACGGCCGGCTCCACGGCTCCGGCAGACGGATAAAGAAAGACAGCGAAGGTGTGATCATCCAGAGAACGAAAAAAGCTGAGGGGGCTGGCGCATTGAACATCTACCTCTACGTCATCATGTATGCACAGCTTAACATCGAAGATGGCCGGTTCGTCTCAGCGGTTTATTAATCTCCCTCCGAAGATAAATTAATTGAGTTCCTACCGCGCATGGCCCATTCGGCGACACTCAGCGGGCAGACAGGATTCGGAAAAGCCGTTTTTACCCTCGATCTGCTCGAAGGCCCCTACCGGGGGTTATTTCAGCATCTAGTGGTTCTGTGTCCCACCATACGGTACAACAGGACGTATCAGCAGCGCCCCTGGATCTGGACGGACCCTGAGATTTACGTTCTAGACTCCGGTGAGCGCCTTCACGATTACTTGCGAGCATTTTACCGGGTGTTCCAGGGCGAGCCGACACTGTACATCATAGACGACTGCAGCGCTAAGTGGGCTTTGACGAAGAAGAAAGACATGCTTTCAGAGCTGGCGTTCTCGGGCCGCCACGCGGAGCAGTCTGTCTGGGTCCTCACGCAGAAGAACAACTCCGTCTTGAAAGACTTGCGCGAGCAGACGCGCTGGGTCTGTTTGTGCCACTGCAAGGATCGTGACTCGTTTGCAGATTGCCTGCGTGAAAATGACGTGATCCCCGCACGAGGACGGGAGTTGGTGCGGCAGTAGCTAGCTGAGACTAAACACGCTAAGCTTCTGTTGAAGACTGATCAACCCGCTGATTGTATTATCATTACATGATATTGTAATTAATATTGCTTAGCCGTTGCGAAGCAGTTTTGAAGCAAGGCCAACAACGATGTGCTCAGTAGCGGCCGTAATCGCTGTACTTGATCTGCATGTGGCGCTGCTTTTCGCTGTCTTTCTGATCCTTTCTCGAGTGATCCAGATGTTCGCTGAGCATGTATGCGCACTCCATTTTAGACAGGTCCTCCGTTGTTGCAAAAGAATGGACTGTGACGAGCTGATAGACCAGATGCTTGACGACCCAGCGGCGCCACACACGGCTGCGTCGCATGTTGCAGAGCAACAAGCAAAGCCACGGAAAGATGACAGGGTGCAAGAATACCGAGAAAGGCTCGCTGCAACAGGAGCAGGAGAGTCGGTCAGGAAATACGGAATTGTGACTCACGGAAAGGCCTTGACCGTCGACCAGGTCGCGGAGCTAAGTGACTCTTAGGTCGAGAGGCTCTACGCCCGTTACTCCGCCCGATTAGGGGCAGACATATCAAAGACGATTTCGAACGCGTCTCTCGGACTGTATGCGGGACTGGTCGGGAAGTTCGTCCCGATCCCGGACCAACAAGGACTCATTCGCGATCTTGAAAGCGATCCGTTTCTAGGTAGCGCACTTCAAGGCGCTGCCAGCGAACTCCGCTATGGCATGTGGTTTGCTCCGCTCACCGCAACGTTAATCACTTTCAAGCATGCCAGATTTGAACATTACTGCCCCATCAGTTCAACATACAATGGTGATGGAGAATACGATGATGGATCAACAGTCGGACGCTGCAAGTCAGCGTCCTGCAGTTGCGACGCCACTGGCGGAGACATAGACGCAAAGAGTGACGAAGCCAAAAGACCCGAAAAAGGTTGCTGCCGGTCGTGCCGGGGCCGCTGCTCGAAAGGCCAAGCAAGAACGACTGCCCAAGGAGCTTCAGGAAACCAAAGAAAAACACCATGTCACGAATAACGATGGCGCCGCTAACGGTGTTGTTGCACAGCAACAGCAACATGTTGTTGCAGAGCAACAGCAACAACAGGAACAGCACGGACCAGAAGGACAAAAACCCTGGACACCATGGATCATCGGGGTTTGTCTTGCGGGTGGTATTGCTGTAGTTGCTCTGCAACATGTGAGCCTACCGCGGCGACAAGTCGCTTCGTTGCAGAGCAACAGCAACATGTTGCAAAGCAACAAAGACAAAAGTCGAATAGGAAGTTATCTGCTGCTGCGCAACAGGATAAGCCCCGGGGCGTGAAACCCGGCCAGATCCACTCTATATGGAGTGAAGTCCGTTGCGAACTATTGCGTAGCAACCATGACAACCCCGGCAACTGATGGTAAAATGCTTGTCAACGCGCTCTACCATAGCGCATCGCTGTGGGATACGCCCGGCTTGGCAAGATGGCGATGGGGGTAGCCCCCCGAAGCTAGACTTAACACCCAGTGATGTTGACGTCGCTCTCGCCATGGCAACCAAAGACATGCTAATTTAACAGGAGATTATACCTGCTGATATCATGAAGTAATCATGGAAAGTATTGCTATGCTCGTTGGCGGTGCCCTGGTGAACGCCCTGGCTGTTTCGGGATCGAACTACTTGTTCTCCAGTTTTAAGAGCTCTGGCGTCGACGAAGAGCGCAAGCGTCACGATAAAGCAGTCGTACAGTTACAGGCTGCACAGGCAGAATGGTCTCGAAAACGTACCGAGCGTATTGATTTCATCACTGAGGAACTCCGCCGCCAGGGGCACGCCGTTCGAACCTTCAAAGAGGTCGATGACGCCATGCGCCTGTATGCGCAGGTCACCGGGAAAAATGTCAGCCTTGCTGACCTGGGGCCCGAACCCCAGCTCTCCGACTTTTACCAACTGAGTGACGACCAGAAAGAACGCGAGATTGCCTTCATCATCCTGGGGATGGCTGCTACCGGCTTTGTGGCCTACAAACTCACCTAGACAAATGCGCAGACCAACTCTCTAGGAAGTGGGGTTTTAGTCACTGTTTCCGACTAAAAAAATAAAAAAGTCGTCTCTCCAGAGATTCGAACTCACGCCAAAAACAGCAAAACTTCCCTTCGGGAGCTTGGTGTGTGGGTGTGAATTCGGGTTTAACGTCGCTTTCAACAATTTTTCAGTCATATCAATACGATGTCTGGTTGCGACAGGGAGCTCAATGCTCACTTTTATAGTGCTGCCTCACTGAAGTATCATGTCCCAGACACATTTCATGATACGCACCCAGTCACATTATCCTGACACTGGGTCGACCAGTCCTAGCTTTACCCCGTAAATCTGAGTTACAAGCGAGAAGCAGCTAGTACCATTTTTAACGACTTTGTTATGTTGCGGCCCGGGATCGAATCCGTGACCTCCCGTTCCCCGGAGCGGACACTCTACCAACTGAGCTATCGGGGCCGGTTTCGGGAGCCTGGTTTTTTTTGTTTGTTTGTTTGTTTCGGATGCATTTTTGTTTGTACCAGGCTCCTCCTTCTGTGTTTGGCATTCCCCTACATTCAGAACCTAACTGGGCGGATATTATTCGAAAGTTGTTAGATAACTTACTAGAGGAAGCTAGGGGGAGGGGAAGGCAGAGAGAAAATTTAGCGCTAGAGCTTATACACAGGGGTTGTCCCTCTTGGGACGAGAAATAAGTCATGTTTTAACAATGATAAGCTTTGATTTACGAAGTGTGTAATACAAAAAAAAAAAAAAAATTGATGATTGTTTTCTTTTTTTTTTTCTATGAAAAACAGAGACTGTTAGCAAAAGACTTCCTTACGTATAGCAATAAATAAAAAATGAATAATAAAAAAAAACTTCGAAATTGAAAAGATCGGTCGGCTCCTGTCGTAAATTGTTTCCGCTAGTGAATTTGACAGCCGACATATTTAGCTACATTTGTGTTTTATTATAACCCAGTCAGTCGTTTAATACACTGTATCGATTCTGTCTAAAATGCATGATTAAATAAGTGAATTTTCATTCATAATTTGAATGCGGAAGTGTCAGGATCAATTGTCGGATAATCAACACATACATACATATGAAGGTACACATTTATATTTCATTTTTTAGACTTTTATTTGTTTATTTGAGGTTTAACGTCCCCATCTACACTGTAAAAGTCATGTCAGAGACGTTGCTTCCATTTTGTGGGACTTTTACCCGATGAAATGACGTCTCAAGCCCTTTCGCCCGATGTCTAAGCGGTCTATCAGTACTCGTGTGGCCAGTTTCAATATTAGAAAATCTTTGAGCATTTTCTTTGACTTTACCTAAATACTATCAATTTTCTGATAGGAAATAACATAGAATATAACCATCTATACTCTTTTTAACCATACTAGATAGAAATGGCAGATAGTCGTCTAAACTCTTTTTGAACCCTTCGATTCTTGTTTATGTAATTTATGTTAATAACTGATTTAACACCACATTGCATACAACGTAGATGGTGTGTTTTCACCGACACTCCACACTTTGTACATAGTAGTGGTTGTGTTCTTCCTACCCTCTTACTGACACTATTGTGTCGCCCATAGAATTCTCCGCGGCAATTATTGTTGCAGGGTTCTCTCTTCCCCACAGGAATCCAAAGACACTTGTTCATTTTTGTGCTGTATGTTTTAAGTACTATTTTTCTCTAATACAAACACATCCCGCCCGGCGGCGGACCTAATTTGCCTTAAGACACAACTTTTTGGGTAAACATGATAGGACCCGCTGGTTTGCACTGGGCACCCCGCCCGGTGGGGCCCACCTGAGGGTTGGGCTGGGTCCCATCAGGTTGGTGCACGGGTGCGTCTGAATAAAATCAGTGCCAAAACCTACATTATTAATACTACTGTATGTGTTGTAGTCGAGATTGAATCTAGGCAAATTCCGGATCTGCCTAGGCAGACCTAGGCAGATCTGGAATCGGGTTAGTCCAGATTAGAATACTAATATGGTCTAGGCCAGATAAAAATCTAAATTTGGTCCAGGCAGATCCAGAATCGGTCTAGGCCAAACTATTTGTTAAAGTCATTTATTGTGACTGGATATTAATAATTATATATCGTAAATGTTTTATTTACTAATTCAGTAATTTTTGATGGTAGATAGATTCATGTCTTAGTGTGTGTAAAAATACCTCAAATATATTGTTTTTAGATTATGTTTTTAAAATAAATAAAATGGCTTATCTTAATAATTGAAATCAACACATTGCATTCATCTTCTGTTATTATTTGTATTGGGGACCGATTACCATTATCTGGGGCACAGATAATAAGGTGTGCAAGACGATAAAAATATTATAAGAACAAAAGATGGAAGTAAGTAATTTAACAGATACAGTAAAACGAAAATACCATAAATTTTTGTGATGAATATGAAAGACATTCTTTTATGAGACATAGTGATTGTATAATTTTTGAAAGATTTTACATTTTAAGTGAGCACAATACAGAGACTGCTTTCGCTTACTAGAAAATGATTCAGCCAGTGTGATGCTGATATAGTGCCGAGTCATGAGGTTCATATTTTAAGTATCTCTTTACTTTGGTATTATTTGTAGTAAAAATAAAAAAAAAACAAAAAAAAAAAAACAAATAGAAATTGTGGTGAAAAAATATTTAAACATATCCATCTTTGAGGATTCCCATTTGGTATAGGCAGATCCAGAATCTACCTAGCCAGATTGGAATTCTTATCTGGCCTAGTCAGATTCTGGATCTGCCTTCTAGACCAAATAAGAATTCTAATTTGGCCTAGGTATCTTCCGGATCTGCCTAGATTCCAATCTGGCCTATGTATGTATGTATGTATGTATGTATGTATGTATGTATGTATGTATGTGTGTGTTGTAACGGCGTCTGGCTATTCTCTGTTAGTCTATGTACAAATGTTCCCATTGTTGTTTAAATCTGTTTGAACAAAATGTCCTCAATCAGGCGGTACCCACGAGCTATATTTCGAGCAGAAATAAGAAAACTATCACTTTTTTCGTCTACAGTTTTCGTTTTAAGGTGGTAAAATTACAATGTATTTGTATATGAGTGTTTTCGTAATGTTAT
Source organism: Lucinisca nassula (assembly GCA_963580285.1). NCBI lineage: Eukaryota > Metazoa > Mollusca > Bivalvia > Lucinida > Lucinidae > Lucinisca > Lucinisca nassula. The sequence goes on along the minus strand of OY757019.1, from coordinate 72,263,012 downwards.
ATTATTTAACATTTTTAAATTTAGATGAAATGGAAGGCTTGGATACGCTCGTGAAAGTGCACAGTACAATGGACGTGGGAACAACAGTGTACAACTTGACGATTGGGAAAAAAACGCCAGTGAGGAAGAAGAGAGACCTCCTTCCGTACACATCTAAAGAGCATGATATCATTATGCTCACTAATTCCTCATATTATGGCTTGATGTTTGGTAAGTCTCTGTCTGTTAATACAGTGACTCTGAAATGACTTTTAACATCGTTAGTTCAGGTTCAATGGCTGATTCAAACTCGTTCTTGAGTCCACAGTGAATTCTTCCCGTACATCTTGATAAGAAATACGGTGAAGCTTCGATAACTCGAACACTGATAGTTCGTTTACCACGGCTAATTCGAACTCGTTCTTCAGTCCATAGTTAATTCTTCGCGTACCTCTAGATAAGAAATACGGTGAAACTTCAATAACTGGAACACGGATAGTTCTTAAACCACGGCTAATTCGAACTCGTTCTGGAGTCCCTTGACAATATTTCCCAAAGCTCAAGCTATCCATATATATATAGGATGGTATATAGATTTTTTTCTGAGGTTATCTTGAAAAGGTATGCTTTGTGCACTCATCAGAATCGCCTCAATGAGCCGATTCTAATGAGTACACACAACAGACAGACAACATACCTTTATTATATTGAAGCTCATAAAGATATCCTAATGTGATCCCCAGTATACCTCAGAACCTAGCACCTTGTGTAAAGTAGAAGTAAAACAAAGATCAGAAATCGATACAATTAACTTACTCCACTCATCAAAGACACCAAAGGGAAAGAAACACAAACATGAAGCGACGAGACCATAATGGAAACCTAAACAAAGAAAGGCCATAAGGACAGTTACTTTCCCACAAAATGGCCAAATGGACTATCCAAAATAAAAAGACACAAGTGATACGCACAGTAAGTAACAATCAACAACACAAATAAACCGCCACAGAAGAATCGCCTTGGAACGGTCAGTGGAAAGAATTCCACTGGGGGGCTTAAATCGATTTTACATGGCCATAATCCTCGCCCTTACCTCTGTCGCGGTATACACTTATTTTGTTTAGTCCGCATGAAGGCTTCCTAACTCATCAGTGTAGCATATCCGAGAACATACAAATCAAATCAAAGCGCCAAAGGCACTGAAATGACAGATTCTATGAGAAAATCATAACACTGTGAAAACTTACAGAAAGCCTTTCTAAAAAGATCTTAAACTTTAGAAAGGTAGTTCTGCAAATTCCAATATATGATATGTTTGGAGATGTCTATAGACCGGTGATATTATGAAACGCCATTCGATGTTTCAAATTTTTGAAAGAAAACTATTAACTTTTTCAAAACCAAACATTAAAAATTCAAGTTTAACAATGCTACTGTCCATAAGTAACAGGTTTTGTCTGGTCAGTTGTGGACATCTCTACCCAAAGGTATTCTATGGGAATGGGATCGGAGGAGAATGGCTGGCTAGTCCAGTACCCGAACTCCATTGGCTTGAAGTCATTTTTGAGTAAGAACAGCACTATGAGCCCGCTCGTAATCCTGCTGGATAAGATTATGAGCGTAAACAAAAAAATGAAACCATGTGAAGCCGAAGCACTTGATTGATGTAAGACTCGCTGTTCAATCCACGTCTCAGCTATGCTCTTGAATGTTCTTAATGACACTGCGTTGCGTTCGCTAACTAGATGCAATAGCTCGCCACACAATTACGCTTATTTCACCCGATATGTGATGCTCTATTACGCACGCGTCACCTCGGCATACCTTACACCTGTACGTCGAAACACCCGGAAACGACAATCGGCGTGATTCACGCTGAAGTGAGATTTGTCACTGAAACGCATATGTCAGTCGCTTAGACGCCAATTTACGTATTTCATGCACTAGCGTAAGTGTTCCGTACTGTGTCACCGCGTTAACTTTGGTCACGACAGGGACGTCTAGCTCTCAAACGTGCATCGCATTAGGGCGACGATCAGTGTCAGTGCTTATAAGTCGGTAGTTGAGACCCCTTGTTTATCTACAGGTACAGTGTAGCAGCTGCCGGCGAAAATCTGTTTCGCATATGCGTCCGACGGTTGAATCGATCTTGACGTGCTGACGTCGGTCTTCCGCTTCGTCGACGTCCACTAGCGTCTTCTGTAAATAGTAAGATGTCGCTCCAATAGACGATAGATCACACACATGTGGCACCCAAAATCAGAGTCAATGTCATCCGCTTTCCGACCAGCTTCTAAATGTCCAGGGACACGCTAACGATCCTTTAATGAAAAATGTTGCAATACGCTCTCACTTAATGCTTTTATGAGAACAAATTTCAGTTTCTTCTTTTCTAGGCACGGCCTTACATTACACATCAAAGGTTTGATCATGAACATGTGGTTTCTATCCGTACTGATGTGGAGGTGGTGCACTGGATCGACGTGGCCGGACTGGTAACCAGACGTCACGGCTGATTGATTTAACCTTTTTAGCTTAAGGGCATGGTGCCTAAGCATGTGTATAATCGTTTGATTTCAGAATCAAAGCACTGAGAGTGTTTGTTTGTTTTGTGGTTTAACGTCCCCGTCAACACTGTATAGGTCATTTGAGAGACGCTGCTTCCAACTTTGTGGCACTTTTACCCGACAATGAGATGAAATTACATCTCAAGCCCTGTCGCCCAATGAAACCAATAGGGTTTATAAGCATTGGCGGTCCGACTCTCACCGCTTTACCTGGGCATGCTTAGGTCATCTAAGCCGTTTACCAGTACTCGTGTGCGGTCGGATTTCAGCTCTGCGTTGAAACATCATGCAGCAAATCTATTTCTTCAAGCCCCGATGGGCGGGAGCCGGCACTGTGAGTGTGGAGTGTAGGTTGGAGTTATAGTCCTGGACTGAGATTTAAACTGTTTCATTTAACTCTGAAATTCGAAACAAATAGTGAAGATTTTGGTAAGAATATGCGTTCTGCAGCGTCTGATCTTGGTCTATCCTGTTTGCCAAGCTCACCCTATGATTCCAGGATAACCCTCTTCCGTCTTATGGAATACCCTGATCTCAATGCGGCTATTTTCTACAAGACAAAAAGTTATTCTGACCAGTCAGTGATAGTCATTAGCACTGAAGCGCATTTCTTATTAGCAACCTCGGGTCGAATGCCAAACAATAAACCAAAACATAGCCGCGTCGTTTTTACAGTGTTGGGTGCATGTAAGTGTTATCAGTAAAATCTGCACATGAATCAAATGTTGGATCTGGTAAACAATGTAAACTTACATCAAACGCCACAAAACACGGTGCTGATCTTGTTCTACATTTTTTGCATTAGTTACTTACATCTTAAGATTAAACGAATCAGTCCAAGTCCGCGTTCATGCTAGCCTGCATTTAGAGACAATTGGCATGAGTGTTGTCAGTGCTTTGGTTTATTCACTGCCTGTGGTTTCTGGGGTGCACTCTTCCATCACTGAAGTTGGACTTGTCCATTCTGCTAAATATATGGCACCTCGAATTATATAACAGGATCTACACTAAGTATCTGTATCATATTCCAGGGTTGAAAGGGACAACCTTTCTTTCCAATTTCTCCACGCAAAGTCAATATACACTTAAGTTGTAACTGACCTTAACTTGACCTCGAAAGTCAGAAAGAAAAACCATTAATATTCTTGTCTGCAACTGACCTGGTCCAACAGCAGGCTGGTCTTTAAGGATTAAATATTGACAGCACTGATAGAAAACAGTGTAAAACCTGAGCAGACTGCTGAGCAGACGCCGCTCCAAACCGTCGCATGATGCAGCTGATTCATATGCAATGCTGAATCGTAAGATAAAATCGTCGCGTCGTCTGCTTCAAAAGTGTGTATTACGCTTACAGGATACATTTTTTGCGGACTCATATTTCTATGGCGGTCAAAGCCGGAAGAAAGCCTGAATTACTTTAAACGTGCAGCACAGCAAGAATAGACAGATGGAATCTGTCATTAAAACATACAGAGATGAAACAAGGTTGAGGACTCGACAGCATACAACAACAGAATTGCTGGAGCAAAACAAAACAAAAAACAACAGTTAGACTCCGAGGGGCCCGACAAAAGACGGAGCATCAGGCACCAACCAACATAAAGAATACTTAAATAAAAATCCATTTATGTTTTTACGCTGGAACTGTCATATAATCTTAGGCCCGACCCACCGGTGTGCAATCAAAGAGGGAAGCAAAGTTGCCAACCGTGATTGGGTTAACCACCATGCATGCAGTCTGTTTTATCACATTTATGTTGTACCCAATCTTTATATATCGACGAACGATTTTACGAAATTTGGTACTGAAGTCATTACAGGCATGTATTTTTTCTAAATTTATATACTAAGTCACTATAGAATTCGGGTTCCGATAGGCCAAGTTGCAGAAGTGTTTTAAGTCCAACATTGAATTTTGAAACCAAATCAGAACTAGAATTTGTTTTTCTACAAAAACACAGATGTCTCCCCCGTTTTTGACTGCTAAGTATAACCTTGACATTGGAGGTATTGAGCTGGGTCTTGTGTGCAACACATCATCTAATGAAGATGAACATTTCTGCATAGTAACTTTAAAAATGTTCATAGAAAAATAAAAAAAGTTATTGGCCGTAAACAAAAAAAGCACTTTTTACCTTTGACCTCTAAGTATGGCCTTGACCTTTGCGGTACAACACATCGTCTCATGATGGTTAACATTTCTGCCAAGTAATTTCATAATCCATCAAAGAATAAGGAAGTTATTGACTGTCCTTTTTTTACCTTTGACCTCTAGGTATGACCTTGACATTGGAGGTATGGACCTTGGTCTTGCACATGACTCATGGTCCAACTTTCAGGCCTCTAGCTCCAATAGTTTTTGAGATATCTTGCTGACAAGATTTTATTCAAAAAAATTCAAAGGGCAATAACTCTTGAAAGGGGCATAATCCGGATGAGAAAAAAAAATACGCGTCAGCTTATTTATTATTAGGAATGCATATATGAAATTTCAAAACCATAGCATACACAGTTCTAAAGTTATGCTATGCATCACTTTTAGCATTCATTACAATGGGCACAAATTACCAAAACGACAAAGGGCCATAACTCGCAAAGTATTTTTCGGAATTTTGTCAAAAGATAATCAGTTCATATACTCATCACCACCAATATACTCAACAACTTTCAAGGCTCTAGCTCCAATAGTGTTTGAGATATTATGCTGACAAGATTTTATTAAAAAATTTCAAAGGGCAATAATTCTTGAAAGGGGCATAATCCTGATGAGAAAATAAAATACGCGTCAGCTAATTTTTCATGAGGAATCCATATATGAAATTTCAAAACCCTAGCATACACGGTTCTAAAGTTATGCTATGCATCACTTTTAGCATACATTACAATGGGCACAAATTACCAAAAAGACAAAGGGCCATAACTCACAAAGTATTTTTCGGAATTTTGCCAAAAGTTAATCAGTTCATCTACTCATCACCACCAATATATTCATTAACTTTCAAGCCTCTAGTTCCAACATTTTTTTAGATATCTTGCTGACAAGATTTTATTAAAAAAAATTCAAAGGGCAATAACTCTTGAAAGGGGCATAATCCTGACGAGAAAAAAAATACGCGTCAGCTTATTTTCCATCAGAAATGCATATATGAAATTTCAAAACTATAGCATACACGGTTCTAAAGTTATGCTATGCATCACTTTTAGCATACATTACAATGGGCACAAATTACCAAAATGACAAAGGGCCATAACTCACAAAGTATTTTTCGAAATTTTGTCATAAGTTAATCAGTTCATCTACTCATCACAAACAATCTATTCACCAACTTTCAAGGCTCTAGCTCTAATAGTTTTTGAGATATCTTGCTGACAAGATTTTATTAAAAAAATTTCAAAGGGCAATAACTCTTGAAAGGGGCATATTCCGGACGAGAAAAAAAATACGCGTCAGCTAATTTTCCATGAGGAATCCATATATGAAATTTCAAAACCCTAGCATACACGGTTCTAAAGTTATGCTATGCATTACTTTTAGCATACATTACAATGGGCACAAATTACCAAAATGACAAAGGGCCATAACTCACAAAGTATTTTTCAGAATTTTGTCAAAAGTTAATCAGTTCATCTACTCATCACCATCAATATATTCACCAACTTTCAAGGCTCTAGCTCCAATAGTTTTTGAGATATCTTGCTGACAAGATTTTATTAAAAAAAAAAATTCAAAGGGCAATAACTCTTGTAGGGGGCATACTCCGGGCGAGAAAAAAAAAATACGCGTAAGCTAATTTTCCATGAGGAATCCATATATGAAATTTCAAAACCCTAGCATACACGGTTCTTTAGTTATGCTATGCATCAAAAGCGTAACGGACGGACGAACGGACGAACGAACCAGAACCAATATGCCCCTCCAACTTTTTCAAAGTTGGGGGCATAATAAGAAAGTTATTGACAGAACACAAAAAGGCCCTGTTTTAACTCTAACCTCTATGTATGACCTTGACCTTTCAGGTATTAAACTGGGTCATGCGTGCAACACATCATCTCATGGTGGTTAACATTTCTGCCTAGCAATTTCAAAATCCATCTAAAAATAAGGATGTTATTGACCAAACACGAAAAAAGGCCCCTTTTTGGCTCACCGTCACGTAGTGACGAGGTGAGCTTTTGGGATCACTTTTTGTCCGTCGTCCGTCGTGCGTCCGTGCGTCCGTGCGTCCGTGCGTCCGTCCGTGCGTCCGTGCGTAAACAATTTCTTTAAACGACATCTCCTCCTAAACCACTGATTGGATTTTGACCAAACTTCACAGGAATGATCCTTAGGTGGTCCCCTTTCAAAGTTGTTCAAATGGTTCCGGTCCGTTGCACATCTAGGTCACAGGAGCCAAAAATAGATTTTTTTCACCAAAAACTTAAAAAATCTTCTTCTCTGAAACCACAAGGCCCAGGTCTTTGATATTTGGTATGAAGCATCATCTAGTGGACCCCTTCCAAGATTGTTCAAATTATAGTGCTGGGGCCAAAAATGCCCCCGCCCTGGGGCCCTTTGGTTTTACATAGGCTTATATAGGGAAAATCTTTAAAAATCTTCTTCTCTGAAACCACAAGGCCCAGTTCTTTGATATTTGGTATGAAGCTTCATCTAGTGGACCCCTACCAAGATTGTTCAAATTATAGTGCTGGGGCCAAAAATGCCCCCGCCCTGGGGCCCTTTGGTTTTACATAGGCTTATATAGGGAAAATCTTTAAAAATCTTCTTCTCTGAAACCACAAGGCCCAGGACTTTGATATTTGGTATGATGCTTCATCTAGTGGACCCCTACCAAGATTGTTCAAATTATAGTGCTGGGGCCAAAAATGCCCCCGCCCCGGGGCCCTTTGGTTTTACATAGGCTTATATAGGGAAAATCTTTAAAAATCTTCTTCTCTGAAACCACAAGGCCCAGGACTTTGATATTTGGTATGAAGCTTCATCTAGTGGACCCCTACCAAGATTGTTCAAATTATAGTGCTGGGACAAAAAATGCCCCCGCCACGGGGCCCTTTGGTTTTACATAGGCTTATATAGGGAAAATCTTTAAAAATCTTCTTCTCTGAAACCACAAGGCCCAGGTCTTTGATATTTGGTATGAAGCTTCATCTAGTAGACCCCTACCAAGATTGTTCAAATTATAGTGCTGGGGCCAAAAATGCCCCCGCCCCTGGGCCCTTTGGTTTTACATAGGCTTATATAGGGAAAATCTTGAAAAATTTTCTTCTCTGAAACCACAAGGCCCAGGACTTTGATATTTGGTAAGAAGCTTCATCTAGTGGACCCCTACCAAGATTGTTCAAATTTTAGTGCTGGGACAAAAAATGCCCCCGCCACAGGGCCCTTTGGTTTTACATTGGCTTATATATGGAAAATCTTTAAAAATCTTCTTCTCTGAAACCACAAGGCCCAGGTCTTTTATATATGGTATGAAGCTTCATCTAGTGGACCTCTACCAAGATTGTTCAAATTATAGTGCTCGGGCCAAAAATGCCCCCGCCCCGGGGCCCTTTGGTTTTACATTGGCTTATATAGGGAAAATCTTTTAAAATCTTCTTCTCTGACACCACAAGGCCCAGGTCTTTGATATTTGGTATGAAGCTTCATCTAGTGGACCCCTACCAAGATTGTACAAATTATAGTGCTGGGACAAAAAATGCCCCCGCCACGGGGCCCTTTGGTTTTACATAGGCTTATATAGGGAAAATCTTTAAAAATCTTCTTCTCTGAAACCACAAGGCCCAGGTCTTTGATATTTGGTATGAAGCTTCATCTAGTGGACCCCTACCAAGATTGTTCAAATTATTGTGCTGGGGCCAAAAATGCCCCCGCCCCGGGGCCCTTGGTTTTACATAGGCTTATATAGGGAAATTATTTAAAAATCTTCTTCTCTGAAACCACAAGGCCCAGGACTTTGATATTTGGTATGAAGCTTCATCTAGTGGACCCCTACCAAGATTGTTCAAATTATAGTGCTGGGGCCAAAAATGCCCCCGCCCCGGGGCCCTTTGGTTTTACATAGGCTTATATAGGGAAAATTTTTAAAAATCTTCTCTGAAATCACAAGGCCCAGGACTTTGATATTTGGTATGAAGCTTCATCTAGTGGCCCCTACGAAGATTTTCAAATTATAGTGCTGGGGCAAAAAATGCCCCCGTCCCGGGGCCCTTTGGTTTTACATAGGCTTATATAGGCAAAATCTTTAAAAATCTTCTTCTCTGAAACCGCTCCCTCAACATTATGCACATTAAAGCCTTGGGGCCAATAATGGCCCTCTCTGGGGCACACTTGTTACACTATGGATCAGGTGAGCGATCCAGGGCCATCATGGCCCTCTTGTTTACCTTTGACCTCTATGTATGACCTTGACATTTTAGGTACCAAACTGAATCATGCATGCAACACATCGTCCCATGATAGTTAACATGTTTGCCAAGTAACTTCAAATTCTATTTAAAAATAGGCAAGTTATTGACAAAACCCGAAAAAAGGCCCCTTTTTTTACCTTTGACCTCTAAGTATGATTCTGCCATGTGATTTCAAAATCCATCTCAAAATAAGAAAGTTATTGACCAAATACGAAAAAAGGCCTACTTTTTGACCTTTGATCTCTAAGTATGACCTTGACCTTTGAGGTACCGACCTGCCTCATATGCACCACACATCGTCTCATGATTGTTAATAATTATGCCAATTAATTTTAAAATCCATCTCAAAATTAGAAAGTTATTGACCAAAAACGAAAAAAAAGGCCCATTTTTTGACCTTTGACCTCTAAGTATGACCTTGACCTTTGAGGAACCGACCTGCCTCATGCGCACCACACATCGTCTTATGGTTGTAAATAATTATGCCAAGTAATTTTAAAATCCATCTCAAAATAAGAAAGTTATTGACCAAATATGAAAAAAGGCCCCTTTTTTACCTTTGACCTCTAAGTATGACCTTGACCTTTGAGGTACCGACCTGCCTTATGCGCACCACACATCGTCTTATGGTTGTTAATATTTCTGCTGAGTAATTTTAAAATCCATCAAAAAATAAGAAAGTTATTGACCGGACACGATTTGCACATACATATATACATACCAACAAACTTCCAAGGGAGATAATTCAAAAAGTATAAATGCAAGAGTTATGGTTCTTATGCACTGCACGTCGTCTAATGCTGATTAATATTTATACGAAGTTTCGTGAAGATAGCTCTAACGGTTTTCAAGTTACAGAGCGGACACGAATGTGTGACAGACGGACAGACGGACAGACAGACGCCCGGGGGAAAAACAATATGTCTCTCCGAAAAAAAATTTTCGGCGGAGACATAATGACGTCTATAAAACTTAGAAAAGGCTTTACGTAGTTTATGATACCGATACCCCTGATTAAGAAGTTTAGCGGTAAATAATTTATTACGAGTGTTGAAGTCGGATACATGACAAGACACTCTAGCGAATCGAATTAACTGCGAAATATAAACCCCATACGATGTCGCACGAGGAACATCACCGTCCAAAAAAGGAAAATTTACAATCTCGAAATCAAAATCACCACGTTTATCATAAATTTTGCAAGAAACAAATCCATCTACAATAGATAAATGTAATTCCAAAAAGGGGGCCTCGGTATCAGAGGAATTTCCCTTGTTTAACTGAAGTTCTAGGGGATAAATCTGACTGATCAAACCATCACAGTAAGTATTGTCAACATTTAATAAATCATCTAAATATCTAGAAGTAGAGCTAAAAGCTTCAGTAATTTCAGATTGGTTATCAATGGAAAGCGACAATATGAAGTCTTTTTCATAACAATACAAGAACAGATCAGCCACAAGAGGTAATTCGAACGATCCCTACCTCGAACAGATTTTCATGGTCCCAGAAGAGTTATTGAAGATTTCTGTAGTGTGATAGATGCACTAGTCTAAATCACGCAGTTCTAATGAGTTCACAGAACATAACTTTATTCTTATAGAAGCATTATACATTCATACATGAGTATGAATAACCGTCCGTTTCTCGAACTACCCCTGTCTCGAACAAATTGAAATTCTACTGTATATTGTATTTTACTAAATTCTGCCACCTAACCGGAGCCAGTATGTGAGGGTTAACTGATTGGCCTCGCTTACAATTCTTAAAATGTGTTGCTTGGTGGGGAAGAATTAAACATGAAATTAAAAAAAAAAAGTTGTATCTATGCCGTAAGCTACATAAAATAGAAGTGAATGATCAGGAAGCGATACAATTAACCCACAGCTCCTATCAGTGACACCTAAGGGAAAGAAATACAAACATGAAATAGCTAGACGATAATGAAAACATCAATAGCGGAAAGCCAAAATAACAATTTCTTTCCCGCGAAATGGTCAATTGGCTATCCAAAAACAAAATAATATAAGCGATATACACACTCAAAAGACAAACTTTTACAAAAATAAACCGCGATAGAAGATACGCCAACGAACGATCAGCGAAACGAATTCCACTGGGTGGCTTACTTCGGTTTTACGCAGCAGCAATCCTCGCCCCCACTTCCTGGCGCGATTTAGACAAACAGCCTGCTCTGATGCTCCAAATTGCCTTTGGTATTACCATAGCTCTGTAGGCTTCCAGCTTTGTGCCAAGTCTAATTCCGCTTAGATTTTAAACCCTCCACGTAGTCGGTCAAATTCTGCACTAACATTGGCAATCGTGAAATAAACTTCATCATCAATGTGCACGACTATGGGACTTCACAGTGTGCCTCAAAGTCAGTTGAACTCGTAGACCACTTTCCATTCAATCGTAGACGTCCTTTCTTTGCGATGGTAGACTCCTCGGAAGGACGGATAATACGTCTGCAATCAGTTTGTGAATATTTTGCTTCGGTGAGGCTGTTTATATAAAGATATATGACAATAAACACTACCATTGCTAATATTTGTCAATATTCATTTGCATGCCAAAACTTATCAAATACTCCTTCCGGTTTGAAAGTTATAACGTGTGATTCAGTTAATGAAATATTTTGCCTCGCCGAGGCTATTTATAAAGAAACAGGCATTATACAATCTAATAAGTTGGATCTTGTCATTATCTAGCTGCATAGCAAAACTTATCTTCCTAATTGTTTGAAAGTTATTAGTCCATAATCAGGTAAATTTTGCATCAGTGTGGCAACTTACGAAACAATGAAGCATTTCATCCACTTACAAATGCAGAAACTGGAATTTAAATAATTTTAATAAATTATTTAAATTTTAAATTCAAGGAGAAAATATGAGAAAACTTGTTTTAACATATCAGTCGACATCGGTTCCAATAATTAAAATAAGTGATTATACAGTTCCTGAGGACTATAAAACACAAGCTATTTCATATTTAAAAAGTTTAAGATATTTAATGGGGATCTATGACATCATAGAATACCTCAGGAATATCAATGAGGCAATTTGAAGTTGCTTTGTTTCCATGAAATATTTCGCACTCAAAATTGTAATATCTCGGAGACTAATAAATATAATTTGATTCGGTCTCCGTCCTTAGATTCCTTGTAAATTTAATGGATTTCTATACCTTTGTATATGATCTTTAAACAGAAACAACATGTTACCCTGGAAAAGCCATAACCATAACCAAAATGCCATAACCAACTGTCATAGCCATCCCGAAATGCCATAACAAACTGTCATAGCCGTCTCGCGTCATTAAAAAATCAAAGCACCAAAGGCACTGAAATGACAGATTCTATGAGAAAAGCATACCACGGTGAAAACTTACAGAAAACTTTTCTAAACAGATCTTAAAATTTAGAAAGGTAGTTCTGCACATTCCAATCCAGATATGTTTGCAGATGTTTATAGACAGGTGGTATTATGAAACGCCATTCGATGTTTCAATTTTTTTAAAGAAACTAATTACGTTTTCAAATCCGAACATTAAAATTCAAGTTTTAACAATGCTACTGTCCATAAGTAACAGGTTTTTGTCTTGTCGGTTGTGGATACCTCTCACAAAATATACTCTACGGGAAAGAGATCGGAGGAGAAAGGTTGGCTAGTTTAGTACATGAATTCCATTGGCTTGAAGACATTTTTGAGTAAGAACAGCACTATGAGTCCGCTCGAAATCCTGCTTAATAAGATATCCCGGATTCTGAATCAGAATCAGAATTATTTCTGGTGACAAGTCAAATGACATTCATACACCAGGACCTGTGAAATTAGATGTTAGTCCCTAGCTCTAACCAAAGAGGTAAACTTAGCTACACAATCATCAGCACCTTCAGCCGTCGAAATAATCGAATGGGGAAGGGCATTCAAATCTCTAATGGTTCGGGGGAAGAACGATTCTTTATAAATGTCAGTTCTTGCAGTAAGGGTTTGAAACGTCATTGAATGGTGCTTTCTACAGTGCCTAGCTGGGGACACAAGGTCATATGTTGGAATGCTGGCAGCACCCTTTAGACCTTTGTATAAGAGTGCAAGCCTACTGTCTCTTCTCCTTTTCTTGAGAGACTCCCATCTTAATTTTCCTAGAATTCCAGTCATGCTCCCAGTTTCAAAGCAGTAATTTCCAGTTACAAATTTAGCAGCTCTATTCTGAACTTTTTCAATTTCTTCATTAAGGACCACTCCGCTTGGGTCCCAGATGCAACTACCATATTCCAAGATTGGGCGAACAAGTCCCGTGTATGCTGTCTCTTTCACATCCTGAGGACACTGATGAAGATTTCGCCTCAGGAAACCAAGTGTTCTATTCGCCTTTGTACACACGTTGCTATTGTGTGTATTCCATCTCAATTCGTGAATGATTGTCACACCGATGTATTTAATGGAATTCACATTTTCGAGGACCGTTCCCTCTAAAGTGTAAGAAGCCTCAACTTTATTAGATCTCTTCCTAGTTATCTGCATAATATTGCATTTAACTGGCTGAAATATCATGCCCCATTTTCGGGCCTAACATCCTAATCTATCTATGTCAGCCTGAAATTTCAGTGAGTTATCTGTATCTCTAATTTCCCGGTAACAAACAAAGTAATCTGCGGACAGTCTTATTTCTGAGTCAATGTCAGTGGAAATATCATTGATGTACAGGGAGAACAATAGAGAACCAAGAACAGTCCCCTGCGGGACACCAGACCAAACTGGTGCCCATACTGAAGATTCACCATTAACAACAACACGCTGTTTTCTGTAGCAAAGGAAGGAATCTATCCCATAACCAAATAATTTGGATTTAAGTAGTTCATAAGGAGGGGTGTCAAAAGCCTTCTCGAAGTCCAGAATAAATGTGTCTACCTGCCCCCCTTTGTCCAGGATTTTTGCCCAATCATTAATAACCGTGCTCAACTGAGTTTCGCAACTATACCTTTTCCTAAATGCATGTTGTCTGTCTGACAAAAGTTTATGTTCATCCAAGTGGGCCATGATGTTTTAGCAGACTATGTGTTCAAGCAATTTACACAGAACACAAGTCAGTGACACCGGTAATAATTACGAGCAAGAGCCCTGCCCCCTTTTTTTTGAAAGTCGACAGATGTTCACTAGGGGCCAATCTTTGGGAAGTTCACCCGTATCGAGTGATTGTTGGAAAGATGAGCAAAAACTGGACCTAACTCGTTTGCTAGTTCACTCAGGACTCTAGGATGAAGCTTATCAGGTCCTAAGGCTTTAGAAAGGTTCAAGCCTTAAAGTAACTTTATCACTCCTGCCGAGGATACAACAATATTTTCCATGAAAGGGGCAATGGAACCTCGCTGAACTTAGTTTTATTAAATGCATCATTGAATTGACCAACCAATTCCTCTGCCCTTTCAGAGTCTGACTCAGCAACCCCGTTCCCTCCTCTTTTATTAAGGGGTGGGATACATTGTCTATCTTTCTTCTGGCTATTGAAATTTCTGTAGAAGTCTCTGGGATTTGCCTTTACATCATCTACCAAGTTATTTACATACAGATCGTTCTGCCTTTTGATGTCATTTTTAAGTTCAAACTTTGCTCTGAGTTTACCACTTCCCAACTTTTTTGCCTTAGCATGAATCTTATTTCTCCTCCGATTTTTTCTTCTTATTTCTGGTGTGATCCAAGGAATTGAAGATACAGACCTGCTAGTTTTGGAGGGGATATGATTTTCGGACGAAGCTTGAATGAAAGACTTTATCAAATCAAAGTTCTCCTGAACAGACCGAGTGGCTGAATGACCTATAGTATTTCTCTTGCAAAATTTTAGGGTATCCTTCCTCATAGTTTAATAGTCATCCTTTTGATATAAGTACACCTTTCTACGAGGTTTCTTTATAGGTGGTATGAGGATTTTAAAAAATCCAGAGACAATGTCATGATCGCTTAGTTTGTCTGGCGATTGAATGTCCCCAAACTGTCCCGGGCGTAAACAAATAAATGGAACCATGTGAGGCCGAAGCACTTGATTGATGTAACGTCTCGCTGTTCAGTTCACGTCTCAGCGATGATCTTGAATGTTCTTAATGACGCTAAGTTGCGTTATACAATTATGCTTATTTCAGAGACTCTATTACGCACGCGTCGACTCGGCACACCTTACACCTATACGTCGAAACACGACAATCGGCGTGATTCACGTTGAAGTGCGATTTGTCACTGAAACGCATGTCAGTCGCCTAGACGCTTAGACGCCAATTTACGTATTTCATGCACTAGCGTAAGTGTTTCGTACTGTGTCGACGCGTTAACTTTGGTCACGACAGGGACGTCTAGCTCTCAAACGTGCATTGCTTAAGGGTGACGAACAGTGACAGTGCTTATAAGTCTGTAGTTGAGACCCCTTGTTTATCTACAAGTAAAGTGTAGCTGCTGCCGGCGGAAATCTTCTGACGGTTGAAACGATATTGACGATCTTGGCGGTCTTCCGCTACGTTGACGTTCACTAGCGTCTTCTGTATATTGTAAGATGTCGCTCCAATAGACGATAGATCACACACATGTGGCACCCCAAATCAGAGTCAACGTCATCCCCTTTCCGACCAGCTTCTAACTATCCTGGGACACGCTTACGATCCTTTAATGAAAAATGCTGCAATACGCTCTCACTTAATGTTTTTTTAGAACAAATTTCAGTTTCTTCTTTTCTAGGCACGACTTTACATTACCAAGGTTGGTCGGTAAATACCGGTGCTGGGAATTCCAACTGATATTTACCGGTAATTACCGTCCAGGGAACAACTCCAAAATTCAACAAAAGTTGGAAATACTGGTAAATAGTGGGAAATATGATTTTTGTTTAGTTATTTCATAGAAAAACATTATTAATATCTGTGTAATTTAATTGAAATAATTAACAATAAGCTATTTTACAATATGCCTCCCCATACATATATGTCATAAGTCTGCTTTTACTCAACCAAACACAAGTATAAATATAAAGTGATCTGTTGTTATGTAGGATGCAGAGAGTTATTTAAAATCACTCATATGCTTAAGAAGATAAAATACCATAATGATACCAATAGTTGGGATAGACATGCCTGGGAAAACAGTGCAGACCCAGATCAGAATCACAGTCACTTAGCTTCTTTAAGAGAGTTTCTCATTGGAACTTACATCTTTTGTATGCTTTAGTAACACTAAACCACATGGTTCAATTTTTTGAGATTTACAACAACTCTTTTGATGTTTGAATTTTAAGGATGTTTACACTAGAAAAGGTTTGTTAGAAAGTTTGTCAAGTAATCATACTCCTAATGCTAAAATTTAATTGTTTGTTTGAGACTGGTATTAAAAGAACACATTTAATTTAAACACAAAAGGTTTCTTAAATTATCTACAGATATTCACCAAAGTATTTAAAATTCATGTATTTACAAGTCAAGGGAAATAGCTGAAAGTTAAAATCTAATATTTTAGAATCACATTCGAAAAGAAATTATATACATTCTCTATGAAGGCAAGGGGCTATAGATCTTTTAAGTTATTCAGTATAAAAAGGGCTGGGAAAATCTTCAAAATTTCACCTGTCCTACATGACTAAGTGCATGTAAACTTTGGTAAATGTCGTAAGGACTAGACAAATTTTTTACTTGTCCTTCAATTTTTTTATCATTGCAAGCAGACAAGTGGAATTATCAAGCCTTGCATGAACTTGAAATAATTTTGCTTTCAAATAGCTAGGTAGTTGGGGTATATTAAGCTGTCTCGATTAGTACAACCTATGTAAATATATATGTCCCAGTATTTCCCGGGAATTCCCTGTATTTTCCGGGAATTCCCTGTATTTCCCGCCGTCCAGGAAATATGAGTATTCCCGCTTTTTTGCCAACCTTGTACATTACACATCAAAAGTTTGATCCTGAACATGTGGTTTCTATCCGTACTGGGGTGAAGGTGGTATACAAGATCGACGTGGCCGGACTGGTAAACGTCACGGTTGATTGATTTAACCGTTTTAGCTTAAGGGCACATGGTGCCTAAGCGTGTTGTTATCATGCAATCGTTTGGTTTCAGAATCAAAGCACTGAGGGTGTGGGGTGTAGGTTAGAGTAATAGTCCTGGGATGGGATTTAATCTGTTTCATTTAACTCTGAAATTCCAAACAAAAAGTGAAGATTTTAATAATAGGCGTTCTGCAGCGTCTGATCTTTGTCTATACTGTTTGCCAAGCTCACCCTATGATTCCAGGATAATCCTCTTCAAACCGCTTAGAGGATCTAAGACTGTCCAGGAACCGCGGTGCGAGGCGGACCGTCCATGCTAATAAACCCTATTGGTTTATTGGGCGACAGGGCTTGAGATGTCATTTCATCTCAATGTCGGGTAAAAGTCCCACAAAATTGGGAGCAACGTCTCCAAAATGACCTTTACAGTGTTGACGGGAACGTTAAATCTCAAATTAAATTAAACAAACCTGATCTCAGTGCAGCTATTTTCTACAAGACAAAATGTTATTCTGACAAGTCAGTGATATTCGCGCAGATGTTAGCACTAAAGCGCTTTTCTTCTTATCAACTTCGAGTCGAATGCCAAACAATTAATCCATGCATAGCCACGTCGTTTGTCAATGTTGGGTACATGTAAGTGTTATCTGTAAAATCTGCACATGAATCAAATGTTCGATTTGGCAAACAATGTAAACTCAGATCAAACGCCACAGAACACGGTTCTCATCTTGTTCTACACTTTTTTGCATTAGTTACTAACATCTTAAGTTTAAACGAATCAGTCCAAGTCCCCGTTCATGACCAGCCTGCATTTAGAGACAATCGGCATGAATGTTGTCAGTGCTTTGATTTATTCACTGCCTTGAGTTTCTGGAGTGCACTCTTCCATCACTGAAGTTGGGCTCGTCCATTCTGCTAATTATGGCACCTAGAATTTTATCATAGGACCTACAATAAGTATCTGTACCATATTCCTTTCGGTGTCTCTGATGGGAGCTGTAAGTTAATTGTATCGATTCCTGATCATTGCCTCTACTTCTATTTTGAAAGGGAAAATCTTTCTTTCCTATTTCTCCACGCCAAGTCAATATACACCTAAGTTGTAACTGGCCTAAACTTGACCTCGAAAGTCAGAAAGAAAAATCATTAATATTCTTGTCTGCAGCTGACCTGGTCCAACAGCAGGTTGGTCTTTAAGGATTAAATATTAACAGCACTGATAGAAAACAGTGTTAAACCTGAGCAGATGCCCTACTGATCTGGGTATACAGTCTTCGCAACCTGAGCAGATGCCGCATTGATCTGGGTATACAGTCTTCGCCAAACCCGTCGCATGATGCAGCTGTTCCATATGAAATGCTGAATCGTAAGATAAAATCGTCAAGTCCTCTGCTTCAAAAGTTTGTATTACGCTTATAGGATAACTAATACGCTTGTACAATTTTGATTACTGAGCCAAACCGGAATACATTTTGTGCTGACTCATATTTCTATGGCGGAAGAAGCCTGAATTACTTTAAAACCTGCAGGATAGCTAGAAATAACAGATTGAATCTGTCATTAAAAACAGGATACTTATCCAAGCATAATACATTCACAAATCCCAGACAACGATCAGACCACACCTCGTTCAATGCAATCCATCCCGAGACAACACAACCAGCCCACACCAAAAAATTCTAAAAACCGTCGAATGGCAGGCACGTGAAAATAGCTTGTCGGAAATTCTGTTTGACGGATTCTCTGAAATTCTTGACGCAGGGGTCATAAATACGATAAACTCTGTGTATGGTTTATGAGTTTATGTTGATGGTTGTTCGATGAATATATATATATATATATATATATATATATATATATATATATATATATATATATATATATATATATATATATATATATATATATATATATATATATATATATATATATATTTCATCGAACAACCATCAACATAAATATATGGAGCGTGATAGCTCAGTGGTTAGTGCACTTGCCTCTGATGCTAGAGATCGCGGGTTCGATCCCCCGCAGCGTAGTGAAAATTTCGGTGTCCGAACACGCTCCATTGGCATCATTTGTAGGGATGAATGTCATAAAGTGCACCGTCCTTCGGATCGGGACGTTAACTGGAGGCCATCTGTGCAGGGAGAAACATTCTGGGCGCTGGTTAAAAAACCCTACCGTAATTACATGATTACTGTGTAGACTTTCATTCAGCAAAACTGGAGTGTATGTAATATACACCGTCTGTGTCCCCTCCTGGGGTTAAGGCGAAACCGTAAGAAAGAAAGAAAGAAAGAACCACGAAATTATATGACAATACCAATAACCTTTCAAATACCGAAATAAATAAATATTATACGAGGGACAGTATCGAAGCAGCTGCTACAATGATCAAGCCTCCGGTGTTCCATTTTGGTACAAACATATATATGTGCCGATAGACTGTAATCAAACGGCACAGAAAACGATCGTACATTTGCACACTGGTCAATACATACGCACAGGCTGCGTAGCGGTCGCACAGGCTTCGTATTTTGGACGCATAGGATTCGATGAAAAATGGTGGATGACAGTTCGTCAATAAAGGTAAGAAACTGTTTTTACGTTAAACTAACTGTTGTATTGCATTTCCCGATACTGACATCTGCCTTACGGACCACTTTATTAATTTGCGGCTTCGTCTGTTGCAAGAAAAAGTTTGAAAAACGGAATATAGAAAAATAGACCCCAAAAGAAATTTTGCAGTCAACACAGATTCACCTGTATTTTCACTTTGGTCCGGTCGCCATATTTAACTACACGTTTTTGGCTGGTGTTCTGGCCGATAAATTGTGAATAACGATAATGAAATCGAAAAACTAATATGCAACTTTCCTCATATCTTTTGCGAAAAATAAAAAATCTTGATATTCCGATACAACGCGCGTAGCTTCGTTACCTATTACAACGCAGAGGCTGCGAACTAAATTTGAAAGCCCTGTATTATGAAGAATAATAGCGAATGCTATTAAATTAATGTCGAGGAATCAGTCAACCAGCGTTAGTTAGTGATGCTAAAGACATTCTGTATCATTTATACCGAAAACATTTCCAGTCTCAGCTCTGCAAATACATGTACAATTATTAACACCACCGTTCATAAACTCGGCAAGTCCTCGTCAAATCTGTTAAGTATTAAGCCAAATAATATTTGCACTGTATGAATTTTCGTCGTGTTTTTTTTTTTTTTTCAAATCACGTGGCTTCGCATGTTACAGAGATGGGAAGACGCATTACGAAAACACGCCTATTAAAATACCTTAGAAAGATAAAAAATACTTTCAGATAAAACATTCTGATAGTTTTAATATTTCTGCTCAAGACATAGTGTATGGGAAATTGTTACAACCGCCCGGACCAGGCGGTTTTATTGCGTATCTCTGAGAAGAAATAAGGAAAACAATGTACATCCCTCTAAAGCTCAGTTTTACTATATAAAAGTTGGATTTAAGGGGTCAGAATTATATAGGCGTGTTTCCGTGATTCTCCAACTTCTATTTAAATGCTTCAATCGAATACATGCAGCTCCTACAAAACTTCAGCAAAGGTTCATTAATCGCGCCTGCACTGTCTGATCCCAGTCTTCGTTTCCGATAAAATAGAAGCATCTGCTCATTAAACAGTAAACACATAAGCTAATTCTAGCCTTTGTAGGATCAAAGAAGAAAAAAAAAATACAAGAACTTTCTTTATCTCAGATCTATTTTCAATCTCTGTTCTTACATCATAATTTTTTGCTAACCAGACTGTCTTCTGCAACATAGCCTATCAGAATCTGAATTTCATAGTGACTTAGAATATAAATTCAGAAAAATACTTGCTTGCCATGATTTCAGTAACCCATTTCGTGAAATCATTCTTCGATATAATAAGATAAGATAGATAAAAAATGTTTTTGCTTTACGGCCCTTTCATAACTCTATGACGGCTCCGGCCAAAAGATTTACTTTTTTAAGAAAGTCTGTCGGCTGGATGCTTACTTATGGATTTAAACTACTTCCTTTAACCCTTAAACTACAGTTTAAAGCAAAAAGTGAAGACCCTGATAAGACGCTGCGTTTGGCCCTTCAATTCACGTAATGTGAGCAAACAGTGAAGACCCTGATAAAACGCCGCGTTCTGCGGCATTAGATCCGGACATACACTGTTTAAAAAACCCAATCCATGATCTATGGATTTCCGTATTACGCAACACGATGATCTCTCTTCGAAGAAAAATAAACGTTGCTGTTTTCTATATACAATTTCCCTGGATTTCCGACCAATCAGTGATAATCACGCGGACTTAAGCACTGTAGAGCTACTTGCACTTTTTTTAATTTGTGACGATTGATAAATAATCGACCCAAAATCTAGTATTTGCCTTTTCAAAAAGTAAACGGGTCATTCATATTTAGCAATTGCAAGTATGCTTTATATGCGGTAGGGTTTGAGATGTCATTTCGTCTCAGTGTCGGGTAAAAGTCCCATTAATTCGGAAACAATGTCTCAAAAATGACCTGAATGATATTGTCGGGGACGTTAACATCAACACAAACAAAAAGGTTCCACTGAGTCATGCGCTGTGACATGAGAGGATTCTCTACCAATAATGAATTGACATACAACCGTTCGTTAGGGATACCAACCTAGGCCGAATTCATCTGGAGCCAATGGCTAGCTTTGGCTACTTTGGCTTCTGTTTCATTTTCCTATATCAGTTAGGCAAATCCATAAACACCCAATCAAAAATGAAGACTGTTACATCCATTTTAAGAGTGCTCATGAGTGCGCATGGGTGGAAAACCGGACGAATCAACCGTAAGAAAAACCTGCATTGTAAAATGGCCCCTGTTTATACTGTCTGCTGCATCTTCTTAAAGTTTTTTTTTTCTTTTTTTTCTTTTTTTTAATAATATTTTCGCTTATAGGCAAACAGCGTGGACCAAGATCAGACTGGATCAGACTTAGATTGGTTCAGGTAACATTTAAAGAAAGCAGCAGATGACTATGCAGACGACATTTGTTGTGATTCGCATGTAAGATAGCTATCTTCAGAACTGCTGCTTCCCTCACTAAATTCCTGATCACAAGTTTCCCTGGACTCAAACATATAAGGCTGAATATCTAAAGTGAAGTCCCCTCAAAGAGTGGCCAGTTCTTGCTTATTTTGCTCCATTTTAAGCTTCCGTTTTAAACCTCAACATTGCTACATCTGCCTATTCAGTACACACCAAGCTTCTAGATCCATCATGGATGACATCAGGGCATATCTGTGGTTAATTGGAATTTTCAAGGTCAGTTCTTTAGCAGAGTAAATGGCTGGAGATTACACAGTGATAAAATCCTTATCAGACCACTTAGAAACCTGCAGTATTCAGTAGAAGAAAGGGTTCATTGATGTTTATCTATTTATTGTAACAGATTATCGCTTTCCTGTCTCCTTTAACAGATTTGACAAAGACAGACTTACCAAGTTTATGAACGGTAGTGTACATTGACAGATTTTCTGCATTTATTATATTTCCTTATTTATTCTCAGAAACACAGATTGTGGATACGCGTCAGAACCGCCTGGCACGGGCGAGCAGAAATATCAAAACTATCAGGATGTTTTATCTGAATGTTTTAAACTTTTTAGTGGTATTTTAATAGGCGTGTTTTCGTAATGCGTCTTCCCATCTCTGTAACCTGCACGTCGTAAATTCTTAAGCCACGTGCGTTGTAATAAAACACGACAGAAATTCATACAGTGAAAATATTATTTGGCTTAATACTTAACAGATTTGGCGAAGACTTACCAAGTTTATGAACGGTAGTGTAAATAATTGCAAAACTTGACAGATTTTGGCATTCGAATCATAATGTTGTATTTGCAGAGCTGAGAATGAAAATGTGTTTGGTATAAATGATGCAGAATGTCTTTAGCATCATCAACTAACGCTGGTTGGCTCTATTCTCGATATTAATTTAATATCATTCGTTATTATACTGCATAATTCAGGGCTTTCAAATTTAGTTCGCAGCCTCTGCGTTGTAATAGGTAACGAAGCTACGTTCGTTGTATCGAAATATCAAGATTTTTGTTTTTCGCAAAAGATGTGACGAAAGTTGCATGTTAGCTTTTCGATTTCATTTTCATTATTCACAATTTATCGGCCAGAACACCAGCCAAAAACGTCTAGCTACATAGGGCGACCGGGCCATTGAAGTGAAACTACAGGTGAATCTGTGTTGAATGCCAAATTTCTTTTGGGGTCTATTTTTCTATATTCCGTTTTTCAAACTTTTTCTTGCAACAGACGAAGCCGCACATTAATAAAGTGGTCCGTAAGGCAGATGTCAGTATTGGACAACGCCATACAACATTTAGATTGACGTAAAATTCGTTTCTTACCTGCATTGACGAACTGTCATCCGCCATTTTTCATCGAAACCTATGCGTCCAAAATACGAAGCCTATGCGACCGCTACGGAGCCTGTGCGTATGTATTGACCAGTGTGATTTGACAGCTGTCAATCTGTGTTGTCGAGAACTGGCGATGCTAGTTTTATGTTAAATGGGCATAAACAGGACAACACGAAATACAAGGGCATGCCTGGCTATATAAATAGACTCCTGTGGTTACGAAAACCACGCAAAGATATCGAAAATTGTCATCTTCAGCGAGAAGCTGATGGAAATTTTCTTTGTGTTAACAACCACGAACGTGTATTGAAAGGTTAGAAAGGTTATGAACTATAGGAACACCAATCATTCGTCGTCTCACATACACAATTAGAAAACAGCAGCCCTGATTGATCGATAGGAAAAATAAGTATACTTTCCAACTCCAGTCCTACGTAATACCGTAGATATATATTTACCAGTACTGGAAAACCGACCTCTGTGACCCCGTAAAATGCAATCCCGAGGCAACACACTCAGCCCACACCAAAAACAATTCTAACGACCGTCGAATGGCAGGCACGTGAAAATAGCTTGTCGGAAATTCTGTTTGACGGATTCTCTGAAATTCTGTTTGTTAGTGTCCTATTAAATGCAGAGGCCAGAGTGTGTCATCGATACAGACTTCAGCTGAAATAGGTAAATATCCTGGGTATTGAAATTCCTGTCTAACTCTTACACCTACAACAGTCTAATCAAAGTCACCGTTTCATTCTGTGACATTGATATAACAGAGTATACACACAGATATACCACAGCAGATTCTCAAAGAACGTACAAAAACTCTTTATTCAGACAGTTTTAGGTTTCTAACGTCTAAGAAAACGATGGAATATTAGGTTACCGATTTCTCGGAAAAAATCGAATATTCTCTTACATACCTTAGTTTGGTAAAATCTTATATGGATTCAAAACTGGAGGGACTTTCAGCCCCAGCAAACGATTCGAGTAATATTCGTTGCTAAGGTTACTAGTTGGAGAAGAGGCAGCTGATTGCTTTCCGTTGCGTACATGTATATTGAGTATGTGGTTTGCTCTTCCTGCCATGGGTGGGCTGTCTCTTTAATATCGTACTCTCTGACCATCTTCGTTAGTATTTCGCTTTGTCTCCGCCCCGCCCATCGGGGCTTGAAGAAATGGATGGGCTGCATGATGCTTCCACGCAGAGCTTAAACCGACCCGCACACGAGTACTGGTAAACCGCTTAGAGTAGGTAAGCCTGTCCAGGCAAAGCGGTGAGAATCGGACAGTCCATACCGTTTCATTGGGCTGCAGGGCTTGAGAAGTCATTTCATCTCAATGTCGGGTTTTGTTTGATTTGAGGTTTAACGTCTCGGTCAACACTGTAAAGGTCATTTTGGAGACGTTGCTTCCAATTTTGTGGGACTTTTACCCGACATTGAGATGAAAAGACATCTCAAGCCCTGTCGCCCAAGGAAACCAATAGGGTTTATTAGCATGGTTCCTGGACAGGCTTAGATCCTCTAAGCGGTTTACCGGTAATAGTGTGCGGGCCAGATTCAGCTCTGCGTGGAAGCATCATGCAGCCCATATATTTCTTCAAGCCCCTATGGGGGCCGCTCAATGTCGGGTAAAAGTCCCACAAAATTGTAAGCAACGTCTCCAAAATGACCTTTACAGTGTTGACGGGGACGTTAAACTTCAAATAAAACAAAACAAAATTTCGCTTTGTCACAGCTCATATATATTGCAAATCAGCGTCACACATACGATAATGTCGTTGCCAGTCAGCGCTATAAGTTGCGGAAGTTGGCATACCGGATACATGTTGTGCCGGCAA
Source organism: Lucinisca nassula (assembly GCA_963580285.1). Classification (NCBI taxonomy): domain Eukaryota; kingdom Metazoa; phylum Mollusca; class Bivalvia; order Lucinida; family Lucinidae; genus Lucinisca; species Lucinisca nassula. The sequence goes on along the minus strand of OY757019.1, from coordinate 72,237,762 downwards.
GCTTTATGTAAAACCTCATACTTGTTGGAATGGTATCTTTCGTTTAGGTTCACACGCAGCACAGAACAATGAAATATCCGCGAGTATGTTTGACTGTTTCACGTTGTTTCATCACGTCGGCTATGATTGCAATTAGCAAATTGTCGAGAGGCGAAAATGGTTCAAATTCCGCATGAAAACTTCCGCATGTGGTTATGACCCATGAACAAACAAGGGCGTTATAAGTAAACGGATTTCATGCATACCAAATAAGAATATCCGGCAAGGTATAGACTCTTACCCTGTGTATCTCAATCTTCTTATTCCACACTGATGTGTCTTGTTTGCAAGGCCTGCTGGTAGTGTGCTTGCGTGTGAGTGTTTTAGTTTTACGTCCCACCGACAGCTAAGGTCATACGGAGACGGGACCTTGGTTTAAAGACTTACCCGAGTGCGTCCCATCAACAACTTAGGTCATACGGAGACGGGACCTCGGTTTAAAGACCTACCCGAAAGTCTAAAGAAGCCTGGGGTCGAATCGTGGCTCCTGGTTTATAAGGCGAGTAGATTACCACTACACCATGGAGGCTTCTACGTGCTGGAATAGAGCGACGACAAAGCTGCATTTCATTACGATAACACGCCCGTGCGACATAGTGCATTTTTTACATCTCCAAAATGCTACTTTTATGATGAAAATCCATCATTCTTGTCTAAGTTATACTGCAGACATAAATTTTAGGTGCTCATTGAGGCGGTTCTAACGAGTACCCACAGCCTATGTTTTGGAGCAGAAATAAGAAAAATAGTCTTCACCACCTTAAACTCCAGTTTTATCTATATGAAGTGGGGTTTAGGGGCTGTTCATTTCACGGACTTGTTAAGGTGATGTTACGGATAAAAAGCAATAAAGATTCATTACAGCTTGCACTTGTCGTCTCAGTCTCTGTCCCGATCGGCCTAGGTTCGAATATCGAACGTATATACTCATGAATGCTTATTTTTTATAACATTCTAGGGAACACATGTATATAAAAATGAGCCGGCGCGCTACAAAACTTATAATAGTACTTGTGAGCCGAGTAACGACTCAGATCAGCCTGTACAGCCACCAAGCAAGACAACAATTCTAGGATAGCTCTCTTTTGATAAACGGTTTACGCGATCAACGGCGTCTCTGATCAGACAGCGCCTACGCTGGTCGCACAAGCCTTATTGTAAGTATATTATTGACGACTCTGAAAACGTCATTTTCCTATTGATTCCTTGCATTTTGGACCTGAATAAGGCGTTTCTAACGAGTGCCCATATTTTATGTTTTCGAGCTAAAATACACATTACTTATTGTGTTTCTCTCTTTTATAAGTTGAGGACCACCACGAAGTGATAGCAACATATTGTCTCACAGACGGATATGAAGAATCTTTGTATTTTATTTTCAATGAGACACTGGATAGAAATGACGACTGCGAAACGTCGATTCTAAGAACCTATGTTGAACCGGCTGTAAGTACATGTAGTCATCATTAATAACCTCTTTGTACCAAATGGAATCTTCCTCCTTATATATAGCAGGAGTCCATTTCAAAATTTAGGGGTGCCGGGTTGTGTTTTCTTCAAAATCTATTTGGAAAGTGGCTGAACGTTTTGCAAACAGTGTAGGCCCTGATCAAACGTCGTGTTTTGTGGCGTCTGATCTGGGCATACACTGTTTGCCGAGTACCCTTTAGGGGTTTCCGGTACTAAATGGGTTAATTATGCCCCCAACTTTAAAAAAGTTGGGGGGCATATTGCTTCTGGCTTGTCCGTCCGTTCGTCCGTTAGTCCGTTCGTACGTCACGCTTTCTTGTGCATAGCATATCTTTAGAACCGTGTATGCTAGTGTTTTGAAATTTCATATATGGGTTCCTCATGAAAAAATAGTTGACCCGTATTTTTTTTCTTGTCCAAATTATCTCCCCTTCTTGAATTATTTCCCCTTTAATTAAATAACATAGAATTCTCGTTAGCAAGATATCTCAAAAAGTATTTGAGCTACAGCCTTGATATTTGGTATAGTGATTGGGACTATGGAGGAGATTACCTGATTAAATTTTCAACCAATTCTATAAAATTTTGTTAGAGTTATGGCCCTTTGTAATTTTTTGCCACTCAATTGTGTTGCTTTCTGGTGCATAGCATATCTTTAGAACCGTGTATGCTAGTGTTTTGAAATTTCATATATGGGTTCCTCATGAAAAAATAGTTGACCCGTATTTTTTTTCTTGTCCAAATTATCTCCCCTTCTTGAATTATTTCCCCTTTAATTAAATAACATAGAATTCTCGTTAGCAAGATATCTCAAAAAGTATTTGAGCTACAGCCTTGATATTTGGTATAGTGATTGGGACTAAGGAGGAGACTACCTGATTAAATTTTCAACCAATTCGATAAAATTTTGTTAGAGTTATGGCCCTTTGTAATTTTTTGCTACTCAATTGTGTTGCTTTCTGGTGCATAGCATATCTTCAGAACCGTGTATGCTAGTGTTTTGAAATTTCATATATGAGTTCCTCATGAAAAAATAGTTGACCCGTATTTTTTTTCTTGTCCAAATTATCTCCCCTTCTTGAATTATTTCCCCTTTAATTAAAAAACATAGAATTCTCGTTAAGAGTTTCATTGATGATACTTGGTACATGCTTGGAACTAGGAGTGAAATTTTTATGCAGGCATCCATGTTTGACCTTGACCTAGATTTCATGGTTTGGTGACTTTGCGCCTCCACAGGCGCGACATAGCCTTCGGGGGAATTCTTGTTGTATGTTTTTGAGTCTTTAACAATATTTGTTGAATATTTTGCCATCTAAGGACAAGCAAAGGTTGGGGGCATTGTGTTTTACAAACACCATTTCTAGTTTCAGATAAGCATTTGGCACATTCTCTGTTCCTTTTCTGGCAACAATGATTATATCCCCAGCAGAGTATAATGTTGTTTTGGTGCGAATCCCGTCACAATCGGTATAGCCTAGTTAAAGCACTTCATCTCCTGAACCAATCATGAAAACACACTTATGTAATTCTGACCCCCCTTGAACCCCACTTTTGAATAGTAAAACTGCGATTTACACTTTTCTTATTTCTGATTGCATTTTAAGGGTGAAGTCAAACTCAGCACAATACATCCTTGCAAACTACCATAGATTTTGACAGATTTGGTGGCCGTGACTTTATGTAAGGTCGCAGGCTTTCGAAAACTGTGATTTTGTTTGGCCAGAAATGCTTTTTCTGCACCCTATGTCATGAACGAATCGACGAATTCAAGTCAAACGTAATACAATAAATCATTGCATGATTAGATTTCTGTGACCTTGACTCTATTTTCAAGGTCACATTTTCCCGAAAACTGTCATGATGGACCAAAATGGGTTGTCTGCATACTAGCTCATGAACGATTACTGAACTTTGGTCAGGTACAATATATTATTACAACCTGTCGAAGATTTGATTAGAATTTCGGTAACCTTGAACCTATTTTACGGTCACAGGCTCCGGTAAACTGTCAAGTTTGAACAAAAATGGTTTGTCTGCGCCTCATCTAAAAATGAGTTACTGTTGTTTATTGTTTTCAGATGTATGAAAGACCTGGTTAGATTTTGGTCAAACGGTTGTTTTGGTTTGAATATATTTAAGGTTTCCTACGGAACACTTCTAGTTTACACTTATCCCAGTCCGGTCCTTCGAAACCATCCAGTTTTAAAAAGAGCACGGAGTGGTTGGGTGAGGCAAAAGTGTCGTGTATATTGCGTCACTTGGGCGTCCAAATGTTATTAGCTTACAGTTGGACAAGGCCTGTTGTCAGGGGTCGGGGTGGGGGGTTGTTTTGCTTTTGTTTCTACACTGCCTTTCATTTTCCCCTTTCTCTACAACATGTATATCTTCTATCTCTTTTCTCCCTTTGCTCTAAGAGACGACACAAAATGATCCATAAGAACCGACGTATTGTGTATTACGATAACACATCCGTGTGATATAGTACATTTGTCAAACATAAAAAGGACATTTTTCTGATGAAAATGTTTGATATTTTTCTTATTTATACTCCAAACTTAGGTTTTGGGTGCTCGTTAGAACCGCCTCAATGAGGCGGCTCTAACGAGTACCCACAACCTATGTCTTGGGCAAAAAATATGGAAAATGATGTTTACCACTGTAAACCCCAGTTTTCTCTATATAAAGTGGAGTTTAGGGGGTATTTATTTCCAGACTTGTCCACGTGATCGCCATTCATTTTCCTCTTTCTCTACAGCATGTATCTCTTCTATCTCTTTTCTCCCTTTCTCTGGGAGACGACACAAAATGATCCACATGGGCTGACGTGTCGTTAAACCAAAAACAAACGACAGAGCACAGGTAAGCTGAACAGGCCCAAATGCAGTTCATGCATAATATTAATAATAATATATTGCTTTGTTTGTGTTATGCAAAGAAATAAACCTTCTCTATTTGGTAAGTTCTGCTGTTCTGTATGCAGATAAAGGGATAGGGTTTTGACAGGTACTTTTAAGCAATGTTGACCTGTATACAATGAATACTCTAATAAATAGGTACGTAGAGCCACGATCTACTCCCTACAAAATATGACCCAATGTGCATATTGTGTACCATGCTTATACAATATGCTAAGATCCGATTGGTAGCAATTTGTGTAGGGCATGACGTTGTGTGATACTTACACAATATGCTGAGGTCCATTTGGTAGCAATTTGTGTAGGACATGACGTTGTGTGATACTTACACAATATGCTGAGGTCCGATTGGTAGCAATTTGTGTAGGACATGACGTTGTGTGATACTTACACAATATACTGAGGTCCGATTGGTAGCAATTTGTGTAGGACATGACGTTGTGTGATACATACACAATATGCTGAGGTCCGATTGGTAGCAATTTGTGTAGGGCATGACGTTGCGTGATACTTACACAATATGCTCCCTAGCGGATCAGTAGAATTATTTTAGTGTGCTTTGAATTAATGTGTAACGTCTGTTTGCGGTTTTGCGTCTCTGCCAACAACATCAGTTCGGATCCTGTAATACCCACTCAAGCACACTGGTAAAGGCAAGCGCGCAGGGTAAGGAACAAATCCACAGGATAAGGCAATTTTTCCGATCAGGATAAGGAAGAAAATGGCGGAATCGGCATCACATGTGCAGGTTTGTTGTTGTTCTAGATCTCGTGTTATGGTTACTAATCAATACGGCTGCTCACATTAGCTTCACTGAAGACACATATTATTCACAAATTTATCTTCGATGGTCTGAATTCGACAGTTTCAGCCAGTCAAACGGAGAACCGGACACAGTGGAACAACTCAACCACGAAATCTCATTATTTTACATGAAACGCTATTCTGGGAAGATTTCATGCACTTTTTTGTTGATTGTAGACATGCACATGATAAATCGGACTGTTGCAAATACGATTTAAGAAAAAAAAAAGGAAATTGGAAGGCCCACAGTGAGAAATCCTTGTTCCATTTTCAATACAATGCCCAGGGGCAAGGAAATGGGTACAACGCATATGATAAGACACAAAATAGTCCGGGAAAAATGGTAGTTGTTTGGTCATAGCTCTAGTAAATTTCCATCTCAGATTAGGTTTTCCGATATTAATAATTAGTCCAAAATAGTTTAAAGCACCTATTGTGACCTTTAGGAAACGTTCGTTTGTGTGCCTTGTCTTGGCATGCGCATTGCTCTTGTTCTAGCAATATAATACATCCCCCACCCAATACTATGAATCTAGGACGATGTGGCCGAGTCGATTTGACCTAGGACAATTTGGCCAGCAAAAATATTGGTAGGACAATTTGGCCAGGTTAATATAATGTTCAGTTCAAATTGACAATTAAATGTTTTGGGTTTGTTTTCAGTAATGTTTGTGAAAGGATTATTTTAAAGATGATTTTAATCAAAATCAATTAGAAATTTTATTTTGTTTTTAAACTATACTTTAAGCCTGTGATATTATGACTGGTCAAAATCGTTAGTAGCAAAGACATAATAATTGATAACTATACATAAAATAGACATCGGAAGAGATGGCAAATCCACCGACCAAAAGCCAATATGGCCTTCAGAAGATTGTTCACCAATAGAAAGTGCACCAGAATTAAACCAGCAATATATCACAAAAGTTTTGGAGTTATGGCCATCACAAGATTATACTGTCAGGCGAGATAACTTAAAAAACCAGGCACTCAGAATTGTGGCTCTTGCGCATGACATGCCTGCTTAAGCTCATGTATTTCTGTACGAATTACCATTAAAATATGTAACAAAGGGTATTGGAAATATGTTGATCACAAGCTGGTCATATTGTTATATTGGAAGGGTAGATAACTCAAATACCACAACACCAACAGTTGTGATTCTTGCACATGACACCCCTTCTGTGCCTTGTATACAATTGCACCAATTTCCTTCAATATATCTCAAAGGGTGCTTGATTTATGGCCATCACAAGGTTATATTGTCAGGGGAGATAACTAAAAAACCAGAGCACCCAGTGTTGTAATTCTTGACCTTGACAAACCTGCTTAACCTCATGTATACCTGCATCAAGTACCACCAATATGTCTCAAAGGGTATTGGATGTTGGGTGATCACAAGGAGATCATACTGTTATATTGGAAGGGGAGATAACTCAAAAACCATAGCACCCAGAGTTGTGGTTCTTAGGTATCAAGTGCCGTCTCAACCTTGTATACAATTGTGCCAAGTACCATCAATATATCTCAAAGGGTATTTGAGTTATGGCCATCACAAGGTTATATTGTCAGGGATATAATTCAAAAACCAGGGCACCCAGAGTCGTGGTTCTTGCACGTGACACACCTGCTTAACCTCATGTACCACTTTACCAAGTATCATCAATATATCTCAAAGAGTGTTGGAGATGTTGCCATCACACATCCATAGTGATTCTATTTTACACATCCACATGTGTTCACGCATCCATAGTGATTCTATTTTATTGGAAGGGGAGATAATTAAAAAACCATGGCACCCAGAGGTGTGGTTCTTGTGCATGGCACATCGTCTCGGCCTTGTAAACAACTGTGCCAGGTACCTTCAATATATCTTTAAGGGTATTGGAGTTATGATCATCACAAGGTAGTCACTCTATTTTAGTGGAAGGGGAGATAACTAAAAAACCATGGTAACCAGAGTTGTGGTTCATGTGCATGACACGCCGTCTCGGCCTTGTGAACAACTGTGCCAAGCACCATCAATATATCTCAAAGGGTATTGGAGTTATGGCCATGACAAAGTAGTCATTCTATTTTATTATAAGGGGAAATAACTCTAAAAGTATGGCATCCAGAGTTCTGGTTCTTGCGCATGACACGCCGTCTCAGCCTTGTGAACAATTGCGCCGAGAACCATCAATGAATCTCAAACGGTATTGGAGTTATGGCCATCACAAGGTTGCGTCTACGGACGGACAGACGGACGGACAGACGCCAGGCTGATCGCTATATCCCCCGAACCTATTCGGTCGGGGGATAAAAATACTGAGATATATTTAATGATTTTGTTAAAATTTGTTGGAAGACAAGATCAATTAGCAATTGGTTAACGGGCTAACTCATTTTTGACTGGCCATGTTTCCTTGCTTTCTTAATTACCTTTTTCACACTTAAATTGTTGGTTTTGTTCGTTTGTGTATACATTGTGTTATTTTTCATTAACTCTTCACATGGACCCACAACATATTTTTAGGATTTTGTAAAACAAACCCTTGTTAAGATGTGTTGCAAAGATAACTTGTGATAAACTTTCTTATTTCTTGTCAGTAGTATATGTTGTGGCTGCACGTTATAATCGCCTCGGACGAGGCAACAGTGCACTCTGTACTCTATTCAAAACAATGTTTTGAATAATGTTTGCAAACAGTGTGGATCACTCTGCACACACAAGTTTTAGACGCAATTATTAAATAAATTGAAGGTATCTGAGTATTTTCTGTTTTATTTTATTTTTTGTCTCCCCTATCTCTCTAGGCCGGCCTCGGTAGCTCAGTCGGGTGCGCGTCTGACTCGATTTAAGCCCCCAAGTCAAAAAAAAAAAAAAAAAAAAATGGCGGTTCTCGTGTTGTGGATTATTGTTCTTATACTTCGCCTGTATATGTGTGTTGCTGGTTAATTTGTGTTTATGGTAGCTGATTGGCCTTGTTCACAGAGGGCCAACCGGAGTCAGACGGTCTGCTTTTTTTCAGTTGTTCCTTGCTGTATTTGTCTAAACCACGACGTAAGTAAGGGCGACGATTGCGGCCGCGTAAACTCGAATTAAGCCCCCGCACCCCCACACCCCACCCAGTGGAATTCATTTCACTGACCGTTCCAAGGCGGTTCTTCTGTCGCGTTTTTTTTTGTTTTTTTTTTTTTTTTGTTATGGTTTGTTTTTGAGTGTGTGTATCGCTTATATTTTTTGTTTTGAATAGGCCATTGCTATTTTGTGGGAAATAAACCTTCCTTTTGGCTTTCCGCTATGGATGTTTCCGTTAGGGTCTAGTTATTCCATGTTTGTGTTTCTTTCCCTTTGGTGTCTCTGGTGGGAAACGTTGGTTAATTGTATCGCCTTCACTTCTATTTATGTTTGTTTACTGTCACAGTAGATGGTATGATTTATTTTAGGGGTTGGGTGTCATCCATTTCAAACAGGCTACGATTACTACAACACTGAAGACAGTGTCTCACAAATTTCTAAAATGTATAATACTTAAACAAAACAACCATTCATTGATTTTTGTCAACATGAGCATTTTATGTACCCTCTCACGACCAGTAAAAAGAAATATGTATTCAAAATGTCATCCTCGTCTGGCATATTGTATAGGATGCTACCACGTCACATACTGTGCAGGTAGCGACCATGTGCTCCTCGGGGGAAAGGTAGTACATAATAGCTCTACATAGCTGACATAAATATGATTTAAATTATGTTCCTCTTTTTTAAAAAACATACATGGTGGGTACTACTCAGAACCACACCACCTCACTGAGGTGATTCTTACGAGCCCCACGTCTCTGCCTGATGCAGAGGCAAAGAAAATATCGCAAAATATATATTTTAAAATGTTATTCATAGAGCCACTAACTTTTTCACAGGTTTATTTCCAATTGCACAATTTTGCAGTTATTTCAATGCACAAATATTTCAGAATCCAAATTTTACGGTTCCAAGAGCAGTCAATGTTAGTGAATGCATGACGGGAACCAGTTTTGAAATCGTCCAGCTTCAGTTTGAAAACGGTGGTAGCTGTTCTTCATGGAACTGCTCCGCAAACTGTACACATGATGAAAAGTTGTTCTGGATTGAAGGTAAACAATATGGTACTGTACCATCCAGCGGTCATTTATTCACGCTGTCATCTGAAATTATTATTTAACAGGAAAGTTCAGCTACTAAGATCTAATGGGTCATTTCGGAGTCACAAACAGTGATTTTAATCGACACTGAATTAAAGTTTGCAAAACTGATTAGGTTTTTGTTTGTTTGATTTGATGTTTATCGTCCCCGTCAACACTATATAGGTCATTTTATAGACGCTGCTTCCAATCTTGTGGGACTTTTACCCGACATTGAGATGGAATGGCTTCTCAAGCCCTGTCGCCCAATGAAACCAATAGGGTTCATAAGCATGGACGGTCTGACACGCACCGCTTTGTCTGGGCAGGCTTAGATCCTCTAAGCGGTTTACCAGTAATCAGCTCTGCGTGGAAGCATCATGCAGCCCATTTTTTTCTTCAAGCCCCGATGGGCGGGGACAGAAAACTGGTTAGGTATTGTCTGCGCATTGTCTATACATTGATTGTTGGCTGTCGTTAGATTTCTGACTCATTTCACCAACCATAAACTGTGGCTGATCAAAAGAACCGCCAAAATTGAATTCAGCTTTTGGGGTTTTCCCTTTTCAGTTCCGAAGTGTATTTCTTGCATCCAAATGATAATCTTGTATAGCAACTACAGCTGGTGTTAAGGGAATATATAGCGGCCATAAAACCGACTCTCTGTCCTTAATCATAGAACAGAGTTTATTTTCTCTTCCTTTGAAATCGTGGAATCTGAAAATATTTTGAGGGTCACTGTTGAGGCCTAGCCTACCGAAACTAGCTTGTTTGGCCCAGAAAGACTTGTACGCTGTATACTTTTCAGTTCAGCAATGATCATCCTTTTAAGAACACATTTAGGACCATCCCTGCTAACTCACCTTTCTCGGTATAAACTTTGGAGTGTCACAGAGGAGGGATGTCATTGCGTGGGCTCGTCTACGTGATTGCTATTCTACGTTAAACTTTCAGGTAAGGATCAGTGGCCCATGCGAATAATTTATTAGAAAAAGCACAATGAAGGCCGTAAGCCGATTCGCAAACGACCATTACAAAAACGCGCGTATACAAGTACATTGTAAGAATAACAGCCGAAAAAAAATGAAAATTATGTGATGAAAAATCGTGATATTTATCTTATTTCTGCTCAAAATATAGATTGTGGGTACACGTTAGAACCGCCTCATTGAGGCAATTCTAACGAGTACCCACAATCTTCATTTTAGAGCAGCAATAAGAAAATAAGGTTTACCCCTGTAAACCCCAGTTTTTCTATGTGAAAGTGGGGTTCAAGGGGGTCAGAATTATAAAGGCCTGTTTTCATAATGTCCCATTTTATATCTGTTATACATTCGTTATTTCCAAAGATGAGGCTCTGATGTGAGTACTCACGGTCCATAAGGATAACACTTCCGAGTAGTGTAAAGGTGTCATCATGTAAAGATTTCGTGAAAATGGTTTAACTGCTTTTTAGCTCACCTGTCACGTAGTGACTAGGTGAGCATTTGTGATCACTTTTTGTCCGTCGTCCGTCGTGCGTCCGTCCGTCCGTCCGTGCGTGCGTCCGTAAACAATTTCAAATAAGTATATCTCTTATACCCCATGGTCAATCTTGATCAAATTTCATGAGAAGCATCAACAGGTAGGGGGAAAGGCTGCATAAGAATTTTGGGCTGATCAGATTGGAATTGCGGTTGCTATGGCAACATATAGCTCCCATAGACTTACAATGGGAAAAAATTAAAATATCTTCTTCTCTGAAACCACAGGGCCCAGAGCTTAGATATTTAGCATGTATTAACGGCCAGTGGTCACCTACATAATTCCTGCCAATCATGCCCCTGGGGTCCAAATTGGCCACGCCCCGGGCCCCTTCGCTCCCATAGACTCCTAATGGAACAAAAAGCTTCAAAAATCTTCTTCTCGGAAACCACAGGGCCCAGAGCTTGAGCTTAGATATTTAGCATGTAGCAATGGCAAGTGGCCACCTACATAATTCCTGCCAATCATGCCCCTGGGGTCCAAACGGGCCACGCACCTGGGCCCTTTAGCTCCTATAGACTCATAATGGAAAAAAGCTTCAAAAATCTTCTTCTCTGAAACCACAGGGCCAGGAGCTGAGTTATTTGACATGTAGCAACCGCAAGTGGTCACCTACATAATTCCTGCCAATTATGCCACTGGGGCCCAAATTGGCCAAACCCCGGGGCCCCTTAGCTCCCATAGACTTATAATGGAAAACAAAAGCTTCAAAAATCTTCTTCTCTGAAACCACAGGGTCCAGAGCTTAGATATTTAGCATGTAGCAATGGCCAGTGGTCACATACATTATTCCTGCCAATCATGCCCCCGGGTTCCAAATGGGCCAAGCCCCGGGGCCCCTTAGCTCCCATAGACTCTTAACGGAACAAAAAGCTTCAAAAATCTTCTTCTCAGACCACAGGGCCCAGAGCTTAGATATTTAGCATGTAGCAATGGCAAGTGGTCACCTACATAATTCCTGCCAATCATGCCCCTGGGGTCCAAACGGGCCACGCCCCGGGGCCCTTTAGCTTCTATAGACTATTAATGGAAAAAAAAGCTTCAAAAACCTTCTTCTCTGAAACCACAGGGCCCTAAGCTGAGATATTTGGCATGTAGCAACGGCAAGTGGTCACCTACATAATTCCTGCCAATCATGCCCCTGGGGCCCAAATTGGCCACACCCCGGGGCCCCTTAGCTCCCATAGACTCATAATGGAAAAAAAAGCTTCAAAATCTTCTTCTCTGAAACCACAGGGTCCAGAGCTTATATATTTAGCATGTAGCAATGGCCAGTGGTCACCTACATAATTCCTGCCAATCATGCCCCTGGGTTCCAAATGGGGGACGCCCGGGGCCTCTTCGCTCCCATAGACTCATAATGGAACAAAAAGCTTCAGAAATCTTCTTCTCTGAAACCACAAGGCCCAGAGCTTAGATATTTAGCATGTAGGAACGACAAGTGGTCACCTACATAATTCCTGCCAATCATGCCCGTGGGTTCCAAACGGGCCACGCCCCGGGGCCCTTTAGCTCCTATAGACTCATAATGGAAAAAAGCTTCAAAAATCTTCTTCTCTGAAACCACAGGGCCCAGAGCTGAGATATTTGGCATGTAGCAACGGCAAGTGGTCACCTACATAATTCCTGCCAATCATGTCCCTGGGGTCCAAATTGGCCACACCCCGGGGCCGCTTAGCTCCCATAGACTCATAATGGAAAAAAGCTTCAAAAATCTTCTTCTGTGAAACCACAGGGCCCACCGCTTAGATATATAGCATGTAGCAACCGCCAGTGGTCACCTTCATAATTCCTGCCAATCATGCCCCTGGGTTCCAAATGGGCGACGCCCCGGGGCCCCTTCGCTCCCATAGACTCATAATGGAACAAAAAGCTTCAAAAATCTTCTTATCGGAAACCACAGGGCCTAGAGCTTAGATATTTAGCATGTAGCAACGGCAAGTGGTCACCTACATAATTCCTGCCAATCATGCCAATGGGGTCCAAACGGGCCACGCCCCGGGGCCCTTTGGCTCCTACAGACTCATAATGGAAAAAAGCTTCAAAAATCTTCTTCTCTGAAACCACAGGGCCCAGAGCTGAGGTATTTGACATGGAGCAACGGCAAGTGGTCACCTACATACATCCTGCCAATCATGCCCCTGGGGTCCAAATGGGCCACGCCCCGGAGCCCCTTAGCTCCCATAGACTCATAATGGAAAAAAAAAACTTCAAAAATCTTCTTCTCTGAAACCTTAGGGCCGAGAGTTCAGATATTTAGCATGTAACAAGGGCAATTGGTCACCTACATAATTCCTGCCAATCATGCCCCTGGGTTCCAAATGGGCCACACGCCGGGGCCCCTTTGCTCCCATAGACTCGTAATGGAAAAAAGCTTAAAAATCTTCTTCTCTGCAACCACAGCGTCCAGAGCTAAGATATTACGGACATAACAACAGCAAGTGGTCACCTACATAATTCCTGCCAATCATGCCCCTGGGATCCAAAAGGGCCACGCCCTGGGGCCCCTTAGCTCCTATAGACTCATAATGGAAAGAAAAGCTTAAAAAATCTTCTTCTCTGAAACCACAGGGTCCAGAGCTTAGATATTGAGCATGTAGCAATGGCAAGTAGTCACCTACATAAATCCTGCCAATCATGCCCTTGGGGTCCAAATGGGCCACGCCCCGGGGCCTCTTAGCTCCCATGGACTCATAATGGAAAAAAGCTTCAAAAATCTTCTTCTCTGAAACCACAGGGCCCAGAGCTTAGATATTTAGCATGTAGCAATGGCCAGTGGTCACCTACATAATTCCTGCCAATCATGCCCATGGGGTCCAAATTGGCCACACCGTGGGACCCCCTTAGCTCCCATAGACTCATAATGGAATAAAAACTTCAAAAATCTTCTTCTCTGAAACCACAGCACCAGAGCTTTGATATTGAGCATGTAGCAACGGCAAGTGGTCACCTTCATATTTCCTGCTAATCATGCCCCTGGGGTCCAAATGGGCCACGCCCCGGGGCCCCTTAGCTCCCACAAACTCAGAATGGAAAAAAGCTTCAAAAATGTTCTTCTCAGAAACTGTGAAGCACAGAACTTAGATATTTAGTATCTAGCAACATAAAATAGCCAGCTACATAAATCCTGCTAACCCTGCCCCAGCTCATCACCTCCAATAGACTTATAATGGAAAAAAACTTAAAAAATCTTCTATGAAACCATAAGGCCCAGAGCTTAGATTTTTAGTATGTAGCAACATCAAGTGGCCACCTACATAAATCCTGCCAGTTATGCCCCTGGGATTCAAATTGGCCCCACCCCAGGGCTTTTTAGCTTCCATAGACTTACAATTGGAGAAACTTCAAAAATCTTCTTCTCTGAAACCACAGGGCCCTTGTAATGAAAAAAAAAAAAAAACTTAAAATGGGGAAAAAAATCTTCAAAAATCTTCTTATCTGAAACCATAAGTCCCAGAGCTTAGGTATTTAGCATGTAGCAATGTCGAGTGGTCGCCTACATGAATCCTGCGCCTGGGGTCCAAATTCTGTGGCCCCTAAACTCCAATAAACTTATAATGGAAAAAGCTTCAAACATCTTCTTTGAAACCATGAAGTACAGACCTTAGATATTTAGTATATAGCAACACAAAATGGTCGCCTACATAAATCCTGCCAACCATGCCCTTTTGGTCAAAATTGGTCAAGCCCCAGGGCTCATTAGCTCCTATAGACTTATACTGGAAAAAAAACTAAAAATTTCATTTTTCTCCAAAACCATAAGGCACAGATTTTGTTTGATTTGTGGTTTTACATTCCCTTCAACACTATATAGGTCATTTTGGAGATGTCTCTTCCAATTTGGTGGGACTTTTACCAGACATTGAGATGAAATTACATCTCAAGCCCTGTCGCCCAATGAAACCAGAAGGGTTTATAAGCATTGACACCGCTTTGCCTGAGCTTAGATATTTAGTATGTAGCAATGTCAAGTGGTCTCCTACACTAATGATTTTCTGGTACACAGGTGAGCGATATAGGGCCATTGGGCCCTCTAGTTTTGTTGTAGCAACGGTTTTAAACTTGTTTGCTTCAGGGTGTGTGTGTGTGTGTGTGTGTGTGTGTGTGTGTGTGTGTGTGTG
Organism: Lucinisca nassula; assembly: GCA_963580285.1. Taxonomy (NCBI): domain Eukaryota; kingdom Metazoa; phylum Mollusca; class Bivalvia; order Lucinida; family Lucinidae; genus Lucinisca; species Lucinisca nassula. The sequence continues at coordinate 72,222,743 of OY757019.1, read as the reverse complement.
TGTGTGTGTGTGTGTGTGTGTGTGTGTGTGTGTGTGTGTGTGTGTGTGTGTGTGTGTGTTAATTTGGGTTTAACGTCGCTTTCAACAATTTTTCAGTCATATCACGACGGTGTCTGGTTGCGACAGGGAGCTCAATACTCACTTTTATAGTGCTGCCTCACTGAAGTATCATGTCCCTGACACATTCCAGGATACCACACCCAGTCACATTATCCTGATACTAGGTCGACCAGTCCTAGCTGTACCCCGTAAATCTGAGTGCCAAGCGAGGAGCAGCTAGTACCATTTTTAACGACGTTGGTATGTCGCAGCCCGGGATCGAACCCGTGACCTCCTGTTCCCCGGAGCGAACACTCTACCGATTGAGCTATCAGGGCCGGTTTTGCTTCAGGGTAACAACTGCTTTTGATTTATTTTGATTAAGGACTGTTGTAATTATGTACAAAGTCTTAACTTTGGATGCAATCATCACGAAAACACACCTATATAACTTTGACCCCCTTGAACCCCACTTTTATACAGTAAAACTGGGGTTTACAGGGGTAAACCTTATTTTTCCTTTTTCTGCTCTAAAATGTAGATTGTGGGTACTCGTTAGAATGAGGCGGTTCTATCGTGTACCCACAATCTATATTTTGAGCAAAAATAAGAAAAATATCACACATTTTGATCTTAAAATTTTCGTTTTTCCGCTGTAAAGTTTACAATGTATTTGTATAGGCGAATTTTCCTAATGTATACGTCTGGCTCGAAATCGGAATCAAACATTCGATTTGGACTACTCGTATATGTGTGCAACATACTCCACTTCTTTTGCTTTTTCTGCTGAATGTTTTACTTTACTTCAACGCACATTGGCAGTAGTTTACCAACATTTGCAGCATCAATGTTCAGTCAAAACTTATGTTGACAGTAAGCTCACGAAATTTGGGACATATTTCTGCGATGATTTAAGTACAACTGGTTCATGGGGATGCAAAAACTGAAACATATCGCTGGTGTTGGATCAGACGTTTTAGATCGTGATCAAATTATGTCAGTCTATGATAAAATTTCTTTTTCATTGATTTTCCTGATGTAAAACCTATTTCTCTAAGTTCATTGTAATCAGTTTTCTTCAAGGGAGTTGGTGGCACCCTTAATTACAGTTCTAGAGTCGTGCTAACGCAAAACAGCATCCGCCGAAAACAGGAGGGATGCTTCACCTAACCATCCTGTCGCTTTAACCACTCAATCGTAACCTGCTACCACCATGTCTGCAGAGGCTTTTCAAGTAATCTCTGTTAAGAAGACCTGAAAGTGGCCAAAATTGTAGCCAGCCACTTGGAACATTTTTTTTTGCAGTGGAGTTTACCTTACATGGGCGCAGTGGTAAAAAGCATGTATTGTACCCACAATCAAGGTTTTGAACATCTATAGGAAAATTCCACAATTTTATCTGAAAAAATTCATTTACCATTAATATAAATTATGAAAAAAAAGCCATATTGTACTCGAGATAGTTAACATATTACCAAGAAAACAGTTTTGCCGCAACCACGCTAAGAGTTTTCAACACCCTGGTGATGTGTTTCGTAGTTTTTTTTTATCAAAATACAGAATATGTATCAAAGTGCCCGGGCAAGGCAAATCTAGTTATATTTTGATGGAGAAATGTATCTTAGCTCACCAGAACTGAAGGCTCCGGGAGAGCTTATATTATAGACAGTCGTCCGTCGTCTGCGTCCTCGTCAACATTTTAAACAACATCTCTTCTCAAACCACTGGGCCAATTAAACCCGAATTACATATGGAAGCTATATTTGGTGGGGGATTAAAGGTTTGTTTATGGGATCTTGGTCACGTGACCAAGATGGCCGCAATGCACTTATATGGTAAAAACCTTAATAAATCTTCTTCTAAGGAACCGTATCGCCGATGGACTTGAAACTTGGTATGCCGCATTGGGGACTCGGGCCCTACCAAATTTATTCAAATCTAGGAGATGATATTCATATGTCAAATCCTGTTTGTCAGGCTTTCTGTCAAATCCTATTTGTCAGTTACAATGTATTTAATTGTACACGATACTTGCTAGAAATAAAATATTGGTTAAACCAGTTTGTTCAAATGATGACCTTTGGTCAAATTTGGTCACTTATACATTTGCATGGAAAAATGACAAAATAGTGGATTTTTTTCTGATTTTGTTGTAGCCTATAGCAGAATAAATGATATTTGCAATCAGCAGCAGAATGGAAGTTTATCAATTCCAAAGATCACATTCGTCGAGATCGTTTACTAACCTTTGTTCTGGATAGCTCAGATTCAGTATTTCTATCTTCTTCTCCACTTGGTTGATTGAAACCAAATTACATATGGAACCTCTATGGGAAATATGTGTGTGTGTGTGTGGGGGGGGGGGCAAAGATTGTTCGTAAGAACTAGGTCACAAGACCAATATGACCGACATGCCCATATATGGTAAACACTTTTAAATCTGCTTCTCAGGAATCGAATGGCAGATGAGCTTGAAACTTGATATGCAGCATCTCGAACTCGGGACCTACCGAGTTTATTCAAATGATGTTCTTTGATTGACCTTTACTTGTTTTATGTGAACATGTTCACAAAGACATTTGTATTTGTAAAAAGGCAAAACTGTGGATTTTTTTTCTGATTCTTTTGTAGCATGTGGCATCAGAATTGATATTTGCAATTATCTGAATGTAACGTAAAATTTATTTGCTGTCCTAGTGTCCTGAATGGCATAGATTCAGTATTTTTATCGTCTTCTCCACAAAAACTGCTGGACTGATTAAAACCAAATTACATGAAGAGCCTCTATGGGATGAGGCGATGTAAAGTTACTTGGGGGATTGTATTGACATGACCAAGATGGGCGCCATGGCTGTATATGGTATAAACCACATTACCTCTGGTGAGCGTAGTGGCCCTGTGCCTCTTCTTTTATTTTGGTTTTGTGGCCCTTTCAGAACTGGTCTGAAAATGCCTCGTATATGCTGGGGGAATATCCGTAGAAAGACGGAACCACTCATCTAAGCAGTCACTATGATATTGTTCTGGCTCACAATCGATACTGTGTCGGGAGCCCAGCCAAGCAGAGACTGCTTGTGGCGGTTCTCTGTAAGCCATTAGATCATCAAATACAGTAAAATTCCGCTAATAAGACCACCTAAAATTAACACTAAATCTGCTTTTTAAAGTTGGTTGAAAATGGTTCAGTTGTTCTTTCTTTGTGTTTTCTACACCTACACCAGGTGCCAGTTGTTCAAAACTAACGATGTCGTTAGTTAACGTATCGTTAAAACTTTGATCATTTAATATGGCAAATATGCTGAAATTTTTGCTGAAAAAATGTGAGCAGCTTTTGCAGACGCAAAAGCTGCTCACATTTTTTTCAGCAAAAATACCAAAAATTTATATATTAAACTTGCTAGAACAGTTAACAATATGACCACTAACGAGCTCGTTAAGCTAACGATGCTTTGAACAACTGGCCCAGGTGTCTCCTAAAAAGAGACCGCGTTTGGGACTGTTGAAAAGTGGTCTTTAAGACCACATTTGAACAGTCCCAAAGGTGGTCCTAATGTTGGAATTTTACTGTAATTAAAATATTCATATAGGACAAAGACGATAAATCTCGCCCGTCGAAGTTTAACAGCCGACCATTTACGTTTTTCAGCCGCCATGTGTGCTTGAGAAAAAAATATTTTCCCATTTATTTACTTTTTCTCCACCGTCAGTATGACGACGGACTTCGCGGACTTATGGGTAATCCAGTCACGCAATATAGATTTTCACGAGAAATCGCTGTCAATAGCAATCCTTACGTGTAATCGCCATTGACAAACGTTTGTCACTATAAAATAGCCTGTTCCGTAAATATTCAGTTTCATAAACACAGTAGACTATTACTACAAAGTTTCCTGAATTTCTCTTTCCGTCTTCACTACCACATATCATGCTAAATGTTTAAACTTTTAGCGGTTAACAAGTTCGTGAAATGAACACCTCTATAAAGCCCATTTTATACAGAGAACAAAGAGAGGCAGTTCTAACGAGCACCAACAATCTATATCGATTAAGAAAAAAACTATTGACCATTTTCATCTGAGAAATACTAGTTCTTGAGATGAGAAAAACGTCATTTTAGCGCACGGGTGTTTTATCGTAATGTTGCGGTGAATTTCATTCAATGTAGCAACACTTTCACAGAACCCAAGGTTATAGCCCCGTGAGAGAATTATGTGCTCCCGTTTCGAACTAAATGTATTTCATAGCCCAAAATAAGAAGGGGTCACAAGGGTAATCCACCATGTTAACAAGTCCATATAATGAACTATCATCTAAACCCCATTTTATATAGAGAAAACTGGGGTTTGCAGGGGTCTACATTATTTTTCTGATGTTTGCTGTCAGACATAGGTTAAGGGTACTCGTTAGAACCATCTTAATGAGGCGGTTCTAACAGACACCCACAACCTACGCTGTACTCGTTAAAACCGCCTCAAGAGGTTCTAACGAACACACACAACCTATGTTTGGAGTACAGATAAGAATAATATCACGTATTTTCATCAGAAAAGTTACCATTTTGGAGATATGAAAGAATACATAATGTCACACGGATGCGTTGTCGTAATGGGTGATTTTTTTAGCTCCTGGGCCGAAGGCTCTGAGGGGAGCTAATAGTATGGTTGGTCGTCCGCCGTCCGTCGTCTGTCCGTCAGCACCTTTGGCCAGTTTTATCTCTGCAGTCTGCATGCTCATCTCAATCATTTCTTATCTATATCATGCTTCTGGTGGGGCAACGAGGACATTAGCTTTTTATCAAAATTGAATGAACACAAGATCCAATAGACTTGCATGGGAAAATGTTTTTCATCACGGTAGCGCCTTCAGTTTTGATCCGATCTTTCTGAAACTTATATGTAAGGTGGCTGGGGATAAAAACTGGGATGAGTTCGAAATCCGCTTTGATTGCTGAAAATGCCTTTTTTTACCTTGTCATTACCCAGTTGCCCCTTCAGTTTTGATTGGATCTTCCTGAAACTTACAGACAAGTAAGTCAGGGTTAAAAGCTCGGACGATTATGAAAACTAGTAATGTCGGTCAATTACTCATGGTGTTATGTCTTCTACTTTGCTGGCAATGATTATTTTTGACATTGTCATCATTTTGAACGGATCTTCCTGAAACTTACATAAAAGTTTACGGCCCCGCCCACCGAGACTTGCAGAAATAGATGGGCTGCATGATGCTTCCACGCAGAGCTGAAACTGACCGCACATGAGTACTGGTATCTAAGCCTACCCATGCAAAGCGGTGCGTCCATGCTTATAAACTCTATTGGTTTCATTGGGTGACAGGGCTTGAGATGACATTCCATCTCAATATCGGGTAAAAGTCCCTCAAAATTGGAAGCAACGTCTCCAAAATGACCTATATAGTGTTGACGTGGACGTTAGAATTCAAATCAAGCAAACAAATACATAAAAGTTAGGGATAAAAGCTTGAATGAGTTTGCTAACTAACTTTGTTGCCCCATTACTCAAAGTGTTAAGTCACCTTTATTTGTGAAAACACCTATTTTGTACCTTGTCTTCATCATTTAGGTTTACTAGCATATAAGTATGTTGGGAATGAAAGTTCGGATGAGTTTGAAAACTGGTGATGTGTGCCTATCTCTCATAGAGTTACATCTCTTTGAATGCTGAAAATGCCTGTTTTTTTTTTTTTTGCCTTCCTTCAGTAAAGATTGGAACTTCCTGAAACTTTGAATCTGTTAGCTCAGGTGAGCGATATAGGGACATCTTGGTCCTCTTGTTTTTTTCTCTTGCTAGAAACATATGATGTGAGTTCTTGCCATCACGTGAAGTGAAATGAACACCCCATTACACCCCACTTTATATAGAGAAAACTGGGGCTTACGGGGCTATACACTATTTTTTCGTATTTCTGCTCCAAGACAAAGGTTGTGGGTTCTCGTTAGAACCGCCTCATTGAGGCGGTTCTAACGAGTACCGACAACATATGTTGGAAGACTAAATAAGAAAACTATCATGTATTTTCATCAGAAAAGTAGCCATTTTGCAGATAAGAAACAATGCGCTATGTCGCACGGGTATGTTATCGTAATGCTAGAATCGCCTGGACGACGCTATTCTAACAAGAACGCACCTCATATGATATAAATTAGAAATAAAAGAAACAAAATCCCTTTAAGCTCTTCTTATTCTTATCATTCAGGCAGATCTCTTCGCACGTTATCAGATAATGTTAAATTCAACTTAACGTATGAAGTAACAGTCACGTGCTTCGACGACGAAGCCCCGGAGAAAATTGGAAGTCAGGAGGTGGATACCACTGGTGATGTTGTGATTGACGTCATCTTCTTGGAATCAGCCATGTGTACGTCAACGGGCACTCCAAGTACAATCCCAGTTTCAACGGCGATTCAGTCCTTCCAGCAAGGTTTGCAACAACAGGAGTCGCCCGGGTATTTCGATGATACAAACAACGTGGCCCTAGTGTCATCGTTTGGTGGTTTACTGGTAGGCTTGACGGCTGGAGTCGGTGGCTATATTGCTGCAAAGCGTTTCTGTAGACCTGTCAGAGTGAACAGTGAAGTTTAAATTTGTCTGTCCAGCATACATTTTTCCCATATACAGTCAAGCCTCTTTATACCAACATTCGCTACGACAAACTCGTTGGACGGCAATTTGAATGGAATGACTACTTAGCTAAAGGCTTAACCTCGGTTCCTAGCGCTGTAAGATTCCCTCGGCTTGGAAATGCACAAATCCAGTCCATATAGCCATGATAGCCTTGTAAACTAATACTCCAAGAAACAAATGTTCTAGATATTTGTTAGAATCGCCTTACCAAGGCGATTCTAACAAATGTCTTTAACATTTGTTTCTTGGAGTAATGATGGGGAAAAGGTCTTTTATTACCTATCATACTCCCATGACTTTGATTCTTTATAACGGCAAATTCTTTCTAACGGCCCAATAATAAGGAACAAATACTGCCGTTATAACGAGGGTCCTCTGTATGACAATGAAATCTCCCACCAATATGTTTGGAATGGTCCATTTCCGTTTTTGTTTTTGTTTGTAGCAAATTTTACCAAACTTCATGCTCTTTAAACAAACAGTGTAGATCCAGATCAGATGCCACGTTCTGTCGCGTCTGATCTGGGTCTACACGTATGCCAATGTCCCAGAAAAAGGCTTCTAGGCAAATATGGGTTAATAATCCTGGCTTTTTATTTTCAACTTTTCAAACATTGTTATCTACTGTGACATTCGAACTAGGAATTCTTTACTGACCTCGGCGGCCTAATGGATAAGAGCACGTAATCATTAGGTCTCACACTGCTGTGGTTCGCACCTCGCCCAGGCCACATGAGGCGCTAATTTTTGCATCGGAAGGTCCGGGTCTTCGAGTTTTCAACCACCTCTGATTAACGATCGGCTAGAAATAAATTAAATACTCTTGAAAAACAAAAAAGTAATAATAATCCTGCACAGTGACAGTCAGCTTCTACATGTTTTGTTCCACTGATGCACCGGTATCTACATGTACAAATGGCTGATCAGACCATGGGAGTGCACAGGCAGATCTGACTATTTGTTGGCCAACCATGCCAGTTTCTACATTGCCCAATGCACAGGCTGTATTATAATATTAAGGATAAACCTGTATCACGCCACGAGAGTATTGGTATAAAGGGTCTTGAGCACATTAGATAGACACACCTGTGTAGGTTTGTTTGTTTGATTGTTTGATTTGAGGTTTAACGTCCCCGTCAACACTGTATAGATCAGCTTGGAGACGTTGCTTCCAATTGTGTTGTACTTGTACCCAACATTTAGATGAAATGACATCTCAAGCCCTGTCGCACAATGTAACCAATATCGTTTATAAGCATGGACGGTCCGACTCGCACCGTTTTGCCGGGGCATCATAGTGTAGTTTATGTTTTCTTGGCTTTTGATAATCGATTCTTATTCATTGATTGTTTATTATCTTGTCCTTGCCCTGTCCATTAATTCCATTGTGGAATTTAGAAAATATTTGAGAGCCACTGATGAAGCCTAATTGGCCGAAACTAGCTAGTCTGGCCCAGAAAACATGTACACTCCATATTTTCCAGTTCTGTGGTGTATTCCTTGCTTAAAAGGTTAAAGAACATATTAGAACATATTAGATCCTCTAAGAGGTTTACCAGTTCTCGTGTGCGGTCGGTTTCAGCTCTGCGTGGAAGCATCATGCAGCCCATCTATTTCTTCAAGCCCCGTTGGGCGGGGGCCAAACGCACCTGTGTTACAAAGTACATTCTTCTATATCAGCCAAACGGTTGTCTTTATAATGAATGTGTTTGACATGTTTTCTTATTTATGTTTCAAGCATCGATTGCGGTTGCTCGTTAGAACTGACTCATTGAGGCGGTTGTAACGAGTACCCACAATAGATATCTATAGTTGTTATTTTCTGGCACAGTAATGTTTACCCCGTTAATGCCTACTTTTTGTCTATATAAAGCGGGGTTTATAAAGGTATTACACACGCGTTCAACGTATTAAGTCAAGCCATTGGGCACCCCTTATGTTCTTAAGGGGAATGGGAACACCTTTAGGGGAGGCAACTCCTGCAAAATTACGTTTTGTCTCCCATGTCAAAACGAGTCAACTCTTAAAGGAAAGAATTTGCTCCTAACGAGCAAATTCTTTCCTTAAAGAGTTGACCCCTTTTTCAGTGGGACAGGTCTTAAGGTAAAGCGAACAGGAAGTCCCGAAAGTTGTCTCCATTTGAAAAATGGCGGGAAAATCTGCGCAAGTTGTCATAAATTCCCCTTCAGTAAAACAGGAGATATAAATGACATCTGAATAACAAACCCACAACGATAACACACCCATATGAAATAGTGCATATGAAATAGTGCATTATTTCATATCTCCAAAATGGTTACTTTTCCAGTGAAAATTTCTTGCGAATGTTCTGATGAGACTGCACAGATGCGCAGGCTGAGCTGAACCTTTTCAGTTCATGCTATAGTGCAAACTGCAGCAAATATGTTCTAGAAAGAGTTATCCTTTGGAAGCAAGGAAAACACCTAAGATCCGGAAAATACGGAGTGTACATGTTTTATGGGCCAGACTAGCTAGTTTCGGTCATTTAGGCCTCATCAGTGACCCTCAGATATTTTCAAATTCAACAATGGAATCAATGATCACAAAGGACAAGAAAATAAAAACTACACCATGATGTAGGGCATGGAGACTTTTTACAGCTGCCACATCCCCAGACACGTTAAATATGTTCTAGAAAGGGTTATCCTTTCGAAGCAAGGGAACCACCACAAAACTGTAGCAAACCTGGCAATTTCTTTGAAAAAGCTCAAAACAAAATCAAATCTTACAAGCACTGTTTTTAATGAACATTTCAATGAGCACTTTTTGTGTGTGTGTGTGTGAGTGTATGTGTGTGTGTGTTTATGTGTGTGTGTGGAGTGGGGGGGGGGGGGGAGGTTTCAAAATGAAGACATCAAGATGACGAAAATGATATTGATTTCCGTTTGTGAATGTTCTCTATTCGTAATGTTTTGATCGCGTCTCCTCTTGGTGGTGTCTTCTGTTTGATTTTTTTAAAAAAAATAAATAAATAAATAAATAAATAAACTAAATAACACCCATGGAAACAAAGTTGAGACACTGGAGTGCCGGGCTGATTAGCTTACAGGCTATCACAACCCTTGAAAAATAAAAGAGCGACGATGTATTTATTCAAACTAAATTTTAACTAAATTTTGTTTGCAAATCTGGACAAACTATATCATTATAACTGTTCCCGAAGAAAGGCCATCCGAATGAGGTTAATAATTTTGTTTGATTTGAGGTTTAACGTCCCTAGGTTAATAATAATTACAAGGGAATATTTCTTAAAATCTAGATTTTTTCTTACATGAGACAGCGCACAACAAAACCTTAAGCAAGACTTGTTCGACAAGCGAAGATTCGGATCAGACTGCGTAATCGCGCAGACTTTATTTTATTTGTACAATATTTTAAGAGGGTAAAACACATTTAGCCATAAAACTATTCTACCATGTGGCCCTCTGTAAGACATGAGTATAACTTATTTATCTAAGAATGATATAAACAATATGTACAACACATAAAACAATATATCCATACATGTACATAATAAAAATCTAATTATCTGGTAACATAATGGGTATGATCAGATAAAATGCTTCAGTCATTCTGGCTATACCTACGTTGCACTAGATAGGCAGGCACATTGACTTGCAGCACTCCGTCGAGAGCTAGAAGCCGAGAAACGTGTGGCAGAACCAATGTCTAGACAGCACACTCAGCCACCAGCACTCGACAGAGTAATTGCATCGTAGCCCATTCCAGCAGAACGCACGAACTAGTCAGAAATAGTAATTTGTTGCATTGCAGCGCATAAAATGAGCCAGAACGGTAAAAAAAAAAAAACATGGTTTAAAATTTTGTTAAAATTAATATCACAGTTCCTTTTAAATATAACTAATGACTAGATTTTTAAAAATGTGTAAGGAAGTTGATTCTCGGACAGTCTGAGGTAAATTGTTCCAAAGTTTTGGTGCTGAATATGAGAAAGAGCGATCGTAGAGCGCAGACCTTGATCTAGGAACTTTAAGGGTGCCGTTATCAGATGATCTAAGTGACCGTGCATGAGCCATCGACATAGGTGTAAGTAAATCTGAAATATATTCAGGTGTCATATTATTTATTGCCTTGTATGTTAGGACAGCTTTATTATAAAGAATTCGTTTTGGCACAGATTGCCATCCAAGCTCACTGAACATCAGTGTTGAGGGCGTGGTAAAGTCAGCTTGTAGAATTATTCGTGCAGCGCGTTTTTGTAATTTTAAAAATCTATCAATATTAGTACTAGTAGTGGTTCCCCATGTATTAGATCCATAGTCAACCAAAGGTAGGATATGACCCGAATAAAACATTTTCTGTGCCTCTTTTGAGACGTATTTTGATAGCTGCTTAAGAAGAGATATTCTACTCGATATAAGGGAACAAAGGTAGTCACTTTGTGGATTCCAAGAAAGGTTTTCATCGATATATATTCCAAGCAACTTCTGCTTAGAAACACGTTCAATGAAATTTTCATCGCATTGCAGCACAAGGTCAGGTAAATCATTGTTTCGATTCTTATTTCCTATGACCATATACTTTGTTTGCCCAGATGTATTCTCATTTTGTGTTGGAAACTCCAAGTTACAGTTCTGTTGAGGCTTGTTTGTAATATAGTCCCAATATCTTGGATGCTAGGGCTATGTGTATGAACTGTAGCATCGTCTGCAAACAGATCTGAATAGCAATTGTTGATAAAAAGGGGTAGGTCATTTATGAACAGCAAAAATAATGTGGGTCCTAATATCGACCCTTGCGATACACCTGTTTTAATGTTAGCATATTCTGTATTGCTGTCGCTGCCTATTGTCTGTTTACGACAATTTAAGTAAGAAACAAACCATTGTAACGACAAAGGATGAAATTTATATAGTGAAAGCTTTTCTAATAAGAAAGCATGGTCTACAAGATCGAAAGCTCTTTTAAAGTCGACAAAAAGGACTCCAACTAAGTCTCCTTGGTCAATACAAGTCATCCATTGATCTATAAGCTTGACAAGAGCTGTTTGACAGCTATGTTTCTGTCTAAAGCCAGATTGACTCTCGTGAATTAATTTATATTTGTTTAAGTATGCCATTAGATGTTTATTAATGTGTTTTTCAAACAATTTTGATAAAGTGGGCAAAATAGAAATTGGGCGGTAATTTGATGGATCAGTCTTACAGCCACCTTTAAATATCGGAAACACTTTTGCAAGTTTAAGTTGGTCAGGGAAGGCTCCCGTGTCCAAACTTTTGTTAATAAGTGCAGCAATACTGGGAGTTAATATTTGGACAGCCATTTTTAGAATTTTTGGCCCAAGGCCATCAACACCTGTTGCTTTAGTAGGATCAAGAGAATTTATAAATGCCGCGACTTGTGATGGTGTAATGCGAGGTATTTTAAAGTGGACATCCTGGGGCACTTTACTTTGTATAAATCTGACAAGATTGTTTAGATCAGGCGTTGTGTCATCAGTATCAGAATTAATAAGCAACTCTGATATAGATGTAAAAAACTTATTCAATTTAGATGCAACTTGTTCTGTTGTTGTGAATGTCACGTTATTAATGACAATCTCATCTGGTATGTTATTATTAGATTCTCTTGGGTTACTTACTGACTTAAGGTGTTTCCATATCGTTTTCGTATCTTTTGAGTTCGAAATAGAGTCGGAAAAATGGCTACGTTTTGATTGTCGTATCAACGTTGTGACTTTATTTCGATATTTTTTATACTGAGACCATTGTTTTAATCGTTTACAATTATCCCTTTGCTTCTGAGCATTAATTATGTCCTCATTTAGCCATTCCGGAAGACGACTTGTTTTAACACGTTTTAGCTTGACAGGAGCATGTTTATCTAGTTGTTTTAAAACAAGGGAATACCAGAATTGCATGTCCTGATTAATGTCAGGCTTGTCAGCATTGAAGTTATTCATATCTTCGGAGAGATCAAACAAAAATGAATTTTCATCAAAGTTTTTAAAGCAGCGGTATGACTTTAAAACATGTTTAGATTTTGGTATTTTGCTGTTTATTTTTCTTGTGAAGCACACAGGAAAGTGATCACTTATAGAATAGTCTGGGACGAAGCATTCTATAATATTTTCTGGGTTAGAAGTGTAGACATGATCAATTAAAGTAGATGATTTTTCAGTTACACGAGTGGGTTGTTGAACTATTTGTGATAGGTCGAAAAGCTGTATTAGGTTTAACCACTTATTATTGGTACATGAGCGAAACTCTATATTGAAGTCACCCATTAAGATAATTTCTAGACCAGTTGTCTGCGCCATCGATATTTCTTCCTCAAATTTATCAATCCAACCAGAAGGTGAGTTTGGTGGACGGTAACCTGAACAGATAAGGAAGGACTTAGAATTACGCACAGCTATTTCAGCCCAAATTGACTCGATTTGGTTAGTTTCAAACTCAGATCTTCGTTTGCAGCATAAGGATTTTCTGGTGTATAACATGACACCACCACCAGATTTGTCTTCAATATTTGATCGGTCTTTGCGGATAATATCAAAATCATCTATGTAAAGTTGGTTCTCTGAAATAGAATCATTCAAGAAAGTTTCACAGAGACCAACTATATCAGGAGATTTATCACTTGTCATAAGTAGTTTCAGCTCATCAAGTTTAGGTAAAATGTGCCTTACATTTAAGTTACAGATATGCAGGCCCTTTGATGAGTATTTAAAACTGCAATTTTCATTTGTTGAGTCAATGTCATTTAACAATTCTGGTTGGGCGTTGTCTTGAGACTGTCTACACCTTTTGTTGTTTTCAATTGGTACTATATCAGTTTCCTCAATGTCAGGAATGCAGTTTTGATTGGACTCAATCATAGCTATGTCATCATAATTCGAGATAGTCAATTTGTCAAATCTGTTTCTCAATGAGATACAAGTAGTTTGACCAATATCTGGGGTTTCTGGGATCATCTTGCTGCGCCTGTTTGGTTCCTATCCCATCAAATCAGCATTCCTGCCATTGTACCAACACTTCTTTGTATCATGCCCATTTATCTCGCATATGTGACAATATCTAGGCGACCTAAAGTGTCCTTGACCTCTCATAGGTCTACCAAATGGACGAGGTTGTGATTGATATTTGTGAGTACTATTTGGGAATCCAGGAGTTTGTTTGGTAACCAAATGTAGCTGATCAATATTTTTCAATAGCCGTTTTGTGCCATGGGAATTTAGGTGAACCTTGTCCTTAATGAAGTATGAATCTGGCATTTCGCCAGTTGCAAGGAGAAAACCATTGTAATTGTTTATAAATTGGATGTCCTTGTTTTCACAGAGTGTCTTCATTTTATCATTATATGGACCAAGGTCCACCGTTTCTCTTGGAAGCAAACCGGACACTATCACAGTACGATTTTCAGCTGACAAAGTATCTAAAAGAGATTCAAAGTCCTCACTGAAAGTATCGAGGTCAGAGCCACTGTCGGCATCATTTCCACCGACATGTAGTATAACTGTTTTACATTGATCGATATTATAATTTGATAGTTTGTCCTTGAGAGTGTTAATGGTAGCTCCCGGAAATGATCGCACAGTAGTATTAGGTTTGAGGTCAGCTGTTTTGATATTTTTCAGGATTGAGCTTCCGACAAGTAGTGTTGATTTATTTATAGTTTTCACTGGATGTGGAGAACGTGTCAAGTCTATAGGTTCAGCTTCATCGTTTTGTTTCTGTTTATTTTCTTGATTACGGCGAACAACTGTTTTATCACCAGATTTGGGTTTTTGCTTTTGCAGCTTCTGAGTTTCTGATGTTTTCTGTTGACCGCTCTGTGTCATGTTGTTGTTTGCCTGCGTTTTGTTTCCAGTCAATGGTTGGCCCCTTGTTGAGTTTTCCAAACTTTGCTGTTGTGTTAGATTTGATTTGGTAATAGCGCTATAGGATTTCACTTTGTCTAACACAGCTGTTGTTTTATCTATGATCGTTTTCGATTTCTGCTCTAAGACAGTTTTTATAGCATCTGTTGAAGTGGTTATTGATTTTATGGAATCAGTTGTTCTTTGGTCATTTGTTTTTACTTGCTTGCTCAGTGCAGCTATTTTGTCATTTAGGCCAGTGATACAGTTTTCTACTTTGTGTGATAATGTTTGGACAACAGTTAGAATTGTTTGTGTAGTTGACTTAAGATTTTCAACATCTGTTTTTATGTAATTGATTTCCTCAGGAAATTTTCTGCATTTGAGGCATACCCATAAGCCGACAGGTTCATCTTGTTCAATTCCAACACAATTGTCATGAAACCATGACATGCAGATGGTGCACTGTGTCCAGTGGTAATCTTTTCTTGAACAAGGTTTTACTGTACACGTATCACAGCATTTAGAACTTTCTGACGTTTCTGTGGAGGACTTGTGTTTATTTTCGGTTACCTCGACTGTTTGTTTGAGTTGGGTTATACTGTCATTATGACCAGGCTCTGGCTCGTCTATGGATGTATCAGCGCATATTTCAGCTTCACAATCAGTGTCACCTTGCAAGTTTTCATCTGCTTGCAGTTCATTTGTTTGCATAGTCACATCAAGTTCCGAGACCACAGTGTCTGACAACAGTTCAGATGCTTTTTGAGCTGTTGTAGATTCACGTGATCTGGTGCCCAACAGTGACCTTGCTTCCCGATAGACAGCATTTGCAATGCACTGGGCTATTTCGCTGAGATGACTCTCTTTGTGGTTTGGAAATTGTTGCTTCAGTTCTTTAAGAACACGTTTCTGACAGTCTGCTTTGTTGAATTTCTTTAATTCAACATGAGACAATTGTCTGACAATGTCGATGTGTTTTCTTTTAGCGTCATCTTCAGCTTTCACCAGCTCTGCAGTTGTAGACATATTTCAGTTTGTGGTCTAGTCAGAGTAGCACTCCTGTTTCGATAGCCGTTCAGCGTGGGTCGTCTTACAATGGTAATAATCCGATTTCCAATACACTATCAATAGCCTCAGGGCGGGTTAGTGTGGTCGTTTAAATGTGAGTCTTTGTTATGAACAAATATATGTCAAATCGAATATTATCAATATCAGTAAGCACTCACGATTTAGAATTCATATAACGACAGTCCAATACTAGATCCAGTAATCCTGCAAATTTCAGTTTATAAAATTGCACAGATCATTTTATAAGTCCATTTATAATCAGACACCACTTTTGGTGCGCACACTCATATACAGTTTCAATGTAGACTGATCCGAGTCTACATTGGTCATATGGTCCTTCAGCCTGCAGACGGTCCAAAGAGAGATGTGTTGGTTAGATGTGCAGTCTGGTCTGAGTGTTTGGTTTGGACTTTTTCTCGCTAAAATAACTCAGCTCCTTACGAAAACAGGCCTATACAAATATATTGCAAATTTTAGTGCCAAAAAAAAAAAAATGTAAATTTTAAGACGAAAAAAAAATGTGATACTTTTCTTATTGCTGCTCAAAATATAGATTGTGGGTACACAACTCTAACGAGTACCTACAATCTATATTTTGGAGCAGAAATAAGAAAAAAAGTAATGTTTACCCCTGTAAACCCCCACTACAGCTGGTGTCTGGGAATGTGTGGCGGCCGTAAATAGTCTCCCTGCCCTACATCATAGTGTAGTTTATATTTTCTTGTCCTTCGGGATCATTGATGCCATTGTGGAATTTTGAAAATATATGAGGGTCACTGTTTGGCCTAATTGGCCGAAACTAGCTAGTCTGGTCATTAAAACATGTACACTTCATATTTTCCAGTTCTGTGGTGTATTCATAACCCTTTTATAGAACATATTTACTACATAAAGGTGGGGTTGAAGGGGGTCAAAATTATATAGGTTTGTTTACGTGACAATCGTAGATTACGATAACGGGATCGCAGGATCGATCCCGGGCTTCTCCACACTATCGGATGAGTCTTTAAACCGAGGTCCCGTCTCCGTATGACCTTAGCTGTTGGTGGGACGTAAAACTTACATACTCACTCACTCAGATTACGATAACACACGTGTGACATAGTGCATTTTTTCATATCTCCAACATGGTTACTTGTCGCCCAATGAAACCAACTGGGTATATATGCAAATAAGCACTCGCACCGCTTATAATTATTTGAGAAATGGCGAGTTGCAGAAATATGACGCCTACAGAAATACCCACAACCTAAGAGCAGAAATAATAAGGTGTAGCATGAAGGTAGTCTAAAACGGGTATCGCGCCAAAACACAGTGCAGAGTACCCGCGTTATAACGGTAAAAACTCGCTATAACGACAATTTCAATGGCATGAATTCTTAGCTCAAGGTTTAGCCTCGATTCTGAGCGACTTGGGCTTCCCTTATGTTGGAAATACCCAAATCGAATCCATAGTCATGAAATATTCTTGTAATTTAATACTCCAAGAACAAAGGTTATAGATATTTGTTAGAATCGCCTCATCGAGACGATTCTAACAAATGTATATAACATTTGTTTCTTGGAGTAATGATGTGGAAAAGACCTTTTGTAAGATATCATACTCCTGATTGAGATTCTTTATATCGGCAAATTCATTATAACGGCACAATAATAGGAATACTGTCGTTATAACGCGAGTCCTCTGTATTATTATTGCTCTGTGCCAAAATCAATGAAAAATTATAAACTAACTTGCTGTCTGAATTATTACAATGACACAACTGTGTCACATAATGGTATCTCTGATGCTTGAATAAATGATATTTTGCAGACTAAAATGTGTGATACTCTCCTTATTTAAGCTTTGAAAATAAATTGTGAGAACCTCGTTGCAAAATTAAGAATAATGCGCTCCCTGAAAACCCAACTTTCCTCTCCGATTTGTGGGGTTTGCAAGGTCCTTACCAAAGTGATGTAAATTAGCAATGTATTTATATTGCATGAACCTATTTAGTCATTAAGATACAAAGCAAGATTAAAACTATTTAGCACCATCTCCTTTAAGAGAGAAGTGACAACTGAGGAAAGTTTTTCTTTGTTTATTGTTGGACACATGTGGTGGGCATCAGTTAAGGGGTAACCTGTTAGACATGTGACAAAGTGTCTTTCAGGCGGTTAGCGGAGAATAAAATAGTCTACATACATACCGTTTCAAAATACACTGTTCACTGTCTAAAGCAGCATTGGGTCCATATAGCGCTCAGCGAAGACTGCTGTCAGATTGCTGTCAGATTGTTTGCGTCAATAATCAGCTATATAACGCTTAGTGAAGGCTGAAGTCATATACATGTAGTAAAGCGTCCATAATCACCTATACAGCGCTTAGTGAAGTCTATAGTCATATAATACAACGTCCATAATCACCTATTTAGCGTTCAGTGAAGACTGTATTCATATTCCAAAATGTTCATAATCACCTATATAGCGCTCAGTGAAGACAAGTCATTAAGTAAAAAAAGCGTCCATAATTATCTATATGACTGCAGTCAGATAGTGACCGAAGATAGGGCAGATAGTGAAGCGTCCATAACCACCTCAGTGAAGACTGGAGTCATACAGTGAGGCGTCAATAATCACACATATACAGCGCTCTGCGAAGACTGCGGTCAGATAGCGAAGCCTAAAGCGCCCGTTGAAGACGGCGGTCATATAGTGAGGCGTCAATAATAACACGTATATATAGTGCTCAGTGTATGTGGTAATACAGTGAAGCGCCCATAATCGCCATAATATAGCGCTCAGTGATGAATGCTCGTCCATAATCGCCTATATATATAACGCTGAGTGAAGGCTGAGGTTTGATAGTGAAACGTCCATTATCACATATATAGCTATCAGCGAAGACTGAAAACTGATAGTGATGCGTCCATAATATAATGTTATCAACCAAGTACTTTCGTATTGGCCCAGTACAGCTCCGAGGTCTGTTGCATTGACCCAAGGCCGAAGGCCGAGTGCTAATGCAGCTGACCGATGACCTGTAACTGGGCCAATACGAAAATACTTGATTTATGACAATTTTATTAATTGAGACCATTAAAAAAAACATGATTGTTGATTTTTTTGACCTCACTTGACCTCAGTTAATATTTGTTGACCTGGTGTCAATACGGATGACCTCCGTTCAATACATGTCAATTAATAATCACCTATATAGCTCTCAGTGAAGACTGTATAAAACGTCTAGCGAAGACTCCTTCAAAAGCCATCTGAACCAACGGTATTCATATTTTTATAGCGTTTATACGAATTGCCAGGCTGCCAACGTCATGAAAAGGAAATACTACTATTACTACTACTACTACTACTAATACTACTGCTACTAATACTACTACCACTACTACTACTACTACTACTACTACTACTACTACTAATAATAATAATAATAATAATATCTTAATATAACCCCACGCGGTCAAGTGACGACGTTCGGACAGCTAAGATAGGTGCATTATTGCATATCCAAAGCTGTTAATTTGCTGGTGAAAATTTTTCACACACGTCTTATTTATACGTTAAATATATGTTATAGGCGCTCGTTAGGACCGTCTCATTCAACCGAATTTAACTAGTATCCACAACCTATGTCTTGGAGCAGAAATACTGAGAAAAATAATGATTGACACCATAAACCGTGCATGGTTTTCTCTATATATAATGTCACGGTGGTTTTACCCAGGTGGCCATTTCACGGACTTTATATTATTATTATTATTATTATTATTATTATTATTATTAGTTTTATATAACCACAAAGACACAAAACATCAGCGGTTTTGTTTGGAAGGAGTTAATGGTATTTAAACACTGTCTCAGATCAAGACAATTTTGCATAAAATTTTGATTCCTATTTGCTGGAAAAAATAAGGATTTTTCAAAATGTTGAAAAAGATCAGATGAAGAAACTTTCTTTAACGCCGCATTTAGAAAGAAATAACATAAGCTCTATAGAGACTTTATAGAGCTTTTATTGCAATAAGTATCCATTAACAATTAACAAATACTTACCTACCTTATTTACTCGTATCTTCCTAGGACTATCTTCCTCTGATAATGCAAGCGTCGGCCAAGGGAGCTCCTAGTGCCATTTTAGGCCTTTAGTATGGCGCGGCCGGAGATCGAACCCGCGATCTCTCGATCCCGAAGCGGACGCTCTACCACTGCGTTTCAATCGAGGTTTCGATGTTGTTGTTGTTGTTTTTGTTTTTCCAAAGAAATGTAAACTCTGTTTTTTTCCATGTACAGATCTGACGTTAAGTGCAGATGAAACGGCAAACAGTGAGGACCCTGATCAGACTGAGAAGAGGCACTGATTGCTTAGACCAACTTAGGATCATTCGGTAGATATGAAAAGAAAATTTAAATGTCCAAGCAGAAAAAAAAAACATTTTGTACGGGCCTTCGTGGCCTAAGATCGCTGACTAGCTGTGGCTCGAGCGTTGTTCGGGCCATAGTTCTGCAATGTAAGGTCAGGTAAATTTTCTCCGGGTACTCCGTTTTCGCTCATCTCTGATTGACGATAGACTGGATTTAAGTGAAATGATCTTGAAAGGACCGTAAAACCAAAAATAAAATGAACCCCTGAACCTGAGAACAATTGGTGAAATTCGCATCGAGTTACAAATAAGTATTTGCACGCATTTCGTACACATTTGTTTGTCCGAGATCGATGACATCAGAGCCATACTGGAGGATGCTAAAATTTGTGCCGTTTATAAAGGATTTCGAATAAGCGCTATTGGCCTGAGTCAAAATTCAATCCATCGCTTTTAGGACAGAGGTTTGAGCCAAAACAACTATTTGAACTATGATACTAAATTAGTATTCAGTGTCAGTGGTACTTTACAACATTATCTTCAACAAAATTCCTCGTGACAACATTGGTCTGACCCACACGTGACGGTTTTATTCAACGGGACCAACAGGAGAGTAGACAAAATAAATGTTTGCACTGATAATGACTTATACTCTATAAGAGACAATGGGCTTTTCCAGCTAATTTATTCAGTTATGTTACTTCTTCTTTGTCTCCGAATAGGCTGCGGTTATTTTTGTCAAAGATTTCATAGGATCTATAAAAGCTAGAAGCCTAATTTGGCGGCAGTTGTCCTTGGATGGACCTTCCCTTAGATTTTCCAAAGCCGGCATGAATTGTTGAAAAACATGTCTGGGGTCCACCGGAGCTCTGGAGAGCGATGTTGCCCATCGGCCCTTTGTTTAATTTAACTGGTTGGAACGCGACCTGGATTCTATCGGTTGGCAGGTTGCTTCCAGTGAATGTTTGTTTGTTTAATTTGAGGTTTAACGTCCCGTCAACACAGTATAGGTCATTTTGGAGGCCATGCTTCCAGTTTTGTGGGACTTTTACCCGACATTGAGATTAAATGACATCTCAAGCCCTGTCGCCCAATGAAACCAATAGGGTTAATAAGCATGGACGGTCCACCTCGCACCGCGGTTCCTGGACAGGCTTAGATCCTCTAAGCGGTTAACCAGTACTAGTGTGCGGACGGTTTCAGCTCCGCGTGGAAGCATTATGCAGCCCAACATTTCTTCAAGCCCCAATGGGCTCCAGTGAATGTAGAGAGACACACGAGAAACCATTTGCAAACACGTGGTCATTTTTATACTACGAACACAATTTTGTGAACAGTGCGCTGTGTCTGGGTGAAGAAGCATTTCGAAAACACGCCTATACAAATGAATTGTATCCTTTACGTCCGAAAAATGGATTTTTTTAGATGAAACAATGTGATATTTTTTCTAATTTCTGCTCAAAAATTGATTGTTGGTACTCGTTAGAACCGCATCATCGAGGCGGTTCTAACGAGTACCTACAATCTATATTTTAGAGCAGAAATAAGAAAAATAAGGTTTACCCCTGTAAACCCCAGTTTTACTATATTAAAGTGGGGTTCAAGGGGGTCAAAATTATATAGGCATGTTTTCGTGATGCGTGCATGTTTAACCCAGTGCCGAAGAGCAGGAAAATGATATGATACTAATCATATTTAACTGTACTGAATAAATAATTTATCTCAGCTTCCGATTTTTGTTTGTTTGTTTGAATTGAGGTGTAATACTCCGATAAATGTACAAGTTACTTTACGCTCGTGATTAACCATTAAAGAGGGCGGTTGAAAATGTTTCCTTCAATGAATACTTGTACATAGGACTCTCGTCATCACAAAAACGCGCCTATATAATTTTAACGCCCTTGAACCCCACTTTTATAACAGTAAAATGGGAGTTTACAGGGGTAAACCTATGTTTTCTTATTTCTGATCTAAAATATAGATTGTGGGTACCCGTTAGAACCGCCTCATCTACTCGTTAGAACCGCCTCGATGAGGCGGTTCTAACGTGCACCCACAATCTATAGTTTGAGCAGAAAAAAGAAAAATATCACAATTTTTCATCTTCAAATTTTCGATTTTTATGCGGTAATTTACAATGTATTTATATAGGCATGTTTTCCTAATGTTATAACGACATTATAATTTTGTTCCCTAACAATTTGCCGCTATGAAGAACCTCAATAAGGAGAAGTATAGTAGCTAATAAAGGACTTTCTCATAATGAAAACACGCTTATACAAATACATTGTGAATTTTACAAAAAAAAAAAAAACAACAAAAAAAAAAAAAAAAACGGAAAATTTTAAAATGAAAAATTGTGATATTTTTCTTATTTGTGCTCAAAATATAGCATCACGTGAACAAGTCCGTGAAATAAAGACCCCCCTAAACCCCACTTTATATAGAGAAAACTGGGGTTAACGGGGTCAACATTATTTTGCCTTATTTCTGCTCCAAGACATAGGTTGTGGGTACTCGTTAGAACCGCCTCAATGAGGCGGTTCTAACGAGCACCCAAAACCTATGTTTGCAATATAAATAAGAAAAATATCACAGATTTTTTTTTTTTTCAGAAAAATTGCCCTTTTGGAGATGTGAAAAAATGCACTGTGTTGCACGGGTGTGTTATCGTAATGGATTGTTGATACTCGTTAGAATCGCCTCATTGAGTCAGTTCTAACGAGTAGCCACAATCTATATTTCAGAGCAGAAATAAGGAAAATAAGGTTTACCCCTGTAAACCCCAGTTTTACTATATGAAAGTCGGGTTCAAGGGGGTCAAAATTATATAGGCATGTTTTCGTGATGTTCCTTAATTACTCCTGTGGATATTTGTTTGAATCGCTTCGCCGAGGCAATTCTAACAAATGTCCCCAATATTTGTTTCTTTGAGTATTATATAATTACAATTTTCTTATATCTCGCTATCAATCGTGTCATCTTGAGGGACATTACGAAAACACGCCTATACAAATACACTGTAACCCTTATCGCCGAAAAAATGCAAATTTTAAGATGAAAAAAAAATGTGATTTTTTTTCTTATTTCTGCTTAAAATATAGATTGTGGGTACTCGTTAAACCGCTTCATCGAGGCGGTTCTAACGAGTACCCACTATCTATATTTTAGAGCAGAAATAAAAAAAATAAGGTTTATCACTGCAAACCCCAGTTTAACTATATAAAAGTGGGGTTCTAGGGGATCAAAATTATATAGGCGTGTTTTCGTGATGAGAATTTGTTTAACTGAAAGTGTCGTTATAGCAAGTTTTGTCATTATATCAAATGTCGGTATAAAGAGGGTTGACTGTGTTTTACAGAATGCACAGAAGACAAAACATTATCGGCCGAAGGCCAAACGAAAAGAGGGTCTTAGAGCATATGAACCTAGCGAAGATTCAGATCAGTCTGTGCATCCGTGCAGTCTGATCAGAGTCTTCAATGTGAGCCAATGATAGAAAGCGGTTTGCTGAAGTCAGGGGCGGTTCTTGTGTTTTTGTTTGATTTGAGGTTTAACGTCCTCGTCAACACTGTATAGGTCATGTTGGAGACGTTGCTTTCAGTTTTGTGGAACTTTCACCCGACATTGAGATGAAATCTCAAGCCATGTCGCCCAATGAAACCAGTAGGGTTTATAAGCATGGACGGTCCGACTCGTACCGATTTGCCTGGGCATTCTTAGATCCTCTAAGCGGTTTTCCAGTACTCGTGTGCGGTCGGTTTCGGCTCCGCGTGGAAGCATCATGCAGCCCATCTATTTATTCAAGCCCCGATTGACGGGGGCCTGACAGTTCTTGTGTACAGACTGGTATAAATTTAATTCTCTAAGATCACTTATCGCTAGCTGCGGTGTATATTCTCTACCCTAGCTTAAATCAAAATCATTTGTCAGTTAAGCACGGTATACAGATTCCTCCACATCCGTGTTGACATATTCCTCTGTATACATACTGCCTTCACATTCGACAAAAAGCTTTCTCAAATATAGTTCGATTTATGCATATGTGCTGTTACAAATTACTTTTACGATTTTGTTATTGTTATTATTATTATTATTATTATTATTATTTGCATATCTATAAAACACAACACCGCCGATCGGGAATGATTAAATAGACTGGCTGCATGGTGTTTTTATGCAGAGCTGACACGCGAGTCTAAACCTCAGTTCAGAAACAGTCTAAGTCTCAATTTAGAAACAGTCTAAGCCTCAGCTTAGTAACAGTCTAACAGTTCAGAAAAGTCTAGGACTCAGTTCAGAAACAGTCTGAGACTCGGTTCAGAAACAGTCTAAATCTCAGTTTAGAAACAGTCTAAGCCTCAGCTTAGTAACAGTCTAACAGTTCAGAAACAGTCTAGGACTCAGTTCAGAAACAGTCTAAGACTCGGTTCAGAAACAGTCTAAATCTCAGTTTAGAAACAGTCTAAGCCTCAGCTTAGTAACAGTCTAACAGTTCAGAAACAGTCTAGGACTCAGTTCAGAAACAGTCTAAGACTCGGTTCAGAAACAGTCTAAATCTCACTTTAGAAACAGTCTAAGCCTCATTTCAGAAACAGTCTAAGCCTCAGTTCAAGACTATTTTTACCTACATTCGGAGACAATCGACCCACCAGTGTAATCACTGCTTTAATTTATTTGATCATGTTGTACCTAACTGAAGAAGTTAGCTTAAGTTCCAAGATACATTTTGAGCAAAATCAGTGAAGCAATGTATCTTTTCTTCTGAACACACTACCCCTAAACCTATTAACCCGGCATAGATGCACATGCAAACAGTTCAGATCAATGTGTGACGGCTAATAACAGGCCGTCTGGTCATTGTCTATATCTCTAGCCATCTTTTAAATGTTTTTTGTCAAATCCAAATTTACGAGAAGGTACGTGTCCGAATTCGCATGTATATTCTACCCTTATGAAAACATTAATAACCGCTGATGAAAACATTACGAAATCACGCCTATACAAATACATAATAAACTTTACAGCCAGAAAAAACCGACAATTTTCAGATGAAAAATTGTGATAGTTTTCTTAGTTCTGCTCAAAATATGGATTGTGGATACCCGTTGGAGGCGGTTCTAACGGGTACCCACAGTCTACTTTTTACAGCAGAAATGAGAAAATAAGGTTTACCCCTGTAAACCCCTGTAAACCTTAGTTTTACTATATAAAACTGGGTTTCAAGGGGGTCAAAATTTTATAGGCGTGTTTTCGTGATGGTTTGACCGGAGTTCTCTGCATGAATTCATTTTGCCACACCCATTAACTAATAAAATTGCTTGATGAAAATTATTCTTTCAAATTCGCAAATTTGATGTAAAGCGGTTTTTGTTTGTTTGAATTGGTGTTTAACGTTCCCGTCAACACTATTTAGATCATTTTGGAGACGTTGCTTTCAATTTGGTTGGACTTTTTACCCGACATTGAGAAAATGACATCTCAAGCCCTGCCACCCAATGAAACCAGAAGGCTTATATGCATCGGACTCACACCGCTTTGCCTGAACAGATGTGATGTCAAACGGTGTAGATCCTGATTAGATAGTTCTGATCTGGATCCTAAATTGTTTGCAAAAGTTGTGGTGGTCGAAGGGTTAATCTTTGGTTCCCGACAGTGTAAGCCGTATCATGGCAGTTTATATTTCCTACACTTTATAAATAAATGGGCTGCATGATGCTTCCACGCAGAGCTGAATCCGACCGCACACGAGTACTGGTAAACCACTTAGAGGATCTAAGCCTACCCAGGCAAAGCGGTGCGAGCTGGACCGTCCATGCTTATAAACCCTATTGGTTTCATTGGGCGACACGGCTTGAGATGTCATTTCATCTCAATGTCGGGTAAAAATCACATAAAATTGGAAGCAACGTCTCCAAAATGACCCTTATAGTGTTGACGGGGAGTTTAAACATCAAATCAAACAAACAAAATCGTTATAAATATAGAACTACCCAGAGAATTTTTTTAACGCTCCTCGCATAAACAGTGTTATGTGATATTTAAAGTTGAATTTTAATTGTATTTTAAAGAAGAAAATGGTTTAAGATATGTGTATTGTCTTAGAACAAAGTGCTTAACGATCAAACTCCATTATTTTTGACTAATAATTGCAGAAATTGTCAATATGCTGAAATCTAATATAAAATATATGAGAAATGAAATGTGAAATAATTGGTATGTGAATTATAATTCTGTGAGTCAAGGACAGTTACTTAGGCTGTAAAATCTTCGCTGATCTTTGACACTGTTTCAAAATCTATTGCTACAGCTGTTATTTTTTAAATGACAGTCATGTGTAAACAGCCAAAACAAAAACACGCCTTTTCATAATGAAAATGGGTTTACAGGGATATGCGTTAGTTTTCTTATTTCTGTTCATAAACAAAGGGTATGGAGATTGTGGGTAATCATTAGAACCGTCCAAACAAATACCCACTATCTATGTTTTGAGCAGAAATATTAAAATGTCTCATTTTTATCTGAAAAAAAATTCATTTTTGGTGCTAAAATTTTCAATACATTTGGATAATCGTGATTTCGTAACGCGGAATACACATAGGAAGTAACGATCCTTACAATACATTACTTAGACATTATTTATCGGCCCCCGCCCATAGGGGCTCGAAGAAATATATTGGCTGCATGATGCTTCCACGCAGAGCTGAATCCGGCCCGCACACTAGTACTGGTGAACCGCTTAGAGGATCTAAGCCTGTCCAGGAACCGCGGTGCGAGGCGGACCGTCCATGCTAAAAAAAACCCTATTGGTTTCATTGGGCGACAGGGCTTGAGATGTCATTTCATCTCAATGTTCTGCGGCATCTGATCTGGGTCTGCACTGTTTGCCACTGTCCAAGAAATGGGCGCTAGGCATATATGGATTAATGCTCTGAATGATATGAAAAGTCGGGTGTGAGTAGTACGACATGCATGGGCAATGTTCTTATTTTCCTCTAAAAGTTCAGTTGTCCCCTAAGATGAGACAGAAAAAATAGTTGCATTTCACTCACACTTTCAGAGTATTTCTTAACCCTTGTTCTGCTGAATATTCATATATGCCACACCCACTAACGATTATCAACCAATCAGATTACTTGATGCAAATTATTGGCAACACATTCATAAACTGGATGGCAAACAATGAAGATCCTGATCAGATGGCTTCTTCAGAAGCCAT
This sequence comes from Lucinisca nassula, assembly GCA_963580285.1. Taxonomy (NCBI): domain Eukaryota; kingdom Metazoa; phylum Mollusca; class Bivalvia; order Lucinida; family Lucinidae; genus Lucinisca; species Lucinisca nassula. Next base: position 72,195,575 of record OY757019.1, on the reverse strand, counting down.
CTGATCTGGATCTACAATGTTTCAAAGATAAGGCATAATCGGGCTCAGCAGGACAAGGGTTAAAGCAATCAGGACAGTCATTTTTGTCTGTGTAATTTTTCTCTCCGGCATTTATCCTCATTTAGTCTCATTTAATCAGTAGTTAGTTTTACATGACATTCAAGTGTTCAGAAAGAATTTTCAAATCGCTTTTATACATCTCAATATTTCAAAATTGTCTGATTAACCCGAAAATGAGCATTCCCATCAAGTAAACACTGTATTTTCCATTTCACAAATTAAATGTTTTAATAGACGTTTCAAAGAAATAAGAAATAAAATAATGCTGTTTATTAGGCTAAATGTATTATAGAAAGTAGCTTATTGTTAGGGTGCCCTCATTTCGTATGACGATGACGCCTCATATGTAGATTCGTTTTAGTCACAAATCTTGTACAAGTTTATGTCTCTAAATACTCATTTCGAAAACACCGTGACGCCAGTACAAATACATTGTAAATTTAACCGCCGAAAAAATGAAATTTTCAAAATGAAAAATTCTATTTTTTTTCTTATTACTGCTCAAAACATATATTGTGGATACTCGTTAGAACCGCCTCGGTGAGACGGTTCTAACGAGTACCCACAATCTAAGTTTTTGAGCATAAATAAGAAAAATAATGTATATCCCTGCAAACCCCACTTTTACTTTATAAAAGTGGGGTTTCTAAGGGGGTCAAAATTATAAAGGCGTGTTTTCGTGATGTTTGGTGATGAAATTATCCATTGATTAGCACTGAAGATACTCAGTAAGTCTCATTCCTGTTCACACAGCCCTTGTATACGCCGTACAGCATAGAAGCAGAGTGAAACCATTCAAAATTCTCAGATCATGTCACGCTTAAATAACTATACAGCGGAGGAAGCGGAACCTTTTGCAAACTGTTCTTCAAGTATACCTTATAACTCATTGGATGATGAACCTAATGATGGTCTACAAGGACTGATTAACAATCACAACGCCTCAGTGAATACTGAGACAGCTGGCTGTGATGACGTCATTATTGAGTTGAAAAGACCAAAGCATAGCTTATCAAAAAACGTCCGAAACGTTATTCTAGCAATATTGAATGTATTGTTTAACGTGGCTATAAACGTTACGTTGCCTATTTACTCCGGAACAATGGACGTCATTGGTGCGGACGCTTACGTTCTTTTATCTCAGGGTGTTATTTGGTTTGTTGTAATTTTCATCATCATGACACAAGCACTACATTACTTCTTTGACAGCAGGATAACTCTAAAGCCGACAGCTTCATATAAAATACTGTTCATAATGGGCGCTCTCACAACACTGAATGGCGTTCTAGTTGTGTATGCCAGTCCTCCAAACAGGACGCCACCGTATCTCCAAGGTTTGCTGGCAACAACATCGATACCATTTACCGTCATTTGCAGAATTATTTGGCTAAGAAAAGGTAGGTGCAATGTCTTTTTTTACAACCCGTTCAACGTTTCTCGATAAATTTGAAAAAAAAAAAAAAAAAAAAAAAGAAAAAAGACACATCACGCTAACATATCCGTGAAGTGAACACCCCTCTTTATATAGAGAGAACTGGGGTTCGGGAGTATATATTAACTTGCTTAGTTCTGCTCTAACACATAGGTTGTGGGTACTCGTTTGAACCGCCTCGGTTCTAACGAGCACCATCAACGTATGTTTGGAATATAAAAATGATAAAAATTCACAAATATTTGTCGGAAAAGTAGTCAATTTGGAGAAATGAAAGAATGCAATATGTCATCACCGAAACATGAATAATAATAATAAAAAAAACTTAACCATGACATTTCAAACGTTCTATTTGCACTTAGATAGAGGATCTTACACGGATGACCACAAGTGTAAGCTTCTATTTATCATCTAATGATTTTAAATAAGAGTTTTTGCCGAAGAAGTTAAAAGAATTTCAATAGAAAACCTAAGTTTCTCACTGACGGCGTCATGACGTTTTGCATCAGTAACAATTAAGCCGGGACGCAGCATTTCCCACAATTGACATGTGCGCCCAGCGAAGCGTCATATCATGATATCAGCCTGCGCATCCTTAGAGACTGATAAGTTACTTCTCTTGCTTCATGAAGGAACATTCGGCTCTTAGCTAACATTAGAGCGCATAACGAAGTCTCTGATCAGACTGCGTGGATGCGCAGCTAATCTAAGACTTCGCTGGGCGCACAAGTCAGTTATAGGAAATGCTGTGCCCCGGCTCAGTTTAAGACATGAATGTTTTTTAACGTTCGTTGAAGTATGAATAATATGGGGTCACGAGCAAAGTACTCAAACAGCACATTATATAAGCCGATATGTTTTATACTCAAATGCTCAGGGTACACTTAAATGTTGTTGGTCTCCCGATGTTATGAAAACTCCAATGCTCGGGGTTCACATAAACTTTGCTGGTGATCCTATGTTATGCATATTCCAATTCTCGAGGTTCAATTAAACTTCAATGCTCGGCGTTCACTTAAACTATGCTGGTGACCCGATCTTATTCATACTCCAATGCTGGGGGTTCACATAAACTTTGTTGGTGACCGATGTTATTTATATTCCAATGCTCGGGATTCCCTTAAACTGTTTTGGTGATCCGATGTTATTCATACCCCAGTGCTTGGGGTTCACTTAAACTTTGTTGATGACCCGATGTTTTTCATACTCGAATACTCGTAGATCACTTATACTTTGTTGATAACCAGATGTTATTCATACTCCAATACTCGTAGATCACTTAAACTTTGTTGATAACCTGGTGTTATTCATACTCCAATGCTTGGGGTTCACTTAAACTTTGTTTGCGACCCGATGTTATTCAGCACTTATACTTTGTTGATAACCTAATGTTATTCATACTCCAATGCTTGGGGTTCACTTTAACTTTGTTGTTGACCCGATGTTTTTCATACTTCAATACTCGTAGATCACATTTACTTTGATGGTGACCCGATGTTATTCATACTCCAAATACTCGTAGTGCTTGGCGTTCACTTAAACTTTGTTGGCGAACCGGTGTTATTCATACTCCAATACTCGTAGATCACTTAAACTTTGTTGGTGACCCGATGTGTTTCATACTCGAGGTGGGGGTTCACATAAACTTTGTTGGTGACCGATGTTATTTATACTCGTAGATCACTTACACTCGTAGATCACTTACACTTTGTTGGTGACCCGATGTTATCTATACTCCAATACTCGCAGATCTCTTATACTTTTTGATAACCAGATATTATTCATACTCCAATGCTTGGGGTTCACTTAAACTTTGTTGGTGGCCCGATGTTATTCATACTCCAGTGCTTGCGGGTTCACTTAAACTTTGTTGGTGACTCGATGTTATTCATACTCCAATACTCGTAGATCACATATACTTTGTTGGTGACCTGATGTTATTCATACTCAATGCTTGGGGAACACTTAAACTATGCTGGTGACCCAATGCTATTAAAACTCCAATGCTCGGGGTTCACTTAAACTTTATTGGTGACCCGATGCTATTTATTTCCAATGCTTGGGGTTCACTTAACCTTTGTTGGTGACCCGATGTTATTCACACTCCAATGCTCGGGTTCACTTAAACTTTGTTGGTGACCTGATGTTATCTACATGTATCCTTAATGCTTGGGGATCATTTAACCTTTGTTGTTGACCCGATGTTATTCCGACTTCAATGCTCGGGGTCCACATAAACTTTATTGGTGACCCGATGTTATCCATACTCCAATGCTTGGGCTTCGCTTAGTAAACCTTTGTTGGTGACCCGATGTTGTTCACACTACAATATCCGTGGTTCACTTAAACTTTGTTGGAAACCCGATGTTATTCATACTCCAATGCTTCGGATTCACTTATCCTTTAGTGACCCGATGTTTTTCACACTCCAATGCTCGGGATTCCCTTAAACTGTGTTGGTAACCCGAAATAATTCATACTCCAATGCTTTCGGATCACTTAAACTTTGTTGATGGCCCGATGTTATTCATACTCCAATACTCGTGGTTCACTGAAACTATGCTAGTGACAGGATGTTATTCATACTCCAATGCTCGGGGTTCACATAAACTTTGCTGGTAACTCAATATTATTCATACTTCAATGCTCGGGGTTCACATAAACTATGCTAGTAATCCGATGTTATTCATATTCCAATACTTGAGGTTCACATAAGCTTTGCTGGTGACTCAGTAGTATTCATACTTCAATCATCGGGGTCACTTAAACTATGCTGGTGACCCAATGTTATTCATACTCCAATGCTTGGGGTTCAATAAAACTATGTTGGTGACCCGATGTTTTTCATGCTCCATTGCTCGGGGTTCACTTAAACTATGCTGGCGACCCGATGTTATTCATACTCCAGTGCTCGGGGTTCACTTAAACTTTATTGGTGACCCGATGCTATTAATTCTCCAATGCTTAAGGTTCACTTAACCTTTGTTGGTGACCCGATTTTATCACACTCCAATGCTTGGGGTCCACTTAAACTTTGTTGGTGACCTGATGTTATTCATACTCCAATGCTTGGGGTTCACTTAACCTTTGTTGTTGACCCGATGGTATTCCGACTTCAATGCTCGGGGTTCACTTAAATTTTGTTGGTGACCCGATGTTATTTATTAAACAATGCTTGGGGTTCACTTAACCTTTGTTGGTGACCCGGTGTTATTTACACTCTAATGTTCGATGTCTACTTAAAGTACGTTGGTGACCCGATGTTATTCACACTCCTATGCTCGGGATTTCCTTCAACTGTGTTTGTGACCCGAAGACATACTCCAATACTCGTGGTTCACTGAAACTATGCTGGTGACCGATGTTATTCCTAATCCAATGCTTGGGGTTCACTTAAACTATGTTGGTGACCAGCTGTTTTTCATGCTTTATTGCTCGGGTTCACTTAAACTTTGCTGGTTGCCCGATGTTATTCATACTTCAACTCTCGGGGTTCACTTAAACTATGCTGGTGGCCCGATGTTATTCATTCTCCAATGCTCGGGGTTCAGTTAAACTTTGTTGGTGATCCGGTGTTATTCATATTTCAATGCTCGGGTTTCACATAAACTTTGCTAGTGACCCGATGTGATTTATACCCTAATGCTCGGGGTTCACTTAAACTTTTTCAGGGGCCCGAAGTGAGTCATACTCCAATGCTCGGGTTTCACTTAATCTTGGTCAGTGACCCGATGTTATTCATACTCCAATGCTTGGGGTTCACTTAACCTTTGTTAGTGACCGATGTTATCCGACTTCAATGCTCGGGGTTCACTTAAACTTTGTCAGTGGCCGGATGTTATTCATACTCCAATGCTTGGGGTTCACTTAACCTTTGTTGGTGACCTTTGTTATTCATACTCCAGTGCTCGGGGTTAACTCAAACTTTGTTGGTGATTTGATGTTATTCATACTCCAATGTTTGGGGTTCACCTAACCTTTGCTTGTGAACCGTCTTATTCATACTCCAATGTTCGTTTAATAAATTACTTTTTACTTATATTTACACGTTTGCCATCCATTATGTGACAAAAAATCTGGTCTAAGGGCTTAAATTGAAACACAAAAATAATTGCACGCAGGTGTCCTAGTATACAGCGAAAGAGCGTCGTATAATTGGATGAATCATTGTTTATTTTCACGTCACTTAGTGATCATTGACGTCACATGAGTCAATGTATTACATGTATTTGAAATATGAACAACATTACGTCTCAATAAGTGAGTAGAAGATTTTTCTGTAAATGTACTGAGAATTTAATAAACATTTAAGAAATTAATTTTATTTTTCTGCTGTTCATAAAAGTATGAACGTAGCGGGTCGTGTGCAAAGTACTTTGTGAGCGACACCCTGTCGTTCATACTTTCATGAAAAGCAGAAAAATAAAGTTTTTGTTGCATAAATTTACATTCTTTGCCCCTCATCACTGGGCGAAAAAATGCTTACAGGGCAAACTTTTATAACACGATGTATTTCTACAAAGAGAACAGCGTTGATGTCACCAACGCCCGTAGAGAACCATGGTTTAGACTGACGTCACTTGACGTCACTGAAAATCATGTGATACGATGAACTACATTGTTTTCTATACGTTGACATTAAGCTTTACCCTGGAAATGTAAATATTTAGATATGAACACCATTACATCCTAGTTGTAAATCACATTTTTTTCTGTAAATGCGTTGAGAAGGAGAACTGTACATATGGAATAATACCGTTTTTACCCTATGTATTCGGACAGACAGGCCTGAGCAAAGAGTTTAGACCCTGATGAGTCGCATAGAACGTGGTTTTCCATCAGGGTCTTCGCAAAAGAGCCACTCATCCAACTATTTTAGACACACCACTGGGTAGTGTCGTGTTTGTTCAAATTTTAGAACAAGTATGTTAAGGAATTAAGATGAGTGAATAATAAGGGTAAACACGATTAGCTACAGTTTTATCATCACGATAACAAGTCCTTAAAACGAAGACGACCCCCCTAAACCCCACGTTATATAGAGAAAAATGAGGTTTACGGGGGTATACAGTATCTGCCTTATTTTTGTTCAGTAACATAGATTGTGGGTACTCGTTAGAACCGCCTCATTTAGTCGGTTCTAGCGAGCACCCACAATATATGTTGAAACAAAAAATCAGAAAGATATATCAGATTTAACTTAAATAATTATTTGTAACCAGTGCTTCAGCTGAAGTGCACGACCAGCCAGATGCTTTTAGCTTTATGAGTGTTACCATATATGGGTATGGCGGCCATTTTGGTCATGTGACCTGGACCTAAAACGGTTCCCCCAATAAATGCGCCTTATCGTAAATATATCTTATACTTCAGTACTGTATTCTGAATCGTTTGCAGGATAAAATGCATTCTCACTTTTCCAATACAAAAGCATATGTGTCAAAGTTTGACCTAGGCACAAAGAAGGTCAAGGTCAACCCAGGGTCACCATTTTAGCAATTTATGATGGGCCTACGTCCAAGATGCTATTTATCAAGTTTAGTGGAAATCTGCCCAGTGGTTCTGGAGAAAACTATTTTTGAAGGGGTTTTACCATATATGGCTTGGCGGCCATTTTGGTCATGTGACCTGGACCCCATGAGCAAATTTTGGTTTATCCCACCCCATAGAGGCTCCATATGAAATTTGACTTCAAACGGCCCAACAGTTTCCGAGGAGAAGCGGTTCGAAAATTTTCACATTTTTGTCTCGGCGAAATTATACTAAATGGAATGTAATATTTCGCAAGTTCATTTGTAAGATCTCATTGATATCTATCAGTATGCCAAAAATTGTTTAAATATTCCAAGCGGTTAAGTCACTATCACCAATTTTCACAAACGGGTTACGGACGGACAGACAGACAGACAGACCATATATGGCTTGGTGGCCATTTTGGTCATGTGACCTGGACCCCATGAGCAAATTTTGGTTTCCCCCGTCCCATAGAGGCTTCATATGAAATTTGATTTCAATCGGCCCAACGGTTTCCAAGGAGAAGCAGTTCGAAAATGTTCACATTTTTCGCCTCAGCGAGGCTATACTAAATGGAATGTAATATTTGGCAAGTGCATTGGTTAGATCTCATTGATATCTATCAATATGCCAAAATGTTTAAATATTCCAAGTGGTTAAGTCACTATCACCAATTTTCACAAACGGGTTACGGACGGACCCAAAGAAGGTCAAGGTCAACCCAGGGTCACCATTTTAGCAATTTATGATGGACCTACGTCCCAGATGCTATTTATCAAGTTTCGTGGAAATCTGCCCAGTGTTCTGCAGAAGACTATTTATGAAGGGTTTTTACCATATATGGCTTGGCGGCCATTTTGGTAATGTGACCTGGACCCCATGAGCAAATTTTGGTTTCCCTATCCCATTTAGGCTCCATATGAAATTTGACTTAAATCGGCCCAACGGTTTCCGAGGAGAAGCAGTTCAACAATTTTCACATTTTTTGCCTCGGCGAGGCTATACTAAATGGAATGTAATATTTCGCAAGCTCATTGGTTAGATCTCATTGATATCTATCAGTATGCCAAAAAATGTATAAATATTCCAAGCGGTTAAGCCACTATCACCAGTTTTCACAAACGGGTTACGGACGGACAGACAGACAGACCATATATGGCTTGGCGGCCATTTTGGTAATGTGACCTGGACCCCATGAGCAAATTCTGGTTTCCCCAATCCCATAGCGGCTCCATATGAAATTTGACTTCAATCGGCCCAACGGTTTCCGAGGAGAAGCAGTTCAAAAATTTTCACTTTTTTGCCTCGGCGAAGCTATACTAAATGGAATGTAATATTTCGCAAGTTCATTGGTAAGATCTCATTAATATCTATCAGTATGCCAAAAATTGTTTAAATAATCCAAGCGGTTAAGTCATTATCACCATTTTTCACAAACGGGTTACGGACGGACAGACAGACAGACAGACCATATATGGCTTGGTGGCCATTTTGGTCATGTGACCTGGACCCCATGAGCAAATTTTGGTTTCCCCCATCCCATAGAGGCTCCATATGAAATTTAACTTCAATCGGCCCAACGGTTTCCGAGGAGAAGCAGTTCAAAAATTTTCACATTTTTTGCCTCGGCGAGGCTATACTAAATGGAATGTAATATTTCACAAGTTCATTGGTAAGATCTCATTGATATCTATCAGTATGCCAAAAATTGTTTAAATATTCCAAGCGGTTAAGTCACTATCACCAATTTTCACAAACGGGTTACGGACGGACAGACAGACAGACCATATATGGCTTGGCGGCCATTTTGGTCATGTGACCTGGACCTCATGAGCAAATTTTGGTTTCCCCCGTCCCATAGAGGCTTCATATGAAATTTGATTTTAATCAGCCCAACGGTTTCCAAGGAGAAGCAGTTCGAAAATTTTCACATTTTTCGCCTCGGCGAGGCTATACTAAATAGAATGTAATATTCCGTAAGTTCATTGGTTAGATCTCATTGATATCTATCAGTATGCCAAAAATTGTTTATTTATTCCAAGCGGTTAAGTCACTATCACCAATTTTCACAAACGGGTTACGGACGGACCCAAAGAAGGTCAAGGTCAACCCAGGGTCACCATTTTGGCAATTTATGATGGGCCTACGTCCAAGATGCTATTTATCAAGTTTCGTGGAAATCTGCCCAGTGGTTCTGGAGAAGACTATTTATGAAGGGTTTTTACCATATATGGCTTGGCGGCCATTTTGGTCATGTGACCTGGACCCCATGAGCAAATTTTGGTTTCCCTATCCCATAGAGGCTCCATATGAAATTTGACTTAAATCGGCCCAACGGTTTCCGAGGAGAAGCAGTTCAACAATTTTCACATTTTTGCCTCGGCGAGGCTATACTAAATGGAATGTAATATTTCGCAAGCTCATTGGTTAGATCTCATTAATATCTATCAGTATGCCAAAAATTGTTTAAATATTCCAAGCGGTTAAGCCACTATCACCAGTTTTCACAAACGGGTTACGGACAGACAGACAGACTGACCATATATGGCTTGGCGGCCATTTTGGTCATGTGACCTGGACCCCATGAGCAAATTTTGGTTTCCCCCATCCCATAGAGGCTCCATATGAAATTTGACTTCAATCGGCCCAACGGTTTCCGAGGAGAAGCAGTTCAAAAATTTTCACATTTTTTGCCTCGGCGAGGCTATACTAAATGGAATGTAATATTTCGCAAGCTCATTGGTTAGATCTCATTAATATCTATCAGTATGCCAAAAATTGTTTAAATATTCCAAGCGGTTAAGTCACTATCACCAATTTTCACAAACGGGTTACGGACGGACGGACAGACTGACAGACTGACAGAATGACAGAATGGCAGACTGACAGAATGACAGACTGACAGAATGACACGGTGATTTTAGGGCACTCTTAGAAATCAACCGACTTCAGTCGGTTTCTTTTTCTGCGGGTCGTGCAATTTCTGACACCATGTTGGACGCCATTATTTCACATGGATAGGTTTTCCTAATGTTCTGATCATTTATTTAAGGTATAAACATACCACGGTCATTGTGCACTGGGTGTGTTATGGTGGGCCTCTTCATCACAGCGATGCCCCAGCTCTGGGGTCTGCCGGGTAGTGGAACAGGAACTGGGGATATTAACACGTCTCTAGCCACAAGGGTCCTTTGGCCATTCTGTTTTACACTAGGATTTCTACCGTATGGTATTATGAATGTCATTTGTGAAAAGGAGCTGAAAAAGGGAGAGGTAATTACAGTAAAATTCCACTGTTAAGACTTAAAATTAACACTAAATCTGCTTTAAAAAGCTTATTAAGTAGGTTGCAGTTATTCTTCCTTTGTGTTTGGTCAGAGACCACCTTTGAGACTGTTCAAAAGAGGTATTGAAGACCACTTTTGAACAGTCCCAAAGGTGGTCTTAATATAGGAATTTTGCTTACTTTTAATGCTTAGCAATACGAACTTGAGTACTGGTATACCGCTTAGAAGGCTGAAGCCTGCCCAGGAAAAGTGGCGCGAGTCGGACCGCTACTTCAACCCTAGCGGAAACCTGGGCGTTAATGCTCATCTCGATGCCGTTGATGATGGCACTTTTGGTATCGACGTAAAATAATTAATGCACGCGACGCACGGCCAGATTGGCTAACTATGGGCATTGCTCAAGTGAATCATTTGTTACCGTATCATTCCAAGCTATTTTCCAGGTGCACCGGGCAAACATGCTCGCCGTGAAATCACCAGTCTATGTCGAGACAGCTGACGCTTTAGCATTGTATCAACAATTGCAGTTTAAAGCATAAACAGGGAGAACATTTGATTTTTAAGTGTCTGATCAAGGTAATTTTCCACTCACATAAATCAAAAGGGCGCCGACTCTTTATTGTTCTGCAACGGAAGGTGAAAAGTGTTGTTTTTTTCTTCGGGTACTCCGGTTTTCGCCTACCTGTGTTTAACTGTCTGCTCAAAATAAGTGAAATAATCTTGAAAGGGCCGTAAAACTAAAAAAAATAATGTATTCTGAACCTGAAAATACTTTTTTGGCGAAAATCGATCTTACTCTCAACAAAAAGGTATTAAAAAAATCCTCAATGTAAAAGAGAGGATCTGACAACAGAGTGGACATGACATCTGAAAATGAAGAGAACCATTGGCCGCTTTCAGGAAATTCATATTCAGTGTGCTCGAGTATAGGAGGTTTTAGGAATTCCGTTTATGGCGTCATTCTTGCGCATGCGCAAAACACTGGCCGTCAATTGAAACGGCCATCGCTATTCAAATGTATTGGCGGAACTTAAATGCTAACAATATTCAGACATTTTGAGAGAAAATATACCCGTTTACATTGAAATAATGCCTCGAGAAGGAAATAATGATATTTTGCTTTTATTACTAAAATTCATTTATCCTGGATCCGTTTGTTATTGACGAAACTTTCTTCGTGAATGACCCATGTCAATGTCTTACGAAAGCTTACTTACAAAAATAGGTTTTTACGTAACTTTTCGTTATTCGCTATCCAAGTATAGCTATCACATACGGACAGAACTTTTATCTATCTATCTATCTATCTATCTATCTATCTATCTATCTATCTATCTATCTATCTATCTATCTATCTATCTATCTATCTATCTATCTATCTATCTATCTATCTATCTATCTATCTATCTATCTATCTATCTATCTATCTATCTATCTATTCTATCTATCTATCTAATCTATCTATCTATCTATTGAGAAAGCTGTCCAACGATCTGTCTACATGTATGTGCAATTAAAAATGTCCAACGATCTGTCTAGAAGTGCAGTTTTAATAAATTGAAGATTCTTGTGGACACACAACATTTGTTTTGGTTTAAATAATATTTTATTTCTAGCAAACCTCATGTACAGAGAGAGAGAGAGAGGGGGGGGGGGGGTTGACTGACAGACGACAGACCGACCGACTGAAGGAATGAATAACAGACGTACGGACGGACAGACAGAAAAATAAACATACTGACAGTCGAAAAAAAACTAATGAGTGGACTGAAAGACGGTCGTCGAGTCAACGTTGGCTCGACGTCATGCCGTCGACACCCACTCCAACTCACTTCAATGTCACGTGACCGTTGAGATGAGAGAGGTTTGACTGATCCCTGTATCCAAGAAGATATTGTGGAGCTAAGCTAATAAGCCATTAACAGTTTTTGTTCCAAATAATGGAATCTTCCTCCTTATATATAGCAGGAGTCCATTTCAAAATTTAGGCGTGTCAGGTTGTGTTTCCTTCAAAATTTGTTTGGAAATTGGCTTGACTTTTGCAAACAGTGTAGGCCCTGATCAGACGCCGCGTTCTGTGGCGTCTGATCTGGGCCTGCACTGTTTGCCAGGGTACCCGTTTTGGGGTTCCTGGTAATGTAAGGGCTGGGCTGGTTGATCTACCTGATTTCACTGTAAAATCTTGCACTTGTGAAGGAGTGTTTCATTCTCATGCACTGAAAGGGGTATTCTACGTTGGTTTTGAATTTAATGTTCCAATCCCACTGAGTCTTGATGGGTCCGAGCACTGGGCAAATGACATCTTATTAAGCAACGCCGTATTATCGCCAACGCACCGTTCTGACGTTTCATCGACGTTGTAAAGTCAAATTCAGTGCATCGCTTTGATGTTGGTTTGCTGTAAACTGGGGTTTACAGGGGTAAACATTATTTTTCTTATTCCTGTTTTTGGGTAATCGATAAAACTGCCTCAAAACATAGATTGTGGGTACTCGATAGAACCGCCTGTACTTAATGCACAAAATGATTATATGTTAAAAAAAAAAACGGGCAAATAAATGAAAAACTTTATCTCGTAGAGGCGGTTCTATCGAGTCCCCACAATCTATGTTTTGAGCAGAAATAAAAAAAAATATCACAATTTTTCATCTTAAAATTTCCATTTTTCCCCCCGAAAAATTGATAATATATTTGTATAGGCATGTTTTCATAATGAGAAATTTCAAACCTGCATGGTAGCATATCGGTTTTTGTCCCATTATCTTACATCAGAATTCGTCAAAAGTTAAAAAGAATTCCATTATTTTACGCTGTAATTAACACTTTATCTGTCCCACTGCCTTGAAGCATATACGACGTTGACGGCCAGGGCTTTTCCCGTTCTATTTTTAGAACCGGAAGTACGTCACGAAAAAAGCTCCTATGAGACTGTGTGTATCGTGTCATCAGCGTGTAAGTTGTGAGACTGTGTTCATCATGTCTACAGTGATCACGGATGTGAGACTTTGTTAATCTTTTCATCAGTGTGCACGTGTGAGACTGTTCATCAGGTCATCAGTGAGAATGAGTATAAGACGGAGTCGGTCATGTCATTAGTGTGCACAAGTGTGAGACTGTGACGGTTTATCATGTCATCAGTGTTCACGAGTGCGAGACTGTGTTGGTCATGTGAGTGAGTGAGTGTTTCAGTTTTACGTCCCACCAACAGCTAAGGTCATACGGAGACGGGACCTCGGTTTAAAGACTCATCCGAAAGTCTGGTGTTGGTCATGTAATCAGTCTGCACGAGTGTGAGACTGTATTCATCATGCCCTCTGTGTGCACGAGTGTGAGACTGTTGATCATATCATCTGTGTGCACGCTTGATACTGTGTTCATCAGGGGCCAGTTTCATCAATAAACATCGTACGATTAATCTTAAATTGTTCTTACGCACTTTTTAAAGAACTGCGTACGTCAGTTTCATCAAACCATCGCAAAGTGTTTGCACGAGCTAAATTTGCGTTTCACTAAAATATGTCGCAATTTTGAATATGCGCTTAAACAGGGCCACTAATTGTCACATGCGTGATCACGTGCCGTCTTGAAATAGCCGTGTAAAGTAGATAACACGTTTTAAGATTATTGGTCCGGTGGACCTAGATGTATATTCAGTACTAGCAACGTTGAATCAATGTGATTCAACGTTGATTCTACGTTGTTTCAAACTTGTGTTTCCATTTCATTATCGTAAGATACAGATATTTATTATCTGGACCCATTTCCCACTGTAACAATGGTGAGTTGATCTGTTTTGTGGACGTCGTGACGTCAGACAAGCGTTGATTTAACGTTGTCATAATGAACCTTTTACGAGCGCGTTTGTCAGTAAATGCGGGGCGGCGGGGTGGGGGTGGAGCTGGGGATGGGGATGGGCGGTTCTTCAGCATGAGTACACGTCACGTGTATTGTTGAGTTGTTTATAATGGCCATATTCGACTGGGAAGTTTCGTGAAAGTTTCGTGAAATTCCACGCAGGAGTGTGGTGTTATCTTGTAATAGCCGATCACATGGTCCAATCAAATATAAGTTATTTTTCAAATACATAAGCGATCATGGAGCACGATTCTATTCGAAGGAAAAGTCGAACCTTTCGTGCACCACGGTCGCTTATGAGCTATACGCAAATAAAATATTTGATTGGACTATAGAAGCGTAAGCGAATTTCGCCAATAATCGAATTTCGCCAATTGTACATAAGATCGGTATTTTCGTGTGCGTGACGTCACAGGACATTACCAACTCAGGGAATCCTAAGGTCAAGTTTACCGCTATCTGTCACTCATGTCAAGTCGGAGAAGAAATGCCAATCCGAGAGTTAACACATAATTTCCTACCTGTAGCAATGTATTTCCCGCCATTTTGCTATGCCATTTCGTATCTCACATTTTTATTTTATTTCTCACGAGATTTGTAAGCTGCCAAAACAATCGCCGGCGTCTGTTTACATTTTGACCTTTCTAGTATGGAACTGACATATCCGTATTTTAGTATTGGGGCTCTCAAAGGGGATATTAATGATTCAACTATTTGGGGGTTCTTATCGATGTTTAATGGAACACTGTAAATTTTCACAAGAGTTTTGAATGTAGGAGTGTATTTAATTATTTGCTCTTAATTGTACCTTTCCACCTTTGGCCAAAATAATAAATATGTGTCAAAGTAGGTACTTTCTTCTCTTCTTTTACTTTTTTTTAAGTTACCTCCTGCATAGGGAACACCTGGTATTGGGGGCTCGAATTTTACTCAAAACTTTTAATGACAACAAAGATGGTGGAATTCCATTGATATTAACATGGTGATATTTTTTACATAATTTGACAAAAATGAATAGGTATCTGTTACATTCTGTTTGTCTTGCAAACCAAAGTTGCTCATATCACTCATGAAACACATTTCTAGTCTGATAAAGTTGATAGCGGATAATTTTACCCCCCTCGGGTGCCCCTTTCATCAGGATTTCAAAAGTTGGCGAAATTCGCTTACTATTTTTCAAGATGGCGGATTTTGAGTGGTCTGAAATAGCGAAGGTTTTGATGATAGACATCGCTATTTTAATGCCGTAAAAGCTTCCCTTGTGTTGGATCAGGTCAGTATTTTTTTATGAAAGGGTTTTCTATCAGATAAATATGGGTTCATGCATACCGCACCAGTGTTTACGGTTACGTTGGCGAAATTCGATTACCCCAGTATATGTGACCAGCTATTACAACTAGGAACCACACTCCTACGTGGAATTTCACGGAGATTTCACGAAACCTACCAGTCGAAAACCGTCAATATTAGATAACATGAGACTTCGCAGAGCATTTTATTACTTTTTCACGCTCATTTTAAAAAATCCAGAAATGCAAGAGCATGAATACAAGATTAAATTTATCGTATGAACTTAAAACACTGTTTATGCACGATTTTAATACAAAACGTCAATGCATGACGTTGTTTAATAAGGATGCCGCATATAACGTTAACTGACGTAGCCTCTGTAAGTGTTCGTATTTTACGTATATCAGTTTTCAGTTCCGGTTTGTTGTTGGCAATGGTGACAGGTCTATAGCAAATATTTTTTAATTAATTGTTCGTCTGTCAGGCCGTCGAGTCTTTCTTTCGACCCCCGCCCATCGGGGCTTAAAGAAATAGATGGGCTGCATGATGCTTCCACGCAGAGCTGAAACCGACCGCACACGAGCCTGCCCAGGCAAAGCGGTGCGAGTCGGTCCGTCCATGCTTATAAATATGTTCTATAAAAGGGATATCCTTTGGAAGCAAGGATAACACCACTGAACTTGAAAATATGAAGTGTACATGTTTTCTGGGCCGGACTAGCTCGTTTCGGCCAATTAGGAATCATCAGTGACCCCTAAATATTTTCAGAATTCCACAATGGAATCAGTGATCCCAAAGGACAAGAAAATATAAACTACACTATGATGGAGGGCAAACGGGCCTCCGTGGCCTAGTGGATAAGAGCGCTGACTCTTAGTCATTAGGTCTCTCACCGCCGTAGGTTCGAGCCTCGCTCGGGCCACGTGTGAGACGCCAAGTTCTGCAACGGAAGGTCAGGTGGTTTTTCTCCGGGTACTCCGGTTTTCGCCCACCTCTGATTAACGATCGGCTCGATATGAGTGAAATAATCTTGAAAGGGCCGTAAAATCCAAACCAAAAAAAAAAAAAAAAAAAAAAAAAAAAAAAAATGATGGAGGGCAGGGAGATTTTTTACGGCCGCAACGCATTCCTAGATACCAGCTGTAGTGACGTTTAATAAACCCTATTGGTTTCATTGAGCGACGGGGCTTGAGATGTCATTTCATCTCAGTGTCGGGTAAAAGTCCCACAAAATTGGAAGCAACGTCTCCAAAATGACATATACAATGTTGAAAGGGACGTTAAACCTCCAATCAACCAACCAACCAACCAATCAACCGTCCAGCCTTTCAATGAAAAATAAATTCAGTTCATTTGCAACATAGATACTACAGCATGATTGATTTTAAATTCTATAGCTACATGTATACACAATTATACAATTGCCTGCACGTAGACGAAATGACAGTACGCAAGACCACGACCCCCTCCCCACGCCGTCGACATTCAAGGTTTTCGTACATACGAACGTACGCCCATGTACGTACGTCCTTCCGCACGGAGTGTACGTACGTGATCCTGTATCCTCAGGTTAAGGCATTGTACCAGGAAGAACCTAAAATTTTAAGAGCTCATATTTTCCAGAGTATATGATGAAATGGTGATGGTATGTATAGGTCAAAAGGTTTATTCAGCAATACACTGGCCCCTATGACCTCTAGGTCAAGTTATGGACTTAGAAAACTTTAAATGTTGAAATTATTTTTAAAATCATATAATGGATTTGGTTCATATTTGGTACGATGATAGATATACAAGTTTTATTCAGATACCCGCGCCAGTGCCCATGGGCTCAAGGTCAAGGTCACACTCATATTTTTTAGCATAATCGCGCCAATGCCCATGGCCTCAAGGTCAAGGTCACAGACTTAGAATTTTTTAATGTCAACGGTTTTTAATAAGAACTCACATTTCCCAACCCATTTAATAGATTTAGTTCGTATTTGATATGACGAAAGATACAGGTCGTTTCTCCGGCTACTCCGTTTAGTTATCGCCCGCATCTGATTAATGATCGGCTCGAAATAAACGATATAACCTTGAAAGGGCAGGAAAATCAAAACTCAAGGTCAATGTCACATTTGGTAATTTATTTTCTTTTATGTATTTTGTTCATATCTGGTATGACGACACAAACTTTTTTCCAATATTTAAACGCCTTTACCCACACCTACGCCGATGTTCTGAAGGACAGTTTTCCGGCCGAGCAATACTGTCTTTTTTTTTTTTTTTTTTTTTTTGTTGGCAACATGCTGTTTTTCTTGGTGAGGATAGTCCCTGGGCGGTGGCATATGTGTCGTATTGACAATTCTAGTTTGATGTGTTAATTTGAGGTACACTGAGTCTTCATTTTAATCAAAAGTCTAATCGCAGATTGTGGGTAATCGTTAGAAACTACATGAACGCGTTGGTTCTTAAGTCCCCGTCAATGTACATATATTTTAGGCCATTATGGAGACGCTGCTCCCGATTTTGTGGGGCTTTTACCCGGCAATGAGATGAAGTGACATTATAAACCCTACCGACCAAAGAAAACGCTAGGGTTTAAGGAGCGGTCCCACTCGCACCACTTTTCTTGGGCAGGCTTTTACCTTCTAACCGGTTAACCAGTTATCAAGAGGCGCTTCTAACGAGTACCCTCAATCTCTAAAAAACAACTAATAAAATCCCCACCCCAAACCCAAACTAAAGATTATAACAAAGGGGTCAGTTTCGAGGGTCTTCATTGCATGGGCTTATATAACTAATGGGCATGATTTGCGAAGGTAAGCGAAATGGTATATTACGTACCACCCTTTTTACAATGTTACTCAAGAGCTTTAACCTATGCTGCCCGCGTATGGTCGTGACATGTCCAAAGTTTAAGACGAAAATTTCAATGTGCGATGCCTAAATATTCATCTCAGAATTACGACAAAATCTGCGAACATCGCAGATCTTTAACATTTGATGAAACATGATTTTTGTCGTAAGAACTTCGTACGATCTTTTTAAGACGAAAATACGTCGCAAATGCTTTGCTGAAACTGGCCCAGGTCATCAGTTGGCACGAGTGTGAGACTGTAATTATCCTGTCATCTGTGTGCACGAGTGTGAGACTGTTGATCATTTCATCAGCGTGCACGTTTGACACTTTGTTCATCAGGTCATCAGTTGGCACGATTGTGGAACCATTTATAAGGAGGAAGATTCAGTTTGGTACAAAAAGGGTTAAGGCGATTCGTAGAGTATACAGACTGTTTCGTTTTAACAGAAATATGTGTGTGTGTGTGTGTGTGTGTGTGTGTGTGTGTGTGTGTGTGTGTGTGTGTGTGTGTGTGTGAATTCGGGTTTAACGTCGCTTTCAACAATTTTTCAGTCATATCACGACGGTGTCTGGTTGTGACAGGGAGCTCAATGCTTACTTTTATAGTGCTGCCTCACTGCAGTATCATGTCCCAGACATATTCCATGATACCACACCCAGTCACATTATCCAGACACTGAGTCTTCCAGTCCTAGCTCTACCCCGTAAATCTGAGTGCCAAACGAGGAGCAGCTAGTACCATTCTTAACGACTTTGGTATGTCGCGGCCCGGGATCGAACCCGTGACCTCCCGTTCCCCGGAGCAGACACTCTACCAACTGAGCTATCGGGGCCGGTATTAACGGAAATATGAAAACATGCAAATACAATCTACTATTATTATCATACATTACATTTGCTTATTGCAGGGACAGTCGTTCAGCTTTATAACTTGGAATCAGATTTTTCAGTTGCTCACTATGTATATGATGTTTTGGACAGACTTTATTCCTGGATTCGGAATGGTAATATTGTTTAATAAAACTCTGACCATGCCATAACAGAATACTTATATGAATTAAGATACCAACGAGAACTTAATAATAACTGTCTGACACTCTGTCTGAATTTCCCCTGTTCTCTTTTATCAACTAATATTCAGAAATTGCAGTACACTAAAGAGCTGTTAGTACACTGAAAGAATAGTAACATCGCTAATGACCCCTTGGGGCTTAGAAAAATAAATACCAAATCACCAACGACACATATTGTATACACGCTATGTAACTGCCCGCACCCATCGGGAGTGAATGAGTAAGTGTTTGAGTTTTACGTCTCACCAAGAGCTAAGGTCATACGGAGACGGGACCTCGGTTTAAAATCTCATCCTAAAGTCTGGAGAACCCCGGGATCGATCCTGCGACCCCTGATATACAAGGCGAGTACCTTAACCACTACACCGCGGAGGCTTCTAGGTACCCATCGGGACCGTGCACTGCACGGTGCTTCCGCACACAGCTGAAACCTTCCGAGCATCCAACCGAGAATTGACGTAAATCCCAGTTTTCTCAATATTAAGTGGAGTTTAGCGGGATGTTCATTTCACAGACTTGTTCACGTGATGTGTTTGGAATAATTTAGGGAGAATTTTCTGATTTATAAGCTCTTGAATCCGCAGGAAAAAAATCTATAATATAAGTGGGTTTAGGGTCGGGGTGGGAGGGTGGGGGGATCGGTTTCATGGACTTGTTAACGCGATGTATTTGGAATAATTTAGAGAGACTTTTCTAATGCATATTTTATATATTCATTACAATCGCCTCTGTATTTTCTAGAAAATCGACAAGATATTCCTATTATGCTTCCGGATCCCGCGCTATGATTAATCCTCGGTAACTCGAACAACCCCTGACTAGAACAAATTTAAATGGTGCCAAAGGATTTTCAGTCATTGAAGTTTACCTGTATTTAAAAACTCTCCAAGAACGACAGACTGAGACGTACTTCATCCTGCAAACCCGCCTATATAATTTTGACCCCCTTAAATCCCACTTTTATATAGTAAGCCTGGGGTTTACTGGAGACAAACATTATTTTTCTTATTTCTGCTTAAAACATAGATTGTGGGTACTCGTTAGAACCGCACCTATTTGAATAGGCGTGTATTCATGATGTTGGAATTTCAAACTTAACCGTTCGTTACAACTTCCAAGCTGAATTTATTTATTTATTTATTTGTTTATTTCAGGCAGATTCAGTAAGCGACTTCGGCGACAGAATGCGTATTGGCTGGAAATGTTCGTTTAGTGTCGAGGAATCATGTCATAATGTACTAGGAAAATCATGGCTTTTCTTTATTGTGTACTGCCTAGGTAAATATAAAGTTATATTCAACTCCTATATTAAACAATTACTTTTGGGATAGCAGCCACATGTGAGTTAATTATTTTCTTCATGTCGTTAACATGTTCTTTTTCATTTGATTTTTCAAGCATACATTACGAAAACACGCCTTTATAATTTTGACCCCCTTGAATCCCACTTTTATATAGTAAAACTGGGGTTTACAGGGGTATACCTTATTTTTCTTATTTCTGCTCTAAAATATAGATGTCGGGAACTCAAAGAGGCGATTCTAATGAGTACCGACAATCTATATTTTGAGCAGAAATAAGAAAAATAATGTTTGTCTCCAGTAAACCCCAGTCTTACTATATAAAAGTGGGATTTTTTTTTTATCTTAAACTGTTCATTTTTTCGGCGAGAAAGGTTACAATGTATTTGTATAGGCGTGGCTTCGTAATAGAAAGACAACTTGTTAGACATTACGATAACACAACCGCGTGACAAAGTGCATGCTTTCCTATCTCAAAAACAGACCTTTTTTTCTGATGAAAATTTGTATGATATATTTCTTACTTCGGCTGCAAACATAGACTGTGTGTACTCGTTAGAACCGCCTCAATAACCGTTAACCGATAGAACCGCCTCAGTGAAGCGGAATCTAGAGAAAATAGGAAATAGCGTACCACCTGGTATTACTGCAAAACTTTGTGTGTGTATGTGGGGGGGGGGGGGGGGGGGAGGGGCGGAGGGAGCTGCTGGAGGTTCAAGGCTGTTCATAGCACAGATCTGATAACGTGAGTTACTTTTCTTCCATATCCAAGGAAATGGCATTGTTTTACATAGAAAATACATGTATAGGATTAATAAAATGGGTCGCATCGTGATTTGTTTGTTTTGGCGTTTTACGGCCCAGACAGCGCTATTTTTGTCATGTCGAGCCGGTCAGTTAGCCTAATCACATTTCCTGCGCTGGCCTATACATTAAATGGTCAACCAGCATTGTGCGTATTTGGCAACCAGCGGTAAGGAAAGAGTGACCGTAGAGAAGATTTCATGAGGTATCGAACCCGCGACCTCCTGATCACCAGTCAGATGCGCATCCGACTCAACTACAGAGGCCGGCATCGCATTATGAGAAAACATGTTTGATGTCATTAAAAAAGGCGCAGGTCAGCCTGTGTATGGACACCACCAGGCACTGAATGTATTCTGTTTGGTTACCTATAAATTCCATGTCTAACATTTGAAGACTTTTGCAAATTTGTGTAGCTGAGCAGGCTGATTTGTATCTTACTTGTTCAAAACACCGGACAGGTTTTCAGGCGTCGGGTTCATATGTCTTATAATCACTGCTCAAAATAATCAAGGGAAAGAAAAATGTAAATTAGAAACATACATTACGACCACCTTTGGGATTGTTCAAAAGTGGTCTTGAAGACTACTTTTGAACAGTCCAAAAGGTGGTCTCTGACCAGAGGACTTTGTGTGCAGAAAACAAGAAGAAAGAATAACTGCATGCTTCTAAAGAAGCTTTTTTAAGCAGAATTTGTCTTAATTTTAGGTGGTCTTATCATCGGAATTTTACTGTTTATCAAAAGCTCATGTTTGTTTGTTTGTTTGATTTGAGGTTTAACGTCCCCGTCAACACTATAAAGGTCATTTTGGAGACGCCGCTTCCAATTTTGTGGGACTTTTACCCGACATTGAGATGAAATGACATCTCAAGCCCTGCCGCCCAATGAAACCAATAGGGTTTATAAGCATGGACGGGCCGACTCGCACCGCTTTGCCTGGACAGGCTTAGATCCTCTAAGCTGTTTACCAGTACTCGTGTGCGGGTCGGTTTCAGCTCTGCGTGGAAGCATCATGCAGCCCATCTATTTCTTTAAGCCCCGATGGGCGGGGGCCACATCTGCGTAAGTGAACATGACCGCAAATCGTGTTCTGTGCTCTACAGTATAAAATATCAAATCAAAAAGCGGTAAAAGTTGTCATTATGGCCACCATTCTGTTTTCGAATGAAACAAATTAATTAAACCCAATTGTATTATGCAAGCGCCTGACTTAAGCAAACACTTGTTTTTCAATGATCCACTAGGAATTCATTGGACTTTATATGTTGGTTTTTTGGTCCATTGTTTGTCAGTCGACCCAAAATTTCAAAGCGCAGTAGCTTTACATTGCAGGTGTCTAGATTTGTTCGAAATTCAGGTAATGATTTTTATTGCCTTGTATTCTTATATTCGTGTCGCCAAAGTGTTGTGTAAAGAGGGTTACCTGTAGAAACGATCTGAACGGGTTTGGCAAACAGTCTTGACCAAGATCAGACGCCACAGAGAGCGGCGTGGGATCAGGGTATACACTGTTTGCTTAAAGTACAGGAAGTTATGGGTTAAGCGAAACGGTACAAGACCCCGTTCAGAATCATTTCCCTGAGCCCACACTCAGAGCCAATCAACGCACCAGTGCTGTCAATGCTTTGATTTTGTAGCTCACCAGAGCCAAAGGCTCCGGGTAAGCTTATAATATAGACAGTTGTCCGTCGTCTGCGTCATCGTCGTCTCGTCTCCGTCGTCGTCGGCGACATTTTAAACAACATCTCTGAAACCACTGGCGCAGTAAAAATGAAATTACATGTGGAACCTCCATGGGGTGGGAGGATTCAACATTTGTTCATAAGGACTGGATCACATGACCAATATGGCCGCAATGTCCATATATGGTAAAAAAAATTAAAATCTTCTTCTCAGAAACTCAAACTGCTAATGACCTGCAGACTTGGTATACAGCATCAGTGACTTGGGTTCGACCAAATTTGTTCGTATGATCAGCTTTGGTTGACTTTGACCTTGGCCAACTTTGATCACTCAGACATTTGTATGGTAAGGGGGCCAAAAAGTAGATTTTTTCGATTCTTGTGTATCCTGTGGTATTAGAATTGCTATTTGTAATCAGCTGAATGGAAGTTTATCAATTCCAAAGGTCGAGGTCGTTTACTGATTTTTGTCCTGGTTGGCTCAGATTCAGTATTTTTTATCTTCTTCTCCGCTAAAACTGCAGGGCTGATTTAAGTCACATTACCAAGGTGGCTACCATGCCCATATATGGTAAAAACCCTTTAAAAATCTTCTCAGGAACCAAATGGCCGATGACCTTGAAACTTGACATGCCAAGTTTGTTCAAATGGTGACCTCTGGTTGACTTTGACCTATTTTACGACTAGGTCAGCTTCGGTTACTTACTATAGGCATTTGTATAGAAAAATGGAAAACAGTCAATATTTATGATTCCATTGTAGCCTATGATGTCATAATTGATATTTGGAGTTAGCTGAATGGAAGTTTATCAATTTTAAAGGTCAAGGTCATTTACTGACCTTTGTCCTGTATGGCTCAGAATCTGTATTTTCATCTTCTTCACTAAAATTGCTGGGCTAACTGAAACCAAATTATATATGGAGCCTCTTTGGGATAGGGCAATGAAAATATATTCATGGGACTGGAGTCACATTTTCAAGATGGCTGTCTTGCAAAGATATATTGAAAACCCTTTGGAAATCTTCTCAGGAACAAAATGATCGATGACCTTGAAACTCCTATGTAGCATTGGGGACTCGGGCTCTAACCAGATTTGTTCAAATGGTGACCTTTGTAGAACTTGACCTATTTTACGCCAAAGTCGACTTCGATGTAAGCAGTGGTTTTTCTTATTCTGTCGTAGCCGATGACATTAGAATTGATATATCTAGCATGTTTGTTCAAAGGGTGACCTTTGGTTTATTTTATGTCAAGGTCGTATTTGGGCACGTGGCATTTCTGATGAGAAAAACGCTCAACCAAAGAGTTTACTGATTCTCTTGTAGTGTGTGGCATCAGAATTAATATTTGCAGCCAGCTAAAAAGGAGTTGATAATTGTGGTCAAGATGGCTACCATGCCCAAATATGATAAAACTTTCCATTGCAGGATCTGAAAGCATCAGGAAAACACACTTATATAATTCTGACCCCCTTGAACCCCACTTTTATATAGTAAAATTGGGGTTTGCAGAGGTAAACCTTATTTATCTTATTTCTGCTCTAAAATATAGAGTGTGGGTACTCGTTAGAACCGCCTCGGTGAGGCGATTCTAACGTGTACCCACAATCTATATTTTGAGCAGAAATAAGAAAAATATCACAATTTTCATCATAAAATTTGATTTTTTTTCGGCCGTTAAGTTTACAATGTATTTGTATAGGCATGTTTTCGTAATGGCTGGGTTTTACAAGCCATCATGGTTTGTTGATAAAACATGGCTGCCAGGAGCCGGGAGTGGGTGGGGTGGGATGTTAACACTTGACCTCCGGTGAGCTTTAGTGACCCATGGGCTTCTTGATTCTCTTTTTTTTTCAGGGAATTTATTTCAGTATCTACTCATTCAGTATGCAGAGGGCGCTATTTATGCGGCCGTCGTGCAGGCGTGTATCAGTCCGCTGGCAGCTCTGTTCTGGACACTGTTTAAATACGACGTTAAAACCGACCACTTCTATTGGCATCCTGTGCTGACTGAGACAACTGGATTCATCTTTGTTGGCGTGTGTCTAATTGTGCCGGGCGTTGTATTGTATAATCATTTTAGTATTCAGGAAGAAAAAGAAAAAGAAGAAAAACGCAATAAACAGACGGGCATACTGTAAAATGTGCACATTTTTTACTATGAGTTCTGTCTAAGAATTGAGGCAGATTATGAGGATCTTACATGAGTGTTCATGTATCATGGAATTTATTAAACGGGTTGAGGAAAAGGGATAAAATGCGAGGCTCTGCCGAGCATTTTATCCCTTTTCCTCAACGAGTTTAATAAATTCAATAATACATGAGCACGAATGCAAGATTCTATTTATCTATTTATCACATGACTTTAAAACATTCACGTTGTTTTATAAAAATGTCAATATTCCGCCATTAGTAAACGCTACGTCGTTAATGTCGTCGTACATGTAACGTTACGGGGCGTATCTAACTACATTGTAATTTGCATGTTTAATCCACCAGTGGTTTATCGAATTTATAACACGGTGTTATCACATTCTCACACGCGACGTCATATGATAAATTGATAAAGGTTAAATTGCATGCTTAGAGTCAAATCCTGTATTTTCAATATTGTATATTTATGTCTCATTTAAATTAAATAAAAATCGTTCAAACCAGAGAAAGAAAAGATCTCATCAGTATATTTGATAGTGATTGCATTGTACTTCTACGCTAACGGGGCTGATCACAATGTTTACCCTAACCATACATTTAATATTTCAATTTGCTTCACTCCTCCCCGATTTTCAACCATTTGTGTTGCAGGATTAAAATTATTACAGTGGATTCAGAAACTATATAGAAATCAAAGCACTGAAGACACTGGTGGGTCGATTGTCTATGAGTGTAAGCTGTGGAAATGATTCTGAACGGGGAGTTAAGCAGAATGGGGACACCTTCAGGGGAGGCAACTCATGCAAAAGTATTTTGTCTCCCATGTTAGTAGGGGTCAACTCTTAAAGGAAAGAATTTGCGCCTGAGGATCAAATTTTTTCCTTTAAGAGTAGACCTCTTTTTAAGTGGGAAAGGGCTTACGGTAAAGCGAAAAGAAATCCCGAAAGTTGTCTCCCTTTGAAAAATGGTGGACAAATCCGCCAGTTGTTCCCATGTCCCTTAAGACTGTTTGTTCATTAAGCAAACAATGTTTTGCGTTGTGTGATCTGGGTCTTAACTGGTTGATTATGTCCCAGCACATACGCTGTGTAACTGTTTTACAATTAGTTTTCTTTTACACGGCACTCTGACGTCACAATCATTAGAATAGCGAGGCTATTTTCTATAAATAATAATTACCTGTATTTCCTAGAAATCATTGATAGTCGCGTGGACATCAGTATTGAAAAGCTTCCGTGCTTAGTTACTTTGTTGATTGATTTAGGTTTAACGTCCTCGTCACACTGTATAGGTCATTTTGGAGACGTTGCTTCCAATTTTGTGGGACTTTTACCCGACATTGAGATGAAATGACATCTCAAGCCCTGTCGCCTTATGAATCCAACAGGGTTTATTAGCATGGACGAACCGACTCGCACCGCTTTGCCTGGACAGGTCTAGATTCTCTAAGGAATTTACCAGTTCTCGCATGCAGCCCATCTATTTCTTCAAGCCCCGATAGGCGGGGGCAACTTAGTTACTTTAGGTCGACTGACAAACAAACGATCCAAAAAGGTAATAGGTCCGGATATTATAGTTTTCAAAAGAAGGATAAAGTGTTGGTTCAGTATGGAAAGGGCTCATCCTACACTTGGTCAGAACCCCAACCGGCTTATGGGAACACCGGATAAATATCAAAACGTGGAAACCTGTAAGGCGAAATCCATTCGGCATCGTTGTTCGAGCCATGGAAATTTCACTTCATTTCGCTTATAGCTGTGCCAAATATAGGTTGTGAGTGCACACTGAGGTGGTCCTAATGGGGACATACAGTATGTGTATTTGAGGATTCATTGGTAACCCATTACGAAAACATGCCAATACAAATACATTGTAACCTTCATCGCCGAAAAAATAAAAATTTTAATATCAAAAATTGTGATATTTTTCTTATTTCTGCTCAAAATATAGACTGTGGGTACTCGTTAGAACCGCCTTATCGAGGCGGTTTTAACGAGTATCCACAATCTATATTTTAGAGCAGAAATAAGCAAAATAAGGTTAACCCCTGTACAAAAGTGGGGTTCAAGGGGGTCAGAATTATATTTGCATGTTTTCGGGTTGGGTTTAAACGATCGTCATTACAGGTGAAGAACAAAACAAACAAGATGTGTTTGTGAAACACTGATGCCCCCGGACAGCGCTATTCACAAGTTATGCCCAATGCTGCCGATGTTAAAATTTTGAAAAAAAAAGTGGGTCAAAGGTCAAGGTCACGAGATAAAACAATATGGTACCACTGGAAAGGTCTAGTGATAAGGTATACGCATGTGAAATATGAAAGCTCTCTCTATTATCATCATTCAAAAGTCATGCCCAATGTTAAGGTTTTTGTACACAGACAAACGGACAAACAGAACTATATGCCCCTCAAAGCTCGATTCCGGGAGCATAACTATGCGAAGGCGGGTGCTCCACACGAGATACCTACAAGACCGGTGAAAGGAACAATGAAGGGCAGTACATGCATCATCGCTGACAATTTAAAAGAAACAGAACGTAGTCTAAAACTTTATTAAAACGTATAAAACTAATAAAACTAGCCTTATGTTATGTTCATACAGATAGGCTGTACATGTCTTCATTTATACAAAAATAAAAAAGATGGTCTACATTCATACAGGTAACTGTATACGTCTACATACGTACATATAAGCTGTATACGTTTGGATTTCTGCTAAAAGCAGTCCAAATGGGCATCTGTTTTAGTAAACAGTAGGTAGGGAATCATAGTTCAAAACTCGTATTACACATTTGGTAAAGTACATATTATAAAATGTGCTGCGTCGTGAGAACATGCGCCTTACAACATACATGGCCCGCATTTTTGGAAAACATATCAGTGTTCTAAAACAGCTAAAACAAGCATTTTTAAGATGCAATTTCTTGATATATTTTCTTATTTTAACTCCAAACATAAATTATGGGTACTCGTCAGAACCGCCTAATTGGTTCTAACGGGTTACCACAATTTATGTTTTAGCGAAACTGAGGAAAATAATGTACACCCCTGCAAACCCCTCTTTTTGTATATAAAGCTTGGTTTAGAAGGGTTTTCATCACACGGACCTGTTAATTTACCCATTGTAGGCAGGAAACCCCTAAAGGGGTACCTTGGCGAATAGTGCAGGTCCAGATCAGACGCCACAGACCACGGTGTCTGATCAAGGCATGCACTATTTGCTAACCGAATTTTCCATCAAAAATAGAATAAAAACGAAAATAAAATTGGCCTGGTACCCCTTATATGACAAATGGACTTGTCCAACGTATAGCAGTGGAACACATCATCCATTCAGTGTTACCAAAGAAACCAGTTTTCGTATACCCGATTAATTTCCTTAGGACAAGCAGAATGGACCTACTATACTCTATTGACAAGCAGGTGGTTTCGTTTCACCAGTAATTTGGTGGACCCCGACGATTTTTTTTCTGTCATGGCTAAACAATGTTTGCATTTCCATTTACACTGTACGCAGCGTCGAATGAAGTCTGTCACTGTAGTGAATTGGTTTTTATTGCACATTACTGGATCAATCTTCTCTGTATGGCATCACCTTCAGACAATCTACTTTCCAACTTTCCAAACCCCAGTATAATAAGCGTAGCCATGTTCTCGTCGCCATCGTTCATACTGTTTTAGCAGTCCTATGCATGACTGGTCTGGACAAAGCAATGATAAGTCTACATCAGCACGCTTTACTCGCTTCTTAGTGTTTATTTCAGCCTGCGTATTTGCCTTTCTTGATAATACTCTCCTTTCAGTTCCTTCATGTGCTTTTTGTGAGACTTCCTTTTGAAACACTCCTCGAAGGTGAAACCGGTCAACGTTTTTTGCAATGTCTATGAATATTTCAGGCAGCATATCACTAGGAATTCCATCTATTAGGTTTTGTGAATTAGAACTGTTCAGTTTCAGTTCAGCTCCCTGGCTTTTATCAATCGGGACTGCATTGATCAGTGGTGTTATGTGTAGGAGAATAGCTGCTGCAGACAAATATCGTGCTGAAAGATAAAAAAAATATTGCAAAAGCAATTGGATATAATACATTTTTAATTATTTCATGTCTCTGTTTTGTCCAAAAGGGGACATCATGTTTGCCTGATTAATGTGTTAGAATAATACAATGCCATCGACAGACATCACGAAGACGCGCCTATATAAATTTGACCCCTTAAACCCCACTTTTATATAGTTAAACTGGGGTATGCAGGGGTATACCTTATTTTTCTTATTTCTGCTCAAAACCTAGATTCTGTGTACTCTTTAGAACCGAATATCCACAATTTATGTTTTCAGCAGAAATAAGAAAAATATCGAAATTTTTCATCTGAAAAATTTCATTTTGTTGGTGGTAAAACTTATAATGTATTTGTGTGTGTGTGTGTGTGTGTGTGTGTGTGTGTGTGTGTGTGTGTGTGTGTGTGTGTGAATTCGGGTTTAACGTCGCTTTCAACAATTTTTCAGTCATATCACGACGGTGTCTGGTTGCGACAGGGAGCTCAATGCTCACTTTTATAGTGCTGCCTCACTGAAGTATCATGTCCCAGATACATTACATGATACCACACCCAGTCACATTATCCTGACACTGGATCGACCAGTCCTAGCTCTACCCCGTAAATCTGAGTGCCAAACGAGGAGCAACAGTACCATTTTTAACGACTTTGGTATGTCGCGGCCCGGGATCGAACCCGAGACCTCAATATATAATGTATTTGTATAGGCGTGTTTTCTTAATGATTAATTTTCAACAAACAGTCAACCAATAAGCTTTCTTAATAAAGCTTAGACTTTCAGATGAGTTTTTAAACCGAGGTCCCGTCTCCGTATTACCTTAGCTGTTGGTGGGACGTAAAACTCAAACACTCACTCTTAATAATGTTTGTAAAAGAAGTCATCATAAACTTGCATAAAAATACTCCAAAACACTGATGGTAAATAGCGTGAACCTGTGTTTTTGTTAGAAATGTGTCAAATATTATAATATATTCGTTCATAAGTTGAATAAAATACAAATCATCAAACTAGTTACCTCTTTTTATTAAACCCATCTTATACATAATCGTGTGAGCGATTCCAGTTCTTGCTTTGAAATGTTATGAAAAAGCGATTCTTTTCCTTTATACGTTGCACTAATTTGTATAGTTCGTTTCAAATATTTTCATCTAATGGAATTTTAATCCGTTCGGTCTAGAATAAATATCAACTTACGAGCTACAAACAGAAATAGTAACAGTCTGATTTGACTGTCAAGATAACATTCTTGTATAAACTTGACATCAAATAATTAGAGAAAACATAAAAAGGGACATTTTCCATTAATGCTAGGATAGTTCTTGCAGTCTGTCCCGAGCCTTTTGTTGTTTAAAAACACACAAAAAAGAGTTCTAGATTCAGATTCACACCAGGTCTTAAAACCCGTGCCACTAATAGTAGCTGCTTATGGTGTTGATTGGTGACTGTTCGCAAACGTCATAGTATACGTTTGTTTGGATTTTCATCAACTGCCGTATTTTCATATCGGTTCTTCAGTATGTTATACAAATTTATTATGTTTGTCTTTGATAGATGCTATACTTTGACGAACTAAAATACCATATCCGAAACGGATTGTGTGTATCCGAAAATATCTATTCGATCCTTGTATGGAATGATGACGATGAAACAAGTTACCAAGCAGTATTTTCACAACTGAAAGCAATAGTTATAATTTGACAATTTTTAACTATTGAAGTAACACCAGACTGGGCACGACGTATTTGTTTATCAAAACACTGACAACACCATCATAGAACTTCTTGGTTCGTCATTGTGAATACATATGCACTTACAATAGCTGCATGCCTCTTACCAGATAGGGATAGTCTCAGCGTCATCAGGCGGTCATTTCTGCCTTTTGGAAGTCCTGAGAGCTTGCTGACAAAGTGTGATTTGATGGCGAAGCCTACTCCTGCTTCCCGTCGCTCTTCTTTTTGCGCCCACTCCAGAAGAAAGTGTAGCCAGCACCAACTTCTTATACTGCAAGGCGAATCTCGCTCAGAGCTTCAATCTCGACTTTGCATCGATTAAGTTCTGTACCAACAACGGCTGTTCTCCGCCGTGGTACTATCCATCCATTCGCCGATTTTTAAAGATATCACCTTTATCTTCTTTTTTGTTCAACCGCTAGACGGGATTCCTGCTGATCGCGGTTAACCAGCCAACGGTTTTGAACCAGGCAATTGTTTAGGGCACCTTTTCTAGCCCCTTCCAAATGCTATGTTGTGAGCAGTGCGATCCTAAAAGGGTCTGCTCAGTCACTCAGTTCGGCTGCCGAAGTCCCCGTACTGCCTCATTCTTAAGGAAAGCGACCATATAGAACTAAGCCGCCTGTGTGCCGGTCCGCAACTACAGCTTCCAGTGTATCCTCACCTGCTGCTTCGCCGCTCGCCCATCGCCTCAGAGCTTTTTGAGTTTCGTGCATATGTGTGCCTGCAGTGACTGTGTGTATATGATTAAGACGACATGCGCTGTGAATTGGAGAAGGGAGAGGCGCGCAGAGTTAACCTCACTCTCTCGTCCTGACCTAGCTGGATCCAGAGGCAAGACAGTGTCGACACATCTGGAGCTAAGCTCGGATGCAGTGGATGACCATGACTTCTTTAGTGCCTTGTCATGCTCTTCATGCTCCACAACACGCTACTGCATCGCCGTTTGGACCATTGAATCAGAGAATTCTTCCACCCCAGCAGCCGAAGCAGACTTTACATAGCTGGAACAGGCAAATCCAGATATGAAGGTCTTTGTTTTTAGTTGCCTTCTCCAAAATGGATTTTCAGAGCTCCATCTACCCCCTGAAGAGGAACTACCATGAGTTTCATATCTTCCCTGTGCATAGCCAGAGTGAACAAGCACCAACACAGGGTTTCGGTGGACGACCACAGCTGTGCACAAAGTAACGCGATGCCAGTCCGCCCATTGGCGGAGTCAGTAAAGTAAAATAGAAGAGAAGGCAATGATCAGGAATCGATACAATCAACCCACAGCTTCCATCAGAGACCTCCACAATCTGTCACCACCTGCGATCACCGGTCACCTCCTATTTATGACTGTTCCCCCACCGAAGCGTTCTCTTTAATATTTTACCTTTCGCTGGCCGGTCACCTCCCTCCTCCGGTCAGCGGCCATGTAGAATCATGCTTTTTGGATCAAATTCCCTCCGTGTAACGGTCAAAAGAGGCAAAACGGCCAAAATTTGGCCAAGAAAAAATAGTTTCCCCTTCTTTGAAAACGAACATAGGAAACCCAAAAGACAGAAAGACCCGGATGTCTCTATCTCACGTGATATTTGTTTGTTTTAAGACAGAAATTGTTTTAACCCTTTTTAACATTAAATAGGAATAAATGCCACTATTTTTCTGCACGCGATGGGTAAATGACGTCAGCCGACCCCAGCATCTCCGCACGTGTTTAATGCCATTGTTTTAATTTCTTTCATAAAAAGAAATGTTTGTAACCGGTATAACGGTGATGGATAGATGTGGACAGAGAACGTCGCAGGTTTAACCCTTTTTATTCCAACTCTAGGAATGGTTCGATAGAGCAAATCTGAAATCCCTAAAATTGGGATCTTTACTTTCAAAAGGAATTTAGAGAAAGTTTTTCATGTAATATATGGATTTGCGCGCAGTTGAACATAATTTGTCAGTAATAGCCACGTAGACAGCAGCGATGTAGGCCTGGCAGAGTTATTAATGTTGGGTCAATTGACAAAGAATCGATCCAAAAACCATATAAATTCGTGTATCTTTCACATAAAACCAGTCCATTGCCTTAAAGAATAACCAGCCGGTTCCAAAACATTTATGGCGATTTATTTCCACGCCGCGACCCAGTATGAGCTGCCGTAACACAGTTTTCAATCAAAGTACTGAAAGTACTGAGAGGCGGGCGAGTAATGTCATCTCTGTACAACGCCCTTGAAAAGAAGCGAACGTTTGAAACTTTATATCGGATTTATCTAATAAAACTTAAAAAAAAAATACAGTCTTTTACACTCGTATCACATATAACAGCTCTTGAATGTATCATTGAGTGTTTTTATCTTCAAACGGGCAATTTCAATAAAAGACCACATACAGGATGCATTTCACGTTGACTGTTTTTCTAGCTGGAAGAAACTGTTATTTATTTATTTATTTATTTATTTATTTATTTATTTATTTATTTATTTATTTACATTTACCTTCTTTTATCTGAATTAATTTCCTCCGACTTTGCTGACGATCACATATCTATAGACATTACGAAAACACGCCTATACAATTACATAAAAATGTAGTATTTTCCTTATTTTGTTTGTTTGATTTTAGGTTTAACGTCCCGGTCATCACTGTATAGGTCATTTTGGAGACGTCGCTTCCAATTTTGTGGGACTTTTACCCATCATTGAGATGAAATGACATCTCAAGCCCTGATGCCCAATGAAACCAAAAGGTTTTATAAGCATGGCTTTGCCTGGGCAGGCTTAGATCCTCTAAGCGGTTTGTCAGTATTTGTGTGCGGTTGGTTTCAGCTCTGCCTGGAAGCATCATGCAGCCCATTTATTTCTTCAAGCCCCTATGGAGGCGGTTCTAACAAGTACCCACAACATATGTCTTGGAACAGAAATAAGGAAAATAATGTATACGCCTGTAAACCCCAGTTTTACTACATGAAATGGGGTTCAAGGGGAATCAGAAGTATATAGGCGTTTTCATGATGAGGACCACCTACAAATAATCATTCTGAGTATTGAAAACATCAGAGTGAGTGAGTGTTTCAGTTTTACGTCCCACCAACAGCTAAGGTCATACGGAGACGGGACCTCGGTTTAAAGACTCATCCGAAAGTCTGGAGAAGCCCGGGATCGAACCTGCGACCCCTGGTTTACAAGGCGAGTAGCGTAACCACTCGACCACGGAGGCTTCTAAGAAAACATCAGAAATTTCACTCGAGCATCGCACTCGTGAGTTAAACTATCTTAGTCGAAAATGGAGACATACCAAATCCGACGGAGGAAAGGCAAACATAAATTAATAAATAAATAGACGAGCCTGTTCATTTTTCTTTTTTCATGTTATAACCGTAAATTTGAGATAAAAGCTCAAGCTTACGCCACAAATAAAGTTCTGTTCTGCCCCCCCCCCCCCCTCAAGCTTACGCCACAAATAAAGTTCTGTTCTGCCCCCCCCCCTCCCCTCTCTCCCCCTCTCTGTAAAATGGACACGCCCCACCATTTCCTTCGGAAGTGGGGAAAAAAAGTTTTGCTAAATTTCCAATGTCAGTCGTTTGACCCTTTAATTTCTGTATTTGAAATTTATAGTGTAGGCCCTGATCAGATGCTGATTTATATAGAGATGTGTTTTCTTTTAAACAACAAGTTATTGTATTTTCCGATACAGTTCTGGAAAAGATAATCTACATCTAGATGTGATATAGCACAGATTTTATGCGACTGAAACCTTGCTTCTTTGCGAAAACACGCCTATTCAAATACATGGTCAATTTTACCGCCGAAAAAATGGAAAATTTTCCGATAAAAATTGAAATTGTGATATTTTCCTTATTTCTGCTCAAAATATAGATTGAGGGTACATGTTGGAACCGCATCATGGAGGCGCTACTAACGAATAGCAACAATCTATATTTATTGTTTGTTTGATTAAAGGTTTAACGTCCCCGTCAATACTGTAATGGTCATTTTGGAGACGTTGCTTCCCATTTTGTGGGACTTTTACCAGACATTGAGATGAAATGACATCTCAAGCCCTGTCGCCCAATGAAACCAATAGGGTTTATAAGCATGGACGGTCCGACTCGTGCGCACCGCTTTGCCTGGGCAAGCTTAGATCCTCTAAGCGGTTTACTAGTACTCATGTACGGGTCGGATTCAGCTCTGCGTGGAAGCATCATGCAGCCCATATATTTCTTCAAGCCCCGATTGGCGGGGGCCGACAGTCTATATTTAAGAGCAGAAATAAGAAAATTAGGGTTACCCCTGTAAACCCCAGTTTTACTATATATACATAAAAGTGGGGTTCAAGCGGGCCAGAATTGTATAGGCGTGTTTTCTTGATGTTGATTGTATGCACTTTTACAGAAAATAAAGTATAAACTGATTGATAATGAAGTAAACATGGCAAAACAGTGAAGAGAATGAAGCTACAAAAATATAAGTGAAGGCAGTGATCAGGAATCGATACAATTAACCCACGGCTCCCATCAGAAAGAAACACAAACATGAAACAACAGACCCTAATGGAAACATCAATAGCGGAAAGTCAAAAGGACAATTATTTTCCCACAAAATGACCAATTGGCTTTCCAAAACCAAATGATATAAGCGATACACACACTCAAAGACAAATCTACAAATCAAATCAAATCAAATCAAAATCAAATTAGTTTATTGTCTCAACACCTATACAAAGATGTATGACTAAATTACAAAATATACATACACTGACACAGTATATAACAAACAGGTCGAGTAGAGCACGACACTCGAAACTGCACCACGAACTGTTTTTCCCAACACAATAGCAAAATACCAAAAATGTACCATGTAAGCTGTGTTCCACGTCAGTATTGCTATCTATGCGCATTTATAGGCATACACATAAATGTATGGACAACCATGTATATACCCATACATATCTATTAAACCTTGTCCCGCTGAATACCCTATCATGCAACACCCACTAACGGCCATCAGCCAATCAGATTACTTAATGCAAACTACCGCAACAAATTTTTTATCTGAATGGCAATGCGAATCCTGATCAGGTGGCTTCTGAAGAAGCCATCCGATCTGGATCCCCATTGTTTGAAAGATAAGACATATCCGGGCTCTGCAGCCCAAGGGTTAACAAACACCCATAAATGTTGAAGTACAAGTTAATCCAGGCTAAGTACCCAAAACTTACTGTTAAGGCTTCAAACTATTGCAACAAATTTACAATCTGAATGACAGTATGGATCCCGATCAGATGGCTTTAGAAGCCATCCGATCTGGATCCTCATTCCTTGAAAGATAAGACATATCCAGGCTCAGCAGCAAATAAACCGCGACAGAAGAACCGCCTTTGAACGGTCAGTGAAACGAATTTCACTGGTGGGGGAGGAGGGGGGGGGGGGTGCTTAAATAGATTTTACGTGGCCACAATCCTCGCCCTTCCGTCGCACTTTAGGCAAATAATTTGTTCAGTCCGCATGAAGGCCTCCTAACTAATCAGTGCAACATCCCCAAGTTAACTGTAGAAACAACAACAACAACACAAACAGCACAAGAATGTAACCATTTTTGTTGGACCAGGCGTACTAGTTCTAGCTAGGCCTCATAAGTAGCTCTCATATAAATTGGCAACAGCTGGAATGGATTCGATGCTTTACCCCACCCCCCCCCCCCCCCCACCCCCCCACCCACCCCACCCCGCAAAAAATATATAAACTGCACTATCATAACGATATCAAGTTCCTTGAAACTAACACCTTTTAAAACACCACTTCATATAGAGAGGGTAGGATTGCAAGGGAATACATTATTTCCTTACTTTTGCCAAAATTATAGATTTTAGGTACTCGTTAAGACTGCCTCACTGAGGCGCTTCTAACGAGCACCCACAATCTATATTTGATATGTAAATAAGAACAATATAAAATCAAAGCACTGGGAGTGCTGAAGGGTCGATTGTCTCTGAGTGTAGTTTCGGAAAATAGTCCTGAACTGAGCATCGAACTGTTCATTTAACCCTTAAATTCCAGTATTTTAAGCAAGCACAGTACACCTTATCCGACAGTTATGTGGCGTCTGATCAGGTATACACTGTTTGCCAATGCCCAAATACATGAGCACAGACCAGAATTTACTTATTACGCAGCGCTATGACGACTTAGGCAGACGACTATCACGCTAAAAACAACCCGGTACCTGGATTTTGGTCAGGGTCGGCGGCAGTAAAATGGTCAGTAATTGTCACGCGGACATCAGCAAGCTTTATATCGTAGACTGTAGGTACTCGACAAAACGCTTCGTTATACTAAAAGGATTCAGTACAATTTTTGTGGTAGCATTTTCCGTCAGAGTTTTCCAAATTATTTACTTGTATTTTTAATGTGTTTAATTATTTCCCTTCTGTATACACGGATATCCATTCATCTTTCTGAATTAACAATATTTCATTGATACTGCTTTACATCATATGCAACACAATCTATGCTGGAAAGTTATTACATGTATAACATTTTATCCAGCTGCAAACAGTTTAGATCCATCGATGGCTTCTGATCAGAACCTACAATGTTTTATAGTTTCAACTCTCTCTCTTCTCCTCGCCCAGTCCCACCACTGCATCCCAGCTCCTGAATAACAGTGATAAGAAACAGAGCCCCTTCAGCGATATGTTTCAACACACAAGTTTATTCTGCCTGTTGATGCAGGCCCGCACATAGGGTGGATAGGGGTGCAAACGCACCCCCACCCCCACTTTTGGAAACTTCTCAAACTCGTGCAGTTTTTTACACTCTCTGCAAAATATCTGAAATTCGCATCCCTCCCGTTTTTAATGACAGATTCCTTCTGTTATTCTTCGTCGTCCTGCATGTTTACAATTTTAACAACCGAACTTCCGGCTTCCACTACTTTTGAAATATGACTCCGCACAAATTCGGATAGTCCGTTGTTTGTGGACTTTTCATGCTCGCTGTCTCAAAACTAATTTCTCATGGCATTATTTCCGCATTTTGATTACATGTTTAGTTTCATTTGTAATCAGAATACAAAAATGATCTTTCTTAAATTACAAACAAAACAGGAAAAGTTATTTGAATATGCATGAGGAAAGTTCCCATTTTATTCGGGCGACCGCATAATGGGTCATTGGCGAATCTTGGAGGCGGCGTCTAACCACGGCCTTCACTGCGGGTTTCACTGTTGTCGAAAGTTAGCCCATTTTTCCTAAAGTAATTCCTATATTTCTAGCTGACAACCCTTAATTTTGAACCGGGATTTCGAAATGAAATCTTCGTCAGATAAGTGATAATATTACAGTCAGTACAAAATGGGTTATGATTAATTATATTTGTATCAATACGCCATTAAAGTACATTTGTATATTTTTAGAAAAGAAAAAAAAAATATGTATAGAGCTACAATCAGTGCACACCTTTTTAGTAGAATCTACCTAGATATACTGAAAAATAAAAAATAGAGCGTATAATAAGCTGTATTTAACTTTTGATTATCGGCTAATCTGCCTGCGTGTTCTGACCCGCACACAACAGTTACAGACACGACGTCATTACTCGGTCATACGGATTGTCGATAATTTTGACGGATGACCCCCTTTGGTGCTTGAATTGAGGAAAGAATCCGACTCATCCCACTGCGCATGTCTCAAAAACCGAAACGTTCTGTTGAATAACACTGCTGCCGCAGTGCTCGTTGTTGATTAAATCTTCGAGGTTCTTGCAGCACTCGAAAATCGCATTGTAGGCACAAAACGTTGACTCAACGTTGAACTAACGTTGAAACAACGTTTTTTTTTTCAACGTTGTTTAAACGTTAGTTCAACGTTGAGTGCCTGCTGGGATAGATCTAGAAAAAAATCAAGTGAAGATGTTCATAAGGATCGGAGTCTCTGAAAACTGAGGTGATACTCTATATTTCCCTTTAGTAATGAACATTTTGAGATACTACTCAGCAGACATATGACGTTAAAACTTCGTCGGATTGACGTTGATGTAACGACATGTCTTGACTGCAACGTTATACTAATGTCGGTGCAACGTCATTACCAACGTATGTGACGTTGCCCCTGCGACGCATGCCTTTTGGCAGCGAGTCTTATTGCTTTTATAACATCGATCAGGAAATGTGGAATCCAACACACTGAATGCTTTTTTTTTTCCTTTCTTCCATCAAAATCGGAATCGATGCATTAACATTAATTACCAGAAGAACTTCTTTTCTTCAGTTACGTCATTCGTAGTTTTCATTCATGTCATATAGTATATGTACATACATCATGATAAATTTTCAACAGACGTCATTTTGAAATGTTTGCTGATTTTTTTTTTCTGTAGAAAACAGGATTTGACATTTCATGCAAATTGTCTCCTATGGGTGCAATTATAAAATGTATCAAGTCCTGTTTTCTAGAAAGAAATAAGAAAAATGTCAACAGTTTGTCGTCTGCTGAATTAGACCAGAGAGAGAGTAAATTTGAAACCTTTTCTTACATAAAGGCCTTAATATTCACGATTTTTTCATAGAATCTGTAATTTCAGTGCCTTTTGGCGCTTTGATTTTCAGACTCTGCGTACATGCCTGAATCATGTTCAGAACTGTTGCTGTATATATATATATGGCGAAGAGTGCCGACCCTGATCAGAAGGAATGTACTTTCTATCCAATTTGGGTCTACGCTGTATGTCTAATGGCGATACCACCTTTAAAAGTCTGGGCTGCTCATTTCTGATCTTAAACAAATTTAAGTTCTTAGCAGAAGTGCGCAAATTTTTGTTTACTTTTTGTACATTCGACTTTATTTAACAGTTTTATGAATGGGATGTTCCGTAAGTCGTAACGTGATAGCGTGGCCTAGATTAAAATATTGTTATTGTTTTCCTTTCATTACCTGAGCAACATGGCATTCTTATACTGTTTCATTTGATCCTTAAATGCTGCTATTTAAGCAAACAGTGTAGTCACTGTGCAACCGGCTGAGCAGACTCAACATTCTGCGGCGTCTGAACTGGGTATTTTGTGTTTGCCGTATTCTAGCTATCTATCTTCATATACTGAGTCGGTCATACTTGGCCATTACCTCAGTTGGGTGGTGCGCTTTTAGAATTTAGCAACAAAAAAAAAAAAATAATAATCCACTGGATGAGTTCTTAAAACTATTTACAATCTGCTTTCAGAGGTGTACTAAAACGCACACCTCTGGATCCCAATCTACACCATGCGGGCTTTGAACTCCTCTGCAGTTTTGGCATTTACTACAGAGGAGGGAAAACTGTTCCACTGAGGAATAGTTCTAGGGAAGAAAGAATTCTTCAGGGCATCGCTATAGGCCTGGTACCTACGATATTGACTCTTGTTTAGTTTTAATGCCCTTGTTTGAGTTGAAGTAGTCACAGAGTTCAAGTATTTATCTTTATTAAGAGACACTGTGTCAGAGTGTATCTTATAAAAGGAGGTTGAAGAGGACTGCTCGCGACGGGCCTCCAACGATGGCCACTCTAGCTCATCGAGCATTTCACCAACACTGCTTCTGTTCCGCTATCGCCTGCAGGCCCATTGGACAGCCGTCCTCTGAACCATCTCAACCTGTTGAACCTGAGTTTTAACATGGGGATGTCAAACAGGTGATGCATACTCTAGTTGAGGTCTAACCAAGGTTTTGTATGCAACATCCTTTGTCTGCCTAGGTGCAAAAGCCAAATTGCGTCTAAGAAACCCTAATGCCTTAGGGGTAATCTCAGAAATATGTTGACCCAATCAAGATTATCAGTAATGGTGATACCAAGATATTTTGCGGATTGGACATGTTCCAAAGTATGCTGATGTAATGAGTAGTTGAATTTAATCTGCTTGTGTGGATGGTGCCGTGACACCCTCATTGAATGACATTTGGCCACTTTGAACTTCATTTGCCAATCGGCCTCCCAACGTGCTAGGCTATCCAGGTCATCTTGTAAGATAAGACAGTCAGAAGAAGTATATATATTCCTATACAAAACACAATCATCAGCAAACAAGCGAACAGATGACCTGATATTATCAGGAAGGTCGTTAATAAATATCAAGAAAAGGACCGGTCCAGGCACTGGATCCGACGCTTGGCGGTAAGTACAACGTGTTGTGTGCGTCCAGAGAGCCATGAGCTAACCCACTTAAGTGTGGATCCTCTAATCCCATAATGATCCAGTTTGTACAATAGCCTCCTGTGAGGTACCTTGTCGAAGGTCTTGGCAAAATTCATGATAATCAGGTCAGTCTGTTTGTGGCCACGATTAATGGTCCCATCCAGATTGCTCACTATGTCATGGTAGAACTGAACTAATTGAGTTTCACAAGACCTTCGACTTCGGAAACCATGTTGACAGTCAGCAAGAATGCTTTCAGAGGCTAGGTGCTTGTTAATGTTGCTAACTAATATATGCTCCAGGGTTTTGCAACAGATGCATGTGAGCAACACCGGTCTGTAATTCGCAGCATTATATTTTTCTCCTTTCTTAAAGACCGGGGTTACGTTTGCTTATCGCCAGTCATCTGGAGCAAGTGATTCGTTGAAAATAAAGGCCAACAGGGGAGATATTTCAGCACTACATTCCTTTAGCACCCTGGCATGCAGACGGTCAGGCCCAGATGCCATATGTATGTTGAGCTTGTCCAACAGTTTTGCGACCCCTTTGGGGTCAACTGTTATGTTCCCCAAAGAGGGGAACGGACTTGTACCATTTGATGGTAGCTCACCGCCAGCTTCACGTGTAAACACCGACTGAAACTGCTTATTACATATATTTGCCTTGTCGCGCGATTCAGTTTTCAAAATTCCATTTTCCCTAAGTGAAGTGATCCCAAATGATTCTTTTTTCAGGGACTTTAAAAATGACCAAAATTTCTTAACTTTTCCATTCTTCTGGGGGCCCTCGGGATCAATATTTTCATCATCAAAGGTAAAGATGCAAGAAACATGCTTCCAATATGCATCTCTAATTACCTTTTGTACATGTGCTCTGAACCTTTTGTAATGGTTTTTCACGTCGGGATTGCTAGACTTACGAGCACGACAGTACATTCTGTCACGCCTTCTGATTAGGTGTTTGATCGTGTTGTCGATCCATGGCACACTATGCTTTGTTTTGGTCATTTGTATTGGTATGTACCTTTCCATGGCCGTCGTAAGTTCGGTCTTAAAACTGACCCACAAGTCATTTACTGACATACGAGAGAGGTCAGAGGAAAGGAAGGAATCCTTAAATCGCGCCATATGGTCTCGCAGACCATCCATATCCGCACGCTTATATTAATATATTTTACGCGGGACCTGTCGGATTCGCTTTGCTTTTATGTCATACTCAAAATAAACTATATCATGATCGGCCTTGCCGATCGGGGGCATCCCTTTGACACGACTGACAGGGGATGGATAATTTGTAAATAGTAAATCTAGGGGTTTTTTCTTGCCGGGTGAGTATAT
This sequence comes from Lucinisca nassula, assembly GCA_963580285.1. Lineage (NCBI taxonomy): Eukaryota > Metazoa > Mollusca > Bivalvia > Lucinida > Lucinidae > Lucinisca > Lucinisca nassula. Next base: position 72,153,006 of record OY757019.1, on the reverse strand, counting down.
TTACAACTTGAGAGAGGCAATGTGCTTTAATTTATGTCCAAAAGTTGTTGTTGTGTTTGCCTTTTCGACACCCCATGGGGTACCTGCTGGTTGCTCCATTCAATATCACCACAATTGAAGTCCCCTCCTAACAATGTTTGGGCATTTCCATTTGACACTATCCTAGCCAAGGATGTATTGAAAGCCTCAAGATAATCTGAGACAATCTGATCTGGTGGACGATAAAAGGATCCGAGGTACAGAGTCCTACACCCAATAATGTTCAACTTACACCAAACTATTTCACAGTAGGTGTCCAACTCCGGAGTTTCTGTGCAGAGCAGGTCTCTTTTAAATGCCATGAAGACACCACCATGGGAATCTCCAACTCTGTCTTTCCGGATGGCCTCAAATGAATCTGGGAAAATCTCCGAGTTTTTGATATCTGATATACTCATTCCCCCAAAATGATGTCTGGTTTAGCCGAGTCGATAAATGTGTGAGTTTCAGCCCTTTTATTCTTAATTGACTGACAATTCATAATCAAATTTCTGTGAGGGTGGTTGAAGACCGCTTTGTTGGTCCTCGGTTTAGCGCCTCTTGGCTGCTGCACAATGGGCGAAGAAGCTGCAGTAGGTGGGCCAATATTGTCTGGTATCGGACTATCAGGCTCGGACAGGGATGATAATGGATCAAATCTATTATGAGTATCTAAAGTTGCTGAATCACCAAATAGCGATGTGGAAAAGTTAGGCGTTCCCATTTCAAGCAATCCCATGCCATGCTTGTACTCAATGGACTAGTATAAATGCTATACATAGTTGAAGACATTCCTTGACAGCCTATATAATACCAGACATTACAAGTATCACAACAAATTCCACGGTCATCCCAACCAACACATTCAGTACAGAGCCCACATGGGAAATGTTTACTGTTATTCTGGGAATCCGGACCAGGATTTGTTTCAACATCCCAAGCATTTCCTATCATCACTGTAAATATGTATAAATAACAAAGTTTATTTGAGCCAGGAAATTCCTTAAACCTAAAAGATTTCTTTAGAATTGATACCGTGCACAACTGGGGTACATGAAACGAAAGGTTATGCTGGTTAGCTGTTGTACCTCTAGAGTCAGTGTAAACAGAGTAGAAGTCAACTGGAATGTCCTGTAGGTCTTGTCCACTGCTGTTAAAAAGTGAAACAAAACGTGTTTCAAACAGCAAGCAACACACTCCAAATAGGATGTCAAATACAAAATGACACATCATGGAGGTTTTGAGTATTGACTTCCTGGGGTATGAAGAGCATAAAGTACTTTGTGTGTCTTGGAAAATCTCCTCTGGTGGGCAATATCAGAATGCGACGTTTTCTATTAATAACCATTATATTGGTTTCCCGAAATCAGTGATGGTCACGTTGACAACAGCATGAAATCAGTTTTTTGCCATTTAGTAAACAATCGACCCAAATATGAGAAAAAACTGCTATTTTGGAGCTATGAAAGCATACACTAAGTCACACGCGTAAGTTTTCGTGATGGCTGAAGCACTGAGAGACGTTCTATTGCCACTTTACGCCACTAACCACCGGCTACAGTGAATTGAAATAAAGTCCTATTTGTTTACACTACTTTAAATAAAACCATTCAATTTATCTGACCTTTAATATGGTAGTACTGTGTCTGTGCCGATTGTAATACGTTTTTTTTTACTGAAATATGAACTTTGTCTTACATTTAAAGGGGATTGGGTACACCTTCAGGGGAGGCAACTACTGCAAAAGTATTTTTGTCTCCCAAGTCGATAGGGGTCAGCTCTTGAAGAAGGAGGAGCAAATTTCCTTTCTTTAAGAGTAGAACCTTTTTTCCATGGGACAGGGCTTGTAGAAAGGCGAACAGGAAGTCCTGAAAGTTGTCTCCCTCTGAAAAATGGCGGAAATGTGCCAGGTGTTCCCATTCCCCTTAATTTAGTAAATGTTCCAAAGCCACGAATCCATTCTCATAGGAATGTTGTTCACGCCCCCGCCCATCGGGGCTTGAAGAAATAGATGTGCTTTGTTGATTTTAGGTTCAACGTCCCCGTCAACACTGTATAGGTCATTTTGTAGACGTTGCTTCCAATTTTGTGGGACTTTTACCCGACATTGAGATGAAACGACATCTCAAGCTCTGTCGCAAGATTCATGACGACTAATGTAGTTACGGTGTTTACACGCAAGGATCTGCCTACAACTGCGGCACAATATTGTGGTTGCTGCGTGATGTAAAGAGGAAAACACAGCTACCCGTTCCAACTTAACCGTTATCCTGTTGTTCACAACCCATACCTTTGCAAACAGTGTAGATCTAAAAGCCATCTGATTATTATCTACACTGTTTGTCATGCTGTTTGTGAATTGAACAAATTTATAATATCAAGTAATTTGATTGGTTGATAATCAGGAGTGGGAGTGGCTTAATTAATTTATGCAGCAGGATAAGGATTAAACTATTCTTGGTTGACCATATCAGAATGACAGACGGACTGCTGTCATAGGAATCATGTACTCTATGAAAAAACTTTAGTTGGAAAAACTATACGTTGTCAAAAGATTAAAAGTGTTCAAATTTATATTTGGTAATCGGCAAATGTAAATATTTAGATACCAGCCATATCAAAGGCTAAAATACTGCGTCCAGCGAAAGAAAAGCGTATAAGATGACCTATGATAGCAGAGACGACTTAGATCCGCCTGTGCAGTTCGAAGTTTGATCAGAGTTTTAGCTGTCCATACGGGCCTCCTGGCGATGCCATACTGCCCATAGATTAGCAGGAGAAGAGTCCATTGTTTGACAGACAGACATTATTGCCATTTGGCCCTGGCTCTAATTTGAAAATTTTTATTGAAGAATCGTAATAATTGTAAATACCACGTACGCAAAGAACATTTTCGTAGTCGGTACTCAGTATAGAAGCGCTTTGCAGTCAAAGTCCGAATACAGCCAGAGTCCGATCAGCAAGGTCTGCGAAATATTGTACGCATTCGACTTACGCAGTTTACACATTGTTTTGTTGTTCTTTATTGAATGTAAGTAAGTAAATACAGTCCCAAATCCAAGGAAATCTCGATATCTAAAATCTTATTAACCTTTTTCATACTTTACGTGCGAATAGTGTCTTGTTCACAATTGTGTACATTATGATAACAAAACTGTGTGGCATAGTGCATTCTTTCATATCACCGAAATGGCTACTTTTTCGACGTTAATTTGATATAATTTCCTTGTTTTAAATGACATAGGTTTTGGGTGCTCGTTAGAACCGTCTCGTTCTAACGAGTATCCACAACCTTTGTCTCGGAGAAGATATAAGAAAAATTATGTGAACCCCTGTGAATCCCATTTTCCTGAAAACAAAGTGGGGTGTACGGGGGTGTTCATTTCACGGGTGTGTTAACGTCATGAGACAACAATAAACTTTAAAATGAGAACATGAATATATCAGATGAGCATCTGCTCAGAGACACGAAGAGAGAATCCAAATAATACTTTGTACAGCAAACAGACTTTCGGAACAAAGAAAAAGAGTGCATTTCCAAATATTAAATTACCAAATTGAAAAAAGCCATTCCTAGAGCCATGAAATGTAGTATATTACATAGGTGTGTTATCCATAAATTTTACGCCTGCCTTATCAGCTCTTGATAGTAAACTAAAATTTTATTGTGGTCAGTTATATCAACTTTAAGTCATGAATAGTTGCATAGATTTTAAGATTTTAATATTCGCGTTGGTCTCTAACTAATAGGTGCAGTAGCAATAAATATTCTCAAAAGTGTCTGAGCGTAAATAACACTATTTCATAATTTACAAGATAGGCGACATTCACTACACAATATTTTGCTTATAAAACGTGTCCAAACCTAGCGGAGTTCAGTTAAAATTATTGCCAGAAGTGTGTAGTCTTGATTTCAGAATAGGAGACAATTTTGAAGGTAAGATAATTTTCATGTCAGTACATTTCCATAAACAAACGTCCATCCATTTATTCATCCATCCACCCAAGTTAATGAACTCGAATATGTGACTGTAACTTCTTTGGGTTATTCGACATATTAATATAACGTTAATTCCGTTGATATAAAAATGTACATGACCTCAAATGTTTTTTCTTGCCAGGAACCAACCACTGTGAGGTAGAATACTACTTATTACGATAACACGCCCGTACGGCATAGTGCATTTTTCACATCTCCAAAATGGCTACTTTTTCTGAGGAAAATCCTTGATATTTTTCTTATAAATGCTCATAAAATAGGCTGTGTGTGCTCGTTGGAACCGCCTCAATGAGACGGTTCTAACGAGAACCCACAACCTATGTCTTGGAGCAGAAATAAGAAAAATAATGAATACCCCCGTAAACCCCAGTATTCTCTATATAAAGTGGGGTTTAGGGAGTCTTCATTTCACGGACTTGTTCACGTGATGTGACTTCGACCCAAGTCTTCTGATACTGTAGAAGATCTTGGGTCATTTTATGCAGATGTACATTCTTGCGGTTTTTGTTTGACGTTGAATTAGATGGTATACCGTCACCCATGCCGCAAGAATATAATATATATATGTATATATTATTTTCTTTTATTTTGCAGATGGGATATAGAATATCTACAACATTGTTAAGTGGCTTGGTTGTAGTAAACCTCAGTGTACTTTCTGCTTTCATTATCTCAGAACGTAAGGAGAATGTAGATGTAGAAGATAATCTGTTAAGTATCGATGATAAAAACAAGATTAGTGATTTGACGACAGCACCGACTCAGACTCCAGCGTATGACAATATTATTTCACAAATATCAGCGGAAGAAGTTGATGTTTATAGTTATTTGATTGATGACATTCTTGTTACGCTGCATGAGGAGCAAGACGATATGACTGATGCCACATTGTCTACATTCTGCCAAACACCAGAATGTGTTCAACAGTTGAAGGATTATATGAAATGGAGACAAGAACATGGCTATCCAACTGCCGGAGGAAGATGGGGTTAGACCTAGAATCAGTTCAATATGCTAATGCTAAAACGTTCTTCTTGGCTAAATGACGTATCGGGGACATTCTGCTTTACGAAAAAAAGAACAAACAAACAAAACAAAACAAAACAAAAAAAAAACGAGAAATTTCATGATCTTTTTAACAAATTTCTAATAGAAGTGAAGGCAATGATCAGGAATCGATACAATTAACCCACAGCTCCCGTCAGAGACACCAAAGGGTAAGAAACACACACATGAAATAACTAGACCCTAATACATGTAGAAACATCAATACCGGTAAGCCAAAAGGACAGTTTCTTTCCCCCAAAACGATATAAGCGATACACACACCCAGAGACAAACCATAACAAAAATAAACCGCTACAGAAGAACCACCGGTTCAGGTTAGTGAAACGAATTCCACTATGGGGCTTAAATCGATTTTACGCGGCCACAGTCCTCACCCTTACTTCGATTGCGATTTAGACAAATAATTTGTTCAGTCCGCATGAAGACCTCCCAACTCATCAGTGCAACATCTCGGAGAACACAAAAATCAAACATCCACAGAGATGAAACAACGGTGAGGACTCGACAGCCAGAAACCACTGAACTGCTGGAGTAAAAGAAAACCAACAGGTAGATTCTGATGGGCCCGACCAGAGACAGCGCATCTGGCACAAACCAACATTTCATTAGCCAATTTGATTTTAACAAATACATGTTCGCACCCCTAAAGTATATGTTTACGAGGGGAGTCTGCAGACCTATGCACTACATAAATATTCTAACGCAAAAATGTATGGCAGTCTTTGAGTTTTTAGAGAAAGTTTATATTGGATATGCATTGAATCAAGTGTTTCTCCATTAACGGATTATCAAATAGCAGAGCTCATTGTGGTGTGCATAAGAAAATCGGAAATTTAAACATGATAAGGAAAAGAAAATTAGGTTGTAGATCTCCAAATGTGATAGAAGCTGTTCTTGGAGGAATTTTATACTATTGCTCAAGGAATGACATTTTCAGATGAATATTTATATTTTGGTTTCCTCCAACCAGTATGTTAATGGGTTCAATCTTTGTTTTGGGTGAGAAAAAGAAAATAACATACACATTTCTTTTTTCTTACAGATATTTATTGTTGAGAAACTATTTTATTGACATGCCTACAATTACATCACGAAAACAAGCCTATATAATTCTGACCCATTTGGACCCCACTTTTATATAGTAAGGTGGTTCTAAGGTGCACCAACAATCAATATTTTGAAATGAAATAAGAAAAATATAAATTCTTCATTTTAAAGGTTTCGTTTTTTTTCAGTTTACAATGTATTTGTATAGCTGTGTTTTCGTAATGTAGGTAAAATGCACTTTGAGAAGAAAATTCTATTATAGAACTATAAAATGGTGGAATATACTGGGTGTATCCATGTACGATTAGATCTTGTGTCAAACGTATAACTCAAGTCCTGTTTCATTTAACAAACCGATTGGCTCTAGCAGTGAATATTGAGTATTAAATCACAGTTCGGAGGTCAATGGTAAATATCAAATGCGCGCGAGAGATTTGTCTACTTGCAAATGACCGACAAACTCTGACCATTCACATACTACAGTTGATTCATTGTTTCCATTATTGAATTTTGAAAATATCTTAGGGTCACTGGTGATTGGCCAAAACTAGCTAGTCTGGCCCCCAAAACATGTACACTCCATATTTTCCATTTCTGTGGTGCATTCATCGCTTCCAAAGGATAACCCGAACATATTAAACGTCACCACAGCTGGTGTCTGGGAATGTGTGGCGGCCGTAAAAAGTCTCCTTGTCCTACATCATAGTGTAGTTTATATTTTCTTGTCCTTCGGGATCATTGATTCCATTGTTGAATTTTGAAAATATTTGAGGGTCACTGATGACGCCTTATTGTCCGAAAATAGCAATTTTGGCCCAGAAAACATGTACACTCCATATTTTCCAGTTCTGTGGTGAATTCCTTGCTTCCAAAGGATAACCCTTTGTAAAACATTTCTAACACACTGAAAATCGACAATAATGTTGTTTTTTCTTCAAATTAACCTAAACTTTCGAAGTTGTAAGAAGAAATCCCGCATAAATTATATACTGTAACACATGCATCTATGCCTTTTTTCTAACGTTTTTGATGCGAAAAATGACGTTCCCACGTCTGACGTCAAAGAATCGAGTGGTGTCATAAAACTGCATCTTTGATCGTCACGCTCTTCGGCACTCTAATTCATTTAAGAAATGAAAGTAATTTATTTAACGTTTATCGAAATATGATCAACATCGGGTCACCAGCAAAGTAATTTGGGGTTCACTTCCACTTTACTCGTGACCCATTGTTGTTCATAAATAAATTACTTTTGATACTTATATTTACATTATTTCCCATTCCTCATATGATGAAAACATCTTGTTTAAGGGCTTAAATGAAAGAAGGAAACAATTCTACGCAGGTTTCGTAGTTACATCGGTACAGCTTCATATTTTAGTCATAACGTCACCATCGTCCAATCATACTGAAGAGAATCATTGTTTATTTCGACGTCACTGACGTCGCGTGAGTCAGCGTGTGAATATTAAAGTATGAACAACATTGCTTCTAAGTAGTTAACTATACAGGTTTTCTGTTAATGCACTGAGAATGTAAATATTGCAAAATAAATCAGAGCTTATCTCCATTGCCAACATCGGCGCACTGTGTTAGAATTTCAAATAATAACATTCTCAGTGAATTTACAGAAATCTCTATAAATCATGATAAAGACGCAATGTTGCTCGTACCCAAATGAATACATGACTCACGCAACGTATGACTGGACGATGTCGGCTTTAGGACGTCAATGGAGCTCTTCCGCTGTCAATAAGTAAATTGCGTGCAATAGCTTTCTTGTTTCTGTTTTAGCCCACGGACTAGAATGTCGCCGTCACGTAATGGATGGAAAATAATGTAAATATACGTACTTAATGTTAATTGAGGCACGAACAACGCCGGGTCACAATAATAACATGTGCAAGAGAATAAGTTGAATTTACAATACAAGAACTTGAACCAAACTTATAAATGTCCCTGGAAACATCAAAAGAACGGATACTTTCCCAGAAAATGGCAAATCGGCTATCCAAAACAAAATAATAAAAGCGATACACACACTCAAAGACAAAACATAACGAAAATAAACCACGACAGAAGAACCGCATTGGAACGGTCAGTGAAACGAATTCCACTGTGTGTGTGTGGGGGGTGTGTTTGTGTGTGTGTGTGTGTGTGGGGGGGGGTGCTTAAAGCGATTTTACTTGGCCACAAACCTGACCCTTATTTCCGTCGCGATTTTGACAAATAATTTGTTCAGTAAAAATTTTCCCTGTACAAGTTTCTGTAAAATATGTGATCTTCTTGGCACTGCCATTTTTGGTCCATGGCTATAATTTGAACAGTGTTGGATAAAAAGGCCACTAGCCGATGCTTTATACCAAATACCAAAGGCCTTGGTCATCTGGTATCAGACAAGAAGATTTTGAAGGTTCTACATGCATTTAATGCTCTTATTTTTCCAATCCTCAGGGATTGCCTTTACATTTGTGTTCACGGAGATGTTGCACTGATGAGTTAGGCGGCCTTCATGCGGACTGAACAAAGTATTTTTCTAAATCGCGACGGAAGTAAGGGCGATGATTGTGGCCACGTAAAATCGATTTAACACCCCCCCCAGTGGAATTCGTTTCCGCTGACCGTTCCAAGGCGGTTCTTCTGTCGCGGTTTATTTTTGTTATGGTTTGTTTTTGAGTGTTTGTGTCGATTATATTATTTTATTTTGGATAAACTATTGGCCAGCTTGTGGGAAAGCAACTGTTCTTTTGGCTTTCCGCTATTGATGTTCAAGCAAGGGTCATCACATTTGTAAGCTAATGATAGTGCAACACATCGCTGAGAAATATTTGAGCCAAAGAATGTCAATATATCACCATATGTCATGAAATGCGTTTTACCTTGACTAATTCGAACTCTAACTCGAGCCCCTAAGTGCCAATAGCTCAAGATGTTTATATATGTGGTATATTATGTTTTGTTTTCTTCTGATCATCTGTAAAAGGTATGGTGTATGTATACATTAGAATCGACTTGTAGAAGTCTATAAGTGAGCAAAAATATGCATCTTGCTATGATTATACCTCCGTAGTTCCAGATACCCGTATCCGGAACAAAATGTCCATGGTCCCAAAGGTATTTGACAAAGGTATTCAACTTACTGAAGTACAAAGGTACATGTATTTAGATTTACTTTCCTTGCAAACACAGGAATGTCACAATGTTCAAGATCCCATCACAATCCTTACAGACTACCCCAGTCGTCGTGAGCCGAATTTCTTAGACAAATATGCTCTAGAAACTGCATTATCATCATCATCACCCTCGCTACTTTCGCTATCATCGCTATCATCTTCTTGTGAATCATCATTATCTTCATCATTACCACCAACTTCATTGTTGTCAGCAACCACAACGGTTACATTTTCTGCCTTGGAGTTGCCTGTTATATTTTCTGCCTTGGAGTTGTCTGTTGTTTTTTCTGCCTTGGAGTTGTCTGTTACGCTGTCTGGCATCAGGACTATGAAATAGAAATAAACTTTTAAACACCAGCCGAAAGCAAATGCCGTCTGTCAAGAGTTTGTGATCGGTGGTTTAAGGGTAAGCTGGACTTTAAGTTATGGAACGTCATTGTTAAAGCGTAATAAAAAATCAAATTTATACATTTACAAGAAACATTGGATCTTGGCCAAGTTATTGTCAAAACAGACATTCTGATATAGTTTCGTGCAGAATTAAGCATAACTGTGGCATCTAGAGGGTGAACAAGGTTTTTAAGCAATTTGACAGAATGACTTAATGTTTGATATGACATGACCCATATTCATATTTGATCAAGAATTTATCAAGACAAATATTCTGATATAGTTTCATGTAGACTGAAGCAAAGCTTTGGCCTCTAGAAGGCGAACATGTTTTAGACAATTTGACCTTAAGCGGATGTATTATCTTTTCATCGTGTATTCGGCGAGTTCGTTTTTATTTTTGAATTTTGACCAACACATCCAGCAACATCATGAAAACATGCCTATATTATTTTGACCCCCTTGAACCCCACTTTTATATAGTAAAACTGGGGTTTGCAGGGGTAAATCTTTTTCTCTTATTTCTGCTCTAAAACATAGAGTATGGGTACTCGTACTCGATGAGGCGGTTCTAACGAGTGCTCACAGTCAATATTTTGAGCAGAAATAAGAAAAATATCGCAATTTTGCATCTGAAAATTTTTTATAGGCGTGTTTTCGTAATGGAGAAAATTGTGAAGGAGAAGCTTCGCCAATTTTTGAAAAGTAGTCAGTCTCCATGATTTGCTCTAATCATATGGTCTTTTGCAATTTTTTAAATTTTCGATAAAAAGTAGGCGCACTTCTGGCACTCAAACAATCGAAATTTATACCGTAATCAGCCATTCCAGTTACCTAATAAAGGGGGTCGAAAAATCGGTAGTGCGGCCCCGCCCACCTGGATTGAAAAAATAGATGTGCTGCTTGATGCTTCCACGCTAAGTTGAAACCGACCGCACACGAGTACTGGTAAACCACTTAGAGGATCTAAGTAGAAGCAAAACAAAGTTCAGGAATCGATACCATTAACTTACTCCACCCATCAAAGACACCAAAGGAAGAGAAACACAAACACGAAGCGACCAGACCACAACGGAAACCCAAAAAAAGGAAGGCCACAAGGACAGTTACTTTCCCACAAAATGGCCAAATAGCCATCCAAAACAAAAAGACACAAGTGATACACACAGTAAGAAACAAACAACACAAACAAACCGCCACAGAAGAACCGCCTTCGAACGGTCAGCGAAAAGAATTCCATTGGGGGGCTTAAAGCGATTTTACATGGCCATAATCCCCGCCTTTACCTCTGTCGCGGTATACACTAATTTTGTTTAGTCCGCATGAAGGCTTCCTAACTCATCAGTGTAACATCTCCGAGAACATACAAATCAAAAACCTACAGAGATGAAACAAGGTTGAGGACTCGACAGCACACAACAGCAGAACTGCTGGAGCAAAAGAAAACCAACAGTTAGACTCCGAGGGGCCCGACCAAAGACGGAGCACCAAGCGCCAACCAACACAAAGAACACTAAAATAAAATAAAAATCCACTTACGTCCCCACGCTGGAACCGTCACACAACCCCCAGGTCCGACCTACCGGCGTGCAGTCAAAGAGGGAAGCAAAGTTGCCAACCGTGACTGGGTTAAGCCGGCCCAGGCAAAGGAGTGCGAGTCGGACCGTCCAAGCTTATTAGCCCTATTAGTTTCATTTGGCGAAAGGGTTAGAGGACACATTCCATCTCAGTATCGGCGAATACGTCCCACAAAATTGGAAGCAACGTCTCCAAAATAACCCATATAGTGTTGACGGGGACGTTAAGCCTCAAATAATAAAATCAAACTTTAATCGGTGGTGACCTATAATACCTTCTACTGACCTATAAATGTCTATAGACCGGACTTACTTTTCAGGTACCTAATTTGCAAGTGTAAACAGTAAGATGGAACCCTTTGTACCCGGACAAAACAACGGACATATCATTGCTATGTTTATTGAAATAAATTTTCAGAAAAATTCAGCAAGATTCTTACATTCTCGGGCTTTCCTGGTTTGAATGGTCCGTTGGAATAACTACGCACTGCTACTGTGGTTGCGTCTTAATCTCGAAAATAATTTCTAAAGCTAAAATTAACTATTTATTTGCAGATATTACCCGGAGATTTTCATTAAGAATATAAAGCTCCCACAAAATTTTATTCGAGCGACCACATTGATTCTGATGGTGTACTCTCTGACGTCATGCTGTGCTACGTGTGCGCGCCATTACACTGAATGTCGTTTAACTTGCCACACTATCTGCAGTCCTTTTTGTTAAAATTTGGCAAATAATTGCGAAACCCCTTGATTTTTTGGATTGCGGTATATACTGAGTTGACGATTACAGTGCCTTTAATAATAAAATATATAAATTTCGCCGCGACATTTTGTAGGGCCTCGCTGAAGCTCGACCCATTTAATTTGTGTGAGGCTTGCCGATTGTATTTTATTATTCAAGGCTCTAACCAAGTATATACTTTGTAAACAAATGACTAGCCTATTTGAAATTCTCGTGCAGCCAATGAAGCGTCCAACTGAAGTGACGTTGTACAGAGCGCTGGAGTGTAGACAGTAAAATATGAAATACGTCTTTTTAATCAGCAAATCCTTATTAGAGACGATTCAGATCCTACCCCTTTGATCTGCATTGCGAAAATATTGAAAATAATACACCAGTCATTGCGAGGTTCTTTTTCACTACCCAATGTGAACATTGTAAACATACAGAATATTTGAACCAACGTGATAAATATTATCCTTCAATCAGGCACTGAAGACAACAAACATCAAACCACAGCATCAAGGCGGGACTTGTGGAATCAGAAAATTTCGCACAATGTGTAAATTGCAGAAATCTTCATTGGTCTAGGAGCCAAAGAGAGATATGTGGCTTATTTTCCGAGTTTGTTGCGCCACCCTGGAAAGGATATTTGGTTGCTATCATCAGTCACAGACATGTCTGGGATACTTGGAAAGCCCTGTTTTACTAAGTTATCTGTGGTCATTTTTCTGCAGCTAGCCTGTAAATAACGTTATCCTAGCTGAATTGATAAATCAAAAAGGACCAAGAATAAACATTTCATGATGACATATTTGTTTAACCCATTCCCTCGGGGACAACATTGGGGTCCGTTGTTACGTGTCTCTGTTTCTTTCCCTTTGGTGTCTCTGATGGGAGCTGTTGGTTATTTGTATCGATTCCTCATCATTGCCTAAACTTCTATTGATTTTCAGAGTGTTCCTAGGACACCAACTTCATATAATCACTATTTCATAATGAATGATCCGTTTTACATCAAACTCGACTGGAATGTACACTGGCAGTAGCCTTTCAAATGGAATCTTTTAGGCTAAATCATTGTTACCATGGTAACGAGGGGGCATCTCAAAGTTGTCAAAAAGTGTGATTTGATATGTATTTTTCACCGGCACAAAAGAAAAAAGTGTGTGTGTGTGGGGGGGGGGGGGGGGGGTAAGTCACATAAAAAGACGTATCTGAGTGGGAAAGGGTTAATCTATTGAATTTAGCCTTCTTCCTATGTGTGTTGTGAGTCAATCAAGAAAGTGGTTGTTTTATGTCACTTTTGCATGTCTATGGTGTATATGTGCTGTCTTTGGGGGTTACCTATGTTGCATTTTGTTACAAACACAATAATCTTAAGTTATCAAAAAGTAGCTTTTTGTTATGGTTACCATTTTTGGGTTTAACTGATTGTAGCCATCTTTTCAGTTTCATTTGCATGTTCCTATCATAAGTTACAATGTTACCGGATCAAGAAGATCACAAAAAGGTTATTTGTCTAACGGACTGTAAAATAGAGAAAGCTCTTGAAAATACAGACTTTGCAATACAGTCAGATCATACTTTACACTGGCAACTCAAATATGTAATCACAGCCAGAAAATATTAAGGAAACTCTTAATTGACTCAAATGGATTATAGTCCATAGGAACATGTTATATAGGGCCAGATATTTTGGTAACGTACATAACATTTGCATAGAGGTAAGATTTATGAGGATCCTATCAAAAATAAAGTCTCCATATTTCGCTCGAGAAACATTTTCACAATTATAAGTCTGTGGGGGACTACAGAGAAAGTTACTCCGATCTTCCCTTAAAATGGGACGTATCCAAGATTTTATAGCTGTTCCTATCACCATTAAGTTTGATGAGGATCCCATCAAAGCTGAAATTGCTGTTACTTGGCAATATTTGCCCTTTATATGTCTCTGGGGTAATTAAGGGCAAGTAACTCTCACGTGAATATTCCATTCTGCCCAAAAGTTCCCATTATCTACACGTTCTATGAAGATCCCATGAAACAAAAAATTAAAGCTCTATCACCCGGACAACAGTTGCCCCATTATATATCTATTGGATCTTGAAAGGGTTATGAGGTAGCCATCTGAAATATCACAATAGAATTAATTTAGTAAGACCGAATCTCCATGGTGTCCAGGTTTGGTTGGTTGGTTGATTTGAGGTTTAACGTCCCTGTCAACACTGTAAAGGTCATTTTGGAGACGTTGCTTCCAATTTTGTGGGACTTTTACCCGACCTTGAGATGAAATGACATCTCAAGCCCTGTCACCCAATGAAACAAATAGGGTTTATTAGTATGGACGGTCCGCCTCGCACCGCGGTTCCTGGACAGGCTTAGATCCTCTAAGCGGTTTACCAGTACTAGTGTGCGGGCCGGATTCAGCTCTGGGTGGAAACATCATGCAGCCCATATATTTCTTCAAGCCCCTATGGGCGGGGGCTCCATGGTGTCCAGGTACCTTCCCCCAAGTATCAGTACAATCCGACCTATGGTGTACAAGGAGAGGTTGAAAATGTGAAAGTTAACGACGGACAGAGAAAACGGACAATAGGCCATGGAAAACCTGACCTGGAGCTGAGCTAATAATATCCATCATATTTATTTTGCAACTGTCCCACGGACAGCTAGTGGTGTTTAAATCACTTTTGATTTTCACATACTGGGTCTAGTTGTTCAAAGCATCAATAGCTTGACGAGCTCGTTAGTGGCTATTTCAGGGCACTTATATCGACTCCAGAAATACATAAAATAAAGATGAAAGCAATGATCAGGAATCGATACAATTACACCCACATACCCATGTACAAGACATAAAATAGGAAAGAACACCAAAATAAATCAACTTTACCATGTCTCATACATGCCAATGATACATGACAACAGAAGTACTGCCTTGAAATGGTTATTGATGTTTTAAACTGGGTGTGTGTGGGGGGGGGGGGGGGGCTAAATCGATATCCGCGCCCTTGGTCAGGGTTTAGACAAATGGTTTGTTTACTCCGGATGAAGAATTTCTTCCTCATCAGTGCAACATCTTCGAAAACAGAGAAAGAATATCAGGCACCAACCAACATTGCTTAAAACGTTTAAGTAAGTCTTTAGCCTGGAGCGGTCATTTATTCGATTGATGATCTGAAGCGTAAATTTGACTGATCAAACCATCGAAATAGAAGTGATCAGGAATAGATACGATAACCCACGCCTCCTATCAGAGAAACCAAATGGAAAGAAACACGGACATGATTATAGCTCTAGATTAGATTTAACATATTTCATTGTATAAACATACAAAGGGATTGGACACAAGTTATGACAACATTAGATAGTCCTTTCCCTAAACGTAACAACAAATCATTTCAATGGTACAATGGAGGATGCAATTTAACATGCGATTTATACCTCTTCAGGTTTAATACACGCATGTGCAAGAATGCAAGCACGTCTCATGCACGCGTATGCGCGCACGCACACGCACGCGCACGCACACACACATCATTTCACACATAAATAAGTTCTGAACAGTTAGATCCTTTGGAAGCAAAGAATACACCAAATAAACGAAAATAGCAGACTCGGTTTTATTGAATCTGTTCATGACCAGTACTGAAATGTGCTACACCGGCCACGTCCCCTAGCACCGGCTTAAGCAGAACTCTTTTTTCAAAATGATTCTCAATGAACTCAATGATCCCAAAGGACCAGAAAATATAATCTGCACTATGATGGATGTACGGGGAGACTTTTTACGGCCGCCACACGGCACAGTACCAGCTGCAGTGAAGATAAATAAGTTCTGAACAGTTAGATCCTCTGGAAGCAAAGAATACACCAAATAAATTAAAACCTCACCCGTTGTGGTGGCGCTGTCCTTGAAATCATTAAGATGCATGTATTTGGACCAGCAAACAGAAATGAACCAAACAGGAAATTAATTTACGTATTTTCTTCAAACCTACGTGTATCCTTAATGAATCTAGTGATGGACTGTATGACTGATCTATTCGTTATGTCGCCATAATTTTGAGATCCTGTTGTCAGTTTCTCAACATTAACATCTTGAAGATTCAATTAAGTTTGTAATTTATGCATAAGAACGTTTTGTTGAATTGTGTATAGCTGACATTCGAAGAAATAGTGTTCTGCACTTTCACTTGGAGCACCACAACTGCATGCAGGACTCGGAATGATATTAACATGGAAAAGATCAGCCGTCAAACTGCTGCTTCTGTGTCTGATGCGAGCAAGTATTATGCTGTACTTTCGCTCTCTTATATTTGTATAATCAGCTATTTTGTCTGTTGTGGACTGAATATTAGACTTAAATTGTAAAAGAGTTGGGAGCAATCGAATCTGTGGGTCAAGTTCATTCCATAATTTTAAGGTAGACGGGAGGTATGAACTTTTATATGAACAAAGTCTAGAAAAAGAAATGTCAAAATTGTCCCTATTTCTCAGGTTATATGAACTAATATCATTTACTCTATTTGGTAATAAGTCAGCGAGGTAAGATGGAGCATTGCCATTGACAATTTTGTACATCAAAGTTATTTTTTTACGTTTTCTTCTATTCG
The DNA here is from genome assembly GCA_963580285.1 of Lucinisca nassula. Classification (NCBI taxonomy): domain Eukaryota; kingdom Metazoa; phylum Mollusca; class Bivalvia; order Lucinida; family Lucinidae; genus Lucinisca; species Lucinisca nassula. The sequence goes on along the minus strand of OY757019.1, from coordinate 72,136,390 downwards.
CCAATGTTTCCCAACCACTTTAATAATAAAGAGAACGTAACGATGCAAACTGTAAAAATTCGTGCTGCATAAAGTTGTATTTGCTCCAAGCGATTGACATCAGTCATCGTACAGCCATCCCAAACTTCCGACCCATATTCTAACAAAGGCCTGATTTAAGTACAGTATAATCTACCAAGTGTACTTTTTGATGACTGGTACTTTAGTTTTCTTAGATATGAAACTTGCCTTGATGCTGAATCAATTATAAAATTGATATGTTTAGTCCATTTATTGTTGGATATTAAATAAATACCTAAGTGTTTGTGGATTTCGACTATATTTCATGCGATGTCGTCGTAAGTTAGCCGTAGGTCATAATCATGGAAAATGTAAGAAACTAATACAACATCCGTTTTCGCAGGATTGAAACTTATCAGCCATGTATTTGCCCAATCTTTTAATTTCTTAAGGTCGTTATTTAATACTGTTTCGATTTCTGCTAAATTAGACGACGGATAACCAATGGAGGTATCATCTGCATAAAGACGCGTTTTTCCTTCTAATTCATCTGCAATATAATTTATATACATTAAAAATAATAACGGACCTAAAACCGACCCTTGAGGAACTCCTGCGTTTAATTGGAGATCGTCAGATAGTTCCCCATTTACAAAAATTTTTTGTTTTTTTTTTGGAATGCAAATAACTTGTTATCCACATTAAAATATCTCCTTTTATGCCATATTTTTCCAATTTACATAATAAACCCTTATGCCAAACACGGTAAAAAGCTTTGGAGATATCACAGAAAAACTTGACAATTTGCTTTATAGTTCTCAAGAGGCAAGCATGTGCTATGTGTCAATTCAATTAAGTGGTGAACAGTAGAGTGACCTGGCAGAAAACCAGATTAATATTTATATAAAAGGTTGTTTTCTAAAATATGATTATACAGATGTTTAAAAATAATGCGTTCAAAAGACTTGCCAGCATTACTTGTTAATGATACTGGCCTGTAATTAAAACAGAGCGACTTTTCCCCTTTCTTGAACAGTGGCATAACATGTGCAATTTCCATAATTCTGGATATGTATGAGCTTTCAGCGATATATTAAACAGTTTAACCAGGGGAACACAAACAATACTTCAAGTTAATTTAAACATTCTATTGCTGATTCCGTAAGGACCTGTTGCCTTATTAAGTTTTAGTATTTTCAAAATATCGACCACTTCTGTTTCGGTGATTCTCATTTGAATAAAATCTACATTACAACGACTTCCAAAATTTGGTATTTCAATGTTTACATCATTAATGGTTAATTAATTACAGCTCTGCTCAGATAACTTAGTGACATGAAACCTTTCTGAGAAGTTTTCCATCATCATCATCACCATCGCTACTATCGCTATCATCGCTATCATCTTCTTGTGAATCATCATTACCTTCATCATTACCACCAACTTCATTATTATCAGCAACCACAACGGTTACATTTTCTGCCTTGGAGTTGCCTGTTATATTTTCTGCCTTGGAGTTGTCTGTTACTTTTTCTGCCTTGGAGTTGTCTGTTGCGCTGTCTGGCATCAGGACTATAAAATAGAAATAAACGTTTAAACACCAGTCGAAAGCAAATGCCGTCTGTGAAGAGTTTGTGATCGGTGGTTTAAGGGTAAGCTGGACTTTTAAGTTAAAGAACGTCATTGTTAAAGCGTCATAAAAAATCAAATTTATACATTTACAAGAAATATTCGGTCTTGGCCAAGTTATTGTCAAAACAGACATTCTGATATAGTTTAATTAAGCATAACTGTGGCATTTAGAGGGTGAACAATGGTTTACAGCAATTTGACCGAATGACTTAATGTTTGATATGACATGACCCATATTCAAATTTGATCAAGAATTTTTATCAAGACAACTATTCTGATATAGTTTCATGTAGACTGAAGCAAAGCTTTGGCCACTAGAAGGCGAACACGTTTTAAAGCAATTTGACCTAAAGCGGATGTTTTATCTTTTCGTCGCGTTTTTCGGCGATTTCGTTTTTATTTTTGAATTTTGACCAACACAGCCAGCAACATCATGAAAACACGCCTATATTATTTTGACCCCCTTGAAGTTAATTTAAACATTCTATTGCTGATTCCGTAAGGACCTGTTGCCTTATTAAGTTTTAGTATTTTCAAAATATCGACCACTTCTGTTTTGGTGATTCTCATTTGTATAAAATCTTCATTACAACGACTTCCAAAATTTGGTATTTCAATGTTTACATCATTAATGGTTAATTAATTACATCTCTGCTCAGATAACTTAGTGGCATGAAATCGTTCTGAGAAGTTTTCCATCGGAGATGAACCATATTCAAACTTGCTCTAAATGTTATAGGAACAAATATATTCTAGTATAGTTTAATGAAGATTGAAGCAAAATTGTGGTCTCTAGTGGCTGAATAAGGTTTCAACGCAATCTGACCATGTGACCTCGTTTTTGATTTGACATGACCTATATTAAAGCTTGATCTAGACACCCATTCTGGTATAGTTTCATGTAATTAAGCAAAACTGCGGCCCCTACACGGGGAACAAGGTTTTAAGCCAAACTGATCTAGGACCGGACTTGACCAATATTCGAAGTTGTCTGAGATATCATCAAGACAAATATTCTGCTAAAGTTTCATGAAGATTTAAGCAAAACTGTGGCCTAAAGATAGTGAACTCATTTTTGATTTTTATTTGCCTTCACTGCAGCTGGTGTTGTGCCGTGTGGCGGCCGTAAAACGTCTCCCCGTACATCAACCAAAGTGCAGTTTATATTTTACTTTTGGTCCTTTGAGATCAGCGTGAATATTCTGAGAAATCAGAAATAAATTATTGGTTTAGACTCATATTCTAGACAGGTTTTTAATTATTTGGATCCCATTTTGATTTATATCAGTCTTTGAATCGACTGCCTATTCGAAATTCGCAAAATTGCAGTATGTTTCCTCTGGCTTTCGTTGTCGGATCATTACAGGGTCACTGATGAGGCTTTATTAGCCGAAACTACGTAGTATGACCCATCTCCTTTCTTATGAATGTTTTCATTGCTCTTAAAGGAACTCATTTTTGATTTTTATTTGCCTTCACTGCAGCTGGTGTTTTGCCGTGTGGCGGCCTTAAAACGTCTCCCCGTACATCAACCATAGTGCAGTTTATATTTTACTTTTGGTCCTTTGAGATCAGCGTGAATATTCTGAGAAATCAGAAATAAATTATTGGTTTAGACCCATATTCTAGACTGGTTTTTAATTATTTGGATCTCATTTTGATTTATATCAGTCTTTGAATCGACTGCCTATTCGAAATTCGCAAAATTGCAGTATGTTTCCTCTGGCTTTCGTTGTCGGATCATTAAAGGGTCACTGATGAGGCTTTATTAGCCGAAACTACATAGTATGAACCATCTCCTTTCTTATGAATGTTTTCATTGCTCTTAAAGGAACTCATTTTGATTTTTATTTGCCTTCATTGCAGCTGGTGTTGTGCCGTGTGGCGGCCGTAAAACGTCTCCCCGTACATCAATCATAGTGCCGTTTTTATTTTACTTTTTGTCCTTTGATATCAGCGTGAATACTCTGAGAAATCAGAAATAAATTAATGGTTTAGACTCATATTCTAGACAGGTTTTTAATTATTTGGATCCCATTTTGATTTATAGCAGTCTTTGAATCGACTGCCTATTCGAAATTCGCAAAATTGCAGTATGTTTCCTCTGGCTTTCGTTGTCGGATCATAACAGGGTCACTGATGAGGCTTTATTAGCCGAAACTACGTAGTATGACCCATCTCCTTTCTTATGAATTTTTCATTGCTCTTAAATTAACTCATTTTTGATTTTTATTTTAACAATTGACCTTGTGACCTATTTTTTGTTGCAAAATGACCTATATTCGATGTTAACCACGATATCATCAAGATAAACATTCCAGTAAAGATTCGTGAAGACTGAAACAACCCTGTAGCCTCTCGCAAGGAAGAAGATAAATGCTGACTACGCACGTACGACAGACATAGTATGATCACAATAGCTCTCTTGATCATTTAGTTCTTAGTGAGTTAACCGTAGAAAGGAATAATGTTTTGTTCAGTAATTATTTACAAGGTCAAAGCGGTGCGAGTCGGAGCGTCCATGCTCAAAAACCATATTGGTTTCATTGGGTGACAGGGCTTGAGATCTCATCTGATCTCAATGTCGGATAAAAGTCCCACAAAATTGAAGCAACGTCTCCAAAATGACCTTTACAGTGTTGACGGGGTTGTTAAACCTCAAATCAAACAAACCAAGGTCATTAATAGTGATTTTCAGCAACCAAGGGTTACATGTTGTTTCAGGAAAACTCAATTTAAGCTAAAGGGCTTCTGGCGTTGACAAGTTCCGAATTGGGCATTTTCAGCAAAGAAGGAGATATACATCTATGAATAATATGCAAACATTGCCTGTTTTCGAACTCAGCCGAGCTTTTATCCCTCACTTAAATATTTGAAAGTTTAAGGAAGATCCCATTGAAGGTCCTTACACAACAGTTTCTTTGCAAGAACTTCAAAGAAATTGAGTGGTTTGTTACCCTTTTGCATCTTAGTTTCAACTAAAGCCAGTGTTTATGAAACACAATGCCCCCAACTGCTTGACCCTAACACTGCTTGACCCTTACACTGCTTGTCCCTAACAGTAATTGAAATATCTTTTTTTATTTGGCTGCAATGCTGAAATTTTAGAAGGATCATGACAAAAGACTGAAGTTAATCAGGTCATTTATGTATCACCCCATACCAGTGTTTTAAGTTACAGGACAATAGCTCGTACAGTTTCAGAGATACAGTCAAACCTGTGTTAGTGTCCACCTCTATCAAACGAGCAACTTGTCTGAAACAACCATGCATTTAGTTCCCAAAAAATGCAAATGCATTAAAATTCACCTAATCAGTTCATCTACTCATCATCCTGAACCAGCCTGTAAAGTTTCAGGGCAATAGCTCAAACAGTTTTTGAGAAATCTTGCTTACAAGCTTAAAACGCGCAAAATTTCAAAGGGGCATAACTCAAGAAAAAAATGGATTTTTTGTCGGAAGTTAACCAGTTCGTCTTCTCATCATCCCCAACAATTCTGAAAAGTTTCAGGGCAATAACTCAAACAGTTTTTGAGTTATCTAGCTTACAAGCTTAAAACAAAAAATTCAAAGGGCCATAACTGAAGAAAAAAAATCGGATTTTTTTTTCAAAAGTTAATCGGATCATCTACTCATCATCCTGAACCAGCCTGTAAAGTTTCAGGGCAATAGCTCAAACAGTTTTTGAGATATCTTGCTTACAGGCTTAAAACATGCAAAATTTCAAAGGGGCATAACTCAAGAAAAAAATGGATTTTTGTCAAAAGTTAATCAGATTATCTTCTCATCATCTCCAACCATTCTGTTAAGTTTCGGGGCAATAGCTCAACCACTTTTAGTTATCTTGCTTACAAGTTTAAAACACAAAAAAAATTCACAGGGCCATAACTCAAGAAAAAAAAATAGGATTTTTTTTCAAAAGTTAATCAGTCCATCTACTCATCATCCCAAACCAGTCTGTAAAGTTTCAGGGCAAAAGCTCAAACAGTTTTTGAGATATCTTGCTTACATGATTTCAAAGTATTTTGCAAAAGGGCATAACTCGAGACAGGGGCATAATCCTTCGGATTTTTTTTTAAAACAAATTAATCAGTTCATCTACTCATCATCCTGAACCAGCCTGCAAAGTTTCAGGGCAATAGCTCAAATAGTTTTTGAGATACCTTGCTTACAAGCTTAAAACGCGCAAAATTTCAAAGGGGCTTAACTGAGGAAAAAAAAATTGGATTTTAGTCAAAAGTTAATCAGTTCATCTTCTCATCATCCCAAACCAGTCTGTAAAGTAAAAGTAAAGCAAAGATCAGGAATCGATACAATTATCTTACTCCATCCATCAAAGACACCAAAGGGAAAGAAACACAAACATGAAGCGACCAGACCATAATGGAAACCTAAACAAAGAATGTCCATAAGGACAGTTACTTTCCCACAAAATGGCCAGATGGTCATCCAAAATAAAAAGACACAAGTGATACACACAGTAAGTAACAAACAACAACATAAATAAACCGCCACAGAAGAACCGCCTTGGAACGGTCAGTGGAAAGAATTTCACTGGGGGGCTTAAATCGATTTTACATGGCCATAATCCTCGCCCTTACCTCTGTCGCGGTATACACTAATTTTGTTTAGTCCGCATGAAGGCTTCCTAACTCATCAGTGTAACATCTCCGAGAACATACAAATCAAAAAACTACAGAGATGAAACAAGGTTGAGGACTCGAAAGCATACAACAACAGAATTGCTGGAGCAAAGGAAAACCAACAGTTAGACTCCGAGGGGCCCGACCAAAGACGGAGCATCAGGCGCTAACCAACATAAAGAATACTAAAATAAAATAAAATTCCATTTATATTTTGACGCTGGAACCCTCATATAATCTTAAGCCCGACCCACCGGTGTGCAATCAAAGAGGGAAGCAAAGTTGCCAACCGTGATTGGGTTAACCACCATACATGCAGTCTGTTTTATAACATTGATATTGTACCCAATCTTTATATATCGACGAACGATTTTACGAAATTGGGTACTAAAGTCATTACAGGCATGTATTTTTCTAAATTTATATACTAAGTCACCATACCATTCGGGTTCCGATAGGCCTTGTAGCAGAAGTGTTTTAAGTCCAACATTGAATTTTTAAACCAAATCAGAATGACGTCTATAAAACTTAGAAAAGGGTTTTACGTAGTTTATGATACCGATACCCCTGCTTAAGAAGTTTAGCGGTTAATAATATATTACGAGTGTTGAAGTCGGATACATGACTAGACACTCTAGCGAATCGAATTAACTGCGAAATATAAACCCCGTACGATGTCGCACGAGGAACATCACCGTCCAAAAAAGGAAAATTTACGATCTCAAAATCTAAGTTTAGGGCAATTGCTCAAACAGTTTTTAGTTATCTTGCTTACAAGCTTAAAACGCAAAAAAATCAAAGGGCCATAACTCAAGAAAAAAATTTCGGATTTTTTTCAGAAGTTAATCAGTTCATCTACTCATCACCCAAACCGGTCTGTAAAGTTTCAGGGCAAAAGCTCAAACTGTTTTTGAGATATGTTGCTTACAAGATTTCAAAGTATTTTTTTGCAAAGGGGCATAACTCAAGAAAGGTCATAATCCTGACGAGAAAAAAAAACACAGGTCAATTATTTTTTCATAAGGAATCCATATATGCAATTTTAAAAACCAAGCACCCATGGTTCTTAAGTAATGCTATGCAGTGAAAAAGCGGGAAGGACGGACGGACGAACAGGGCAGAACCAATATGCACCCACAACTTCTTCGAAGTTGGGGGCACAATAATGGACTATGGTCATTCGAACACGTGCACTTATGCCAATAAGTATTATAGCTAAAAGTAAAATGTAGCAACCGTGTAGATCCTCACTTTTCTCGCTTGGTCTTCAAACTTTCTTATAATGGCCAGTTTAGAGGACACCACTCGCTTACATGCTGTATAAATATTACTGTGAAGTTTTTGATTAATAATAATAATAATAATAATTATTATTTTTTGACGACATGGTTTAGTAACTAACAGAAAAAAACACGCCGATACAAATACATTGTAAACTTTACCGCAGAAAAAAAACGAACATTTTAAGATGAAAAAATTGTGTTATTTTTCTTATTTCTGCTCAAAATATAGATTGTGATTCATCGGAGTGGTTCTAACGAGTACCCCCGGTCTATATTTTAGAGCAGAAAGAATAAAAAATAATTTCTACCCCTGTAAACCTCAGTTTTACTATAAAAAGTTTGGTATCACGGGGGTCCAAATATATAGACAAGATTTAGTAATGTATTTTTTTTTTCAGACCTAGTCATTCTAGGAGAACAGACGCATAGCAGCCGGTTTCATTAAATGCTTATCCAATGCAAGAATAATATCACTTCTTTTTATCCTATTTGGAGAAAACTATTGCATTGTTTTCCACAAACACATTTGCAGTGAATCGTGTCATTACGATAACCCATTCCGTATGACATAGTGTATTTTTTATATCATCCCAAAAATGGCTACTTTTTCTGATGAAAATCCGTGATATTTTTCTTATTTATATTGCAAACATTGGTTGTTGTGCTTCAATGAGGCGGCTCAAACGAGTACCTACAATCTATGTTTTTGATCATAAATAATGTAAATAATACCCTCAGCATGCCCCAATTTTCTCTATAGTAGCAGGGGGGAGGGGGGGGGGGGGGAGGGGTTGAATGGACTTTTTATTTCAGCCATAAAAGGTCCATTCAGCCTATTTAACCTCCCACTCAATTTTGGCGAAAAGAACCCCTTTTTTGGCAAATTAAGCCTCCCAGCAGATTTATCAAAACAAGTTACTTACCAAATTAATCCTTCCAACCCCAACACATTTTTGCGACAAATGTCGCCACATCTCAGCACTAGAAGCGCGTGTTAACAACCCGTGGGGGGGGGGGGGCGAATGGACTTTTTGTTTCAGCCATAAAAGGCCGATTTTGTCAATCAAAGCTCCCAGCTTATTTTGACCCCCAAAAAGCCCTATTTTTGGCAAATTAAGCCTCCCAACCCTGAAATATCAATATCCTCCATTTGGCAAATTAAGCCTCCCAACCCTAAAAAAATTCCACCCCAACTGGCTGTGACATACCAAGGGCACCCACCGAGTGCCTCCTATAACAACGCGGCCAAAACCCAGAGCCCCAGGGGGCGGCCCACCACCCTCGCCGGCCCGGGGCTCTGGCGGGTCCCAGCATACAATATGGGTTTAGACCCACCCCGTTCACCGTATCTAAGGTAAACATGCCCATAGCAACGGCGCTCATGCAGGAGCGGCTGTGTATAAGTTTTTGTTTCCTTAGGCGAGGTAAATATATTCAGTAAATTGATCTATACGTTCTCGAATTGTTTCCCTTGACATACAACTACCTATCTAAGGTAAACAGCCAATAGCAATGCGGCGTTCATACAGAAGCGGCGTTTCTATGGGCTGTTTGAAGTTGTTAACATATAAAATTAGACTGCTGTAGATAGCTCAAGGTCGTCCGTTGGTATATTGTTTTACTTCACAATGCTCTTTGGTGAAAAAAAGCTTGGGCAAAATCAAAGGGCTCTTAAATGCTAATTCGCGAGAATGAAGAGGACGGCGTGTGATATATGTACTCGCCGTTCGTGGCCAGCCTGCCCTCTTTTAAGCTCGCCAGCAACAACTATTCAGGTGCCACTGTGACCAGCTTTGTCCAACCCTTCCAACAGCTTGGTACGGGTCGTCATTAACGCCTCGTCTCTCGCACATTGAAACAACTTCTTTTTTTCCTCCTCCGACAAACCAACAGTCCCTTTCTAGCGCTGACGAATTTCTTATTTCATCTGATTGAACTTGTCGATTTCACACATAATCAGACGAAATTCTGTTTCAGATATATTATCGTCGTTCAGCGCGGTAGAAATGCGGTCTGTGATTGAGTTCAGTTTTGACTCAGCCAAGATACGAATCTCGTCGTGTTTTTGGCTTTTGTTTGTAGCCTCCGGCCAATAAATTTCCCGCCAACACCCAGCAAACCACACACAATCGCTCCAGCTTGAAGGCCAAGAAAGACAGGTACCGCGATGATAGTTGACAAGAGCCCGACGCCGGAAGCAGCGAGCCCTACGCTAGCCGCAGTTGGCGTGGTATCAATCCCATCAACAACATTAGCCCCACGTCTGTATTTCTTGTACAGTGAGGCTCTGAAGTCTCGTTCTTTTTTGAGACGGAATTTTACCTCGGCTACGGGCTGAAGGCGGTGTTTGTCTCCAGTATCAAGTGGTGGATAGAGAGTATTCGTACTAATATGATCTTACCTTTTGCTCTAAATGAATATTACTTATTGCGTGAGCTCATTGGGCGTAAATCTCTGACCTCGGCCACATACTGAAGTCGGTGATTATCTCCGGTTTGAAGTCCTGGGTAGAGGCCCATCGTGTACTACCCTTCGAGTTCGGTGTTCGACATGTATCTTAGCGGATTTGGTTGCCACTTTTTGTAATATTATAAATTTTGCAAGTCTCGCTACTTTGGGCATCTCCTTCCTGATGCCCGGGACTTCCGTGGAGTGTGGGCCATGTCTGCTGATGTTGGCTCGGTGGGGGACGCCTATAAGTTCCCTGGCAGGCGTCTCTTGCCTGATGCCTCCAGGTGACCTGTCTCATGAGCTACGTCGGTCGGTGTGTGCTCGGAGGGGGATGTGCTGTGTTTGCCGGGTCTTGTCCATCATCCGTTTCGGTTTCAAAACTTTGGGGTTTAGACGCACTGATGAAAATTAAATATCAGAAAGGCCTCTGTGTCACTAAATGTGGTATAGTTACGCGTTAATTTAAATAGACTACTGGCTAATAATGACTATAGCTTGGTCTGCTGTGAGCGCACCGGGCGTAAATCGCAGCCTTTTGAGAGACACTGGGCCTATACAAATATTATGTAGGTCTTAATATCGGTATTTAATTTGGTGTTGGATTCCTTCAAGAGTGAACTGCACTCGAGGCGTTTATTGTACTTGTATATAAATTCCAACTTCTTTATTAGCATTTGCTTGACTCCACTTGAGCTTGAAGCCGGGTAACACATCAACAAGGACGTCGAGTCTATCTCCGAGAATTAGATCAAGGATGATCGATGATGTTGGCAAGTTCATACCAATGATTCCCGCTGTGGGGAAATCGAAGATTGTTTTCAGGATACCCTGCCGGTTGTTGCTTGTCTTTAGCATGTTATCTTTGGAAACGACACTGTTCTTCGTCCCGGGGATATACGAGCACAGTCGAGTGCCACTATTTACTACCTTCCTAACTTTGTCCTGCTTTCAAGTCGCAACGTACGGAGACGAGATTTGTATGTCAATAAGCCACCCTGTTTTTTGGACTGGGTCCGCAAATGTAACCCACTTGCTTCCAGTAAACGCCAAGGTATGAACCCGTTTTGGAACGTATCTACGTCGCTGAGATCACCGAATTTCAATGACCCCGCTTGGGCGCCCTCTTTTTCTTTTGTAGAACCCATCAGAGAGCTGGAAGGCAGACAACTGATCTTCCTTCCCGTCCTTACCGAACCCCTCAGTATCCCTAAGATCAGCCAAAGCCACCCCAGGGCATTTTCTGATCCCACCGGGGCCGCTTGCGTCAACCATTCTTTATATGTAGGGTTTCGCTCATATACTCGAATGGTAACATCTCCCCGTTGGTGTCTCTAAGCTGTGAAATAGGCCCTGGCGACAACCTCTTGTACTGTAAGACAGGAAATGATTCAGTTCTACCAGCTTGTGTGGCTGATCTGCAGTGAACGTCTGGGGCGGGGTTCATTCCTTTTTAGGTCGTCGTTGACAAAGGTACAGGTAGGGGGACGAGCTCTGAAAGTATTGTCTGAAAAGTCTTAAGCGATTAGCTAATTCGCGATTCATTGTTATGACTTCTCCGGACTTTACTATCAAATGCAGTAGACCAGAGGGTTAATCTAGAGTGAGTTCAGCGCCCAACCGTTGAAACACCTTTTCGTTTAACTCACAGACGTCAGGTATTATTTTTTCAGTCTTGTTATTTGAGACCTTATTGTTCCTTTTCGCCGTGCATATGTTGTACCACCAGAGTGTAATCATTTTCTCGTCATTTTTGCTCTGATCCCATTATTCTCGATTATTTGCTCTTATCCAAGAAGTTCTCGTTTAAAGAGTAACCTTCATTTGCTCGTCATTTTTGCTCTTTTCTCACTCAGTGATTCCAGTTTACAGAGTAATCTTGATTTACAGCTGACCTGTCTCATAGGCAATGTCGGTCGGTGTGTGCTCGGAGGGGGATGTGCTGTGCTTGCCGGGTCTTGTCCATCATCCGTTTCGGTTTCAAAACTTTGGGGTTGAGACACACTGATGAAGATTAAATATCAGAAAGGCCTCTGTGTCACTAAATTTGGTATAGTTACGCCTTAATTACTCCTCATTATTTGCTCTTATCCCAGTAATTCTCGTTGACAGGGTAATCTTCATACATAACTTCGTCTGTATTTGCTCTTATCCCAGTATTTCCTTTTGACAGAAATATCTTTATTTACTCGTCAATGTTTGCACTTTTCCCAGTAACCCTCGTTTAAAAATTGATCTTCAATTTCTCGTCATTGGTTGCTCTTATCCCAATTACTCTCGTTTACAGAGTAATCTTCACTTACTCGTCATATTTGCTCTTATCCAAGTAATTGTCGTTTACAGAGCTATTTTCGTATACTAGTCTTTTTTGCTCTTGCCCCAATAATTCTCGCATACAGAGTAATCTTCATTTACTCGTCATTATTTTCTCTTATCACAGTAAATCTCCTTTAAAGAGTAATTTTAATTTACCCGTCATTTTTGCTCTTGTTTCAATAATTCTCGTTTAAAGAATAGTCTTAATTTACTCGTCCTTATTATCTCTTATCCCAGTAGTTCTCGTTTACAGAGTAGTCTGCGTTTACTCGTCATTATTTGCTCTTATCCCAGTAGTTCTCGTTCACAGAGTAAACTTCATGGATTCATCTTTATCTGCTTTTATCCAAGTAGTTCTCGTTTGCAGATTAATCTTCATTCACTAGTCATTTTTCTTGTCCAAGTCGGTTTCGTTTACAATCGCTATTCAATCGTCATTTTTTTTACTCTTATCCCTGTTATTCTCGCTACAGAGTAATCTTCGTTACTCGTCAATTTCTGCTACTATCCCTGTCTCTCTTGTTTATAGAATGATCTTCATTTCTCGTCATTTTTCCTCAATCTATGTTTTGAGTATAAATAAGAATAATATCACAAATTTTCATCAGAAAATTGACCATTTTGTAGATGTAAAAATGCACTATGACGCTCGGGTGTGCTATCGTAATGCCAATAATTCTTGTTTACAGAGCAATTTTCATTGCTCTTGTTCTAATACTTCTCGTTTACAGAGTGATCTTCAGTTATTCGTCATTTATTGCTCTTATCCCAGTAAATCACGTTTACAGAGTAATCTTCATTTACTCGTATCCCAGTAATTCTCGTGTACAGAGTAGTCTTCATTTACTCGTACCCCAGTTATTGCCGTTTACAGAGGTATCTTCATTTATTCCTCATTATTTGCTCAGTAATTCTCGTTTCTTTATTTACTCGTCATTAATTGCCATAATGAAGGCATTATATTAAAGCATGTTTTTCCATGCTTATATATTAAGCTGTTTTGGGGAATCTCGAGTGACAAACTTGACTTGTTTGCGATAAGCCATTTTCCAAATAAAATGTGAAGAAAACACAACCTGACACCCCTAAATTTTGGAATGGACTCCTGGTATATATAAGGAGGAAGATTCCATTTGGTACAAAAAGGGTTAATAAGGGAGAATGGGTTTCGACTTTGCATTGCGAATGGAGACAAACATATTATCGAAACTAAACCGAGAAATTCAAAATATGCAAAATAGTTATCTTTTGGTCAGATGGGTATGAATTCTGTAAAATTACATTTGTATCTCACAAGATGGAATTTCCATCCAGTGATTCTTGTTATTTCCTTCGTCCAAAACGAAATATTTATGTAGACTATAGTTAAGATGGGAATATTTTATTGCTGTGAATATTACTTAGATTTGAACTGACTGCTAGATATATCTTCGTAACATTTAGTATCCTCTATTTTGCTCGCTTATTGTTCGAGAAACTACTTACGTTTGCCGAGTGAAATAAATGGGGCCTGGTCATTCTGTAGCTGTTGACCGACGCGACCTGTAAAAATATAGGAAAACTTCGGTTATACGTGAAATATAATATCATCATGAAAACATGCCTATATAATTCTGACCCATTTGAACCCCACTTTTATACAGTAAAAACTGGGGTCTACAGGGGTAAACCTTACTCACCTAAAATGTAGATTGTGGGTACTCGTTAGAACCGCCTCGAGGAGGCGGTTCTAAAGAGTGCTCACAATCTATATTTTGAGCAGAAATAAGAATAATATCAAATTTTGTATGTGAAAATTTTCTTTTTTTTTGTTGGTAAAATTTTCAATATATTTGAATATGTGTGTTTTCGTAATGATTATCATTAGGCTAACACCACAGTGTTAACCCTTTTAATGCCGTTCACGACTTCAGGAAGAAACAAGGATTTTAGCAATTCTGAAACCCCATGTTGCATCCATTGTCTCACACCGTTTTACAGCTTAATCGTTTAAATGTTAATGTGCAGATGCGGTTTGAAGGTTTTCAAGATGGCTGCCATAGCGGCCATCTTGGCCATCAGAACACAACAATTTTAGAATTCTGAATCTCCATGCCACCATGATGCCTCTCGTCAAGTCCAATCTAACTTCTGACTTACAGTTTGAGAGATGTCATTCGAAGAATTTCAAGATAGCTGCCTTGATGGTCACTTTGGAAATCAAACGAAACGGTTTTTATAATTCTAAATCTTGCCTGTCATCAAGTTCCAATTCAGTTTCAACTGAAGTCGCTTTTAACCGGACAACCTTTTCCCCATTGTATGTCTATGGGAGTCTAAAGGGCAAGTAACTCTTATATGAATAAGCCGAACTGCCCTAAATTTAAACTCGTCCAAGATTTTATACCTGTCCTCATTACCTACAAATTAAATGAGGATCGGATCAAAATTAAAGTCGCTATCGCCCGGACAATATTTTCCCCATTATATGTCTACTGGAGATGAACGGACAAGTAACGCGCATGTGAATAATCCGATCTGCCCCAAATTCGAACTTGTCCGAGATGTTATGGCGGTCCTCATTACCTACAAGTATAATGAAGATCAGATAACAAATAAAGTCGTTATCGCCCGGACAACATTTACGTCATTATATGTCTATGGGCGACAAAAGGGCAAGAAACTCGTGTCAAGAATCCGATCAGCCGTAAATTCGAACTCGTCCAAGATTTTATGGCGGTGCTCGAGATCATTACCTACAAGTTTAATGAGGTTTAATGAATTTGTATTCACGGAGATGTTGCACTGATGAGTTTGGAGGCCTTCATGCGGACTGAACAAATTATTTGTCTAAGTCGAGACGGAAGTGGGGGCGGAGATTGCGGCCGCGTGGGGTCGGTTTTAGCCCCCGGTTGAGTTCGTTTCCGCTGTCCGTTCCAAGGCGGTTCTTCTGTCGCGGTTTATTTTTGTTATGGTTTGTCTTTTGGTGTTTGTGTCGCTTATGTTATTTTATTTTGGATAGCCTATTGGCCATTTTGTGGGAAGGTAACGGTCCTTTTGGCTTTACGCTGTTGGTGTTTCCGTTGGAGTTTGTTGTATCATGTTTGAGTGTCTTTCCCTTTGGTGTCTCTGATGGGAGCTTTGGGTTGATTGTATCGATTCCTGATCATTGCCTCCACTTCTATTTTAGATAAAAAGTAAGTCGCTTTTGTCAGCACTACATTTTCCCCCATTATAAGTCAATGGGAGGTGAAAGGGCGAGTAACTCTCACACGAACAATCCGATCTGCCCCAGATTCGACCTCAGCCAAGAAGATTTTATTGCTGTTCTCAAAACCCAAAAGTTTGTCGAATATCTGACCAAAAGTAAAGTGTCTGTCGCCCGGACATCATTTTTCCCCATTATAAGTCTATGGGAGACTAAAGGGCAAGTAACTATCACATGAACAATATGATATGCCCCGAATTCAACCTTGTCCAAGATTTTATGAATATCCTCATTACATACAAGTATACTGAGGATCCAATCAAAATTTAGTTGCTATAGCCCGTAAAACATTTTCCCCACTGTAAGTCCATGGGGGCTGAAAGGACAAGTAACTCTTACACGAACAATCCAATCTGCCACATTTTTCGTCCAAGATGTTATGGCTGTCTTTATAATCCACAAGTCTGTTCCGGATCAAATAGAAAGCGTCTGTCGCCCGGACAACATTGCCCCATAATAAGTTGGGGATGAAAGGACAAGTAATTCTCACACGAAACATCCGAAATGCCAAATATTCGAACTCGTACACGATTTTTTGTCTGCCATTATTACCTACAAGTCTGTTGAGCGTAAAATCAAAAATAAAACATCAGTCGCCCAGACAACATTTTCCCCAGTAGAAGTCAATGGGGGACGAAAGGGAAAGTAACTCTGACATGGACATTCCTACCTGCCCCAAATTTGAACTTGTCCAAGATTTTATGGCTGTTTTTATCACCTGCAAGTTTGTTGAGGGTCAAATGAAAAATAAAGCGTCTATCGCCCGGACAACATTTTCGCCATTGCGAGTCTATGAGGATGAAAGGGTAAGTAACTCAGACACGAACAATCCGATCTGCCTCAAATTCTAACTGACACTAGATTTTATGGCTGTGCTCATTACCAACAAGTTTGATGATCATCCGATCAAAAATAAAGTAGGTATTACCCGGACAACATTTTCCCCATTATAAGTATATGGGGGATGAAAGGGCAACTAACTCAGTCACGAACAATCCGATCTGACCATAATTCGAACTCGTCCTATATTTTATAGCTGTCCTCATTACCTACGAGTCTGATGAGCATTCGATCAAAAGTAAAGTAGCCTTTATCCGGACAACAAAAGTCAACGACGGACGACGGACAACAGGCCACGGCATAAGCTGACCTGCAGCAGAGCTCCTGGAGAGCTCATTAAATTCGCTACTGCCCGGACAACATTATATGTCTATGGAAGACGAAGGGGAAGTAACATTCATGTAAACAGGCCGATCTGCGCCAAATTCGAACTCGTCCAAGATTTTATGGCTGTTCTTATTGCCTCCAATTTTAATGAGGATCAGATCAAAAATAAAGTCGCTACCGCCCGGACATCACTTCCGTTATTATAAGTCTATGGGAGACGAAAGGGCAAGTAAAACATGTGATAATCCGATCTGACCCAATTCGAACTCATCCAAGATTTGATAGTTGTCCTGTTTATCTAGGATCTCATCAAAAATAAAGTCGCAATTGCCCGGACTACATTTTTCCCCATTATAAGTCTATGAAAGATGAAAGGGCAAGTAACTCTCACACGAACAATCAGATCTGCCCCAGATTCGACCTCAGCCAAGACTTATGGCTGTTCTTATTATCTACTAGTTTGTTGAAGATCTGATCAAAAGTAAAGTGTCTATTGCCCCGACAACATTTTCCCCATTATAAGTCTACGGGAGGTTAAGGGCAAGTTATTCTCACATGAACAATCCGATCTGCCCCGACTTCCAAGACTTTATGGCTATCCTCATTACCTTCAATTATGTTGAGGATCCAATCAAGAATAGAGCTCCTTTAGCCCGGACAGCATTTTCCCCATTATAAGTCTATGGGGGCTGAAAGGGCAAATGACTTTCACACGAACAATCCAATCTGCCCTATATTCGACCTCGTCCAAGATGTTATGGCTGTTCTTATTACCTACAAGTCTGTTGAGTATGAAATTAAAAATAAAGCGTCTATCGCCCGGATAACATTTTCGCCATTGTAAGTCTATGGGGGACGAAATGGCATGTTACTCTCACATGAACAATCTGATCTGCCTAATTTTCGAACTCAGCCAGGATTTTATATCTGTCCTTATCACCAACAAGTTTGTTAAAGATCAAATAAAACATAAAGCATCAATTTTCCTCATTATAAGTCTATGGGGGACGAAAAGGCAAGTAACTCTGACACGAACATTCTTATCTGCCCCAAATTTGAATTTGTCCAAGATTTTATGGCTATCCTTATCGCCTACAAGTTTGTTAAGGATCAAATCAAAAATAAAATGTCTATCGCCCGGACAACATTATCCCAATTATAAGTCTGTGGGTGATGAAATCGCAAATAAATCAAGCACGAACAGTCTGCCTCAAATTCGAACTCATCCTAGATTTTATGGCCTCTCTATTTACCTATACGTTGATGAGCATCTGATCAAAAATGAAGTAGCTATTGCCCGGACAACATTTTCCCCATTATATGTCTATGGGGGATGAAAGGGCAACAAACTCAGACACGAACAACCCGATCTGCCCCAAATTCGAACTCGTCCTAGATTTTATGGCTGTCCTAATTACCTACGAGTTTGATGAGCATCCAATCAAAAATAAAGTAGCTATTTGTCGAACAACAAAAAGTTCACGACGAACAATCCTCGCATCCTCGCGCTAGGGTCTGTCGTCGTTTAGACAAATTATTTGTTCAGACCGCATGACGGCTTTCTGTTTCATCAGTGCTTCATGTTCGAGAACATAAAACCTAAACGATCACAGAGATGAATCAATGACGAGGACCCGACAGAATGAAATAAATGAAATGCTGCCGCAAAAGAAAAAAAATAGCCATCAGAAGAGATGGCAAATCCCCCGACCAAAAGCCAATATGGCCTTCAGAAGATTGTTCACCAATAGAAAGTGCACCAGAATTAAACCAGCAATATATCACAAAAAATATTGCAGTTATGGCCATCACAAGATTATACTGTCAAGGGAGATAACTAAAAAACCAAGGCACTCAGAAATATGGTTCTTGCGCATGACATGCCTGCTTAAGCTCATGTATTTCTGTACAAAGTACCATCAATAAGTCTCAAAAGGTATTGGAGATATGGTAATCACAAGCTGGTCATACTGTTATATAGGAAGGATAGATAACTCAAATACCACAGCACCAACAGTTATGGTGCTTGCTAATGACATCCCTTCTTTACCTTGTATACAATTGTGCCAAGTTCCTTCAATATATCTCAAAGGGTGTTGGAGTTATGGCCATCACAAGGTTATATTGCCAGGGGACATAACTAAAAAACCAGAGCACCCAGAGTTGTAATTCTTGAGCATGACACACCTTCTTAACCTCATGTACATCTGCATCAAGTACCACCAATATGTCTCAAAGGGTATTGGAGGTACAATGATCACAAGGTTGTCATACTGTTATATTGGAAGGGGAGATAACTCAAATATCATAGCACCCAGAGTTGTGGTTCTTAGGCATGAATCGCCGTCTCAACGTTGTATACAATTGTGCCAAGTACCATCAATATATCTAAAAGGGTATTGGAGTTATGGCCATCACAAAGTTATATTGTCAGGGGAGATAATTAAAAAAACCAGGGCACCCAGAGTTGTGGTTCTTGCACGTGACACACCTGCTTAACTTCATGTACAACTGTACCAAGTATCATCAATATATCTCAAAGGGTGTTGGAGATGTGGCCATCACAAGGTAGTGATTCTATATAATTGGAAGGGGAGATAACTAAAATACCATGGCACCCAGAGTTGTGGTTCTTGTGCATGACACGCCGTCTCGGCCTTGTGTGAACAACTATGCCAGGTATCATCAATATATCTTAAAGGGTATTGGAATTATGGCCATCACAAGGTTGTCACTCTATTTTATTGGAAGGGAGATAACTCCAAAACCATGGCAACCAGAGTTGTGGTTCTTGCATGTGACACACCGTCTCAGCCATGTGAACAACTGTGCGAGGTACCATAAATATATCTCAAAGGGTATTGGAGTTATGGCCATCACAAAGTAGTCATTCTATTTTATTAAAAGGGGAGATAACTAAAAAGTATGGCATCCAGAGTTCTGGTTCTTGCGCATGACACATCGTCTCAGCCTTGTGAACAATTGTGCCAAGAACCATCAATGAATCTCAAAGGGTATAGGAGTTATGGCCATCACAAGGTTGTCACTCTATTTTATTGGAAGGGGAGATAACTCCAAAACCATGGCAACCAGAGTTGTGGTTCTTGTGCATGACACGCCGTCTCAGCCTTGTGAACAACTGTGCCAGGTACCATCAATATATCTCAAAGGGTATTGGAGTTATGGCCATCACAAAGTAGTCATTCTATTTTATTAAAAGGGGAGATAACTAAAAAAGAATGGCATCCAGAGTTCTGGTTCTTGTGCATGACACGCCGTCTCGGCCTTGTCAACAATTGTGCCAAGAACCATCAATGAATCTCAAAGGGTATAGGAGTTATGGCCATCATAAGGTTGCGTCTACGGACGGACGGACGGACGGACAGACGCCAGGCTGATCGCTATATCCCCCGAACCTATTCGGTCGGGGGATAACAACAGTGAGACTCCTGTGGGCCCGACCAGAGACAGAGCATCAGGTACAAATCCACATTACCTGAAATCAAAGTAAGTCCTTACGAAGGAACCGTCATAGAATCTGAGGCCTGACCCTCTGGTGGGTAATTAAAGAGGTAAGCAATGTTATCAACCATGATTGGTTTAACTGCCATTCATACAATCTGACCTATAACATTATGTTGTACCCAATCTTTTTTTTCTATCGAAGAATGATTTTTCGAAACTAGTTACTGAAATCATTGCGAGCATATAATTTTTTTCTGAATTTATATTCTGTCATCATAAAATTCGGTTTCCGATAGGCCTTGTTGCAAAACATATTTAAGTCCAACATTTTTTAAACTAAATCGGAATGACGTCCATAAACCTTAGAAAAGGCTTTTTGTTGTTTTTGTACTGATAACCCTGATTACGAATTTCAGCAGCTATTTATCGTGTGTATTGAAGTCAGTTACATGACTAGTCACTCTGGCAAAATAGAATTAATTATATATTAAAACCGTAGAATGCCGCACGAGGAACATTCTGATTCCATAGCGTTCATCATAAATTTCGTTAAAACAAACGCATTTCAAACAGATATATGTAAATTCAAAGATGGATATGCATAATATGAGGGATATGTATGAGAATAATTTGCATTATTCGACTAATCAACTCATCGAAGTAGGTATTGTCAATATTTAACAAATCATCCAAATACCTAGACATCAAGCTGAAAGCTTCCGTAACTTAAGTTTTCTTTTCAACAGAAAGGGACATCATAAATATTCTTCCATAACAGAAAAAGAACAAATCAGCCACAATGGGTACGCAATACATACTCATCGAAATTTTCACAATTTGTATAAATAACTAAGTACCAAACTAATATACATGTTGTCAAGTAGAAAGATGAGAGCTTCACACACTTTCTGACATGATCATGATGTCTTCGAGAGCGAAAAAACAAACGCATTTCTCACATTACGTGCAAGATAGAGGGAATTTTTTACAATGGAAATTGTTATCGTTAAGTTTTTCCTTTTGTAAAATTATGGGGCAGTGTAGTGTAGTGTAGTGGCAAAAAAGGGGGGAAAGTCATACGTATACAGACTGATTAAATTAGTTACCTTCAGGTGAACCAACTATTTGTGTGTTGTATATATAATATTAGAACCTAGCATAGACTCGATTTAAACTCGATTTAAACTTCAAAGTAGTTCTCGATACTACACTGGTTAATGCTTGGTCTATCCTCATATGAAACTGCATATTATTGTCATAAAAATACACCCAAATACTCCCAAACTTGAAGAAAGTGATGTGTTTTGGTGCAGTGTATGAAACATAACTGTCTATACAAACTCCAGGTTTGGGGTGTCGCAACCTGTATTTTATGGAGATTTGCTCTACAAATTTAAAGAAAAGTTTAGGCAAACCGTCTTAAAAAAGACTATAATTCGTTATAAAAAGTTTGGGTGCCGTTTGGAAATAATGCGACAGAACGTACGTATAGTTTAGACCGAATCACGGTAGATAACAATGCTGGACTCTTTGACTGCGCAGCGGCGGGTCAGGCTTCAGACTCAAAGACGGCTTCGACATAAATCTTTGTTAAAAGAGGGCTGAGGCCTGGTGCTATGTCTTTCGCTGGGCCCATCGTCGTTTAACTAATGATTTTCTTTAGCTCTGGCCAGCAGCGTAAGGGGGCGGGGGCGGCCAGCAGCCCTCATATTTGCTTCATCTCAGTGTTTAAATTTGATTTATGTCTCTGTGATGATGCATTGGTTGAGTTAGGAAAGCATTTATGCAAACCGAATATTTAATGTTTATTGTTGGGAACAACACCCTAAACTAGGTCATAGTGCTGGATTACTGTAAATTTTTAGATGGGCTCGTGTACTGGGATATTTCCAAACACTGTTGACCAAGATCAGATGCTACAGAATATCGCCTACACCGTTTGCTTAATATTGGAATGTAAGGGTTAAGCGAAACAGTGTAAAGTTTCGGCTCAGAACTATTTTCCCAGAGAGACAATCGACCCACCAGCCCTTTGATTATTATTTCTATGTTTTATCATGAATACGTTAGAACTAACCCAATTAGTCAGTTCCGACGAGCACCCACAAATTACGCAAGAAAAGATATCATCGGAAATCATGTTGCTTTAAAATGACTTTCGTCTCAAAAATGCCGTGTACATTGATCAAATGTTCATCTGGTTTGCGTCTTTCATATCATGCAAACATGTTTCAAATAGTGAGTTTCCTACAAATATTGGGACGCCAACTTCTATTTAATTAAAATGACTATTTTCTGGAGAATATTGTTAGGATAGAGATACAAGCAACCTTATGAATCCAAACATAGCGTATACGTACGTAGCAGTTCCTTAAGTACTCCTCCTTTCTTGTCTTCAGCTGGTTGAGTTTCAGGTCCATCTGATCCAGGTTTACTAGTTTTCTGGTTGGTTGGTTCCAACTCTGTGATTCCGGACTCTTGCGCTGGATTGGCAGATGGTTCTGTTGATGCCTTTGGGGCAGTTGATACTTGGTCTTGGTGGGCTGTTGTTACTGGTGGGGTTGATGGGCCAGAACCCTGTGCATTAGTAGTAGCTGGACCGTTAGTTGTTGTTTCTGAGTCTAGGCTCCCATTGTTGATTGCAATTAGATCAATACTTTGCTCTTGCCTTTCCTTATCGATATCGGAAAAAATAAATTTCGATACCCAATCAGTAGATCCAGGTAGAATGAGTATGTCTGCTGGATCTTTGTTATCATTCAGTTCAGGTTCTCCCAGTTTTGTCGAAGGTATGCAGTTGGTACTAAAATGAGATAAAACAATTAAGAGTGAAAGTAAAGTGACAGCTACGCTGATCTACAAATTGTATGTGCAGTTGGTACTAAAACGAGATAAAAGAATTAAGTAAAAGCAGAGTGAAAACTATTTACGAATTGAACACGCAGTGCGTTTAAAAGTTTCCTTAACAGCTGACATAGTATTTAAATGTATAAAATGCATTTTACATTGAAAAATACCCAAGGCGTTTGCATTGTGGAAAAAATCTAGTTTCCTTTGCAATTCAGAGAGAATTTTTATGACCACCGAGAATCTTTGATTCGGGGGCATATAGTATTTGTCATGTCTGTCTGTCTGTCTGTTTGTTTGTTTGTTTGTTTGTCTGTCCATCACAAATCTTTAACCTTGACCATAACTTCAAAAGTATTTGACCTAGCGCCATGAAACTTCACACACTTATTCACTATCACTAGGGCTACATTCTGACCAAGGGCCATAACTCTGTTGTCATTTTTAGCTGAATTATCTCCCCTTGATATTTTGCACAAAAAAAAAACTCAGAAAATAGCTCCCACGGGGGGGGGGGGTGTAGAGGGGGGCATTGGTCACATATAGTGACAGCTCTTGTAAGTTTTAAACTGTCAAAGTGCCGTCAAATGGAACTGACGCACACAAAATTTATGTATGCTTTAAACTGATGTACATTAAACATTCCTATATGAAGACCACCATTTGGACTGTTTAAAAAGTCTTTAAGACCACCTTTGAACAGTTCCAAATGTGGTCTCTTACTATTGGACACTATGTATAGAAAACCCAGCGAAACAATAGCTGAACCATTCTAAGTTTCATTTTTATAGCAGCAATTAACGGTCTACGTGGCCTACTGGCTCTAAATCATTAGGTCTCTCAGCGCCGTGGTTCGAGACTCACCTCATGGGAGACGCCAAGTTTTGCGATGGTCAGGTGGTTTTATTTCCGGGGAATCCGGTTTTCGCCGGTCTATGATAAACGACCGACTCAATATAAGTGAAATAATCTTGAAAACCAAACCCAGCGCAGCAATAACCTTAATTTTAGCTTGTGTTAATAGCAGAATTTCACTGTATTTTTAGACGACTGACCTTGAACTTGCATAAATGGTTTGGATAATGAAGATTTTGATTTCACTTTAATATGGCGATATTCTTCAAAAGAAGATACAGTTACGCAACCTTTACTATAGACAAGTAAAATACTTGCATGTCAAGTACTGATTTCCTTTTCATGGTTCTACAAGTAATTTCTGATGCCTTTTTTTCTCGGTTTGATCCAAGCATATGCTCTAAGCATAGGTTGTGGGTGCTCGTTAGAATCGCATCACTTAGGCAGTTCTAACGAGCACCCGTAATCTATGCTTTTGAACAAACGATTTAATATAAAATAAATAACGTATACCCATCAGAGGTATACTTTGTCTGGTCAGCGTTCCCGTTGCTCGTTATAATAATAATAATAATAATAATAATAATAATAATAATAATCAACCATATTTATAGCGGGTAACATATTTAGTAAACCAATACTAATTTTCCATTTGGCCCTCTTTTCTTCCTGTTCCTGGGAAGAAACCATTACTAAGCAATGTGGATAAAATCCCTTGCTCAAGGAAACAACACTTGGCGCTTGCGGAGACCGAACCGGCTACCTCTCGATATCAAATCCGATGATTTACCACAGGACCACAGCGCTCCACATATGAGCATTCTTTTTGCACCCCACTCGATACTTTTGAACAAACAATATAACAATCAATGTAAACATTTGTGAATCCGACTTTTTCGCATGATTAGGAATAAAAAGTAGAGTTACAGGGGTATACATTATTTTTCATATTTTTGCTAAATTACAGCACCATAAATAGTGGGTTTTCGATAGAACAGTTCTAACGAATGCTACTCATACTTAATATATGCTTTGACTAGAATTAGAAAAATAACGAACATTTTCTACTATAAAGCCATAGTTTAGACGTCATTTAAGCACACGATTGTGTTATCAAAACGCGTTAGGTGTATTTAACATATTTTGAACACATCCATGATCATTACGAATGCATGTACATATTCCCCGGGCATACGAACCCAGTCAAAGTATACCTCTGAAGGGTGATTCTCGAGTCGAGTCCTTAGTGTTAGACTTAGCATTAGACTGAGTATTAGACTTAATAAAAGTCTGTCATGCGGTAACCTTTCTTAAATAACGGAAGAGCGTTAGCGCCAGGTATATTTTTTTTCTTTTGAAAGGTAACTCGAAATTTCAACTTAGGTTCTCGAAATTTCGACTTAGTATCTCAAAGTTTCGACTATTAACTCAACATAATAACTCTAAATTTCGACTTTCGAGATTATTATGTCGACAACATTTCGAGTTAATAAGTCGAAATTTCGATATAATTGTCTTTATCAAGGAAGATAACTCTGTGTGTGACTTCATCAGCAACCCCTCAATACAAGAATGATAGTAAACTGCTCCATAGTTCTAAAGGTTTACCGTTTGTTTCCATCGTTTTACTATAATACAGTAATGTATGGTAATTTGTACCCTTGTGTATTAACTGTGGAAATTTCGGGATTCTATATTTCGAGATGCCTATCAAAAGAAATAAAAGTATGCCTGGCATTAATGCTCTATCATAAATTTGTTTATTTGCACACTCAATTGAATGTTATCTTCTTTTAGTAATACATTTTCCTACCTTAACCCTTATCTTGCTGAATATTCATTTAAGCCACACCCATTTCTGTCTATCAACCAATCAAATTACTTGATGTAATTTATTGCTACAAATTCATAAACTGAATACCAAACTGTGTAGATCCTGATCAGATGGCTTCTTCGGAAGCCTTCTGATGTGGATCTACATTGTTTACAAAGACAGGGGTTGTCGTGAACAGCAGGATAAGGGTTAAAATGCAAAAGTATAAATTTGATGCTTGGTAAAGAGAAACAAACACATATGTTTGCTTCTCCAAATTTGCGGAAATATTAAGAAATCCGGTCGAGTCCTTGGTCTTAGCCTTTCGATATATATTTATGTACATCACGAAAACACGCCTATATAATTCTGACCCCCTTGAACCCCTCTTTTATATACGAGGGTGGGCTGAAAAGTTCTGAGCCTGACCAAGAAGCAGGCATCGAACAGCCCTGAAATTTCTATTCATTAAATCCAAACCTTTATTACTTGATTTGACTCAAATGAGTTCAAGTTTACCTGCAATAACGTAGAAATTCTAGACTTTGAAAATTAATACTAGCACGTTTTTGAGAAAATGGACAAAATCTGGCATCGTGGTGTCATCAAGTACCTCCATAAAAAGGGGTTAGCTCCTAAGGGCATTGATACCGATATGGTTGCTACATTAGGGGATGATGCTCCTTCGTATGCAACCGTGAAAAGGTGGGCAGCAAATTTTAAGATGGGCAAGGACAGCCTTGAAGATGTTGACCGGTGTGGACGACCCACAACGGCAACAACTGAGGAAACCATCAGCCAAGTACACAGGGTCGTGATGGATGACAGGCGTTTAACTGCGAATCAGTTAGCTAACACTGTTGGCATCTCCCGTGAACGAGTAGAGAACATTCTACACAGTGAATTAGGAATGTCGAAGGTTTCCGCCAGATGGGTGCCACGGCTTTTGGCGCCTGACCAGACTGAACCTGTCACAAGCCAACTTGGCTATTTTTGAAGCAGACCAAGATGGTTTTCTTGACCGTTTTGTCACTCAGGATGAGTGTTGGGTTCATCACTTCGAGCCAGAGACCAAAAGACAATCCATGCAATGGAAGCACCCTGGCTCACCCCCTCCAAAAAAGGCAAAGGTCGTCTCCTCTGCAGGGAAGGTGATGGCATCAGTGTTCTGGGATGCAAAAGGTTATAATATTCATAGATTACCTTCAAAAGGGCAGAACAATTAATTGGGAGTACTATGCAAATCTGCTAAAACAATTGCGAAAAGCAATTAAGGCTAAACGACCCGGACAATGGACAAAAGGGGTCTTGTTCCATCAGGACAATGCGCCTGCTCAGAAATCGGTTGTCGCAATGGCTGCTGTGCATGACTGTGGCTTCACACTTATCGATCACCTTCCATATTCACCTGATCTAGCTCCATCAGATTATTTCCTGTTTCCAAACATGAAAAAGCACTTGGCTTGGCAGCATTATCGGTCAGACGAGGAGGTGATAGCTGCTGTGGAGGAGTTTTCCAGGGACCAAGATCAGACCTTCTATACCACTGGGATCCAAGGACTCCAGCATCGCCGGAGGAAGTGTGTGGACAGGAAGGGAGACTATGTTGAAAAATAAGGCACTTTCAGCATAGACAAACCACTGGATCTTGGTCAGGCTCAGAACTTTTCAGCCTACCCTCGTAGTAAAACTTGAGTTTACATGGGTAAATTTTGTTTTTTCGTATTTCTGCTCTAAAATAGATATATAGATTGTGGGTACTCGCTAGAACCGCCATATAATATAAATTGTTAGCCCCGCCCATCGGGGTTGAAGAAATAGATTGACTGCACGATGTTTCCACGCAGAGTTGAAACCTGCCCACACAAGTACTGGTAAACCGCTTATAGGATCTAAGCCTGCCCAGACAATGCGGTGCGAGTCGGCCCGTCCATGCTTATAAACCCTATTGGTTTCATTGGGTGACAGGGCTTGAGATGTCATTTCATCTCATTGTCGGCTTAAAGTCCCACAAAATTGGAAACAACGTCTCCAAAATGACCTTTACAGTCTTGACGGGGACGTTAAATTTCAAATAAAACAAACACTAATATAGATTGTGGATACTCGTTAGAACCGCCTCGATAAGGCTGTTCTAACGAGTAGCCACAATCTATATTTTGAGCAGAAAGAAGAAAAATATCACAATTTTTCATCTTAAAATTTTCGTTTCTGCGGCGATAAAGTTAACAATATATTGGCATAGGCGTGTTTTTGTAATGAGGTTCTCAACCCGTATAGTAATTTTATTACAGACCGTTCCAAGGCGGTGCTTCTGTCGTGTTGTTTGTATTCGCATTTATGTGCTTCTAATATCTTTTTAATTTTGTATAGCCATTTTGTGGGAAAGAATCTGTCCTTCTGGCTTCCTGCTTGTGATGTTTAACTCAGTTGTTATATGTGGATGCTTATTTCCCTTTGGAGTCTTGGATGGGAGATGCAAGGTTAATGTATAGATTCTTTATCGTTGCCTTTACTTCTATTTCAACTAGTGAACATTATGAAAACACTCTATTGAAATAATATTATATTGAAAGTTTGATCATCAAAACCTGAAAATTTCCAGATAAAAAAAAACTGATATTTTTTCATATTTCTGCTCAAAGCATTGATTTTGAGTACTCATTAAAACACCCCCGAAAACCGAGTTTCGCTGTATAAAAGTGGGATTTAAAGCGGTCAAAATTATATAGGCGTGTTTTCGTGATGAATTTTGTGAAAATTCGACAGTTTGAACACCGATGGCTCATTCACCACGTCTGTTTCGAAGTCGTTTTAAGTCCCTAAGAAAAATTATTACGAAAACACGTCTATGCAAATACATTCTAAACTTTACCGCCGAAAAAAAAAAACTTTTAAGATGAAAGATTTTGATATTTTCTTATTTCTGCTCAAAATATAGATTGTGGGTACTCTAATGACTACACAAAATTGATATTTGATGGGGCGGCTCTAACGAGTGCACATAATCTATATTTGCGAGCAGAAACAAGAAAAAATAATTTTACCCCATCTATACCCCAGTGATTCTGTCATTACTGCAGATACTTATATATTTGGCATATTTTCTTATTTTGTCTTGAAAATGTATTATCGTTTGTACTCAATAGAATCGCCTCATTATCATTATCGACTCAACGAGGCGATTCTAATGGGTGCACACGACATACATTTAATTATAGATGTTCCTATTATGCCACTGATCTGGCGATAAAAAATACCCCTCAGTGGCTCAAACTACCCCTGTCTCGAACAATTTTCCATCGTCCTAAAAGCCCAATACATCATTCCAGTCCAGATTCTATAGATAACCCTCAACTCTGACCTCACAGTGATAGGCTATTTTCTATAAATAACCCTTACCTGGATTTCCTACAAATCAGAGACAGCACTGAACAGCTTCCATGCTCAGTAACTTTGGGTCGAATGACACCTAGTCGACGCAAAAGTGTTATTTTTTTTTTGTGACGTATATTAACCGTTTGATTGAAACTTACGCCACAGGGTCCACAAGCTTGAAAATATGTCCCGATGATCCGGATGGAACGATATGATTGCTTGTTACTAAATATATTTCTCCTGAAATTATAAAAAATAAACCGCATAGATATTAATATTCTGAAAAACCAAACGGAAATTTTAAAGAAATTTGAAAAATACATATAGTTAGCGAATGAAAAACGTACTCAGATACTACAGTAGGCTACGAGGACTGTTCAAATATGAATGCAACTAAGCACATAAAAATGATTCCGTGATAGATTTCGATGAAAAATTTATTTTGTCCCCTCAAAGTATTCCCCTTTAACAGATCTAGAAACTTTCAGTCTTCTAATCCAATCATTGAATGCATTTTGGTAGTCTTTTCGAGGTATACTATGAAGGCACTGGAATATTGCAGAACCGAGGTGTTTGCGCTGTACAAATTTTCGACCAGACAGGTATTTTTCAGCCGCGGGAACAAAAAAAGTCACACGGGGCAAGGTCAGGGGAATACGGGGGGTGAAAGTCACACGGGGCAAGGTCAGGGGAATACGGGGGGTGAGGGAGTTCAACAACCTTTTCCTGCTTCAGATAGTCTTGCACAATGAACGCCTTGTGCGATGACGCATTGTCATGTAGCAATCTGACATTGGCCAAACCAGTTGCGGGTCTTCGTTCTTTGAAATATTTCTTCAATTTTCGAAGAACTTTATTCTTGTAAAATTTCGCATTTACAGATTTGCCTTTAGGCACAGCAACCTGAATAGCAGGGCCCTGATTTGAAAAGAATATGGCATACATTACCTTCTTGACGCTCATGGTCCGCTTTGCAATGCATAGTCTTTTGCAATACTTTGTTGCCCATATTTGTTCTGAATCTTTCGTTTTGGCTCAAAAAAGTGAATCCATGTCTCGTCACCTGTGACGACATTAGCAAAACACCGTGCATTGTAATTTGGACACTTTTTAAGCAACTTCTTGGCGCACTGAACGCGTGTCTTTTTCTGCTCATCTGTCAAAAGATGGGGAATCCATCCAGCACAGATCTTTCTCATTTTCAAATCCCGTTTCAGAATTGTATGAGCTGCTCCTAATGAGATAGCATCGGTAGCAACTATTTCTTTCACTCTAGCAACCATCTTGGCAGATGTTGCTGTTTTCGGCCGACGGTCATGTGGTGCATCTTCTGTTGAGCCTAGCCCACAGCTGAATTTCTTACACCAACGAAAAACTGTCGGAAGACATTTCATTATGCCCATAAACCGAACATATTTCATCAAAAATGTCTTTGCAACGTATACCAAGAATACAACGATTCTTAATATAGGACCGTTTTTCAACGGCGTACTCTGACCTTCTTCCAACCATGTTTTGTATTAGTATACAAGAGTAGACAGTGTTTATCGAACGATATACATGGCTAAAGTGAACGGGTTTTAACAGGTTTGGTATCAATGTATAGGTAAAATGTTTTTCTACGCTGTGATAATTATTTTCAGGTGATTTTCGCATTGGTGCATAAGAAAACCTTCTATTTGCATTCATATTTGAACAGTCCTTGTATAACCAAACTATGATCGTATCTTTGTTTTTGTTTCTCTGTTATGCCTGTATAAGAATGATTGACTCATGTTGTCATGCTCTTCACGCACCGCCACTGAATTTGTTTGTTTAATCAACATAATAACATTAACAAGTCCATGTAGGGAGCCCTTTAAAATTCAACTTCACTTGTTGCTATGTTTCATCGTAAACATATATTATGCGTCTCGTTAGCTTACACGAGCACCTTTAATCTATGATAAGGTTTTCACATGACATAAACACGCCTATATAATTTTGACTCTCTCAAACCCCACTTTCATATAGTAAAACATGGTTTACAGGGGTATACATTATTTTTCTTATTTCTGCTCATAAAGCAGAAATGGGAAATATATCATAGCATTTATGTTTTTTTTTTTGTTTTTTTTTTTTGGTGGTGATTAATTTTCATGGGCATGCTATCATAATGAGATTATACAATGAGCCGCGGCAAGCAAAAGGTGTCTCCGGTCATGAGAGCCAAACGAAGAAACAGAGCAGCCTGCGTGTCCGCGCAGTCTGGCCCGAGCTTTCGCAGTGCGCTATATTATATTCCATATCTTTTAAATGTATATTGGTAGTGACTCCTTGATGTGGTTCTTTTGTTGTTTTTATATTCCTCGTCAGCACTGCGTAGGTCATTTTGGAGACGTTGCTTCCAATTTTGTGGGACTTTTACCCGACACTGAGATGAAATGACATCTCAAGCCCTGCCACCCAACGGACCCAATAGGGTTTATATGCATGGGCGGTCCGACTCGCACCACTTTTCCCGGGCCGGCTTAGATCATTGCTTTCACTTCTAGTTTAGAACCGCAAAGCGATTTACCAGTACTCGCGTGCGCTCGGTGCCAGCTCTGTGTGGAAGCAACACATCATGAAAACACGCCTATTCAAATACATGGTAACCTTTTTCGCCGAAAAAAAGAAAATTTTAAGGCGAAAAATTGTGATATTTTTTTATTACTGCTAAAAATATAGATTGTGGGTACTCGTTAGAACCGCCTCATCGAGGTGGTTTTAACGAGTACCCACAATCTGTATTTTAGAGCAGAAATAAGAAAAATCAGGTTTACCCCTGTGAACCCCAGATTTACTATATAAACGTGGGGTTCAAGGGGGTAAAAATTATATAGGCGTGTTTTCGTGATGATGCAGCCCAATCTTTTTTTTTCATGCCCGATGAGGTGTTTCTATAGAGTAAACACGATCTATGTGTCGAATGGAATAAGAAACTAAAACACAAATAATGTGTAAAATGTCATTACTCCAGGCCGTTTGAAAGATGTCATTATAGCACATGGTTTTGCTATCGTAATAGAGGCATCGTGGCCCAAAGTTTTTTTCAAGCATGCGGACCAAAATTCCAATACCTACATTGCTGAACCTAGCACATTGGGCTGGCGGCCTGTTGGAGAGATCAGTGGAGCGTCGTCCACTCTTCCCCGCACTGGATCTGGTTTGGAGAAGCGTACGGACATAGGCAGGGCCGCGAGGGCCAGCTTCATTGGTTATTCCTGCTATTTTGCTGAAGTTATGTTGAACGTGTTTTATTGATCCCATTGTGATAGTTAGTTGAGATGTCCTCGTTGTTATTGAAACTTGAAGCAATCGGGGAAGGCTGTACTGTGAATGTGAATTATGATGTAGTAAGGTAATTCCATTTGAATACACAACAGGGTGGAATGTTGTAGAATGCACACTTTTCTGGGCCAGGCCTCATCACATTTTCAAACTTCCCTATTGGAATCAGTGATCCCGAAGAACTGCATAATATAGTCTACACAATGGTGAAGGGGAGAGAGACATTTTACGGTTGCCACACACCCCGCTATCACCAGTTTAACCCATTCCCACATGGGGGACTGTGAATTTGTCTGATTTTCAGTGTTGCCTATGGCAGCAACTTCATATAGCCATTTTTTTTTTTCAAAATTAATTGTCCGTTTTATACAAAACTCGGTTTGAATCTTCACTGGGCAGTAGCCTTTCAAATGCAATCTTTCTAGGCTTAATCATTGATGCCATGGTAACGAGGTGGAGTCTCCAAAATGTCAGAAAGTGTGATTTTACATGTGTTTTAGGTCGAATCTTAATCTTCACACCACTGTCAAGGTTTGACACTGCCGATTTTCACTATTTGCCGCATGTTTTGCCAGCGTCGATTTCGAGGCATTTTGCATGGCCTCTTACTCTTCACACCACTGTCAAGGTTTGACACTGCCGATTTTCACTGTGTACAGCATGTGTTGCCAGCGTCAATTTCGAGGCATCTTTGATCCCAGAGGTGCCACGCGAAAAAAACAGGTCATTTTAGGACAACTCATCCTAACCCATACACAGCTATCCAAGGGTGGGGAATGCAGATTGTAGTTGGGGCTTAAAAAGGGGGTCCAGACACGTACAAAGGCGTATCTGAATGGGGAAAGGGTTAACTGTAACCTTGAAATAAAAAAAATAAAAAAGGCATAAATTAAAAAAGTTGATTTTGATAAAAAAAAATCCGTTTTATATTTCACATCTTATGTTTAAAGCTTGAATTTCTGCCTTTTTTAATAAGCATGCAAATTCAAAAAAGAAACATTAACTGTAAATCCCGGAGATTTGTTTTTGTTTCAAATAAGCACTTAGATAATTTTATGGTCTTGGGACGAATTGGATATTGGTACATAAGAGACTAGACACAGCCAGGGTTAATGACCATAAAACTCTCTTGGTTCATATGCAATAAATGGATATGTCTGTAGCTACGTCCGAAGTAATAATGCAATCATTCAACATCGTGGTCAATCATTTACCGCTCAGCAGTTGATGTATGTCTTTGAGTAGAATATGAATATACAAATTTTAAGGAATATACAAATTTTATAAATGAAAACACACCCAGAATAATATTGATGATTATTTTTTTGTGAACACTGATTGGTAAATTGGGCAATTTATTTGTTTGATTTGATGTTTAACGTCCCCGTCAACACTGTAAAGGTCATTTTGGAGACGTTGCTTCCAATTTTGTGGGACTTTTACCCGATATTGAGATGAAATGACATCTCAAGCCCTGTCGCCCAATGAAACCAATAGGGTTTATTATCATGGACGGTCCGCCTCGCACCGGGGTTCCTGGACAGGCTTAGATCATCTAAGCGGTTTACCAGTACTAGTGTGCGGGCCGGATTCAGCTCTGCGTGGAAGCATCATGCAGCCCATATATTTCTTCAAGCCCCTATGGGCGGGGGCTTAAATTGGGCAAGAGGCTGCTGTATCAGCCCTGCTAATCTTATTTAAAATAGTTCTAATGGACAGCAGACGTTTTTCAGCTCTGCTAAAACAAGAAATTCCGTGTGGGTGGCTGTCTTCAAAGTGACTCAGTTTCTTAAATTATTGTCCAGATTGCATATCATTACGAAAACACGCCTATACAAAATACATGGCGAATTTTAACGCCGAAAATAGCAAATTTTAAGGTGAAAAGGTGAAAAATGTAATATTTTTTCTTATTTCTGCTCAAAATATAGATTGTGGGTACTCGTTAGAACAGCCTCATCGTGGCGGTTCTAACGAGAACCCTCAATTTATATTTTGGGTCTGAAATAAGAAAAATAAGGTTTATCCCTGTAAACCCCAGTTTTACTATATAAAAGTGGGGTTCAAGTGGGTCAAAATTATATAGGCGTGTTTTCCTGATGTTGTTTGGCACAAATGTTCTTTGAAGTCACAACTTGTTAAATATATCACAGAACTTTGATATCTCATTCCATTTGCGTTTAGATGAAGCTTGCGTTCAGTATGACCAATTAATTTCGTTGCGAAGATCTTTCTTTTGAACAAGGTTGGAAAAAATCTGTAAACCATCTTTGTAGAGCATGAATTTGTGATGCCTATCCAAGGAAAAGGTTTCTTTTTTATGCAAACGGTAAAGAATTGAATTCCAAAATGTAAAATCGACATTGTTTAGCTTTCATTTAATAACATCAATACAACTTAATTTTTAGAATATATAAATAAGTTGATATTATACTTCAGTTTCTTAGCTTTAATTTGATTTATCATATGACGTCGCGTCTGAGAGTAATAACGCAATGTCTAATAACGCCATGTAATATTTTCGATAATCCACTAGTGGATTAAATATGCAAATTAGCTAGATACGCCCCGTAACGTTACATGTACGACGTCCTTAACGACGTCGCGTTTACTAACAGCGGAATATTGGCAGCGGAATTTTTTTTTGTAAACAATCATGAATAAAATGCGTTTTAAAATGTCATATGATAAATAGAATCTTACACGAGTGTTCATGTATTATTGAATTCATTAAACTCGTCGAGGAAAAGAGATAAAATGCTCGGCAGAGCCTCGCATTTTATCCCTTTTCCTCCACTCGTTTAATAAATTCAATAATACATGAACACTCGTGTAAGATTCTCTATGTATACCATTATAGAATTGCGCTTTGTAAAGGTCGAATAAGAATAATTTAAAGATGACCACTGTCCCAAGGTATAGTCTATCCATATCCTTAGACATCGGTTCACCCCGTAGTTGCTGAAACTGAACAATTCATTTCTCAATACTGCCATATCCAGTATTGTAACAAGGGGTATTCAATACTCACTAACAGAATAGCACGTAGTGTAGACCATGATGCTATGGCTCTTTATGAGCCATCTCACTTAAATCTACACTGAGCTGAAAATGTTAACACAGTTCACTCGAAAATGGGAATAAACATAGCTACCGCAAACTGCACTAATGAAAAGTATGTTTTAAGGGGAACAGAGACATCATGGAAATTTTTTCCTCAAAACTGTCGTCTTCTCTTAATAGCTTACAAGAAATTGCGATGATCACTTAAATAAACTTCCTAGCTTACGCAAGGTCCTAATATCGAAGGAAACTCACTTTGCAGCATGATTATGACCGTACATATTTTGGGCTTATCCAGCATGAAAAAAAACTTCAGAATCTACATTAAATTTGGACACTGACTGGACAAGTTAAGCCTTCGGTTGCAGTTTGTCGCGCATTGTCTTTTGTATTTTATTTGGTCGTGAAGACTATGTTATCCCTTAAAAGGCCTAAATGACTGTACAGACGTCGTTTTCACTTTTCTCTTTCAATTTGTCAGATAAATAGAGACTTAACGTTTCATATGATTCGTCTGCTGATAGATTATTCACACGAAGTTCACATTCACATAGACTTTCCCTGAATAGTAAGGAAACTTCTGAATGGTGTCTGCATTGAAAATGTGCATGGTGCATAAAGGATACATAATCGTAGCACATTCGCTCCACTGATTAGCTTGATGTTTTTTTGTTTTTCATTTTTAAAAGGCATGGGTCCTCTGATCATTCATGGAGTACTTAAAAGTAACCCAATTTATACTATCATGCGCGAGAAAATGTTAAAAAAATGTCAAATGAATATGATTTGAGTGAAACTGCACCACGCACTGAAAAAAAAACTTGACTATGTTTTGTTCGAACAAATAGTTCACTGGTACAGTAATATGTTCTATAAAAGTGTTATACTTTGGAAGCAAGGAATACACCACAGAACTGAAAAAATATGGAGTGTACATGTTTTCTGGGCCAGACTAGCTAGTTTCGGCCAATTAGGCCTCAGCAGTGACCCTCAGACCGGAAATGGTTTGTAAAAGCATCTGTGCCAGAAAGAATCTGTCATTAAAATCACATTTGAGTGGGAGTATACCGAGGTATACATTATAGGCACGTTATACAATGGTGTTCACAAATGATTTCCTATACCTTGTTGGTCTTGACCGATTCCATTTATATGCTGTGCGTAGCGATTGGTGTAGGGGCCATGACACAAGTCCGGTCCACACATCCGGATCTCCTTGTTTTCCCACACACCAGGAGCGGTCTCCATCAGACGAAACAGTTTCCTGTACAGTAGGAAAATAGAGCATTAACGAAAATGAATACATCTCACACATTTACCGCCATATTATTTTAAAGGGAGACAACTTTCGGCACTGAATGTAAGCCCCGCAGGCACACAACAGCCTCAACGATGAACATTACGATAACACATCCGTGTGGTACAGTACATTTTCCATAACTCAAAAAATGTAATTTTATGATGAAAATTTGTGATATTTTTCGTATTCACATGTATACGCCAAACATAGGTTTTGGGTGCAGGCTAGAACAGCCTCAATGAGGCGGTCCTAACGAGCAACCACAACCTATGTCTGGGAGCAGGAATAAGGAAAATGATGTTTACCTCCGTAAACCTTAGTTTTCTCTATATAAAGTGGGGTTTAGGGTGGTTTATTTCACGGACTTG
The DNA here is from genome assembly GCA_963580285.1 of Lucinisca nassula. NCBI lineage: Eukaryota > Metazoa > Mollusca > Bivalvia > Lucinida > Lucinidae > Lucinisca > Lucinisca nassula. The sequence goes on along the minus strand of OY757019.1, from coordinate 72,099,253 downwards.
TTCACGTGATAATATTATTTGCAACACTGAAACGATGACTCCTGCTGGGAGCTTTTCTATGACCTGACCCCGTCCGAAACTGGGTTTTCATCAGGCACTCAAAGTCGAATCAACGTCTAAAACGTTGTTTCAACGCTAATTCTTGAACGTTGTGTCAAATTTTTGAGCCGACGGACCTTCTCCTAAAGAAAACAAATTCCCGTCGAGTCGCAAATTCTTTGCTTCAAGTGTATGTCCCAAATTATAAGGAAGAAATGCGTACTTCGTTTGTTTGAATTGAGGTTTTACATCCCCGTCAACACTATTAAGGTAATTTTGGAGACGTTGCTTTCAATTTTCTGGGACTTTTACCCGACAGTGAGATGAAATGACTCCTCAAGCCCTGCCGCCAAGACAAACCAATAGGGTTTATATGTAGGGACGGTCTGACTCGCACCACCCTCTAAACGGTTACGAGTACTCATGTTGCGGTCGGTTTCAGCTCTGCGTCGAATCATCATGCAGCCCAATCTACTTCTCCAAGCCCCAATTTGCGGGGACCGAAGAAATGTATACTATGTGAAAAGAGTTACCTTCCTTGAAGGTGTATCCATCCCCCGTAAACATCTCTCATTAGTGCCAGGGTAGTTCATAGTAGTTCAACGAATCTGTCAGCGGTCCAGAACAATATCAAATGCATAGAATTTGTTTGTTTGTGTTGAGGTTTGACTTACCCGTCAAGGCTATTTAGGTCATTTTTAGACGTAGGGACTTATATCCCACAGATGAAATGATATCTAAAGCCCTATTGCCCAAAGAAAACGCTACGGTTTAAGGAGCGGTCCGACTCGCACCAGTTTTCTTTGGCAGGCTGAAACCTTCTAATGTTTTCGGTTTACCAGTACACATTTCGGTGTAGCTCTGCGCGGAAGCACCATGCAACCGAATCAATTTCCCTAAGCCACTCTGATACACAAATATCTTTGATGAACAAATTTGGATGTAGCTTTAGCATTTACAAAAGTTACTCGCCTTTCTTCATAATTTTTAACATATTTGTCATACTAAATGACCAGGTCTTAGAAGCTGAGGTGTTTCCGATGCATACCGACAATGTAAGCTTTAGAGCAAACTGTATAAGGAAAACAACGTTTACGCTTGAACTCGTGCTTATATAAAGTGGGTCTTTCAAGGATGCTCATGACATGATAAAAACAAAGGATGCGACAACTGATAAAAAATCAGTCCCTTTTTTCTAAATAAAACAGGCAAGCAAAACAGGCAAGCAAAAAGTAATCGAAAGTTAATTTCATCTCGGACAATTAAAAAAAAATTGAGTATAACATACGCGCTGCTAAAATCTCCAAAAACGAATGCTCCATCCATATTTGAGAGACCACATCCTCTGTAGAAGTGACCACCAATCACAGAACGGCCCAAAGTACGGTTATACTCAAATACAGGGTAAGTCTGAGGGTATGATTGTATACCTGAAACAGAAGAATAACATATGCCGGTTACTTAGTTACATTCTTACCTACCTAAACGTCTAGATACCTTCCTATCGATATACGTACGTAATAAATACTTACCTACATTCCTGCCTACCCACCTACCTACCAAAATATACATATCTACGATCCTACCTACAACCTTCCTTTAGATTTACCTCCCTACCCATCGCCACCAGCCCAAACCTACCATTCCTACCTCAACACGCAAACATGCCTATACAATTTTGATCCCCTTAAACCCCACTTTTAGATAGCTAAACTGGGATTTACAGGGATATTTATTATTTGTCTTATTTCTGCTCAAAAACATAGATTGTTGGTACTCGTTAGAACTGACTCACCGAGGCGGTTCTAACGAGTACCCACAATCTATGTTTTGTGCAGAAATATGAAAAAAATGGATTTTTAGCTGAAAAAAAAAACGTGTTTGGTGGTAAAATTTTGTCAATATATTTTAAATAGGCGTGTTATCATTATATATCTACATACATGCATATCTCCACTTTACCTACATGTCGCCACCGCCCATCGGGGCTTGAAATAATATATGGGCTGCATGGTGCTTCCACGCAGATCTGAAACCGATCGCACACGAGTTCTGGTAAACCGCTTAGAGCCTCTAAGCCTGCCCAGGCAAGCGGTCGGAGTCGGACCGTTCATGCTTATAAACCCTATTAATTTCATTAGGCGACAGGGCTTGAGATGTCATTTCATCTCAATGTCGGGCAAAAGTCACACGAAATTGGAAGCAACGTCTCCAAAATGACCTGTACAGTGTTGACGAGGACGTTAAACCACAACTCAAACAAAACCATGCAGCCCATCTGTTTCATCAAGCCCCGGTGAGTGGGGCCGATTTTGACTGGTTGATAGTGAGCAGTGGGTTTGGTAATTATATTATTTTTCTTTTATTGAAACGGTTAAGAGAAAACCTGTTTGGTGACATTAGGCATTATTACCCCATATAAGCAGAAAGGTGTGAAAACCAGTGCTTCACCTTAAGTGCACGACCCGCTGGATGCTTTTAGCTTTATGAGTGTTACCATATATGGGCATGGCGGCCATTTTGGTCATGTGACCTGGACCTAAAACGGTTCCCCCAATAAATGCGCCTTATCGTAAGGAGCAAAAATATATCTTATACTTTAGCAATGTATTCTGAATCGTTTGCAGGATAAAATGCATTCTCACTTTTCCAATACAAAAGCATATGTGTCAAAGTTTGACCTAGGCACAAAGAAGGTCAATGGCAACCCAGGGTCACCATTTTAGCAATTTATGATGGGCCTACGTCCCAGATGCTATTTATCAAGTTTCGTGAAAATTTGCTTAGTGGTTCTGGAGAAGACTATTTTTGAAGGGTTTTTACCATATATGGCTTGGCGGCCATTTTGGTCATGTGACCTGGACCCCATGAGCAAATTTTGGTTTCCCCCATCCCATAGAGGCTCCATATGAAATTTGACTTCAATCGGCCCAACGGTTTCCGAGGAGAAGCAGTTCGAAACTTTTCACATTTTTCGCCTCGGCGAGGCTATGCTAAATGGAATGTAATATTTCGCAAGTTCATTGGTTAGATCTTATTGATATCTATCAGTATGCCAAAAATTGTTTAAATATTCCAAGCGGTAAAGTCACTATCACCAATTTCACAAACGGGTTACGGACGGACAGACAGACAGACCATATATGGCTTGGCGGCCATTTTGGTCATGTGACCTGGACCCCATGATCAAATTTTGGTTTCCCCCATCCCAAAGAGGCTCCATATGAAATTTGACCTCAATCGGCCCAACGGTTTCCGAGGAGAAGCAGTTCGAAAATTTTCACATTTTTCGCCTCGGCGAGGCTATACTAAATGGAATGTAATATTTCGCAAGTTCATTGGTTAGATCTCATTGATATCTATCAGTATGCCAAAAATTGTTTAAATATTCCAAGCGGTTAAGTCACTATCACCAATTTTCACAAACGGGTTACGGACGGACAGGCTGAATGATTGACAGAATAACCAAATGACCAAATGACAGAATGACACGGTGATTTTAGGGCACTCTTAGAAATCAACCGACTTCAGTCGGTCGCTTTTTCTGCGGGTCGTGCAATTAGACAGTGTGTTTTTGATAACCACGGGGACAACAGAATCAGAATCAGAATTGTTTACTGGTGACACGTCCTAACACAATCCTTCACCCATAAATCACACATGTTAACACCTTGGTATATAACTAAAATTTAAATTCCATGAAACCCATGTTTAAAAGGGTTCAATATCCTTTGGAAGTTAGAAATACACCGTAGAACTGAAAAGGTAAGTGTACATGTTTTCTCTAATCCTCGGATTATGATTAATATTATCATTATTATTTATTATAAGTGTTATTATTCTTGTTATTTTATTATCATTAATTACAATAATAATAATAGCTACAGTGTTCCCATTAGGCCGCTCTCCAGTATACGTCCCCGTGCACCCCCCCCCCCCAGGACAAAATCCCATTGGTCCCAAAATCTTCCTTAGGGTTTACTGGTTACGAAAAAAAGGTGGCCCTAAAAATAAAAGCGTTCCCACTATGCATTACGTCACCGTTTCCATGGCAACCCATTATATTTTCTAAATAAACTTGGGTATCTTGATACAATCAACCATATCTTAATTATTATTAAAGATAAATCAACAAAATTGGTACCAAAATGTTCGGGAGACATTGTGCCTTGCTTTGATGTAATGATATGCTAATTAGCTAATTTGCATATCTATGAATATTCATTAAAATAACATTTTTCGGTCAAAAATACACAAAACTCAAAGAATTTTCGATTTCAAAAGCTAAAACAAACAATAAACCATGGAAACTGTAGACAAACAGATACAAGAGTATTATTTGGCGTTGAATGATTGTGAAATATGCAAATATTAGGCTTTGGCATATGGTAATTAGATTCCAAATGCGGTTTTGCATCGCAACTAACTAAATAAATTAATAACGTATTAACTAATCTAACTAATAGTATCTCTGTATTCATTCTTCTATCCACTACAACATGAAGTCACTTATTCTAATAAGTCGACAGCCTCTTCTTGTTCTTCATCCATATCCTCATCGTCACTCTCAGCATCTTCAGTTCCCTGCAGAGCATCAATACAGTCAACCAGACGTGGAGGAAGAAGATCACCCTGAATCCACAAGGGTTCTAGGAGACGTGTGCCCACCCGTGTTCCTCACTTACATCTGGAATGTCTGGTTTGGCCAGGTGGGCATTTCTCCATATTGCCACCTGGAAGTTCACTCGACGTATGTGTTGTATTAAGCAACGTCTGCAAGGTGGCATGTTCCCCATGTCAATATTGCGAAGGGCATCGGTCGGTTTGTCTTCACACTTTTCCTTAATTAAGAAAAGTCTTAAGTCATCAACTGCTGTGAATCTGGCTTTGCCGTACATGGCGCATGTGTATTCTTCTATCTTCCTAACCAAATCTTCAGGTACATCCCATGACTTTCCAAGCTTCGAAAAGGTTCTGGCAAATCGAGGCATTTTTTCCAGGGTCTTTATTGGCTTGACATGGCCTTTGCCTTTGAAGGCACTTGTTGAATCACAGCCACAATATGCATGCAGACTAAGTAATGCTGCAGTGTAATCCTCTGTATAACCACGTGAAAACTGTGTCATATTTACTAGTTTCCTGTTGTTTCCAGAACCAGTGTCGAACAGAACAGTGATGCCTTCAAGTTTATTCATATAGTTGAGAAGAATAAAGAATATATCACTGTCTGGGGTTTTCACTTGAACTGATTTGTATCCTTGCTCTTTTGCATACAAGCAGTACAATTCTTGTGCCTGTTTCTTCCTGTGTAGAGGCTAAAGACTCTATGTTCCTTCTAGTCGTTGTTCCACCATCTTCCGACGTGAAACAATAACCCTGTCCATCACAAATTAGGATAACTTTCCTTTCATGAAGCCATTTGGCGTAAGAATTCTTGTTCCACGAATCCAACATCACTTGAACTAACTGTGTTTTGTTGTCCTCATTGCTGAGGAATGATTTCCAGTCTGCTGGTCTCTTGGTATTCTCACCTTGTATCAGTAGTTTTTCACCAGAACCTCTTCGCGTTCGTTCCATGGCTTTCACAGAATCAGGTTTGTACATATCAGTACTGAATATTACATCAGCCTTTCGTGGAACCATATTGAATAATTTCTCTGATATTTGTCTAAAATTTCTCGGAACTTCTCGCATACAATAGAAGAGTGCGTTACCATCCTCTTCTACAAGCAGTGTGCTATCATGTTCTGGTACGCCTGCCATTTCTGTATCTTCTGTCAGATACTTGAAACCCTTTGACTTATCTGTTTTTGCCAAGCATCCATCAGTTGTGCCAATGCTGTATGGGACTGGAGTCAAATGATATTTCATTAGATCTGCAAGATCAATCTGTAACTCTGGCTTCTGAGACTGTACCAACAACTGAATGGCAATGTTCCCTTGCTGTCGGTATTCAACTACTTTATTCTTAGCCGACTTAACCTTAACTGTTTTACTCATGTCTTCCATTGTCTTTAGATTTTGTCTCTTGATTGGGTCAAAAAACTTCTCCTTCTTTTCTATTCTTTCCTTGATGAAAGATTCCTTAGCTACTTTACCACGGTGTTCAGCCAACAGTATGTCATTTTCAAACTTTTCTGACACTTGTACACCAGAAGATATACAGTACAAGTGAGACTTGTCGTCAATGGCGAATGGATAATAAATCCACTGATAGCATCTTTTGTCTCACATACTTCTTTATCTCCCTTCTGAACTTCTGCTGGTCGAAGTTCTCTATGCCAAGTGCTGGATTCTGTTTCACCAACTAACATATCTGCCATGTCTAATGTTGCCTCTACATACTTAGATCATTCATGTGTTGTACGAACCCACCGCTGGTACGCATCATAGTTACTGGTGATACCAGTAACACCAGCCCCACTTCCTCCTGCTCCACTTCTACTTTTGGCATGTTTAATGAACGTCTCCTCCATGGTTTTGTCAACTGCGCATCTGTTTCCAGGTATGAATGACCGTGCAACACTCATCGCTCCTCATTGCAACAGATCAGTGGCTCCAGGGTGAGTTTCGTCTATGTTGGCTATAAAGACAGAAAAGAATGTAAGGTACCGAGCATAATTCTGTCCATCAAAACTGAAGATCAAATCTGCCATCATATTTAGGCACTCAGCGTATAGAAAGAAATTGTTGGTCTTTACTGCCTTGATAAGACACAGCACTAGCCAAACAGGTTCCATGTATGCTATCCAGAACTGAGCTGTTTTCCCTAGCTCACCAATATGGACTTTTTCGCGGTACTGGCAGTACTCTGTGATGTAAGAATGAACAGCATCATCTTTCACTGTCTCCTCGATCGTATCCTTTGAGGGATGATGAATCAGGTTTTGGACTTTCAGTTGAGCTGCTTCTGGAAAAGTGTCTAAAAGCTTATTTGAGTCTCTCTGGACGAGAAACTGCTCGAGCAAAAGTCTCTCCAGGCTCTCTAATACAATTTTATGGCAATACATGGCTCTTTCATAATGTTTACCTGTTAGAACTCCCTGGATTGAACCAGTTCCTATTAAACCTGCCTCTAACATTACATCTGACAACCCAGAAACAGCCATTTTCTTTCCAAGCATCTTTAAGTAGGCACATACTAAGTGAAATGTTCCAATCATGACAATGTGATTGGCATTCTTTTCAGGATTATTCCATATAAGTGGAAATGCTTTCATGCAAACAGCTAGGTCAAACGTTGTTATGACATATGTTTGTCCAACCTCTTTACTTGCTTCTTCTGCATAACGCAAACATTCTTGGACTGTCTTATACTTTGTTATTGGTCGATTGATAACAGGATAGTAGTCGATCGTAGTTAGAATGGTTGGCTTACTCCCTGTGATAGAAACAAATCCCGCCCAACCTGGTACTTCTTGTCCTGTTACAGACTTGGATGCCCTGAGGATCATCCAAATCGTGTTTGACTCACTTGCTGTTTTCACTGTTCCTTCACTGCCTGGATACAATTTTTTGGTTGAAGTGTAGCTTGGACTTTTTCGCTGACCAACAAAACAATCCGGGAGTTCTTCTTCCACTCGCAACTTGAGTGATTTCTCCTTAGTTCTTGGAAGAGATGGTATATCTGGTACAGTTCCACCATGTTCTTCCATATCACCGGTAAGTATTTCCTGCGTCATGATGCCATGGGCGGTGTGGATAGATCCTGCACCTGTTAGAGTGTTAATTAGCTGATCAAAGTTGTCAAATTCTGAATGAAAAAGCGATGGTACTTCTGGTTCTCTGATAATCTGCGTAGAGAGCAACGATGAAGTTTGTTCCAGTGCTTGGGCAATTGCAGTTTCGAGCTCTACTGAAAATGAATAACTCTCACAGTGTTCTAACCGGTTCAAAAGTGTAGTAAGCTGCTGGCTCCTGAACAGATGACGCAAAGTCATGCACACAAGAATATGTTTTGGGGTCTTCCACTCACCATTCGTAACGGCTCGACAAATATCTTGTCCTATTGAGCTCACTAACCTGTTTACTTGTATAGACGCATCCTTTGTTTTTCCAGACAACACATAGGTCAGAAAGGTGCTCAACTCTTCTGGTGATATGTCAATGTTACCCAACTGATCTGCAGTGGGAGGCCATTTTAATTCTTCTGAATGATTATATGCATTCTGGATTGACTTTCTCAAATAATCCGCAGCTTCTGTCAAAGAGTCTTTACTTCCCAGAATAAATGCACTTTGAATGGCTTCCTCGAGCTTAATGTGTGAACTGAACACAAGCTGTCACATAAACTTGCCTTCGCTTTGTAACTGAGTGAATGCAATTTCCTTGCCATAGACACTTTCTAACTTTGCCTTTAATTTGGAACCCCTATATTCAGGATTTGCAAACTTTGTACCCTCTAGCACAGTGATTCACTAAATCACTTAACTTTATGACTTTTCTGTCCTCTACTACTTCTTGTGTAACTCTATCACAGACCTTGCGGAAAGCTTTCTCATGTTCTTCTTCTAAAGCCTCTTGGTTAAGGATCGCTTCAGAATCTTAACTTCTCCAGTACTGAGGATCTTGAATATACTTTTTTCCTACAGCTGTTATGAAAATGTGCCTCTGATGCAAATAAATCAAAACCCCTTATTCTCAGAAGAAGTTTTTCATCATTACGGTTCTCTGCACTCTCAAGGACAGTTTTCCACGAATCTAACGCAAACTTACTAGTATCTTCTGTAGTCCGAACCCCAAACTTCTTCAAAGAAATTTTGCCTTCTTTATTACAAAAGATACACTCTTTGCCGAAAAGTGCAATTTTGTCGGCAATTGATCGCCTTTGTGCTACGCGTGTTGTGGAAGATTGGCTGGGTTCTTCCTTCGCCAGTCTATCAAGGTGTCTCGTGAAACGTTTATAACAATCACGGTGATAGCCATGTCCTTCGCTTACTGCAGAAGGTATCAGTCCACATATGCTCTCAATTCTATCCTTCGAACCAGCTGGTTGTGACAGCCTTTTCTCGCGAATATCATGGAGGTCTTTTAATCTTTCTGCTGGATTGCTTAGCTCTGACATGAATGTAAAAGTCTCTGCTTTTGATTCCTCATAATGGTGAATACAAATTTGCTGTCGCTATGAGTTGAAGCTGAAGCCTCGTCTTCTGTTGTGCGCTTCTTAGGTCTACCTCTTTGTCTAAATTCCATTGTGACTGAAGTCCCCAACTAGACAGACAGACAGACAGAACTATACTAATGCCTTTTCAATATGAAGTTTGTAAATAATAATTTTCAAATTTTTATTCGCACTTATTTGGCAAGAAAAAAAAGTATAACAAAATGGCAATAATAACAATCACAATTTAGAAAAAGTAATAGGAATGTTTAAACAACACCGATTACTACTTGCAATCGTTTGCGATCAAAAAGTAAATTTTCACCATAGAGATTCAAGTGATGTTTACTGAACGAGCGCAATTGACGTTATGAAAGATTTACTGCGATGCTTTGGGTATAACGTCGCCCGGTAAATACACCGCTACGATCTAATAATATCAGATATACCTTGACGTTACCATTACGGAGACGGGACACAGCATCTCCTACAACAAGCCTATGCTCACATCAAAGACTGACCAGCCTGCGTATCAAAATAGGTTTACCATTGTCTTTGTTTTAGCTTTTGAAATCGAAAATTCTTTGATCTTTGTGTAATTTTTGACCGAAAAATGTTATTTTAATGAATATTCATAGATATGCAAAATAGCTAATTAGCATATCATTACATCAAAGCAAGGCACAATGACTCCCGAACATTTTGGTACCAATTTTGTTGATTTATCTTTAATAATTACCAAGATATGGTTGATCATATCAAGATACCCAAGTTTATTTAGAAATATAATGGGTTGCCATGGAAACGGTGACGTAATGCATAGTGGGAACGCTTTTATTTTTTGGGGCAATTTTTTTTCGTAACCAGTAAACCCTAAGAAAGATTTTGGGACCAATGGGATTTTGTCCTGGGGGGGGGGGGGGGGGGGGGGTGTGCACGGGGACCTATACTGGACAGCGGCCTACATCCAATAATTTAAAATTTCCAAAGAACTTACTTTTAAAAAGTATTAATTGCGAAAACAGGCCCATTAAGATTATATTGAAATTTTACCACCAAATTTTTAGTTCAAATATTTTGATATTTTTCATATTTCCGCTGGAAAACTCGATTGTAGGTACTCTTTAGAATCGCCGCGCCGAGACGGTTCAAACGAGTTCCTACAATCTTTGTTTTCCAGCGGAAATATGAAAATAATATACACCGCTGTATACCCCAGTTTAACTGTATAAAAGTGGGGTTTAATTGGGTTTAAAATATAGGCGTGTTTTCGTAATAATTTCAAGAAAATACATGTACCCGCATATATTTTGTTCTTTTTGAACACATGGAAACTTATTTATGGCATATTTCATACGGGTATCTTTCGAAAATAAATAAATAAAAATCAAGAAATAAAGCTTGTAATAAATAGTGTTCTTTTTAAAGTTCGTAATTTAAGCAGATTTCCTTAGACATTTTAAGCGTAGGCTCAAGATGAAAGGAGCAAGTGATGACATTTCTCACGGCCTTCTTGCGCGTGCGCATATATACCTTGGTATTAAGTTTCTCATGGGTTTAAAGATCTCACGTTACACCGGCAACGACCGGTCGAACACCTAGGAAAATTGGATACCGTAATGACGCTAAGTATTAAGTCAGGTTTTTTTTTATTTATTTTTTTTTTTTTTATTTGAGGTTTAACGTCCCCGTCAACACAGTATAGGTCATTTTGGAGACGCTGCTTCCAATCATCAGTTTGTGGGACTTTTACCCGACATTGAGATGAAATGACATTTTAAGCCCTGATGCCCAATGAAACCATTAGGGTTTGTAAGCATTGGAAGGTCCGACTCGCACCGGTTTGCCTGGGCAGGCTTAGATCCTCTAAGCGGTTTACCAGTACTTGTGTTCGGTCGGTTTCAGCTCTGTGTGGAAGCACCATGCAGCCCATTAATTTCTTTAAGCACCCATGGGCGGGGGCCGCAGTATTGGGTCAGAAAGGCCTAAGCAAACAGTGCAGACTCGGATCAGACTGCTCCAGAAGGAGCAGTCTGATTAGTGTCTACACTGTTTGCCATTCTGCCTGCACCCTTTGGACACCTAGCTGGGTCGTGAAACAAATCTGTTAAAATTTTAGAAGAATAACGGCACGTCCTCAAGGTGTCCGAACGTTTAGGATTTTACTGCAGTGGTAGGGTTAATCATGACATCACATTACCAGATCAAGAGGAATTGGGGATGACATAGGGATGTCTTTTTTCAATCTTCTTTTAAATAAAGGTGTTTTGTATGTACCCATTAGTACACACAGCAAAGACGAGATAAGAAAGCTTTTCCTAAATTATATTTTATATGGAATACATGTATATACTTAGTCTTTATACAGTTTTATTGTTTGTGTTTGTTTGTTTAATTTGAGGTGTATCGTCCCCGTCAACACTTTAAAGGTCATTTTGGAGACGTTGCCTTCATTTTTGTGGGACTTTTACCCGACATTCAGGTGAAATGACATCTCAATTCCTGCCACCCAATGAAACTGATAGGGTTTATAAGCATAAGGATGAGCCGACTTGCACCGCTTTGCCTGGGCAGGCTTAGATCCTCTAAGCGGTTTACCAGTACTCGTGTGCGTGTCCGCTTCAGCTCTAGATGGAAGCATCATGCAGCCCATCTATTTGTTTAAGCCCCGATGGGCGGGGCCGTTATACAGTTGTACAGCAGGCTCAGCAAACTCAACTGAGAAAAGTTTAGTTTAAATAATTGAGTGGCATTTTCAGTGTTAGAGAGCTACCGGTGCTGACCCATTCTCATGGAGCCTGGTAGAATTAGGTCATCTCAAGCCTTGTCTGAAGTTCGAAGCAACCATAGTAAACGAGCCATCGGTGTTCTGTGCACTGACGTTTCACTGTACTGTCAAAACCGTCTTAAAGTCCCAGTTTATTTACGAAATAGATCAGATCTAGCAGCGATTTGTGGAGTAACATATCATTGTTAAGAGGTCAGTTGCAATGTAGACCAAATCGCGACTGCGTAGCACGAGTGACTTATCTACTTACAACTGACCGACAAACTGTGATATATTATTCAACAAATCACGCAGTAAAGCTGATCTATTTCGAGTCTAACACACTGAAAGTCGACTGAATGCTGTTGTTTCCTGCATATTCTCTCAACATTCCGCCAACGTGTTTGACTGTAACACATGCAGTTACTTGTTTTTGTAACGTACTTCATTCGTCAAAAAAGACGTCACTCCTCAAGGAAACGATCGATGACGTCGCAAAACGTCATGAAACGGCACGCTATTTTGACTCAATATATCACCGCAATTAGCCATTGTCTGTATAGGCGATCAATGTTAGACTAAATTAAAATATAATGTCTATGTTCTTCTGGAGCATATCAGAAGTAAACCAAGCACCCACCTTTGCCAGATTTTTTACGACCACCACACATTGCCTTCATACCAGCAAACAATATAAAGATAAAAAACAATCGAACAAATATATGTTTTGAATTACTCAGTATTAAAATAAAACTTTTGCGGCGTCGTGGTGGTTGTTGTTGCAAAATGTTCTAAGAGCATTTTGTTTGTTTGTTTGTATTGGAGTTTAACGGCCCAGTCAACACTATTTAGGTCATTTTTGAGCCGGTCAGTTTACCTATCCACACTTTCTTGGGCAGGCTTATAAATACGTAAGTGGTTAACCAGTACAGGTTTTGGGGGTTTTGGTTTTACGGCCCTTTCAAGATTATTTCACCCATATCGAGCCGATCGTTAATCATAGATGGGTGAAAACCGGAGTATCCGGAGAAAAACCCCTTGACCTTCCGTTGCAGAACTTGGCGTCTCACATGTGACCCGAGCGAGGCTCGAACCCACAGCGGTGAGAGACCGTCGGCGCTCTTATCCACAAGGAAGCCCGTTTTAACCAGTACAGTACACATTCTTTCGCCAGAAACTGACAACTGCCCTTCTTGAATCAGCGGATAGGAGAGAATGGCCGCAGAAAAGATTTCATGATCCACAGAGAAGTGCCTTTGCTTCAGTCTTAACCATATATGCATAGCGGTCTCTTTTTGGGGACATTGGCAACAGTGCAGATCCAGATCAGACGCCGCAAAACGCGGCGTCTGATCTGGGTCTACACTGTTTGCTGGAAGTATATGCATGTTTGCAAAACATAACGCTAACAAGACAAGCTGGCACCCCAATAATTGAAAATGGACCACTCCAAACTATGTAAGTGGGAGATTCCATTGCCATTTATGGGTTAACATGCACCATTACAATCAGATTTAAATATGCGTACCTTGTCTGCACGTATCGCACTTTTTGTGAGACCCTTCAACATTTGGCCAGCCATAGTTGGCTCCTTTCTCGATAAGATTTACCTCTTGTATGTGGCCAATGTCTCCACACATCATTCTTCCCTTTCCAGCACCTAAAAATCAAAGTTTTCCGAGTTATTTATACACCTTTCGTATGTATAAATGTCTGATTGTTAAGTGTCTGTTATTTCTTTGCTTCATGTTTTTTCATTGCTCTCAGAACCCCTTAGCACATGACTTTGTGGCAACGTCGCATTAACGTTGATGCAACGTCTAGAGGTTGTTTTGTTTGTTTGATTTGATGTTTGACGTCCCCGTATAGGTCATTTTGGAGACGTTGCTTCCAATTTTGTGGGAGTTTTAACCGACATTGAGATGAAATGGCATCTCGGGCCTGTCGCCCAATGAAACCAATAGGTGAATAAGTATGGACGGTCCGACTCGCACCGCTTTGCCTGGGCAGACTTAGAGCCTCTATGTGGTTTACCAGTATCGTGTGGTCGGATTCAGCACTGCGTGGAAGCATCATGGGCGGGGGCCGTCTAGACGTTGCATCGACACTGATACGACATTGCCTTCACGATGTGTGCCTGCTTGAAGTGGAGTTTTATGTTTAAATATTTACATTCCCATGCAGTGCATTTACAGAAACCTTTATAACTACAACTGTGCAACTAGCAGTTAAGCAAAACGACGTCTCTCGTCGGTTCATTAATGTGCAAGTACGTCAAAACACAATGGCACGTTGAAAAAGAATTGGGTTACGGGTGACATTTTGTCAAAAGTACAAAGAAACCCTAATTTATGTTTAGCGATATTGAATGTCGGTAACTGTTGGGTGCACTGTTGTTCATATCTCAATAAATACACTAATTCATACGGCGTTGCATTATCATTAACCCATTTAGTACCAGAAACCCCAAAACGGGTACCCTAGCAAACAGTGCAGACCCAGATCAGACGCCGCAGAGCTCGGCGTCTGATCAGGGCCTCGCCTGTTTGCTAAAAGTTCAGTCATTTTCCAAACAGATTTTGAAGAAAACACAACCTGTCACTCCTAAATTTTGAAATGGACTCCTGCTATATATAAGGAGGAAGTTTTGTTTGTTTGTTTGATTTGAGGTTTAACGTCCCCGTCAACACTGTAAAGGACATTTTGGAGACGTAGCTTCCAATTTTGTGGGACTTTTACCCGACATTGAGATGCAATGACATCTCAAGCCCTGTCGCCCAATGAAACCAATGGCGTTTATTAGCATGGACGGTCCGCCTCGCACCGCGGTTCCTGGACAGGCTTAGATCCTCTAAGCGGTTTACCAGTACTAATGTGCGGGCCAGATTCAGCTCTGCGTGGAAGCATCATGCAGCCCATATATTTCTTCAAGCCCCTATGGGCGGAGGGCCGATAAGGAGGAAGATTCCGTTTGGTCCAAAAAGGGTTGAGCGACGTCACCATAAACCATGGTTCTCTTCTATACTAGTAAGATTGAACGATGGCGTCATCATGACGTCAATGCCGATCTTCCGTTGTTAATAGGAAGATTGCGTGCATTTTTTTCATTCAATTCAGCCCACAGACCATAATAATGTAACTTCAATGACACAAACACATTTGGAACCTCGAAAATCAGTTCGAGATAGGGTTAGGTGGGACAACTGAGGGTTACTGTCAGGATGTATAACGAGTTACTTTTGGACATCTTTTCGGTGTTCTATAATAAAAATGTATGTTGTGTGTACTCATTAGAATCGCCTCATGGAGGCGATTCTAATGAGTACACACAATATATATTTGCAAGAGAAACGGCGAAAAATCCAAATGTTCCCCCACTATTTCTTATGTAGAGGATTTTCCTAGGGGGCAAAGAACGGGTTCAACTTAACCATGGTAAACGAGCCATCGGTGTTCTAGCCATCGAAGTTCCACTGTATAAGTAATGATGGTAACTTACATAACATACATTGACGTGTGAGATGTCATCTCAAGCCTTGCCGACCAATGGAACCAACAGGCTCTATGTGCATTTGTCAGGCTTAGAGCTTCTTCGCGTTTTACTAGTACTCATGTTCGACCAGTGTCAGCTCTATGGGGAAGCACCATACAGCCCAGTCTATCTCTCCAAGTCCGGAGGCGTATCGACGTGATCTCAAAACCTCTCACGATATTCGAAATTGGTATAAAGTATGAGATTTACCTGTAATGGGATCCCCCGGGTCAATACCACATTTCCACGGATTCTTCAAACCGTATGCATATATTTCGGGACTGGCGTGATACCCATCAGGTAAGAGATCAAGAAAAGGGTTGTCCGTTGGAATACTGTACGGAGATGTTTCTGTGGCATTGTCAACATCTATTCTCAGAACTTTCCCTACAAGTCGTTGCCTAGCAATAAATACATGAGTGCCATGTGACAATGAATCACATCATGTTAACAGGTCCCTGTAATGAATATCCATATAAAGCCCGCTTTACATCGAGAAAATCGGGGTCCACAGGAGTTTATATAATTTTTGTTATTTTTTTCCTAAAATATAGAATGAGGCGGTTCTATCGAGTACCCACAATCTATAGTTTAATTAGAAATAAGAAAAATAAGAAAACAATCAAACATAATAATAAGAAAAATATCAAAATATCAAACATTATAATAAGAAAAATAACAAACATAATAATAAGAAAACTATCAAAACAACAAACATAATAATAAGAAAACTATCAAAACAACAAACATAATAATAAGAAAAATAAGAAAACAATCAAACATAATAATAAGAAAAATATCAAAATATCAAACATAATGGTAAGAAAAATATCAAAATATCAAACATAATAATAAGAAAAATATCAAAATAAAAAACATAATCATCGGAACAATGCCAGTTAACAACGCCATTTGACACACGGCTTAACAACGCCATTTGGCACACGGCTGTTTTGTCGCGAAATCTACTGTTATGCCAGCCTTATGACAATAACTTTATACCCACTGTTCTGTATATTCTCATTAATACGCATTATTACCGCAGGCAGGGACAAATCCTTTTATTAATTGTCAATCTTTGCATTCCGACCTATCATCTCGGGCAAGCGATTGAAGTATAAAATAGCCATTTAAGGAAAAGGTACAGGGACATACGTTATGTATATATATATATATATATATATATATATATTTTTTTTTTTTTTTGCTCATAAACATAGAACCCACATTCTATGATGGGACAAGAATGAGAAAAAAACAGTGCTTCAGCTGAAGTGCACGACCCACCGGATGCTTTCAGCTTTATGAGTGCTACCATATATGGGTATGGCGGCCATTTTGGTCATGTGACCTGGACCTAAAACGGTTCCCCCAATAAATGGGCCTTATCGTAAGGAGCAAAAATATATACTTTAGAACTGTATTCTGAATCGTTTGCATGATAAAATGCATTCTCACTTTTCCAATACAAAAGCATATGTGTCAAAGTTTGACCTAGGCACAAAGGAGGTCAAGGTCAACCCAGGGTCACCATTTTAGCAATATGATGGGCCTACGTCCAAGATGCTATTTATCAAGTTTCGTGGAAATCTGCCCATTGGTTCTGGAGAAGACTATTTTTGAAGGGTTTTTACCATATATGGCTTGGCGGCCATTTTGGACATGTGACCTGGACTCCATGAGCAAATTTTGGTTTCCCCCATCCCATAGAGGCTCCATATATTATTTGACTTCAATCGGCCCAACGGTTTCCGAGGAGAAGCAGTTCGAAAATTTTCACATTTTTCGCCCCGGCGAGGCTATACTAAACGGAATGTAATATTTCGCAACTTCATTGGTTAGATCTCATTTATATCTATCAGTATGCCAAAAATTGTTTAAATATTCCAAGCGGTTAAGTCACTATCACCAATTTTCACAAACGGGTTACGGACGGACAGACAGACAGACCATATATGGCTTGGCGGCCATTTTGGTCATGTGACCTGGACCCCATGAGCAAATTTTGGTTTCCCCCATCCCATAGAGGCTCCATATGAAATTTGACTTCAATCGGCCCAACGGTTTCCGAGGAGAAGCAGTTCGTAAATTTTCACATTTTTCGCCTCGGCGAGGCTATACTAAATGGAATGTAATATTTCGCAAGTTCATTGGTTAGATCTCATTGATATCTATCAGTATGCCAAAAATTGTTTAAATATTCCAAGCGGTTAAGTCACTATCACCAATTTTCACAAACGGGTTACGGACGGACAGACAAACTGACAGACTGACCGATTGACCGAATGACAGAATGACTCGGTGATTTTAGGGCACTCTTAGAAAATCAACCGACTTCAGTCGGTCGCTTTTTCTGCGGGTCGTGCAATATGAAAGAATTGTATCTGAAAAAGAAAAAATACAACACTAGTTCTAGAGGTGTGAAAACATCATTTTCGCACACGGATATCGTAATGTTAGCTCGTGACGATGTACCCTGCTTTATTTGTGTTGAGGTTTAACGTCACTGTCTGTACTGTTTAAGTCTTCTTGGAGACGTTGTTTCAAACTTTGTGTGACTTTTACTCGGCATTGAGTGGGAAAGATATCTCAAGCCCTGCCACCCAAACAAACTCTAGGATTTATATGCAGTGACGGTCCGACTCGTACCATTTGCTTTGGTACATGTCGGCTTAGACCTAAGCGGTTTATCAGTACCCATGTTTGGTCGGTTTAAGCTCTGCGCGGAAGCATCGGGCAGCCAAGTCTATTTCTCCAAGTCCCGATGGGCGGGGGAACCTTGCTAAGGCGGTTTATATTTCAAGGGAAAAGGGGAATAAAGGTTAATCAGGAAAATCCTCGGACATGAAAACAGTAATAACAAGTCATCGAAAGCAGAGAAAGTTTTTGTTACATGATACACAAAACAAAGCCTGCGTCCACAAACAAATCCAACCTGCAAAACCATGACGGCTTTAGGTATGGCCAGGTAAAGAACTAAGAGTAAGGGTAATTGAGGAACTAATCGAACCAGTACCCAAAGCCTAACCCAAATCAGCAAACTGAAATATGGACAAATAACTTTACTACCATCGAAATCACAAGCGACAAGCCGAGTTAAGGGGAATGGGAACACCTTCAGGAGAGGCAACTCCTGCAAAAGTATTTTTGTATTCCATGTCAATAGGGGTCAACTCTTAAAGGGAAGAATTTGCTCCTGAGGAGGAGCAAATTCTTTCCTTTAAGAGTTGACCCCTTTTTCAGTTAGACAGGACTTATAGAAAAGTGAACAGAAGTCCTGGAAGTTGTCTCCCTTTGAAAAATGGCGAAAAATGTGTAAGGTGTTCCCATTCCCCTTAAGCAGGTCCTTCCAAAACAGGTGGCATTTCAGTTAAATATTTTATACGCACAGAATACATTTAAAAATTGTACAGCACCGAACATAAAAACAAAAGTACTGCTTTGGGACGGTCAGTAGTAGGCCCTAAATGCCGGGATCTGGCCCTCCGGTGTCCCACTTTTTAAATATGCAAATTAGTTAGATACGCACCGTGACGTTACATGTACGACGTCTTTAACAACGTTGAGTTTACCAATGGGGAATATTGAAAACTGGAACGTTGAAAAGAAAAAAAATCGTGAATAAATGCGGTTTAAATATCACAATATAAATAGAATTTTGCATTCATGCTCATATATTATTGAATTTATACATTGGTTGAGAAAAAAGGATAAAATGCTCGGCAAATCCTCGTATTTTATCTATTTTTCATCAATTGGTTAAATAAATTCAATAATACATGAACACTCATGTAAGATCCTCTATACATTTTAAATTTTGGATAACCGTTTGGCCATTATTGGGAAAGGAACTCTCATTTTGGCTTTCCGCTCGTGATGCACACTTTGGTGCCTTGGTTGGGAAGTTTAAGGCAATTGTATAAATTCCTGGCCATTGCCGTCATTGTCCTTGTTGTTAGTATGGGACACACGCTGAAAAAAGTCAACAGAGGTTATTTGGAAAGATATACGACTAGATTAGGTGTGGCTACAAAGTACATTTTATGCCATATGAGAACAACTGTAAAATACAATCAAATGGCCTGCATTACGTCACATTGATTCTTTTTCTACGGAGGCCGATCAAGGGCTTGCAAATGTATGTGTTTATAAACTATGGCTTAGCTTGAAAAAAGTGATTCACGAATAAAATTTTCCCGTTTGATATGAATCTCTAGTTTCTGTGGCATGTCACGGTTGCAACAGAAACCAAGTACAACATATATTAGTTATTCATTTTGTTTTATTCCAAATACCTTGGTTTTTAAACGAAATCAAATATCCAAATTTCTTTAGCAAGATTATAACAAGTAATTTGTCGGAAATATTTTACAGTGGTGTGGTAAAATGTGTTGCAAATAACAGTGCGTTTAATTAATTGATGTGGTGAAGCTAGGGAACGATTCCATATTCAGTGTTTGGTAGATACGTTGTAACATTTCTAAGGATATTTACTAAAATCGCTTCAGACTGCGGAAGAATGTCCGTGTTACCAAACTTACAAACGTCCTTATTGCTTATTTAAATTTTAACCAATTTAACAGTGAGACATTTTCCCAAATTTAATTTAAGTGATCTAGAACTTTACACAGAAAAGGTTATAAGTTTTAAAAATCGGTGCCTGGCACGCGTCGTAATTTTACGCAAGATATAATATTTGTTTCACGCATGTCGTTAACGCAAGATATAATATATGTTTCAAGCATGTCGTTAACGACATGCGTGAAACAAATGTTATATCTTGCGTAAACAATAAATAATCATAGAAATAACCACATAATAAGCACAATATTGGTATTTGAAAAATTCAAATAAAACAAAACAACTTTAATAATAAAGATATCTCTTGCAATGTTAAGACCATGTCACTGTCTATTCGAAAACTATTTTTTACTTTGAAACGTGGTCGATTTCCCATGGAGGGATCAAAATAGTTGTTTGCTGTTTAACATTCGTTCGAATGCAACGGGTATTTATAATTGAATATTTTCTAGAAAGGGTTATCCTTTGGAAGCAAGGAATACACCAAAGAACTTAAAAATATGGAGTGTACATGTTATCAGGGCGAGACTAGTTAGTTTCGGCCTGTTAGGCCTCATCAGTGACCCTCAAATATTTTCAAAGTTCCACAGTGGAATCAACGATCCCAAAGTACAAGAAAGTATAAGCTACACTATGATGTACAAAACTAGCACTAAACTACACTAAAGACTACTTTAATGGTAAAGCCACTTACGACTTGAAAGTGGAAGGAAAGACAATGATCAGGAATCGATTCAATTACCATACATTATGAAAACACGCCTAAACAAATACAATATAAACTTTACCGCCGAAAAATGAAAATTTAAATATGAAAAATTGTGATAATTTTCTTATTTCTGCTCAAATTACAGGTTGTGGGCACATGTTAGAATCGCCTCATCGAGGCGGTTCCAACGGCTACTTAATAGTATAGTGCAGATTCTATTTTCTGGTCCTTTGGGATCATTGAGTTCATTTGGTATCATTTGAAAATAGAGTTCTGCTTAAGCCGGTGCTAGAGGGCGTGGCCGGTGTTGCAATACTGGTCATGAACAGACTCAGTAAAACCAAGTCTGCTATTTTCGTTTATTTGGTGTATTCCTTGCTTCCAAAGGATCTTACTTCAGAACGTATTTACTATCTATATTTCAGAGCAGAAAAAATAAGGTATACCCCTGTTAACCCCAGTTTTACTATATAAAGTGGGGTTTAAGGCAGTCCAAATTATATAGGCTTGTTTCCGTGATGAAACCTTCCGTCTAAGACACCAACATTAATGAAAGACGCACAGGCAACGGTATTATTATTGAAACATTACAAGAAGAAAGTTAATAGGAGAGTTATTTCCAACAAAATGGCCAAATGGCTATATACCAGGAATGCATGCAAAGGCATATAATGATAAAAATGGTTTAGAACAAAAGCACTGCCTTGGAACAGTCTGAAATTTTTGTCGTAGGACATTAATCGATTTAACCTGTAATAACCCAAGCCTGTTCTGTTCATATTTCGTTTGATGTTTTTTTGTGTGCCCCAATATCGCTTACTTTCTTTAGGTGGCTTGAGATGGTTGTGTTCTTTGATTGAGGTCTTCAACCGCCGGCGGGTCGGGTCTCAGACTCTATGATAGCTCATAGCACATGTTATTTGTTCAGTCCTCGTGTAGGCTTTCAAACTCATCAGTGATAATCTCTGAGAACATACAAATCTAACAAATTCAGGGATGATGCACTGATGAAGACTCGACAGCATGTTACAGGAAATTAATGCAAAATTGTGGTCCCTGATTGGTCCGGGAAGAGACAAAGCATCAGGAACCATTCGACTGATTCAAAAGTATTTCGGCCGGAGCTATTCTAGAGTTTGAGATCCGACCCGCTGGCAGTTGTCCGCAACCTTACAGTGTCATTATCATTTTCAAGAGCAGCGGCATGCGTAGTGTAAACATATATTAATGGATGGTCACTGTGCCCCCGCCTCCTCCCATCACAGAATATCGGCCACATCAGAAAAAAAGGGTTTTGATCTGTTTATAATTATTTGCTGACCACTCATTTTGGAAATTAATAACTTGGCATTTTCAGTTGAATGAAAAATTAGTAATATGTCAGAACGTTTTTGGAAAAGCGGATGTCTCTTATAAAAGCAAGAACAACTACATGTCGCGTCTAGGGACTACGCGTTATCATATACCCAAAGGCAAGCGCATATATGACAATCTTGATGCGAAGCAAAACGCAGAAGAGTAACACTTCCATATTCTTAATTTCGACCCAAGGAGATAACTGTATGTTCCTATGCCTCCTAGATACTAAGAAGATGTTGCATGTAGATATTCTCGATCAGACACATCACAAAATATTTGTTATGAGGACACACAATACGTAAAAGGTTTCAAGCATTGGAAGATAAACAGTTTCCCATACATACATATCTTCTGATCTCATTTGATGCCAGATTGAAGGAAAGTCTTAATATATGTCCATTATTTAGTTTGTCTGTCACGAAAGTCGGACATTTAACTCGTGTGTCTTCAATAATAGTACATGTTGACAGCGAAACGGTTTTCCATTCAAATAAATATAAAACTTTTGACAAAATACAATCATTGTCGAATTGCTATACAGTGGTTTCATGTAAACCGATGTCCGGACAAAAGCAGCGTATCTTTCCAGGTAAGATCTTTTTGCGACCTTCAGTAATAAGGGTACTCTACTATGTAGAAGAATTCGCTCTGTCTCTGATTATAATGTTTTGCGTCTCGTTATCATATTGTATAAAAGATCACGAGAACGCGCCTGTATGGTTTTGACCCCCTTGAACCCCACTTTTATATAGTACAACTGGGGTTTAAAGTGGGTAGACCTTATTTTTCCTGTTTCTGTGCTGGGAGTTGGATTGGGGGTGCTCGTTAGAACCGCATCGATGAGGGGGTTCAGGCGGGCGCCCGCGATCCGTGTTTTTGGCGGGGATTGGAAAATTGTCAACAATTTTCTTTGTTCGGCGATAGGGTTTGCAATGTATTTGTATAGGCGTGTTTTCTTGATGCTGAGAAAAATAAATTTTATTTGATTTTTGTTAACTGACTAAATCAAAGCACACAATGCCCTCTGGTTGTTTTGTTTTGTATGTGTTTAACATTTTGCCGCCGAATGTTGCTTATTTGTATCGCTCCTCTTGTTATTACATTTATTTGTTATCAGAGTGAATAAAAAGATTTGATTTGATTTGATTTGATCGGGACAATCGGAGTCACACTGTTGGTTTTCTTTGCTCCAACATTTCAGTGGTTTCTTGCTGTCGAGTCCTCACCGTTGTTTCATCTCAGTGGTTGTTTGATTTTTTGTGTTCACGGAGATTTTGCAATGATTAGTTAGGAGGCTTTCATGTGGACTGAACAAATTATTTGTCTAAATTGCGAAGTAAGGGCGATTATTGTGGCCACGTAAATCGATTTAAGCCCCACAGCGACTGTTCCAAGGCGGTTCTTCTGTCGCGGTTTAGTTTTGTTATGCTTTGTCTTTGAGGGTTTTTATCGCTAATATTATTTTGTTAAGGGTAGCCTATTTGCCATTTTGTGGGAAAGTAACTGTCCTTTTGGCTTTCCGCTATTGATGTTTCCATTAAGGTATGTTGTTTAATGTTTGTGTTTCTTTCCCTTTCGGTGTCTCTGATAGGAGCTGTGAGTTAATTGTATCGATTCCTGATCATTGCCTTTGCGTCTATTCATACTATATATTACATAGGTATATTAAATATAGACAATATGCCGTAATAACAAAAGTTTCCTTATAAATATTAAAAATGTAATAACTGTTTTGAAATTTTGGAAATGGAAAACTCTAAAGAATATCTACAACCACACAGTTACAGCTTGTAAATGGAAGGATTTTTTTAGGTAAAATCGTAATGGAAATTTTGCAGACGGACGCATAGACCTCGAACCCAATAAACTAAGAACGAAATACTCTTGTGCCATTATGTGGCATTTTGGTTTCGAAGGGACATATAATAGTAAAATTTGGAATTTTAACTCACATATTCTGACTTCTAAACGCACCAGCTTCCCGTGTTCCGTCTCCGGTGAACAGGTAAAGGAAGCCATCAGTCCCAAATAAAATCTGAAAAAGATGATTCTTAAAGTAATACGGATCTTACCTTTCTCTAAACGTACTTGAAAACCGAGTATTTTGGTGAATATTTTATAGAATCTGCTTGCGGTCCTATTGAAAAGTTATGCAGTCAGCCCTCTTTATACCGACATTCGTTATAACGGCAAAACTCATTATAACGATACACGGGCCTCCGTGACCGAGCGGTTAAGAGTGCTGACTCTTGATCATAAGATCTCTCACCGCTGTGGTTCGAGCCTCGCTCAGGTCATATATGAGACGCCAAGTTCTGCAACGGAAGGTCAGGTGGTTTTTCTCCGGATAGTTAGGTTTATTTCACGATATAATATGATTCCTTATTTCTGCGATAAAAGCTCACAAAGCCTGTTGCCACAGAAAGCAAAATTCAAATTCACCCCTTTCCCCTCACCCAAAGCGTTAGTTTATTATGAAACAAAAAAAAAAAAAAAACAAGTCGTTGGGATTAGGGATAATTCCTCAGTAGAAAGACAACGATTCAGCCCCAAGTTGAAAGTAAAAGTATGGTACATCTATTTGAAATTTATTATTATGCACTGTAAAAAGATTTAGAAAAACCCCAACCTGACAGCTGGGAAACTTTTCGCTATGCGTGTTCACAGTTTGTCCCTAATGGCGTCATAATGTCCAAGAATATTGACCAGTCAGAAGTAGTTTGGTGCTAGCGCGTCATCTACTATTACCTACGTGTTGTTTCTAAATTTTGATTAATCGCCCCCTTAATTTAACCGTTATATATACTTAGTAAAAAAAGTAACTATATCAACTTTCGGGTGAAACTCACTAGATATCTGGCAGCTAATGGGCTAAATTTGGCTGTATACATTTAAATCGGACGTTTAGCTAGAGAATGCTCAAACTTGCATTTGTCCATACCTTTCTTCTCCAGAGTTGTCTTCCAATATGTGCCTAGAAAGATTTTGGTAGAAAATGGACATTGTGCATGCGCAGAAAGTTCTTTTTTGTCTAAGAAGGAAGAAAATTTTCTCTGAACATCGGATAACACTTTACTTTTACAATATCTCATTTCTCGCATTAAAAGCGAGGTTTTAATTTGTGAAATTCTTAAATTATCTCCCTTGCAATTAAAAATATAGCAATTTTCGAACTGCTGTAATCTTTATTCCTGTTAATCAATTTTTGCCATTTTTTTTCAAAAAACGCTTTGTGTCCACCATTACTGTTCATCATGATTGTACAAAATACAGAAACATCATGTAACATATAGCACTATCGATTTCGATTTTCTATGGAGTTCCCATTGAAAGCAGCATTTACCGCAACTTCTAAGAATTGGAGGTCAATATGTGATAGCCTGTTTCTCGTAGCTGATGCAACTAAAGTTCCGAATCTTTTGTGAATAGACGCAAATGGTATCTAAAGAAATGTCACATGTATCAAATTTTAGAAATGTAGGGTACAGGGAAATTTTGTGATGTTAAATCATAGCATGTTTTTATGATTTTCTCTGCGAAAATGGCACAGTGACCCCTTGGGTGTTTAAAGCAATAGTCTACGATGATGTGTTTACGAAAACAAAAACGAATGGTGCCTTTGCACGGAAAAATGAAACATAACAAACTTTGTGTAGTTTTTATCTGTAGTAGCTGTAGTAACAGAAGCAATTTTAGGTATAGGAACTTTTTTGACTGAGTATATATACTGTCCATATACGAGAGAACATCCTTTTGCTTGGACTTCCGGGAATTCGAAAAATAAAGGGAAGAGCGCCGATTCGGAAAACGGGTTTTCCATTCGTGGAACACTACCGCTACTGATGTTCGTTCGCAGTTGTCGAGCTTGCGAAACAAGCTATAATGACGGCTCTAAATTTCCGCTAAAATAACCCCAATAAGACACGGCCAACGTGCCAAAATTACAGGACAAGTGACAAAATGACCTAACAAGTGTGATGCTCGGGTCTCTCGGTTTGCTACATCTTTCTGCAATGCATAGTAATAATTTAAATAGGACTTTACCATTAAATACACGCTGATTTATCATTACATGTATTTAAGTTTTGAAAATTAGCATCGGTACCATAACTCTTTATGTGTAGTTGTATGCTAAGTAAAGAATACCATTAAAGACAAGGAGGATAATCATCGCCCACTGTACTACGCATGATTCCGCACCGATCTGTCAAGGGGGAAATCTTAACCTCTCTAGGCGAATTCAGAAGACGACATTTTTTTTTTTTTTTTTAGAAAACCACTTGACACCGAATGCACATTGTCTCCATAGGACTTGACATCTCGTGCAAATTGTTTGCTATGGAGACAATTTGTATGAGATGTGAAGTCCTGTTTCTTCGAAAAAATCAATGTGCCATCTGATTAAAAAATACCCAGCATGCTGAGCTCCAAACTGAAACAAACACATTAAGGCTATTACAGTGACTAAAGCAGTCAAAAGATGGTCTTCAGTCAAAAGCAAACCATCGGTGTGATGAGTAAGGAGTTTAAAAATTTACCTGGCCTCCATGATGAGCGTTGCTGTCTTGATGGACATCGAGGATATGCCTAAAATATTCCGTATCTGCCTTGTTTTTGTCAGAATCGAGTACTTTGAATTCGCCGAGCGTGTTGCTTTGTTTGCTGGTGCCGCCCTTAACGGACTTGGTGAAGTACAGATAAAAGAGACCATTATCTTTAAACCCTGGGTGAAACGCCATACCTAGCACCACAGGTTCCTTTTGAAACTTTCCAGTAGAAAATGCATTTTTTTCGCTTAAATCGAAGAAAGGTTCTTGAAGGAAATCGCCACTTGGATACATGATATGACCCAGTCCTTTTCCATCTACAACGAACATTCGATTCGAGTCGTCATTTGCATGTGTCAAGATAAATATGTCTCTGATATCTCTGTCTCCCACTTTCTGCACGCACAGACAGTCATCAGAAGTTACGGCCTCCGTACTTGGCTCCTGTTCGTCAAGTACAGTTGGGAAGCAGTACTCATGGTCAGCTAAACTTACGGCTTGACAGAACTCCAGAGGACTGCCTTGAAAAGCAGAACGAAGGTCGTTTGCATCAGCGACCATTTCGGGATCAGCTTGTTGCATGTAATCAATGTAGAACTGAACGATCTCCCCGCAAACATTTAGAAACCTATCACAATAGCTGGTGCAAAGTCCAGGAAAAATTCGTGGAAAATATTTTCGATGAAACTCATCGTGTTTCAAGAGAAACATGTGAGATGCGTACGGAGAGCAGTTCTGGCAGAGAAAGGCCCGGATATAAGGAGAGCATTTCTGCCACAAATCTTCCGGTACTATCTGTTCTAGATCTTCATAACTGGCGTTCAATTTCTGACCCTCAGCTACGGAACAGCATCCAAAATGAGAGTATTCCGGACAGAATGAATATTCTGTTTCAACGCCGAAAGGTGGTCTCCCATCTTTACACTGTGGATGAGCTTCAGACGGAGGTTGTCGAAGCAACAATACTAGTAACCAAAAGAGCATCGCTCGCACAGCAAACATGCTTACTGAATGCGAAAACACTAAGCTTTACGTTTAAGCTTCAATCCACGAAGAGGAAATGTGATGAAAAAAAATCAATCAATCATTCTGAATTTAGGAAATGCCCACAAGGAAAATCAGGTTATCACATTAAAAAGATACATGTTGTTTCAAGGAAAACCACCTTCAAAATATATGCCATCCTTAATTCACTGTGTATTAACTGTATAAAGCTGAACATGTCATTGTCTTGAACACTCATGCAATCAATACAGTCTGAGTTTGTATAATGTTTTTCTCAAACTAATTTAGATTCTTTCTCAAGGATGTAATGAAAACCCTTGTATATCCAACCTGATACAGGGAAAATTGGTTCAGAAAGGTGTATTTTTCATATTATTGTTCATAAACATAGATATATGTACTCGTAAGGACCGCCTCAGTGAGGCGCTTCTAACGAGCACTTTCAATCCATGTTTGTTGCAGAAAGAAGGAAAAAAATGAAAAGAAAAGAAAAAAAAATATGAATCCGAAATATGCTTCATTGCAGCTGTACAGGTATGAAAAACGGCTTTGTAGCACAGGTGGGGTGCTTTAGTGCTGAGTACTACTCTACCGAGTATTTATAATCTATATTTAAGCATGCATAGTATAAAACGGCCCCCACCCACCGGGGCTTGAAGAAATAGATGGGCTACACCATGCTTCCACGCAGAGCTGAAACCGACCGCACACGAGTACTGGTAAACAGTTTAGAGGATCTAAGCCTGCCCAGGGAAAGCGAATCGGACCATCCTTGCTTATAAACCATTTTGGTTTCATTGGGATACAGGGCTTAAGTTGTCATTTCATTTCAATATCGGATAAAAGTCCCAAACAATTGAAAGCAACGTCTCCAAAATGACTTATTCAGTGTTGACGGGGACGTTAAACCTCAAATCAAACAAACAAAACACACATAGTATAAAGTATTAGGATTTTATTTTATACTTAGCAAGGAAATCATATGACCTGCATCTACACTGTTTGCAAAGGTAAGTTGTCGTTTTCAACAGGATAATGTTCATGAACACTGAGGTATTACTTGGGGTCTGTCGAATAGCCTTACACCTGTTTTAAATTAATAGTGGCCTGGGGATAAGGAATTGATAATTTTAACTATTTCAAAATATTTTGCAGGATGAGTACGCCTTAAAATTTAATGAGATTGATGTTTAAAAGCCTTTAGGACAGTAACAACCAAAACGGTTGTCACTGTGTCCGTTTGTCTTCTTGTCTGTCTGCGCAAAAAATTGGTTCTGTGAGAGCCCGAAAAATGGTAAGGGTTGGTATTTATTTTTGTCACCTTTTTAACTAGTTTAAACAATATTTTATTTACTTCTTTTCAATTACAAATATATAACAAGAATATAATATATTAGAAAGATCAACAGGATTTGAAAACAAGCAAAATTCTAACAATAATAACAGAAAATATCCGAATAATGAGTTTAAAGCACCAAGGAAGCAATAGAACAAGATTTAAAGTACCAGTTTTGCCATTTTGACAGTTTTATGATTTTTTTTTATATCAGAATAGAAATGAAGGCAATGATGAGGAATCGATATAATTAATCCACACCTCCCATTAGACACACCGAAATGAAAGAAACAAGAACATGAAATATATAGACCCTAATGGAAACATCACTAGCGGAAAGCCGAGAGGACAGATACTTTCCCACAAAATGGCCGACAAAAATATATAAGCGATACCCACATTCAGAAACGAACTATAACAAAAATAATCCGCCACAGAAGAACCGCCTTGGAATGGTCAGTGAAAAGTATTTTACTGGGGGAGTTGGGGCTGCCTAAATCGATTTTACGTGGCCACAATCCTTGCCACTATACCTCTGTCGTGGCTTAGACAAATAATCTGTTCAGTCTGCATGAAGGCTTCCTAGCTCATCCGTGCTACATTTCCCATATAATAAAAATCAAACAACTACATACTTAGATGAAACAACGGGTGAGGACTCGTCAGCCTGAAAAACTGAAATGCTGGAGCAAAACAAAACCAACAGTTAGACTCTGGTCTGCCCGACCAGAGACAGAGCATCAGGTGCCAACCAAAATTACCTTAAATTTTAAGTAAACCTTTACGCTAAGCTGAGGCCTAATCCGCCGGCGTGCAATTAAAGAGGGAAACAAAGTTATCAACCGTGATTGGGTTAACTACAATGGTGCAGTGTGTCGTATAACATTTATGTTGTACTCAGTCTTTTTATATTGAAGATTGATCTTACGAAATTGGGTACTGAAGTCATTGCAAGCATTTGTTTTTTTCTGAATTTATACACAAAGTCAACATAAAATCCGGGCCCCGATTAGCGCTTGTTGCAGAAGAGATTTAAGTCCAACATTCAGTCTAGCAACTATAAATCGAATGACGTCTATAAAACTTAGAAAGGCTGTGCGTAGATTATGATACCGATAACCCTGATTGAGATGTTTAGCAGTTAACAATTTATTATGAGTGTTGTAGTCATTTACACGACTAGACGCTCTGGCAAATCGAATTAATTGCGAAATATGAACTGCACCGTAGGATTGCGCAGGAGGACTATCAGCATCCAAGTAAACAAAATTTACAATCTCTTTAAAATATTAATGGCGGTAGATAAGAAAATCTTTTTATATTTTTTTGACTGAGGCCATTAAAATTTCAAGGTCGCCACAAAAAATCAGGATTGGTCGGGGAAGCGGAAACAAAGGTATTTTAGGCCTGAGAATTTTGTGGGTTTTAGTGCCTAGTGATCTTTTTTTTTTTTTTTTTTTTTCAAAATTCCAGTAGTTTCCAAGCTAGTACAAAAACGTCGGGCCGACAGCTATACAATGAAAACACGTTGTATTGCTGTCGGCACGACGTGTGCCCGACATTCTTTGCTGGCTTGGATTTGTATTTAAGGATACAATTGTGTACCTTTTTTGGAACCACCCTCTAAATTAAGTAGGGTTTAACGGGGGGAGTACGTTACATAGGCATATACACGTGATGAGTAAGATATGCTATCTAAATTAATTCTGAGTGGCATGAGTGTTAATAAGCAGACGCATCGGTGCTATATACAGAGATTATTTCTAGAGATTAACTTGTTTTCATATATTTTTCTTTCATTCTTGTTTCTTGTTATCAGATCTCTATTCCATTACAATATTTCGTCGGTAAGCCATACTTAATATGTTTTACAAAATTCTTTATTCCTAACTGAATGAGATATCCGAAATATTTGGATAGAATCTTATTAGGATACGTAATAAACAGTCAGCTTCAGTGGGAATGCTCAGCAGGTCGCTGGCTCGATACCTGGCGGTTGGGTAACATTTTTTTTCGATCGCAATACTCTTTCGTTCATGGAAAATAATGGGTATGACCTCTTTTTGTCATTCCCTCCCTTCCGTTGATTCAAGAACAGCAATTCTAATGCACTTGCGTATGTAACGCGTCGTCTGATTGGATAAAGTCCAAAATTTGCGATAATATATTTAGGGGATAACTGTACTGAAAATTGTCATTTGGGGTGGTTAGCGGAGCCGAAAACGTAATATACGAGCGTAAAACAGACGGTTTACCTTTCCAAATGACAATTTTCCATTCTAATGCACTTATTCGGTTAAACATTCTACTATTTTGCACGAGGCGGCAAGCGCGATGAGCCAGCCAATGAAAAGCGACGTTAGGTGATGACGTCGGGTTTCCTACAGTATATCGCAGAATATACTACCACTACTAAATTTTGACGTTATCCAATCAGACGTCGCGTTACATACGCAAGTGCATTAGAATCGGATATATACTGTAGGAAACCCGACGTCACCACGTAACGTCGCTTTTCATTTACTGACATTTGGTTTTACACAACTCACAGGGCCTCTCGTTTTGTGCAAAACTAGTACAATTTTAACAAAACAACCGAATAAGTGCATTAGAATGGGGATAACTGTATTGGAAATTGTCATTTTGGGCGGTAACTCGTCGGTTTTAGGGTCGGAAATTTCGTTTTACGGCGACGCGTTATTTGGGGAGGTAAATTTCTGCAAAACAATATTAACTTCTTATGTGTAACTCTGTCCAGGAAAAGTGTCGTTAGGTAAAATGACAGCCACGATATGAACTATAAAAATTGTTGATTAGGCCGTTAAATTCAAGACAAACAAAAACAACCGCACCAAGCTAAATCTGGCTATCAGCCTAAGCATTACGCAAACATGCCTATGGATATATATTGTAAATTTTACCGCTGAAAAATGCAAATTTTAAGACAAAAAGTGTGATATTTTTCTTATTTCTGCTCAAACTATAGATTGTGGGTACACATTAAAACCGCCTCGTTGAGGCGGTTCTAACGAGTACCCACAATCTATATTTTAGAGCTGAAATAAGAAAAATAATGTTTACCCCTGTAAACCCCTGTTTTACTTCATAAAAGTGGGGTTCAAGGGGGTAAAAATTATAAAGGCGTGTTTTCGTGATGCAACAGCCGTGCACTAAGCGAAATCTGGCTATGGACACCACTCGGATCAATCTTCGCGTGCGCACAAGATTGTCAGAGTCCTATGTACGTGCCATTATGATAACACATTCGTGTGACATATTTTTCATTCTTTTATATTTATAAAATGGTTATTGCGCCCCCGCTCATCGGGGCTTGGAGACAGAGATTGGGCTGCATGATGCTTCCGCGCAGAGCGAAACCGGCCAAACCTGCCCAGGTAAAGTGCATTGGACATTGGGCGGCAGGACTTGAGATGTCATTTCATCTCAATGCCGGGAATAAGTCTCACACAACTGGAAGCAACATCTCAGAAAAGACCTAAATGATGTTGACGGAGACGTTATTCCAAAATCAAACACAATTGGCTATTTTTCACATGTAAATGTGTGATTTTTTTTCTTCTTTATACGTTAAACATAGAGTGTGGGCGCTCGTCTTTGAACAACGTCTGACGTCTGTGTGACGTTTTTTCGGAGTTGTGTGCCAGCTGGGAGTGAATTATAGATTCCAGTCATGTAACACATTCAATCCTGATTTTGCCACTGACCGAACTTAGTATTTAAACGTGAGTATCCAAACATGGTGATCGGTCATGAGTCGTCATGTTTGGATCCACACTGTCGATGCACATTCTCAAACAGAATATTGAGTTTGAATAGGTATTTATTACTATCCTGTATAAAGTTGTAAATAGTTGAGGGTAAAATGATCCGGTTTGATCCAACTTTCATGGACTATCACTGTACAGTAGTTGTTGAATTCAATCCTTTTCCTCATGCTATCTTTGCTTCTTTTCTATCTGTTATCTTTGTCTTTGCTAGTCATATCTACGTCGAACTACTGAATACACGAGCAGCAATATCATTTCTCATGAGCCTCAGGTGGTTTGTTGTGTGCTGTTTTTCCAGCCACGAACGCCATTCTTTGAACATCTTGAATTGGTATATTTTCCAAATTGAATAAAGGTATAAAGAGTATTTTGAATGACGTCGTGGCTGCAAAATACAGGGTCTGTGCCGTCTCTGGATTATCTATTTATGCTTTTTTCAAATGCTGTTTTTTCATGTCATATTTGATTTCCTGCTTTGCAAATAGTGGTATCCCTGTTGTATTCCGACAATGTCAATTTTATTATCGGGGGATGTTGAAACAAACCCAGGACCGATTTTGGGAAATTCGGAAGACGCGAATTGTTTATCGATACTTCATTTAAATATTCGTAGTATAAGGCATAAATTAGATTACATAAAAGATAACTTTTTAGACTTTGATGTTCTCTGTTTTACAGAAACGCATTTGACACACGATATAACCGATGACTTTATCAGATTAGAAGGGTTCACTGAGCCCTTTAGGAAAGATAACTCAGCTTATTCAGGTTGTCTACTTATTTATGTATCTGATAAATTAATTGCAACTCGCAAACCTGAATTAGAGACTCAAGTGGACAATACTATTTGGATTGAAATTAAATATAAGGAATCTCTTCTTCTATTATCAAATATTTATCGCCCACCTAATACACCTGTTGCCTTTTGGCAAGATTTAAACATAACTTTAGAACAAGCACTAGCTATTATGGACAATATAGTTATAGTAGGGGACATCAACGAAGATCAACTCAACGTTAACAATCGTCACTTAAAAGATATTCAGCTCTTAAATAATATAAAAAATATCATTACGGATCCGACTAGGATAACTGCTACCACATCTACACTTATAGATCCAGTTTTATTATCCCAACAAATTCAGCCGCTAGATTCTGGTGTCTTAGTTGTACCAGATATAATTAGCGATCATCGTGCTACTTATGTCTTCATCTCATTCATTCATGAGAGTTCAACTACATATAAGCGTAAAGTCTGGTTGTACAAAAGAGCTAATTTTGAAAATTTGAACGAAATTATAACACATGAAAACTGGAATTTTATTAATGATTTGCCCATCGACGAAGCCTGCAAAACTTTTACTGAAAAATTACTTGAACTAATGCACGTTTGTATACCAAATAAGGAAGTTGTAATAAGGCCCGATGATAAACCGTGGTTTGACTCGGAAATTCGAAATGCTACAAGACGTCGAGATAGACAAAAAACTAAAGCAGCCAAAACCAAAAACCCTAATGATTGGACCAAGTACAAACAATTAAGAAATAAAGTAAATAATATGAAAAAACATGCAAAAGAACAATATTTTAATAACTTAGAAAATGTAATTACTGATGCTGACAAATCTAATCCGAAATTATACTGGAAGATTTTAAAACAATTAATTAAAGAAAATAAAGGAAATGACACGATCCCTCCTTTAAAAACTGTTCAAAATGGAGAAGAAAGCTATCATTTTTCTGATCAAGAAAAGGCAAACTGTTTAAATGATTTCTTCGCCTCAATTTCCACTATAAACGATTCAAATGTTTCGCTTCCAAATTTTGTACCAAAGACATTTAATAACCTATCAAATATAGAAATTTCGGAAACTGAAATAATTGAAACAATTGAAACACTTAATTCTAACAAAGCTGTTGGTGAGGATCAAATCAGTCACAAAGTATTAAAAGCAACTAAAATGTCGATAGCAAAGCCGTTATGCATGTTATTTAATAAATCATTAATGTCTGGTGTCTTCCCATCTCTGTGGAAATCATCTATTATTATGCCATTATATAAAAAAGGACTCAAAGATATTTCATCAAATTATAGACCTATTTCGCTACTGAGCTGTATTGGAAAACTAATGGAAAGATTAATTTATAAAAGTATATATAATCATCTTATTTCAAATAATCTTGTATATAAAAAACAATCGGGATTCTTGTCCGGCCATTCCACTGTACATCAAGCTTATTGATATTTACCATCAGATCTGTCAAGGCATAGACTCTAAAGTTTATACTTGTATGATATTTTGCGACATATCTAAAGCCTTTGATCGAGTATGGCATCGTGGCTTACTGTTTAAATTACAACAAAACGGTATATCAGGGAAGTTATTAGATTGGATTGTTAGTTATTTATCAAACAGACAGCAAAAAGTTTTTCTTGGTTCTTCCATGTCAAACGTTAAACATACATTAGCAGGCGTACCCCAAGGCTCTGTTCTTGGGCCTCTGTTTTTCCTTATTTACGTGAACGATATCATTGATAATTTATTAAGTATCACTCGACTGTTTGCTGATGATACATCTTTGGCTTTTTCTTCTTCCAATTTGGCAGATTTGGAAGGTATCTTAAACCATGACCTGCAGGTCATTTCAACTTGGGCAAAACAATGGTTAGTTGACTTTAACCCAGCAAAAACAGAAGCAATGTTATTTACACTGGAAAAGGACATAAATCCACCTGTATTAATGTTTGATGACACACAAGTAAAATTTGTAGACCAGCACAAACATTTAGGAATTTCATTTAGCCACGATGCCAAATGGCACGAACATATCAACAATATTTTAACCTCCGCTGCAAAAATTCTAGGTATGATGCGTAAATTAAAATATAAACTTCACAGAAAAGCACTAAATCAGATTTATTTATCGTTTTTGAGACCGATTCTCGAATACGCATCTGCAGTATGGGATGGCTGTACAATGTATGAAAAAGATAGTCTCGAAAAAATACAACATGAAGCTGCAAGGATTGTTAGTGGTTTAACTAGATCAGTTTCTATTGCCAAATTATATTCTGAAATTGGATGGCTTTCATTAGCTGACCGGCGAAACTATCAGAAGTTAGTTCTTGTGTTTAAATCCAAGAATGCCATGTTACCAGAGTTTCTAACTAATCTTTTTCCGACAATTGTGGGTATGACATCTCATTATACTTTACGAAACAGCGACGACTTTGTTATTCAAAACCAAAGAACGCAAGTTTTCTCTAGATCCTTCATCCCATCTTCTACAAGTTTATGGAACCAACTACCTCAAGAAGTTCGAAACAAACCCACATTATCAAGTTTTAAAAGCGCTTTACTCAGTGATCTGTTTATTGCACCAAAAGTACCACAATATTTCTTGTATGGTAACAGAAAATTATCAGTAGTACACGCATGTATTAGAAATAATTGCAGCAACTTACACAATGACTTATTTAGAAACAGATTAAGAGAAAATGCACAATGTGAATGTGGAACAAGTATAGAAGACGCAGAACATTATTTCTTTCAATGTTATAGATATACAAACGAACGGCGAAAACTCTTTCACAATACCCACAGATTCCATCCACTAAATATAAATACTCTACTAAATGGCAGAGAGTCACTTTCTTTCGAACAAAACTCAACGATATTTCATAGTGTACAGGAATACATAAAGGATACCAACCGCTTTTAGGCATTACAAACACTCATCAGGAAAACACGCCTATATAAATTCGATTTCCTTGAACTCCACTTTATATAGTAGAAATGGGGACCTCCAGGTGTAGACAGTATTTATCTTGTTCTTGCCCTAGAGCATGGAGTGTGGGTGCTCGTTTGGACTGCCTCAGGGGCGGTTCTAGCGGATACCCGCAGTCTGTGTTATGGGCGTGGATATGGGGAGTATCTGGAATTTTACTTGGAAAAATCACTTTCAGTGGTAAAATTTTACCGGTATATTTGATTAGGTGTGTTTACGTATTGATTCATAGAGAGTAACTTCCGAGAGGTTGAGAGAAATGTTGCTGCTAATTGTGTTCCGGTTATTTCTGCATTTTGAAGATATATTTCGAGACGTTCTACCTATATCTATCCTTTCTCCTTATTTCTTGGATATTTCTCTTCTCTATTGATAGTCCCCATACTCGTGTGGTTATGTTTGATTTGTCATTTGTGAATTGCTTAAAACTGTATTTTGTACTTGGGAAGGGCCGTAACTAATGTTGCTAGAACTTGTGGCCCAACCCATTTGCTTGTATCTTATGTTATAAGCAATAAAATATGTTTAAATCAAGTCTTTGAACAAAAGAAGGGGGTGGGGATAATGCGTAGTCCTGAATTGTGTCGTAACAATCTGCAATATGGATGCCATTTGATGAAAAGCTTTTTCATACAGACTGACATTGTATGCTAATATAACACGATGCACAACTGTTTTCTGCATTTTGCGAACGATTAAGGTGCCGATCAGACTGTGCAATTGCGCAGCCTTGTCATCACCTGTGTGTTCACTGATTGGACAGTACATTACTTCTCTTGTCCGTGTCTACAGGATCATTGCTAATCTGAATAATTCAACAAGACGGTCTTACCTGGTCAAGAAGGAAACGATTCGCTTCTGTAGAGATAGTTATTGCCATAACGAAAACATACATTGTAAACTTTAAGATGAAAATTGGGATATTTATCTTATTTCTGCTCAAAATAAGGATTGTGGTTACTCGTTATAATCACCTCATCGATGCGGTTCAAACGAGTACACACAATCTCAAAATGTAGATTGTGGGTACTTGTTAAATATGTACTATAAAAGAATTATCCTTTGGAAGCAAGGAATACACCACAGAACTGAAAAATAAGGAGTGTACGTGTTTTCTGGGCCAGACTAGCTAGTTTCGGCCTATTAGGCCTCATCAGTGACCCTCAGGTATTTTCAAAATTCCACAATGGAATCAATGATCCCAAAGGACAAGAAAATATAATCTACACTATGATGTAGGGCAGGGAGACGTTATACCGCCGCCACACAGTCCCACACACCAGCTGTATTGAAGTTAAATATGTACTATAAAAGGGTTATCCTTTGGAACCAAGGAATACACCACAGAACTGAAAAATAAGGAGTGTACGTCTTTTCTGGGCCAGACTAGCTAGTTTCGGCCAATTAGGCCTCATCAGTGACCCTCAGATATTTTCAAAATTCCACAATGGAATCAATGATCCCAAAGGACAATGATCCCTCGTCGATGCGGTTCTAACGAGTACCCACAATCTATATTTTGGAGCAGAAATAAGAGAAATAAGGTTTACCCCTGTTAACACCAGTTCTACTATATAAAAGTGGAGTTGGGTTCAAGTTAGTGGGGGGGGGGGTGCAAAATTATATAAGAATAGAACGCTTTTTGTAGTTTTTGGAGGCGGTCACTTTACGGGTCCAACAGCGGGAATTATGTACTTGAAATCGATAAATGTGTCTAAAAATTAGAGTGACAAGGGTAAACAAAATATGAATCACTCTCTTTTGGCACTCCTCATTACACGTCAGAAGTTTGGCAGTCTCCTTTTTCTCCGACTCTTTCCAGAATACCTGTCGAAATTAATCAAGGTGTTTCCTACTAGATTTATTTTCTGCCGCACTTTCTGACTGCATTTACGCGTTTGAAAGTCGTTCTTATCTGTAAGTATTTGCAATATGGAGGATGGGAGTTAGAAAAGTTTTAGATCCGAATGAACATGAAATAACAACAAGTACAGTGGAACAATTTGATATCAACCCATAATAAATGATCGCTGAATTAAGGCTGATGCGCAGATTCCCCTTGCACGACCATTCATGGACATTTTTGATATCAAGGATATCCACGTGTCCCCGTTCCCTGACGAAACGTGGATTCATCACTGAGACCAAGAAACATACGATGGAAGCTACATATTTCACTCTGGCAAAAGAAACCCGAACACAACCACCAGATTACCCTGGGCGTTATCTTTTGGGATTTCAAAGACTTATCAATCTGCTAAAAGCTCACTATACAGCTGAGATTTGCCGTTAAAGACCAGTTGAGGGGAAAACTCTAAAATGCACGAAAATAGTTCTGAATCTGACACTTACACTTTTATTTCAGCTTTTAAGCAAACAGCGAAATCAGACGATCAGACGACGCGTTCTGTGGCGATATGGGCCTACATACTGTTTACTAATGGCCCAGTACACGAGTCCAGCCCAGATTTTACAGCGAACCAGCACTTTTAACACAGAGCATACACCTAGCGGGGGCTTTTGTTTGATTTGTTTGATTTGAGGTTTAACGTCCCCGTCAACACTGTAAAGGTCGTTTTGGAGACGTTGCTTCCAATTCTGTGGGACTTTTACCCGACATTGAGATGAAATGACATATCAAGCCCTGTCGCCCAATGAAACCAATAGGGTTTATTAGCCTGGAAGGTCCGCCTCGCACTGCAGTTCCTGGACAGGCTTAGATCCTCTAAGCGGTTTACCAGTACTAGTGTGCGGGCCGGATTCAGCTCTGCGTGGAAGCATCATGCAGCCCATATATTTCTTCAAGCCCCTATGGGCGGGGGCTTAAGCGCAAGAATAGCGTGCCTATCAATACCTGGATCTCGTGCAAATGTTTTTGTGCAGACAGTGATTGTTTCTTCAACATTAGCAATATAAATCAGTTTCATAAACAGTAAAATTCCTGTATTAATACCACCTTTGGGACTTTCAAAAGTGGTCTTGTTAAGAGACACTGGGATTCCAAAACCCAAAGAAAGAATTTTGATCTCAAACTAAAAAAAAAAGATTTAAACCTAAAATAAAACTTTTAGATGATCTTAATAGCGGAATTTTACTGTCGAATGACAGACAACCGACCCAAAAGTTAATCTTGATTGTCCTAAAGCTGTACGAGCCAATGAAGTTCGACAGTATGGGACGATGTCTTGTAAGAGAATAAAAACGAAATCCCCTGTAATGAATAATCATTATCATTTTTCTTACTAGTATGAATAATCATAAGACGTGTAACTGTCTTTCGGCTTTTTGATGAAATATCGCCAGAAAGCAGGGATACAGTCGAGGAATACTCAGCATCCAATCCTATCACGATTCTCACCCACGCGTCTGTTTCCCAACTCGCAGTACGCAAAAAGATTAGAAGCAGAGAGCCAGAATATTTTTAGCGCATTATTCAGTTGGCTATTTTTGCGGACTCTGAGTAACTCTAAAGATAAGAAAAGAATATAAATATATTGTGGGTATTCTATGCTATTCAAACAGAAGAAATACTTTGACAAGAACTGAACATACTATATTAGTTTGCTACTTTATAATTCTACATTCCAGGAAACGGACTTGACCAATTATAAGAAAAGTAAGTTGATAATTTGTCAACGACTTGATTATCTATTATTTAAATATCTTCTGCAACCTCTTTGTAACACTGTTGCTGGAAAATCCGTGTTGTATCGAAACAAAACGTTTTGACGTTTTCTATACAATCTCGAAAACACGCCTATATATTAAAATTGGGGTTTACAGAGGTAAACCTTATTTTTCATATTTCTGCTCTAAAGTATAGATTGTGTGTACTCGTTTGTTCAGAAATAAGAAAAAATATCATAATTTTTCATATTAAAATTTTCGTGTTTTTTTTTTTAGGCGTTAAAATTTACAATGTATTTGTATAGGCGTATTTTCGTAATCAGTAATGCAACTTATGCATTCTTGTGATCCATCATATCTAAAATCGAGATATGATGAATAGTGTTATAAAGATCATCATGATCTTTATAACTCTTTTCATCATATCTCGATTTATGTATGCTTTGCTTCTAACAGCATGCAAAAATATGTATATCTATCACGAAAACACGCCTATATAATTCTGACCCCCTTGAATCCCACTTTTATGTAACAAACGTGGAAGTTTACAGGGGAAAACCATAGTTTTCTTTTTTCTGCTCTAAAACATAGATTGTGGATACTCGTTAGAACCGCCTCGACGAGGCGGTTCTAAGGTGTACCCACAATCTGTGTTTTGAGCGAAAATAAGAAAAATAAAGTTTTTCATCTTAAAATTCTCGTTTTTACAACTATATAATTTACAATGTATTAGTTTAAGCGTGTTTTCGTATTGAATAAAGCTTTGTTTGCTACTTTGAAAATAAATGATTGTTATCAAACGTTAAAACTAATTCTGGTTTAGAAATCTTGGCACCGAATAAGTCGTGCCAAGCGAAAACGCATCTTCGTACATATCAGGTTTACAAGTCCATATAATATACACCCCTCTAATTACTACTTTATAATGAGAAAATTGGGGTTTACAGGAGTTTACATTGTTTTGCTTTTCTTCCTGCTTTAAGACATATGTTGAAGGTAGTAGTTAGAACCGCCTCAATGAGGCGGATGTAACGAGCACTAATATCATAAATTTGAAGTATAAATGGGTACATTCATAATAATAATAAAATAATAACCGTTTTGGAGGTATAAACGAATGCACTATATCACACGGCTGTGTTATTGTTATGCGGTGTACTGAGCGAAGACTCATACACCCCCCCCCCCCCCACACCCTGTCTGCATGAAGACGCATGTGTCAACGGACAACCATTTTCATCTCATCAGACTTGGATAGGCACTCATGTGTAAAGATACATTTCTGATTGACGCAATCATGCTCCTTTTTTCTAAAATAGACATTTTAAAGCTTGAATCAAAGACAAAAGTATGTCGACAGTGTTTTACTGAGAACAACAACAACGACATCAAAACAACAACAAATACATGTAATGAGCTCCTATTTTCTGTGGAGTCATCTAATAACTAAGTTTATGATTACTTTTAACCCACTTAGTACCCGAAACCCCAAAACGGGTAGCCTGGCAAACAGTGCAGGCCCAGATCAGACGCCGCAGAACGCGGCGTCTGATCAGGGCCTCCACTGTTTGTTAAAAGCTCAGCTAGTTTCCAAATAAATTTTGATGAAAACACAGTCTGACACCCCTAAATTTTTAAATGAATTCCTGCTATATATAAGGAGGAAGATTCCATTTGGTACAAAAAGGGTTAATATAATCAGGTTAACGGGCCTCCGTGGCCTAATGGATAAGAGCGCTGACTCTTAATCATTAGGTCTCTCACCGCCGTGGGTTCGAGCCTCGCTCGGGTCACGTGTGAGACGCCAAGTTCTGCAACGGAAGGTCAGGTGGTTTTTCTCCGGGTACTCCGGTTTTCGCCCACCTATGATTAACGATCGGCTCGATATAAGTGAAATAATCTTGAAAGGGCCGTAAAACCAAAACCAAAAAAAGAAGAAAAAAAATAATAATCAGGTTAACTTTGTCCTGTAGTTGGCATCCCTGTAAATCCCACTTTTTATAGACCCAAGATGGGGTCGTATTGTTTTTAGTAATTCAGGAGAATATCATTATCTAATAGTAAAAGAATTGTATGCTTCTGAGTAATTACAATAACTCATTGGGCGCCTGGAGAAATAGATTGGTCTGTTTCCTCGCAGAGCTGAAACCGACAAGACATGAGTACTGGTAATTAAACCGCTTAGAGGGCCTAAGCCTGTCCAGGCAAAGTAGTTTGAGTCGGACCGTCCCTGCATAAAAACCCCATTGGGCGACATGGCTTGAGATGGCAAATCATCGCAATGTTGATCAAAAGTCCTACAAAATTGGAAGCAGCGTCTCCAAGCTGACCTAAATAGTGTTGATGGGGACGCTAAACCGTATCACACACACACACACACACACACACACACACACACACACACACACACACACACACACACACACACACACACACACACACACACAAATTTGTATATTAAAAGGTGTATTTCATTGCACACACAGGCAATTTTCCAGAAGGAAATTATTAGATTGCGGGTGCTCGTAAGAACCGCCTCATTGACGGGGTTCTAACGAATTCTAACGAGTACCCCCACCCTATGTTTTGGAACAAATAAGGGAAACAATATATACTTTTGTAAACCCCAGTTTTCCTTATTTCTGATGGGGTTTACAAGGTGTTTCATCTCGTTGCCTTGTTTCCGTGATGTTTCCGTCAACGCAGA
This sequence comes from Lucinisca nassula, assembly GCA_963580285.1. NCBI lineage: Eukaryota > Metazoa > Mollusca > Bivalvia > Lucinida > Lucinidae > Lucinisca > Lucinisca nassula. Next base: position 72,056,367 of record OY757019.1, on the reverse strand, counting down.
ATGTGGGTTCCCGTTAAACCGCCCCAGGAACGACATTTTTTTGTTGTTGTTTTGTTTTCCAATGTAAAAACTGTACAGACCTAAACAGCTGTATACGGTATATCGAATGTATGGAGGGAGGCCAACACATGTTCCTGAGACGATGGCATTCTTTTGCCTTGCATAAAGGTGTGAATGACAGATACGTTGATTTCATGGGACAATAACGTTTGTAGAGCCGTATTATGCCTTGAGTAACAGAAAGAAGTGTGGCCGCTGTTTGGACGATGATACGGCAGCCAGAGAAATATTGCATGTAGTGGGTGATAACCGAAGAAAATATACATATGAAGTATCATTACGATAAGACATACGTGTGATTTTGTACAGTTTTCAAACCTCAGAAAAGGCAATTTTTCTGAAGAAAATTTGTGATATTTTTCTCATTTATACTCCAAACATAGGTTTAGGGTGCTCGTTAGAACCGCCTCTAACGAGTACCCACAATCTATGCCTTGGAGCAGAAATAAGGAAAATAATGTTTACACCCGTAAACCCCAGTTTTCTCTATATAAAGTGGGGTTTAGTGGGGTCTTTATTTCACGGACTTGTTCACGTGATGAATATTATTTTTTCTTACTCCAGGACATACACTTTGAAACTTTTGAATTCAGTTTATACATTTCAGTATGCAGTTCATATGAGTTATTATTTCAAATTCAATTTCTTCTCTTTAATGCAAGCAGAAACTTTTCGTGTCCTAATACTATGCTGACACGTGCCTCTACGTTTCTTATACGAAAACATTTAAAACAAAATAAGTAGAATTGAGTAACATTACCATGTCCGTGTGATGAATGCCTTGTGAACTCTACTTTATTCAGAGAAAAAGGAGATACACAGTGGCATATACATCATATTTGTTGGTACTCGTAAGAACGACTTCAAAGAGGCGGTTTTGACGAGTACCCGCAATCGATGATTTAGATAAATAATTTTTTAAGAAGAATATCTTAACTTTTCAATAGATATCATATATGAGCTGTGTATCGCGTGGGTATCACGTAAACCAAACGTGAAGATATCGAATGACGCTTTAATTGCCAGAAATCAGGAATTCTAATACAGATACAAGAAGATAATGTTATGTCTGTATGTTTATGATATTAAGGTGCTGATTAATATTTTGCCTGTGATTTTTGTCTCGAACACAAAGCAGGCAAAAAAAAACTTGGCTTCTTGAAAAGTGTAATTTTCAAACCATCAGACATAGCCAGAAAAATGGTTATCGCATGGAAATGCAATTGATCGCTTAAAAAAACTGCTAGAAATAATGTGGCGATGTTTCAGCACATTCGCTGCACACATCTGGAACATTACGAAAACACGCCTATATAAATACATTTTCAATTTTTCAGCCAAAAAATGGAAATTTTAAGATGACAAATTGTATTTTTTCTTATTTCTGCTCAAAACATAGATTTAGGGGACTCGATAACGAGGCGGTTCTATCGAGTACCCACAATCTTTGCTTTTAAGCAGATATACGGAAACACGGTTTACCCCTGTAAACCTGTAAACCCCAGTTTTACTATATAAAAGTGGGGTGCAGGGGGTCAAAATTATACGAGGGTAGGCTGAAAAGTTCATTTATGGCTGGATCAACACGGTCCCAAGTCCGTGGTCACATTGTGCTCATTCAATGATAACTATCATGTCGATAAACAAACCATTTTATGCCCAGTCGACATCCAAACCACTGAAAGGGTTGTATTTATCTTGTACGTGTATAATTATATATACTCGAGTCGTCGGGAAGCACGGTTATACAACATTTATCAACCATGGTTGACTCAATATGATGTTGTCGTTTGTATATATATGCTGTTCTCAAAGTTGTTTTACTACTTAACTGCGTTTTCAGCGTTGCTTCGACGTTGATTTGACGTTGAGTGTATGTTGGATATCATCTGCCTGGTATCACGCAGCTCTCCCTTACTAAACACACTCATTTTTGTTTCTAGTGTCCCACAGGGCACTGTGCTCAGACCCACATTATTCGTTTCCAAAAATTACCTTGGTATCACTCACCTCTCCCTTATTGAACACATTAATTTTTGTTTCTAGTGTCCCACAGGGCTCTGTGCTCAGACCCACCTTTTTAATTTCCAAAAATTACCTTGATATGTTTCTAACCTGACTGGACCGCAGCACAGCTCATCATGGTTCCCCGTATAAGGTGTACCTCTATTCAGATGTTATGTACCTCTTGAAATGTGTATATTTCAAGAATTTTGCCTTTAACTCCATACTAATATGCAAGTACTGTATTTGGCTGACTCATTACCTTAAGACCGGACTGACACCACAGCTCACTACGACTCCTGTAAAAGGGAGTGCTTGTACTTCGCTAACACCATTGCGATACCGGGAGTGCTATTGCACGGGTTATTTTCCAATAAAGCCACCCTTTTTCCTCCAATTTTTATGTAAACAACCTTAGTTATTCCTTCTATTAAACTTCAGTTTATGAGTTATTATACCTTTTTAAATTTATTTTACGTTTTAGTTACTTTCATTTTATTTATCTATCCATTTCTTCATTAATCTAAGTGCCGAGATGGTCTTTTTAGTTGTTTGTCTCTATCTACTTCCTAACGTTGTAGATTTTCATTTTCCACACTTTTAGTTTATATACAACCAAAGCTTATATACGGCTGGATAGGCCTAACGGCACTCGAGTTGTAGACTGACCGACATGGACAACGAGACTGATAATAACTTGAGTACTACCTTACCCCTCCACTACCCCTACCACCCCCCCACCCCCACACACACAATGACCCCAGCTACAGAATGTTACGGTTCAATGATCTAACTATCCCTAGCTGAAAAAATTTTAGCATAACTTTCTCCTACTTTGAAATGGCTGACCCCTATCTCAACAGTAAAAATAATACCTCAGTAAACTAAAAGTAGTATGATTAACCAATAATGATGCATGGCAGCTGGTATCGAACATGCCTTAGGCATGCAATGAGTCTAGATAAGGAATAGAGACCCTGCAGGTTATACGGCTGCCGCATGAGACTGTGTTGTTTGTACAATGGTACGCCACACAGATAGTTTCATGTGGTGGTCGTGTACATATATCCAGCTAAAGCATACCATAAAACTCAGATGCAAACCATATAGATCTACCATACACCAATGATGAACACTGTCTTAGAGCAGTACGGTGCGGTGCTCTATTTACATTGAGAGTTTGACATATCAAAACATCACGTGACTATTACTCGCGCCACCATCTTGTGGGGTTGAAGCAGACGATCCAAAACAGCTTTCCAGGTCTCGACACAATTTAATATTGATACCTGGTATATTTGAATAGTTTCATACCCAGACAATAACTGATCATACCCCAACCCTCCGCTCAGCTCCGGGTTGGGTCCAATTAAGACAATGTGATTTATAACTGAAAATCGTCCTAGAAGAATGCTGTGTACATCTTGCAGAATCAAAACAACCCGACATTTGCGTCTATAAAGAAGCCGATTTGGAAGAATAATAGGGTGAGTAGATAGCATAGAATTTCTAACTTTTGACGAAAGTATACATTTGTAAAGTAATTTACCGCCTGCTTCCTGTGTCTCGAGACTGGTTATTTCTATAACAACCTCTAAAGGCATGTTGATTTAATACTTTTACACGGAAGGGTTATTACAATGACTGCATTGTGGCGACCCGAGGGTTGGGCGCGCCTGTGAACCGGTTAAGGGTCAATGGTTTGGCTATGCATGACTGACTGATGGTCTCTCATTTATGGCTGGATCAACACGGTCCCAAGTCCGTGGTCACATTGTGCTCATTCAATGATAACTATCATGTCGATAAACAAACCATTTTATGCCCAGTCGACATCCAAACCACTGAAAGGGTTGTATTTATCTTGTACGTGTATAATTATATATACTCGAGTCGTCGGGAAGCACGGTTATACAACATTTATCAACCATGGTTGACTCAATATGATGTTGTCGTTTGTATATATATGCTGTTCTCAAAGTTGTTTTACTACTTAACTGCGTTTTCAGCGTTGCTTCGACGTTGATTTGACGTTGAGTGTATGTTGGATATCATCTGCCTGGTATCACGCAGCTCTCCCTTACTAAACACACTCATTTTTGTTTCTAGTGTCCCACAGGGCACTGTGCTCAGACCCACATTATTCGTTTCCAAAAATTACCTTGGTATCACTCACCTCTCCCTTATTGAACACATTAATTTTTGTTTCTAGTGTCCCACAGGGCTCTGTGCTCAGACCCACCTTTTTAATTTCCAAAAATTACCTTGATATGTTGCTAACCTGACTGGACCGCAGCACAGCTCATCATGGTTCCCCGTATAAGGTGTACCTCTATTCAGATGTTATGTACCTCTTGAAATGTGTATATTTCAAGAATTTTGCCTTTAACTCCATACTAATATGCAAGTACTGTATTTGGCTGACTCATTACCTTAAGACCGGACTGACACCACAGCTCACTACGACTCCTGTAAAAGGGAGTGCTTGTACTTCGCTAACACCATTGCGATACCGGGAGTGCTATTGCACGGGTTATTTTCCAATAAAGCCACCCTTTTTCCTCCAATTTTTATGTAAACAACCTTAGTTATTCCTTCTATTAAACTTCAGTTTATGAGTTATTATACCTTTTTAAATTTATTTTACGTTTTAGTTACTTTCATTTTATTTATCTATCCATTTCTTCATTAATCTAAGTGCCGAGATGGTCTTTTTAGTTGTTTGTCTCTATCTACTTCCTAACGTTGTAGATTTTCATTTTCCACACTTTTAGTTTATATACAACCAAAGCTTATATACGGCTGGATAGGCCTAACGGCACTCGAGTTGTAGACTGACCGACATGGACAACGAGACTGATAATAACTTGAGTACTACCTTACCCCTCCACTACCCCTACCACCCCCCCACCCCCACACACACAATGACCCCAGCTACAGAATGTTACGGTTCAATGATCTAACTATCCCTAGCTGAAAAAATTTTAGCATAACTTTCTCCTACTTTGAAATGGCTGACCCCTATCTCAACAGTAAAAATAATACCTCAGTAAACTAAAAGTAGTATGATTAACCAATAATGATGCATGGCAGCTGGTATCGAACATGCCTTAGGCATGCAATGAGTCTAGATAAGGAATAGAGACCCTGCAGGTTATACGGCTGCCGCATGAGACTGTGTTGTTTGTACAATGGTACGCCACACAGATAGTTTCATGTGGTGGTCGTGTACATATATCCAGCTAAAGCATACCATAAAACTCAGATGCAAACCATATAGATCTACCATACACCAATGATGAACACTGTCTTAGAGCAGTACGGTGCGGTGCTCTATTTACATTGAGAGTTTGACATATCAAAACATCACGTGACTATTACTCGCGCCACCATCTTGTGGGGTTGAAGCAGACGATCCAAAACAGCTTTCCAGGTCTCGACACAATTTAATATTGATACCTGGTATATTTGAATAGTTTCATACCCAGACAATAACTGATCATACCCCAACCCTCCGCTCAGCTCCGGGTTGGGTCCAATTAAGACAATGTGATTTATAACTGAAAATCGTCCTAGAAGAATGCTGTGTACATCTTGCAGAATCAAAACAACCCGACATTTGCGTCTATAAAGAAGCCGATTTGGAAGAATAATAGGGTGAGTAGATAGCATAGAATTTCTAACTTTTGACGAAAGTATACATTTGTAAAGTAATTTACCGCCTGCTTCCTGTGTCTCGAGACTGGTTATTTCTATAACAACCTCTAAAGGCATGTTGATTTAATACTTTTACACGGAAGGGTTATTACAATGACTGCATTGTGGCGACCCGAGGGTTGGGCGCGCCTGTGAACCGGTTAAGGGTCAATGGTTTGGCTATGCATGACTGACTGATGGTCTCTCATTTATGGCTGGATCAACACGGTCCCAAGTCCGTGGTCACATTGTGCTCATTCAATGATAACTATCATGTCGATAAACAAACCATTTTATGCCCAGTCGACATCCAAACCACTGAAAGGGTTGTATTTATCTTGTACGTGTATAATTATATATACTCGAGTCGTCGGGAAGCACGGTTATACAACATTTATCAACCATGGTTGACTCAATATGATGTTGTCGTTTGTATATATATGCTGTTCTCAAAGTTGTTTTACTACTTAACTGCGTTTTCAGCGTTGCTTCGACGTTGATTTGACGTTGAGTGTATGTTGGATATCATCTGCCTGGTATCACGCAGCTCTCCCTTACTAAACACACTCATTTTTGTTTCTAGTGTCCCACAGGGCACTGTGCTCAGACCCACATTATTCGTTTCCAAAAATTACCTTGGTATCACTCACCTCTCCCTTATTGAACACATTAATTTTTGTTTCTAGTGTCCCACAGGGCTCTGTGCTCAGACCCACCTTTTTAATTTCCAAAAATTACCTTGATATGTTTCTAACCTGACTGGACCGCAGCACAGCTCATCATGGTTCCCCGTATAAGGTGTACCTCTATTCAGATGTTATGTACCTCTTGAAATGTGTATATTTCAAGAATTTTGCCTTTAACTCCATACTAATATGCAAGTACTGTATTTGGCTGACTCATTACCTTAAGACCGGACTGACACCACAGCTCACTACGACTCCTGTAAAAGGGAGTGCTTGTACTTCGCTAACACCATTGCGATACCGGGAGTGCTATTGCACGGGTTATTTTCCAATAAAGCCACCCTTTTTCCTCCAATTTTTATGTAAACAACCTTAGTTATTCCTTCTATTAAACTTCAGTTTATGAGTTATTATACCTTTTTAAATTTATTTTACGTTTTAGTTACTTTCATTTTATTTATCTATCCATTTCTTCATTAATCTAAGTGCCGAGATGGTCTTTTTAGTTGTTTGTCTCTATCTACTTCCTAACGTTGTAGATTTTCATTTTCCACACTTTTAGTTTATATACAACCAAAGCTTATATACGGCTGGATAGGCCTAACGGCACTCGAGTTGTAGACTGACCGACATGGACAACGAGACTGATAATAACTTGAGTACTACCTTACCCCTCCACTACCCCTACCACCCCCCCACCCCCACACACACAATGACCCCAGCTACAGAATGTTACGGTTCAATGATCTAACTATCCCTAGCTGAAAAAATTTTAGCATAACTTTCTCCTACTTTGAAATGGCTGACCCCTATCTCAACAGTAAAAATAATACCTCAGTAAACTAAAAGTAGTATGATTAACCAATAATGATGCATGGCAGCTGGTATCGAACATGCCTTAGGCATGCAATGAGTCTAGATAAGGAATAGAGACCCTGCAGGTTATACGGCTGCCGCATGAGACTGTGTTGTTTGTACAATGGTACGCCACACAGATAGTTTCATGTGGTGGTCGTGTACATATATCCAGCTAAAGCATACCATAAAACTCAGATGCAAACCATATAGATCTACCATACACCAATGATGAACACTGTCTTAGAGCAGTACGGTGCGGTGCTCTATTTACATTGAGAGTTTGACATATCAAAACATCACGTGACTATTACTCGCGCCACCATCTTGTGGGGTTGAAGCAGACGATCCAAAACAGCTTTCCAGGTCTCGACACAATTTAATATTGATACCTGGTATATTTGAATAGTTTCATACCCAGACAATAACTGATCATACCCCAACCCTCCGCTCAGCTCCGGGTTGGGTCCAATTAAGACAATGTGATTTATAACTGAAAATCGTCCTAGAAGAATGCTGTGTACATCTTGCAGAATCAAAACAACCCGACATTTGCGTCTATAAAGAAGCCGATTTGGAAGAATAATAGGGTGAGTAGATAGCATAGAATTTCTAACTTTTGACGAAAGTATACATTTGTAAAGTAATTTACCGCCTGCTTCCTGTGTCTCGAGACTGGTTATTTCTATAACAACCTCTAAAGGCATGTTGATTTAATACTTTTACACGGAAGGGTTATTACAATGACTGCATTGTGGCGACCCGAGGGTTGGGCGCGCCTGTGAACCGGTTAAGGGTCAATGGTTTGGCTATGCATGACTGACTGATGGTCTCTCATTTATGGCTGGATCAACACGGTCCCAAGTCCGTGGTCACATTGTGCTCATTCAATGATAACTATCATGTCGATAAACAAACCATTTTATGCCCAGTCGACATCCAAACCACTGAAAGGGTTGTATTTATCTTGTACGTGTATAATTATATATACTCGAGTCGTCGGGAAGCACGGTTATACAACATTTATCAACCATGGTTGACTCAATATGATGTTGTCGTTTGTATATATATGCTGTTCTCAAAGTTGTTTTACTACTTAACTGCGTTTTCAGCGTTGCTTCGACGTTGATTTGACGTTGAGTGTATGTTGGATATCATCTGCCTGGTATCACGCAGCTCTCCCTTACTAAACACACTCATTTTTGTTTCTAGTGTCCCACAGGGCACTGTGCTCAGACCCACATTATTCGTTTCCAAAAATTACCTTGGTATCACTCACCTCTCCCTTATTGAACACATTAATTTTTGTTTCTAGTGTCCCACAGGGCTCTGTGCTCAGACCCACCTTTTTAATTTCCAAAAATTACCTTGATATGTTTCTAACCTGACTGGACCGCAGCACAGCTCATCATGGTTCCCCGTATAAGGTGTACCTCTATTCAGATGTTATGTACCTCTTGAAATGTGTATATTTCAAGAATTTTGCCTTTAACTCCATACTAATATGCAAGTACTGTATTTGGCTGACTCATTACCTTAAGACCGGACTGACACCACAGCTCACTACGACTCCTGTAAAAGGGAGTGCTTGTACTTCGCTAACACCATTGCGATACCGGGAGTGCTATTGCACGGGTTATTTTCCAATAAAGCCACCCTTTTTCCTCCAATTTTTATGTAAACAACCTTAGTTATTCCTTCTATTAAACTTCAGTTTATGAGTTATTATACCTTTTTAAATTTATTTTACGTTTTAGTTACTTTCATTTTATTTATCTATCCATTTCTTCATTAATCTAAGTGCCGAGATGGTCTTTTTAGTTGTTTGTCTCTATCTACTTCCTAACGTTGTAGATTTTCATTTTCCACACTTTTAGTTTATATACAACCAAAGCTTATATACGGCTGGATAGGCCTAACGGCACTCGAGTTGTAGACTGACCGACATGGACAACGAGACTGATAATAACTTGAGTACTACCTTACCCCTCCACTACCCCTACCACCCCCCCACCCCCACACACACAATGACCCCAGCTACAGAATGTTACGGTTCAATGATCTAACTATCCCTAGCTGAAAAAATTTTAGCATAACTTTCTCCTACTTTGAAATGGCTGACCCCTATCTCAACAGTAAAAATAATACCTCAGTAAACTAAAAGTAGTATGATTAACCAATAATGATGCATGGCAGCTGGTATCGAACATGCCTTAGGCATGCAATGAGTCTAGATAAGGAATAGAGACCCTGCAGGTTATACGGCTGCCGCATGAGACTGTGTTGTTTGTACAATGGTACGCCACACAGATAGTTTCATGTGGTGGTCGTGTACATATATCCAGCTAAAGCATACCATAAAACTCAGATGCAAACCATATAGATCTACCATACACCAATGATGAACACTGTCTTAGAGCAGTACGGTGCGGTGCTCTATTTACATTGAGAGTTTGACATATCAAAACATCACGTGACTATTACTCGCGCCACCATCTTGTGGGGTTGAAGCAGACGATCCAAAACAGCTTTCCAGGTCTCGACACAATTTAATATTGATACCTGGTATATTTGAATAGTTTCATACCCAGACAATAACTGATCATACCCCAACCCTCCGCTCAGCTCCGGGTTGGGTCCAATTAAGACAATGTGATTTATAACTGAAAATCGTCCTAGAAGAATGCTGTGTACATCTTGCAGAATCAAAACAACCCGACATTTGCGTCTATAAAGAAGCCGATTTGGAAGAATAATAGGGTGAGTAGATAGCATAGAATTTCTAACTTTTGACGAAAGTATACATTTGTAAAGTAATTTACCGCCTGCTTCCTGTGTCTCGAGACTGGTTATTTCTATAACAACCTCTAAAGGCATGTTGATTTAATACTTTTACACGGAAGGGTTATTACAATGACTGCATTGTGGCGACCCGAGGGTTGGGCGCGCCTGTGAACCGGTTAAGGGTCAATGGTTTGGCTATGCATGACTGACTGATGGTCTCTCATTTATGGCTGGATCAACACGGTCCCAAGTCCGTGGTCACATTGTGCTCATTCAATGATAACTATCATGTCGATAAACAAACCATTTTATGCCCAGTCGACATCCAAACCACTGAAAGGGTTGTATTTATCTTGTACGTGTATAATTATATATACTCGAGTCGTCGGGAAGCACGGTTATACAACATTTATCAACCATGGTTGACTCAATATGATGTTGTCGTTTGTATATATATGCTGTTCTCAAAGTTGTTTTACTACTTAACTGCGTTTTCAGCGTTGCTTCGACGTTGATTTGACGTTGAGTGTATGTTGGATATCATCTGCCTGGTATCACGCAGCTCTCCCTTACTAAACACACTCATTTTTGTTTCTAGTGTCCCACAGGGCACTGTGCTCAGACCCACATTATTCGTTTCCAAAAATTACCTTGGTATCACTCACCTCTCCCTTATTGAACACATTAATTTTTGTTTCTAGTGTCCCACAGGGCTCTGTGCTCAGACCCACCTTTTTAATTTCCAAAAATTACCTTGATATGTTTCTAACCTGACTGGACCGCAGCACAGCTCATCATGGTTCCCCGTATAAGGTGTACCTCTATTCAGATGTTATGTACCTCTTGAAATGTGTATATTTCAAGAATTTTGCCTTTAACTCCATACTAATATGCAAGTACTGTATTTGGCTGACTCATTACCTTAAGACCGGACTGACACCACAGCTCACTACGACTCCTGTAAAAGGGAGTGCTTGTACTTCGCTAACACCATTGCGATACCGGGAGTGCTATTGCACGGGTTATTTTCCAATAAAGCCACCCTTTTTCCTCCAATTTTTATGTAAACAACCTTAGTTATTCCTTCTATTAAACTTCAGTTTATGAGTTATTATACCTTTTTAAATTTATTTTACGTTTTAGTTACTTTCATTTTATTTATCTATCCATTTCTTCATTAATCTAAGTGCCGAGATGGTCTTTTTAGTTGTTTGTCTCTATCTACTTCCTAACGTTGTAGATTTTCATTTTCCACACTTTTAGTTTATATACAACCAAAGCTTATATACGGCTGGATAGGCCTAACGGCACTCGAGTTGTAGACTGACCGACATGGACAACGAGACTGATAATAACTTGAGTACTACCTTACCCCTCCACTACCCCTACCACCCCCCCACCCCCACACACACAATGACCCCAGCTACAGAATGTTACGGTTCAATGATCTAACTATCCCTAGCTGAAAAAATTTTAGCATAACTTTCTCCTACTTTGAAATGGCTGACCCCTATCTCAACAGTAAAAATAATACCTCAGTAAACTAAAAGTAGTATGATTAACCAATAATGATGCATGGCAGCTGGTATCGAACATGCCTTAGGCATGCAATGAGTCTAGATAAGGAATAGAGACCCTGCAGGTTATACGGCTGCCGCATGAGACTGTGTTGTTTGTACAATGGTACGCCACACAGATAGTTTCATGTGGTGGTCGTGTACATATATCCAGCTAAAGCATACCATAAAACTCAGATGCAAACCATATAGATCTACCATACACCAATGATGAACACTGTCTTAGAGCAGTACGGTGCGGTGCTCTATTTACATTGAGAGTTTGACATATCAAAACATCACGTGACTATTACTCGCGCCACCATCTTGTGGGGTTGAAGCAGACGATCCAAAACAGCTTTCCAGGTCTCGACACAATTTAATATTGATACCTGGTATATTTGAATAGTTTCATACCCAGACAATAACTGATCATACCCCAACCCTCCGCTCAGCTCCGGGTTGGGTCCAATTAAGACAATGTGATTTATAACTGAAAATCGTCCTAGAAGAATGCTGTGTACATCTTGCAGAATCAAAACAACCCGACATTTGCGTCTATAAAGAAGCCGATTTGGAAGAATAATAGGGTGAGTAGATAGCATAGAATTTCTAACTTTTGACGAAAGTATACATTTGTAAAGTAATTTACCGCCTGCTTCCTGTGTCTCGAGACTGGTTATTTCTATAACAACCTCTAAAGGCATGTTGATTTAATACTTTTACACGGAAGGGTTATTACAATGACTGCATTGTGGCGACCCGAGGGTTGGGCGCGCCTGTGAACCGGTTAAGGGTCAATGGTTTGGCTATGCATGACTGACTGATGGTCTCTCATTTATGGCTGGATCAACACGGTCCCAAGTCCGTGGTCACATTGTGCTCATTCAATGATAACTATCATGTCGATAAACAAACCATTTTATGCCCAGTCGACATCCAAACCACTGAAAGGGTTGTATTTATCTTGTACGTGTATAATTATATATACTCGAGTCGTCGGGAAGCACGGTTATACAACATTTATCAACCATGGTTGACTCAATATGATGTTGTCGTTTGTATATATATGCTGTTCTCAAAGTTGTTTTACTACTTAACTGCGTTTTCAGCGTTGCTTCGACGTTGATTTGACGTTGAGTGTATGTTGGATATCATCTGCCTGGTATCACGCAGCTCTCCCTTACTAAACACACTCATTTTTGTTTCTAGTGTCCCACAGGGCACTGTGCTCAGACCCACATTATTCGTTTCCAAAAATTACCTTGGTATCACTCACCTCTCCCTTATTGAACACATTAATTTTTGTTTCTAGTGTCCCACAGGGCTCTGTGCTCAGACCCACCTTTTTAATTTCCAAAAATTACCTTGATATGTTTCTAACCTGACTGGACCGCAGCACAGCTCATCATGGTTCCCCGTATAAGGTGTACCTCTATTCAGATGTTATGTACCTCTTGAAATGTGTATATTTCAAGAATTTTGCCTTTAACTCCATACTAATATGCAAGTACTGTATTTGGCTGACTCATTACCTTAAGACCGGACTGACACCACAGCTCACTACGACTCCTGTAAAAGGGAGTGCTTGTACTTCGCTAACACCATTGCGATACCGGGAGTGCTATTGCACGGGTTATTTTCCAATAAAGCCACCCTTTTTCCTCCAATTTTTATGTAAACAACCTTAGTTATTCCTTCTATTAAACTTCAGTTTATGAGTTATTATACCTTTTTAAATTTATTTTACGTTTTAGTTACTTTCATTTTATTTATCTATCCATTTCTTCATTAATCTAAGTGCCGAGATGGTCTTTTTAGTTGTTTGTCTCTATCTACTTCCTAACGTTGTAGATTTTCATTTTCCACACTTTTAGTTTATATACAACCAAAGCTTATATACGGCTGGATAGGCCTAACGGCACTCGAGTTGTAGACTGACCGACATGGACAACGAGACTGATAATAACTTGAGTACTACCTTACCCCTCCACTACCCCTACCACCCCCCCCACCCCCACCACACAATGACCCCAGCTACAGAATGTTACGGTTCAATGATCTAACTATCCCTAGCTGAAAAAATTTTAGCATAACTTTCTCCTACTTTGAAATGGCTGACCCCTATCTCAACAGTAAAAATAATACCTCAGTAAACTAAAAGTAGTATGATTAACCAATAATGATGCATGGCAGCTGGTATCGAACATGCCTTAGGCATGCAATGAGTCTAGATAAGGAATAGAGACCCTGCAGGTTATACGGCTGCCGCATGAGACTGTGTTGTTTGTACAATGGTACGCCACACAGATAGTTTCATGTGGTGGTCGTGTACATATATCCAGCTAAAGCATACCATAAAACTCAGATGCAAACCATATAGATCTACCATACACCAATGATGAACACTGTCTTAGAGCAGTACGGTGCGGTGCTCTATTTACATTGAGAGTTTGACATATCAAAACATCACGTGACTATTACTCGCGCCACCATCTTGTGGGGTTGAAGCAGACGATCCAAAACAGCTTTCCAGGTCTCGACACAATTTAATATTGATACCTGGTATATTTGAATAGTTTCATACCCAGACAATAACTGATCATACCCCAACCCTCCGCTCAGCTCCGGGTTGGGTCCAATTAAGACAATGTGATTTATAACTGAAAATCGTCCTAGAAGAATGCTGTGTACATCTTGCAGAATCAAAACAACCCGACATTTGCGTCTATAAAGAAGCCGATTTGGAAGAATAATAGGGTGAGTAGATAGCATAGAATTTCTAACTTTTGACGAAAGTATACATTTGTAAAGTAATTTACCGCCTGCTTCCTGTGTCTCGAGACTGGTTATTTCTATAACAACCTCTAAAGGCATGTTGATTTAATACTTTTACACGGAAGGGTTATTACAATGACTGCATTGTGGCGACCCGAGGGTTGGGCGCGCCTGTGAACCGGTTAAGGGTCAATGGTTTGGCTATGCATGACTGACTGATGGTCTCTCATTTATGGCTGGATCAACACGGTCCCAAGTCCGTGGTCACATTGTGCTCATTCAATGATAACTATCATGTCGATAAACAAACCATTTTATGCCCAGTCGACATCCAAACCACTGAAAGGGTTGTATTTATCTTGTACGTGTATAATTATATATACTCGAGTCGTCGGGAAGCACGGTTATACAACATTTATCAACCATGGTTGACTCAATATGATGTTGTCGTTTGTATATATATGCTGTTCTCAAAGTTGTTTTACTACTTAACTGCGTTTTCAGCGTTGCTTCGACGTTGATTTGACGTTGAGTGTATGTTGGATATCATCTGCCTGGTATCACGCAGCTCTCCCTTACTAAACACACTCATTTTTGTTTCTAGTGTCCCACAGGGCACTGTGCTCAGACCCACATTATTCGTTTCCAAAAATTACCTTGGTATCACTCACCTCTCCCTTATTGAACACATTAATTTTTGTTTCTAGTGTCCCACAGGGCTCTGTGCTCAGACCCACCTTTTTAATTTCCAAAAATTACCTTGATATGTTTCTAACCTGACTGGACCGCAGCACAGCTCATCATGGTTCCCCGTATAAGGTGTACCTCTATTCAGATGTTATGTACCTCTTGAAATGTGTATATTTCAAGAATTTTGCCTTTAACTCCATACTAATATGCAAGTACTGTATTTGGCTGACTCATTACCTTAAGACCGGACTGACACCACAGCTCACTACGACTCCTGTAAAAGGGAGTGCTTGTACTTCGCTAACACCATTGCGATACCGGGAGTGCTATTGCACGGGTTATTTTCCAATAAAGCCACCCTTTTTCCTCCAATTTTTATGTAAACAACCTTAGTTATTCCTTCTATTAAACTTCAGTTTATGAGTTATTATACCTTTTTAAATTTATTTTACGTTTTAGTTACTTTCATTTTATTTATCTATCCATTTCTTCATTAATCTAAGTGCCGAGATGGTCTTTTTAGTTGTTTGTCTCTATCTACTTCCTAACGTTGTAGATTTTCATTTTCCACACTTTTAGTTTATATACAACCAAAGTTTAAATTACAACAAAACGGTATATCAGGGAAGTTATTAGATTGGATTGTTAGTTATTTATCAAACAGACAGCAAAAAGTTTTTCTTGGTTCTTCCATGTCAAACGTTAAACATACATTAGCAGGCGTACCCCAAGGCTCTGTTCTTGGGCCTCTGTTTTTCCTTATTTACGTGAACGATATCATTGATAATTTATTAAGTATCACTCGACTGTTTGCTGATGATACATCTTTGGCTTTTTCTTCTTCCAATTTGGCAGATTTGGAAGGTATCTTAAACCATGACCTGCAGGTCATTTCAACTTGGGCAAAACAATGGTTAGTTGACTTTAACCCAGCAAAAACAGAAGCAATGTTATTTACACTGGAAAAGGACATAAATCCACCTGTATTAATGTTTGATGACACACAAGTAAAATTTGTAGACCAGCACAAACATTTAGGAATTTCATTTAGCCACGATGCCAAATGGCACGAACATATCAACAATATTTTAACCTCCGCTGCAAAAATTCTAGGTATGATGCGTAAATTAAAATATAAACTTCACAGAAAAGCACTAAATCAGATTTATTTATCGTTTTTGAGACCGATTCTCGAATACGCATCTGCAGTATGGGATGGCTGTACAATGTATGAAAAAGATAGTCTCGAAAAAATACAACATGAAGCTGCAAGGATTGTTAGTGGTTTAACTAGATCAGTTTCTATTGCCAAATTATATTCTGAAATTGGATGGCTTTCATTAGCTGACCGGCGAAACTATCAGAAGTTAGTTCTTGTGTTTAAATCCAAGAATGCCATGTTACCAGAGTTTCTAACTAATCTTTTTCCGACAATTGTGGGTATGACATCTCATTATACTTTACGAAACAGCGACGACTTTGTTATTCAAAACCAAAGAACGCAAGTTTTCTCTAGATCCTTCATCCCATCTTCTACAAGTTTATGGAACCAACTACCTCAAGAAGTTCGAAACAAACCCACATTATCAAGTTTTAAAAGCGCTTTACTCAGTGATCTGTTTATTGCACCAAAAGTACCACAATATTTCTTGTATGGTAACAGAAAATTATCAGTAGTACACGCATGTATTAGAAATAATTGCAGCAACTTACACAATGACTTATTTAGAAACAGATTAAGAGAAAATGCACAATGTGAATGTGGAACAAGTATAGAAGACGCAGAACATTATTTCTTTCAATGTTATAGATATACAAACGAACGGCGAAAACTCTTTCACAATACCCACAGATTCCATCCACTAAATATAAATACTCTACTAAATGGCAGAGAGTCACTTTCTTTCGAACAAAACTCAACGATATTTCATAGTGTACAGGAATACATAAAGGATACCAACCGCTTTTAGGCATTACAAACACTCATCAGGAAAACACGCCTATATAAATTCGATTTCCTTGAACTCCACTTTATATAGTAGAAATGGGGACCTCCAGGTGTAGACAGTATTTATCTTGTTCTTGCCCTAGAGCATGGAGTGTGGGTGCTCGTTTGGACTGCCTCAGGGGCGGTTCTAGCGGATACCCGCAGTCTGTGTTATGGGCGTGGATATGGGGAGTATCTGGAATTTTACTTGGAAAAATCACTTTCAGTGGTAAAATTTTACCGGTATATTTGATTAGGTGTGTTTACGTATTGATTCATAGAGAGTAACTTCCGAGAGGTTGAGAGAAATGTTGCTGCTAATTGTGTTCCGGTTATTTCTGCATTTTGAAGATATATTTCGAGACGTTCTACCTATATCTATCCTTTCTCCTTATTTCTTGGATATTTCTCTTCTCTATTGATAGTCCCCATACTCGTGTGGTTATGTTTGATTTGTCATTTGTGAATTGCTTAAAACTGTATTTTGTACTTGGGAAGGGCCGTAACTAATGTTGCTAGAACTTGTGGCCCAACCCATTTGCTTGTATCTTATGTTATAAGCAATAAAATATGTTTAAATCAAGTCTTTGAACAAAAGAAGGGGGTGGGGATAATGCGTAGTCCTGAATTGTGTCGTAACAATCTGCAATATGGATGCCATTTGATGAAAAGCTTTTTCATACAGACTGACATTGTATGCTAATATAACACGATGCACAACTGTTTTCTGCATTTTGCGAACGATTAAGGTGCCGATCAGACTGTGCAATTGCGCAGCCTTGTCATCACCTGTGTGTTCACTGATTGGACAGTACATTACTTCTCTTGTCCGTGTCTACAGGATCATTGCTAATCTGAATAATTCAACAAGACGGTCTTACCTGGTCAAGAAGGAAACGATTCGCTTCTGTAGAGATAGTTATTGCCATAACGAAAACATACATTGTAAACTTTAAGATGAAAATTGGGATATTTATCTTATTTCTGCTCAAAATAAGGATTGTGGTTACTCGTTATAATCACCTCATCGATGCGGTTCAAACGAGTACACACAATCTCAAAATGTAGATTGTGGGTACTTGTTAAATATGTACTATAAAAGAATTATCCTTTGGAAGCAAGGAATACACCACAGAACTGAAAAATAAGGAGTGTACGTGTTTTCTGGGCCAGACTAGCTAGTTTCGGCCTATTAGGCCTCATCAGTGACCCTCAGGTATTTTCAAAATTCCACAATGGAATCAATGATCCCAAAGGACAAGAAAATATAATCTACACTATGATGTAGGGCAGGGAGACGTTATACCGCCGCCACACAGTCCCACACACCAGCTGTATTGAAGTTAAATATGTACTATAAAAGGGTTATCCTTTGGAACCAAGGAATACACCACAGAACTGAAAAATAAGGAGTGTACGTCTTTTCTGGGCCAGACTAGCTAGTTTCGGCCAATTAGGCCTCATCAGTGACCCTCAGATATTTTCAAAATTCCACAATGGAATCAATGATCCCAAAGGACAATGATCCCTCGTCGATGCGGTTCTAACGAGTACCCACAATCTATATTTTGGAGCAGAAATAAGAGAAATAAGGTTTACCCCTGTTAACACCAGTTCTACTATATAAAAGTGGAGTTGGGTTCAAGTTAGTGGGGGGGGGGGTGCAAAATTATATAAGAA
The DNA here is from genome assembly GCA_963580285.1 of Lucinisca nassula. Classification (NCBI taxonomy): domain Eukaryota; kingdom Metazoa; phylum Mollusca; class Bivalvia; order Lucinida; family Lucinidae; genus Lucinisca; species Lucinisca nassula. Next base: position 72,037,591 of record OY757019.1, on the reverse strand, counting down.
TAGAACGCTTTTTGTAGTTTTTGGAGGCGGTCACTTTACGGGTCCAACAGCGGGAATTATGTACTTGAAATCGATAAATGTGTCTAAAAATTAGAGTGACAAGGGTAAACAAAATATGAATCACTCTCTTTTGGCACTCCTCATTACACGTCAGAAGTTTGGCAGTCTCCTTTTTCTCCGACTCTTTCCAGAATACCTGTCGAAATTAATCAAGGTGTTTCCTACTAGATTTATTTTCTGCCGCACTTTCTGACTGCATTTACGCGTTTGAAAGTCGTTCTTATCTGTAAGTATTTGCAATATGGAGGATGGGAGTTAGAAAAGTTTTAGATCCGAATGAACATGAAATAACAACAAGTACAGTGGAACAATTTGATATCAACCCATAATAAATGATCGCTGAATTAAGGCTGATGCGCAGATTCCCCTTGCACGACCATTCATGGACATTTTTGATATCAAGGATATCCACGTGTCCCCGTTCCCTGACGAAACGTGGATTCATCACTGAGACCAAGAAACATACGATGGAAGCTACATATTTCACTCTGGCAAAAGAAACCCGAACACAACCACCAGATTACCCTGGGCGTTATCTTTTGGGATTTCAAAGACTTATCAATCTGCTAAAAGCTCACTATACAGCTGAGATTTGCCGTTAAAGACCAGTTGAGGGGAAAACTCTAAAATGCACGAAAATAGTTCTGAATCTGACACTTACACTTTTATTTCAGCTTTTAAGCAAACAGCGAAATCAGACGATCAGACGACGCGTTCTGTGGCGATATGGGCCTACATACTGTTTACTAATGGCCCAGTACACGAGTCCAGCCCAGATTTTACAGCGAACCAGCACTTTTAACACAGAGCATACACCTAGCGGGGGCTTTTGTTTGATTTGTTTGATTTGAGGTTTAACGTCCCCGTCAACACTGTAAAGGTCGTTTTGGAGACGTTGCTTCCAATTCTGTGGGACTTTTACCCGACATTGAGATGAAATGACATATCAAGCCCTGTCGCCCAATGAAACCAATAGGGTTTATTAGCCTGGAAGGTCCGCCTCGCACTGCAGTTCCTGGACAGGCTTAGATCCTCTAAGCGGTTTACCAGTACTAGTGTGCGGGCCGGATTCAGCTCTGCGTGGAAGCATCATGCAGCCCATATATTTCTTCAAGCCCCTATGGGCGGGGGCTTAAGCGCAAGAATAGCGTGCCTATCAATACCTGGATCTCGTGCAAATGTTTTTGTGCAGACAGTGATTGTTTCTTCAACATTAGCAATATAAATCAGTTTCATAAACAGTAAAATTCCTGTATTAATACCACCTTTGGGACTTTCAAAAGTGGTCTTGTTAAGAGACACTGGGATTCCAAAACCCAAAGAAAGAATTTTGATCTCAAACTAAAAAAAAAAGATTTAAACCTAAAATAAAACTTTTAGATGATCTTAATAGCGGAATTTTACTGTCGAATGACAGACAACCGACCCAAAAGTTAATCTTGATTGTCCTAAAGCTGTACGAGCCAATGAAGTTCGACAGTATGGGACGATGTCTTGTAAGAGAATAAAAACGAAATCCCCTGTAATGAATAATCATTATCATTTTTCTTACTAGTATGAATAATCATAAGACGTGTAACTGTCTTTCGGCTTTTTGATGAAATATCGCCAGAAAGCAGGGATACAGTCGAGGAATACTCAGCATCCAATCCTATCACGATTCTCACCCACGCGTCTGTTTCCCAACTCGCAGTACGCAAAAAGATTAGAAGCAGAGAGCCAGAATATTTTTAGCGCATTATTCAGTTGGCTATTTTTGCGGACTCTGAGTAACTCTAAAGATAAGAAAAGAATATAAATATATTGTGGGTATTCTATGCTATTCAAACAGAAGAAATACTTTGACAAGAACTGAACATACTATATTAGTTTGCTACTTTATAATTCTACATTCCAGGAAACGGACTTGACCAATTATAAGAAAAGTAAGTTGATAATTTGTCAACGACTTGATTATCTATTATTTAAATATCTTCTGCAACCTCTTTGTAACACTGTTGCTGGAAAATCCGTGTTGTATCGAAACAAAACGTTTTGACGTTTTCTATACAATCTCGAAAACACGCCTATATATTAAAATTGGGGTTTACAGAGGTAAACCTTATTTTTCATATTTCTGCTCTAAAGTATAGATTGTGTGTACTCGTTTGTTCAGAAATAAGAAAAAATATCATAATTTTTCATATTAAAATTTTCGTGTTTTTTTTTTTAGGCGTTAAAATTTACAATGTATTTGTATAGGCGTATTTTCGTAATCAGTAATGCAACTTATGCATTCTTGTGATCCATCATATCTAAAATCGAGATATGATGAATAGTGTTATAAAGATCATCATGATCTTTATAACTCTTTTCATCATATCTCGATTTATGTATGCTTTGCTTCTAACAGCATGCAAAAATATGTATATCTATCACGAAAACACGCCTATATAATTCTGACCCCCTTGAATCCCACTTTTATGTAACAAACGTGGAAGTTTACAGGGGAAAACCATAGTTTTCTTTTTTCTGCTCTAAAACATAGATTGTGGATACTCGTTAGAACCGCCTCGACGAGGCGGTTCTAAGGTGTACCCACAATCTGTGTTTTGAGCGAAAATAAGAAAAATAAAGTTTTTCATCTTAAAATTCTCGTTTTTACAACTATATAATTTACAATGTATTAGTTTAAGCGTGTTTTCGTATTGAATAAAGCTTTGTTTGCTACTTTGAAAATAAATGATTGTTATCAAACGTTAAAACTAATTCTGGTTTAGAAATCTTGGCACCGAATAAGTCGTGCCAAGCGAAAACGCATCTTCGTACATATCAGGTTTACAAGTCCATATAATATACACCCCTCTAATTACTACTTTATAATGAGAAAATTGGGGTTTACAGGAGTTTACATTGTTTTGCTTTTCTTCCTGCTTTAAGACATATGTTGAAGGTAGTAGTTAGAACCGCCTCAATGAGGCGGATGTAACGAGCACTAATATCATAAATTTGAAGTATAAATGGGTACATTCATAATAATAATAAAATAATAACCGTTTTGGAGGTATAAACGAATGCACTATATCACACGGCTGTGTTATTGTTATGCGGTGTACTGAGCGAAGACTCATACACCCCCCCCCCCCCCACACCCTGTCTGCATGAAGACGCATGTGTCAACGGACAACCATTTTCATCTCATCAGACTTGGATAGGCACTCATGTGTAAAGATACATTTCTGATTGACGCAATCATGCTCCTTTTTTCTAAAATAGACATTTTAAAGCTTGAATCAAAGACAAAAGTATGTCGACAGTGTTTTACTGAGAACAACAACAACGACATCAAAACAACAACAAATACATGTAATGAGCTCCTATTTTCTGTGGAGTCATCTAATAACTAAGTTTATGATTACTTTTAACCCACTTAGTACCCGAAACCCCAAAACGGGTAGCCTGGCAAACAGTGCAGGCCCAGATCAGACGCCGCAGAACGCGGCGTCTGATCAGGGCCTCCACTGTTTGTTAAAAGCTCAGCTAGTTTCCAAATAAATTTTGATGAAAACACAGTCTGACACCCCTAAATTTTTAAATGAATTCCTGCTATATATAAGGAGGAAGATTCCATTTGGTACAAAAAGGGTTAATATAATCAGGTTAACGGGCCTCCGTGGCCTAATGGATAAGAGCGCTGACTCTTAATCATTAGGTCTCTCACCGCCGTGGGTTCGAGCCTCGCTCGGGTCACGTGTGAGACGCCAAGTTCTGCAACGGAAGGTCAGGTGGTTTTTCTCCGGGTACTCCGGTTTTCGCCCACCTATGATTAACGATCGGCTCGATATAAGTGAAATAATCTTGAAAGGGCCGTAAAACCAAAACCAAAAAAAGAAGAAAAAAAAATAATAATCAGGTTAACTTTGTCCTGTAGTTGGCATCCCTGTAAATCCCACTTTTTATAGACCCAAGATGGGGTCGTATTGTTTTTAGTAATTCAGGAGAATATCATTATCTAATAGTAAAAGAATTGTATGCTTCTGAGTAATTACAATAACTCATTGGGCGCCTGGAGAAATAGATTGGTCTGTTTCCTCGCAGAGCTGAAACCGACAAGACATGAGTACTGGTAATTAAACCGCTTAGAGGGCCTAAGCCTGTCCAGGCAAAGTAGTTTGAGTCGGACCGTCCCTGCATAAAAACCCCATTGGGCGACATGGCTTGAGATGGCAAATCATCGCAATGTTGATCAAAAGTCCTACAAAATTGGAAGCAGCGTCTCCAAGCTGACCTAAATAGTGTTGATGGGGACGCTAAACCGTATCACACACACACACACACACACACACACACACACACACACACACACACACACACACACACACACACACACACACACACACACACACACACAAATTTGTATATTAAAAGGTGTATTTCATTGCACACACAGGCAATTTTCCAGAAGGAAATTATTAGATTGCGGGTGCTCGTAAGAACCGCCTCATTGACGGGGTTCTAACGAATTCTAACGAGTACCCCCACCCTATGTTTTGGAACAAATAAGGGAAACAATATATACTTTTGTAAACCCCAGTTTTCCTTATTTCTGATGGGGTTTACAAGGTGTTTCATCTCGTTGCCTTGTTTCCGTGATGTTTCCGTCAACGCAGAATGTGGGTTCCCGTTAAACCGCCCCAGGAACGACATTTTTTTGTTGTTGTTTTGTTTTCCAATGTAAAAACTGTACAGACCTAAACAGCTGTATACGGTATATCGAATGTATGGAGGGAGGCCAACACATGTTCCTGAGACGATGGCATTCTTTTGCCTTGCATAAAGGTGTGAATGACAGATACGTTGATTTCATGGGACAATAACGTTTGTAGAGCCGTATTATGCCTTGAGTAACAGAAAGAAGTGTGGCCGCTGTTTGGACGATGATACGGCAGCCAGAGAAATATTGCATGTAGTGGGTGATAACCGAAGAAAATATACATATGAAGTATCATTACGATAAGACATACGTGTGATTTTGTACAGTTTTCAAACCTCAGAAAAGGCAATTTTTCTGAAGAAAATTTGTGATATTTTTCTCATTTATACTCCAAACATAGGTTTAGGGTGCTCGTTAGAACCGCCTCAATGAGGCGGTTCTAACGAGTACCCACAATCTATGCCTTGGAGCAGAAATAAGGAAAATAATGTTTACACCCGTAAACCCCAGTTTTCTCTATATAAAGTGGGGTTTAGTGGGGTCTTTATTTCACGGACTTGTTCACGTGATGAATATTATTTTTTCTTACTCCAGGACATACACTTTGAAACTTTTGAATTCAGTTTATACATTTCAGTATGCAGTTCATATGAGTTATTATTTCAAATTCAATTTCTTCTCTTTAATGCAAGCAGAAACTTTTCGTGTCCTAATACTATGCTGACACGTGCCTCTACGTTTCTTATACGAAAACATTTAAAACAAAATAAGTAGAATTGAGTAACATTACCATGTCCGTGTGATGAATGCCTTGTGAACTCTACTTTATTCAGAGAAAAAGGAGATACACAGTGGCATATACATCATATTTGTTGGTACTCGTAAGAACGACTTCAAAGAGGCGGTTTTGACGAGTACCCGCAATCGATGATTTAGATAAATAATTTTTTAAGAAGAATATCTTAACTTTTCAATAGATATCATATATGAGCTGTGTATCGCGTGGGTATCACGTAAACCAAACGTGAAGATATCGAATGACGCTTTAATTGCCAGAAATCAGGAATTCTAATACAGATACAAGAAGATAATGTTATGTCTGTATGTTTATGATATTAAGGTGCTGATTAATATTTTGCCTGTGATTTTTGTCTCGAACACAAAGCAGGCAAAAAAAAACTTGGCTTCTTGAAAAGTGTAATTTTCAAACCATCAGACATAGCCAGAAAAATGGTTATCGCATGGAAATGCAATTGATCGCTTAAAAAAACTGCTAGAAATAATGTGGCGATGTTTCAGCACATTCGCTGCACACATCTGGAACATTACGAAAACACGCCTATATAAATACATTTTCAATTTTTCAGCCAAAAAATGGAAATTTTAAGATGACAAATTGTATTTTTTCTTATTTCTGCTCAAAACATAGATTTAGGGGACTCGATAGAACCGCCTCGACGAGGCGGTTCTATCGAGTACCCACAATCTTTGCTTTTAAGCAGATATACGGAAACACGGTTTACCCCTGTAAACCTGTAAACCCCAGTTTTACTATATAAAAGTGGGGTGCAGGGGGTCAAAATTATACGAGGGTAGGCTGAAAAGTTCTGAGCCTGACCAAGATCCAATGGTTTGTCCATGCTGAAAGTGCCTTATTTTTCAACATAGTCTCCCTTCTTGTCCACACACTTCCTCCAACGATGCTGGAGTCCTTTGATCCCAGTGGTATAGATGGTCTTATATTGGTCCCTGAAAAACTCCTCAACAGCAGCTATCACCCCCCTCGTCTGACCGACTATGCTGCCAAACCAAGTGCTTTTTCATGTTTGGAAACAGGAAATAATCTGATGGAGCTAGATCAGGTGAATACGGAGGGTGATCGACAAGTGTGAAGCCACAGTCATGCACAGCAGCCATTGCGACAACCGGTTTATGAGCAGGCGCATTGTCCTGATGGAACAAGACCCATTTTGTCAATTTTTCGGGTCGTTTAGCCTTAATTGCTTTTCGCAATTGTTTTAGCAGATCTGCATCATACTCCCCATTAATTGTTCTGCCCTTTTGAAGGTAATCTATGAATATTATATCCTTGGCATCCCAGAACACTGATGCCATCACCTTCCCTGCAGAGGAGACGACCTTTGCCTTCTTTGGAGGGGGTGAGCCAGGTTGCTTCCATTGCATGGATTGTCTTTTGGTCTCTGGCTCAAAGTGATGAACCCAACACTCATCCTGAGTGACAAAACGGTCAAGAAAATCATCTTGGTCTGCTTAAAAAAAGCCAAGTTGGCTTGTGACAGGTTCAGTCTGGTAAACTTTTTGGTTAAACGCCTGCCATCCATCACGGCCCTGTGCACTTGGCTGATGGTTTCCTCAGTTGTTGCCGTTGTGGGTCGTCCACACCGGTCATCATCTTCAAGGCTGTCCTTGCCCATCTTAAAATTTGCTGCCCACCTTTTCACGGTTGCATACGAAGGAGCATCGTCCCCTAATGTAGCAATCATATCGGCATGAATGTCCTTAGGAGCTAACCCCTTTTTATGGAGGTACTTGATGCCACCACGATGCCAGAATTTGTCCATTTTCTCAAAAACGTGCTAGTATCAATTTTCAAAGTCTAGAACTTCTACGTTATTGCAGGTAAACTTGAACTCATTTGGATTTAATGAATACAAAATTTCATGGCTGTTCGATGCCTGCTTCTTGGTCAGGCTCAGAAATTTTCAGCCTACTCTCATATAGGCGTGTTTTCCTGATGTATACAGAAAAACGTCGCAGGCTCAAAATCTGATGCCTCGTTTACCTTGGTTATTTCAGACTGGTTTTGTTGCTCCTAGAAATTCTTACCTTAGCCTCACATAAAAAAATACAATGTAGTTTAATCCATATATATGACAATGGAATATTCCACCTGGTAAGTTTGGAGTGATCCATGTCCAATTATAGGGGTGTAAGGTTTGTTATTGTTTGTAGCAAATTTTACAAAATTGAATGTTCTCTAAGCAAACAGTGCAGACCCAGATCAGACGCTGCGTTCTGATCTGGGTCTGCACTGTTTGCCAATGTCCCAGAAAAGGGCCGCGAGGCATATATGGTGAGTTAAGTTAGTGATAACTCGGGTCTTTTTTGTTTTTCTTCTTTCTTTTTTAAATCTTGGAAAGGTGTGCTATGTGCACTCAGTATAATCGCCTCATCGAATCGCCTCGATGAGGCTGTTCTAATGAGTACACACAACGTAATCTGATTAGGTGCTATAAATAACCCTCACGAGTCGTTTCGAACAAATTTTCATAGTTCCGAAGTTGTTTGAGACACTGGGTTAAAACTGCAAGTTTGTAATGGTATTCGCATGTTACATGAATCCGAACAAATCCTACTTATACAGAGAAAAAGTGGCATCTGCAGCGAGTGTACAGTATTAAAGTTATCCAAAATGTTTAAAATTAAAAAAACACTGGGGCGTCCAACTGATATTGGTTAACAGTTGGGGGAAGCCTGCTGTCCCTTCGAGCAGGTATACGTGTAGACGGAGAATGTTGTTATTTCTTCAGTTTCTACACTTCCATTTATTTTCCTCTTTCTCCCTGTCCCTCACTTTCATCTCCTCTACTATCTCTTCTATCTACACCCCCCACTTTCTCTGTGAGATGGCACAAAATGATCCACAAGGATTGACGCGTCGTTAAACCATTAGAACCCCGCAATTAACTAGTTATAACGAAACCCGAATAAATGTGAGTTTTCTTACGTTTTACTCAAAAGCATAATTCCCAGAATTTCGCTAAAAAGCACGTTAATGCACAACTATGTTTGAAAATAAAAAGAAATAACATTTAAGGATAACTGATGAGGCCAAATTGGCCGAAACTAGATAGTGTGGTCCAGAAAGACTTACTTGTATACCAAATTTTTTTACCAACGGAAGTATTTATCATACACACCGTTTTATCTAATGAATGTTAAACTGTTGTATTTTTGAATTTCAAACATTTGTTACAGTTCGTTGGAATTTAATGTCTGGCAGGTTTAAATGCTCTGACTAATGCAATAAAAGTCTGCAAAGGAGTGTTTTCCATCATTCATCAGATATACCAGATGCACAAAATCAAAGTTGAGTATATATGTAAACAAAGATAAGGTAAAAGAATTTATCATTTAAGTCGGGTTCATAGTAATGTAAAGGCATGTGGAATCCTGAAGAAGATAAAATGTTTTGTTATGGTAAATTCTTGAAATGTTTCATTACTAACAACAAAAGCAGTTTAAGAAGAATGTATAATTAATGGTAAAATAAAGTCTAAAGAAATGCACGCGCAAGTAATAAAAATATTGAAACCGCGCAGAAATTCTGCTGCACACAGCCGCATGCACTTTATATTTCAACGCAAGGTAAACTGATTTGATCAGTTCTGCACGGCGTGAGTACATGTATACTGGAATACTGCCTGAGCAGCCAGCGTCGATCAATCAGGAACATAACAGTAAGAGAAATTACCATCAGACGAAACGTTTTGTTGACGGAATCGAAGTTATTTCCCTTCAGTCACATAAAAATCATAGAAAGTGATGAGACATCTGATCCCAAAATGGAAGATGGAAGGGCCAACTTCAGAATTTCTGGAGTCATTACGAAAACACGCCTATACAAATACATTGTAAACTTTACCGCCGATAAAAACGAATATTTTAAGATGAAAAATTATGACAGTTTTCTTATTTCTGCTCAAAATATAGATTGTGGGTACTCGTTAGAACCGCCTCATCGAGGCGGTCCTAACGAGTACCCACAATCTATATTTTAGAGCAGAAATCAGAAAAATAAGGTTTACCTCTGTAAACCCCACTTTTACAATATAAACGTGGGGTTCAAGGGGGGTCATAATTATACAGGCATGTTTTCGACATTTTCCAGGCCCTTTCCAGTATACAGAATTTCCTATAATCGACTTTATTTATAGAGGGTAATACAGTTAGTAAACTAGTACAAATCTTCCATGTGGCCTTCTTTGCTTCCTCTTCCTGGGTAGAAACCAGTACTCAGCAACGTGGATAAAGTCTCTTGCTCAAGAAAACAAGACTTTGCGCTTGCGGGGATCGAACCGGCTACCACTCGATCTCATATCAGATGCTTTACCACTGCATCACAGTAGTCCATTTTTCTAAACTTGGATAATGAATAAGTTTTTTTTAGCAGAGGTTGTAATGTTGATATTAACTGCAGGTCCACCAACCAAAATTTTAGGTTAAGCAAGGTGGTCTTCATTTCGAAGTTTTTATTTTTGTTTTGTTTTTCTGATTTCAAAAAGTTTTGTCTTGAAGCAGTTAAGTCTCTTTTCCCTCTGTGCTTTTAGCGCCCGGTTACCTTACAAACTATGTCTGTTCTGTTCTTTTCATTTCCTCAAATGTTCCGTTTCACTATACCTTTGGCGAATAGGGAAAGCATGTTCATGTCTTAACACTCTTGCATACCTCACTTGTGCAGAGATAAGTGTGACTTTCACTGATATATACTTATTGTCACCATGAAAAATGTATGGCACTTGTAAGAACCGTCTTAATGAGGCGGTTCTAAGAACCACCTACAGTCTATATTACAAGCATTAATTAATAAGAAAACATGTACAAAATATTCCTCATAAACCAGAACACATATCACAAACAGAATTCATTCTGATACCTTGTACTGTACTGTACTGTACTGTACTGTATTGTATTGTATCGCATCGCATCGCATCGCATCGCATCGTATCGTATCGTATCGTATCGTATCGCATCGTATCGCATCATATTGATTTGTATTGTAGTTAAATGTTAAATATCTACTATTATTTTGCAGGACAAGATTCACGAAACACCAACTCAGAAACAAAGAAGCATTTATCAAGACTATACACAACAAGAAAATAATGATGAAGGGGGTTATGAGCAGAAAGATCCCGTAAGTGACATATTTATTTTTTTATTTGTCACATGATGAACGTCACTTCATAACGTAATCACGAGAACTTGGTTATTATATGGCAAAGGCGAACAGCAAAGGCGCAGGCGCGCTGTCTTGCAAGATACTTTGCTGGTCTCTTGAGGGTGATTCATGCAAGTTTGCATGCATCCAGCATAGTTGTATGCTCGCTTAATATGCAATACGTGTACTTTCCTCATATTACGTATTATCCGTGACAACGTTATTTTTCTGTGACCACTTTTACCACATATCCACGGAAAAATACAAAGAAAAATGTCAAACGACAAGAATCACGCGTTTATGGTTATTTTATTGGTCGGTGAATTCACGAAGTGAAATCGCAGACTCTAGCCGTCGCCCCATGACACTTTTCAGCTCCCGTCTATTCAAAAGCTTTACAAAAAGTTTAAGGTATCGGAGTATCCTTCCGCCTTATTACTACTTATACTGCAAAAATGATCCTCCGCTCTAGATGTAGTATCTGCAGTTTATGTGGGACATTGGAGCGTAATTGTTTTAGTTGTGATGCACCTATGATTTTATGTACATGTACATAAACAACAATCTGTTTACAACTGAAGAGTGTTTTTCACATCTATTTGTCTTTGAAATTGGTGTGAATTGTTATGGACTTAGTCTAGCCCCACACTGCATGACCTAATTAAAGATTGTACGTCACGAAACCACTAAATCGACAATATTCGTAAAGAAACATCGAAGAGAGCCGTTTATCTCCGAATGATGATATATTCCGCGATCAACATAACTGTGATATTTTTAAGAAAAGATATCTGCTCAAATAGGAATGGATACAATTAACTCACAGCTCCCATCAGAGACACCAAAGGGAAAGAAGCACAAACATGAAACAACTAGACCCTAATGGAAACATCAATAGCGGAAAGCTAAAGAGACAGTCACTTTCCCACAAAAAAGCCAATTGACTATTCAAAACAAAATAATATAAGCGATACACACACTCAAAGACAAACCATAACAAAAATAATCGACGACAGAAGACTCGCCTTGGAACGGTCAGTGAAACGAATTCCCCTGGGGCGGGGGGTGTGGGGGGGGGCTTAAATCGATTTTACGTGGCCACAATCCTCGCCCTTATTTCCGTCTCGATTTAGACAAATATTTTGTTCAGTCCGCATGAAGGCGTCCTAACTCATCAGTGCAAAGACTCAATAGTCTGATTAAATCTGGCAGCTCATAATTGCTTTGTAAAAGTTTATTCAGTATCATGCTTAAAACAATATGACCCCAATTTATGGAGCTGAAGCATAATTTTTTAAGATCCATGAGGTCAACAAGTTGAAATGAATACCCCTGTGACCCCACTTAATTCAGAAAAAATAGGGTCTGCAGGGTATATATGCTTTTTACAAAGATTGTGGGTACTCCGAACCTATTCATTATGGTAGTTCTAGCCAGTACCTAAGAATGCGCCTGTCACGTATGTTAGAAGCAGAAATAACAGTCCAGAATCACTCATGTAAGTTGTTTATGCTATTGAAGCGTTCAATGAGACAATCAGATGCTATTTGTGAGCGCTATAATAGTGTTTCTTTACGTTAATTTATGCCTGTCGGGTACTGGTAAACAGTGTAGATCCTGATCAAACATGTCAGTTCTGCAAATGCAGCTTTTGTAATTTACCGACTTTGAAGCTTCCCAAGCTTTTGGTATAGTTTGTTATGAAACTCTCCGAAAGGTTCATTACAACTTTCCTTATCGTTTTGAGGCCACAGAAAGCGGCGTCTGATCAGAGTCTACAGTTTACAGGAATTTAAGGTTTAAGCGAAACTGTGCAAGTCCCCCTTTAGGATCACTATCCCAGTCAACACTCGGAGACAATGGACCCAAAATGGAATCATTGTTTTCTTTATCAATTTGTTCTACAGACAGGAGATCATCAATGTTTTCGAGAAATATATTGCCAACAATGTCCGACAGCTTGAGAAACGAGAGGCGATCCATATGTTAGAGAGCGAGTTCGGGCTAGAACCAGAACAAGCGCTGACGATGTTTGATACTTTCGACAAAGATAAGAATGGAATCATGAGCATCTGGGAGTTCCAACAGTTCTATGTTTGCATGGGCACACAGTAAGCATTTTTATGCAAATATCTAATTACCGTATGTTCCGTAAAGAGCGCATATGCTCTGATAAGCGTACACCAATTGTTTTTTCAAGAAGTATATTTGACTGTACTTAAAAGTGCAATATTTAGAAGTATATTGAAGTTGAAACAGCGATAAAAGATCAATTTGACTTACGAGTCATAAGGCTTCAGTGGTAATTGCTGACTTATAATTAAGGCAATTGCTGAGTTTTGCTATATATTCTCCTTATGCCGATGCTCCTTATGCCGACTCTGGTTTGGGTGAACATGTCTAGAGTTGACATGAGGAGCCTTACCGTGTGGTTGATAGAAGGACTTTCTAAAGCTTATTCTCATGAGTTAGTGCACTGTGCCCTATATTCGGCAAATACGGTAATTATTTTTGATGTGTGTTGCATAACTCCACAATTCACAATGATCTTTATTTTTACTTTGTGCACATGTCACATCCGGGAGTTAGTTTCAAAATTGTGTAGGAATATATACCGGGGCAAAGAACATACCCTTTGTTAATATTCTGTCAATAAGGGTTAATGCAGCAGTGTATGTATTTACCTTTCTGTGGCGCTTACTAAATGTAACTGCACAAGTAAATTATACGCAGATGACACGGTGCTTGTTGCGGCGATACGTTCAAATGTCTTGTTGTTCTGAGGAGTAGCTAACCGGGCATGTTTTCTGCCATTTTAACAGTAATGCAATTTTTATGGCTCTCTGTTTGCTTTTCTGAAACCATATCTCCTCTGAAAAACAGATACACCGTTACAAGAAGGATTTTTTTCTGATCGGTAGCAAAATCTTTTCTGTAAGGGTACAGCCCTGTTGCTACAGGAGTTTCCTTCCCTGAAACTGTTTCCAGTTTCTATGAGCTGGAGTCTTGCACAGCTATAAATTAGGGGATAAATGTATTCAAAAATTATAATTTGATGAGGGGAATCGGTGGTTTTACGGTCGAAAATTTCGTGTTCAGCGATGCGTCAGCGGAGCCGAAAAACAGAATTTGCGGCCGTAAATCCGACGATTTTTCTCCCCAAAAGGCAATTTTCAATAGAGTTATTCCAATTCTAATGTACTTGTCCACTTGATTTGTTAAAAATAATGTTCTAATTGCCTTATTAAAATACAAACCAATGAAAAGGGACGTTACATGATAAGGTCTGTTTTCCAATACTAAATGCAGACTATACTATCGCATTTTTTTGTTACTTTATCCAATCAGAAGTCGCGTTGCATACATATTGAATGGTTAGAAATGCACGATAAAATCAAAGGAAAAGTCGTGTTAATATCACGCTTACTTGATATTGCACCTTTACTTGGATGCCTTCGAATTTTGTCGTTAGACGGTATTGTATCTTTTTACATTTTAGGACAATGACGATAAAATTCTGATAAAATGCATATTTTGATGCTAAACCTATTGCTAATGACGCAAAATATTTATAGCCATGCAATAACTCTGATATTGGTGAACAAAGTCCCTCGTAGGGACATCGAAGGATACTCCCAAGATCCGGGCGAGTCCGTCGAGATTCCCAACTCGGAACAATATTCAAAAATATCAGAGCAGTAACCCTATAATATATGCCATGCGACTAGCCTTTATGTAGAAGCGGTTAAGCTACTAGCCTCATAAACCAGGGCTCGTTGGGTTTGATTGTGGGCTTTCCAGACTTTTGAAGGAGTATTTAAATCGAGATACCGCCTACATCTGGTACGACGTTTAACTTGAACACGCACGCATGCACGCACGCACGCACGCACCAGACCTGTTTGTCTTCAAGAATGATTCATAAACAATGACTGCACCTGAACAGTTTTTTTTTTTTTTTTTTTTTTTTTCAAGTTTTCTAATTGTTTTAGATAGCTTTCTCATATTTCAGATTATGAAAGTAATAAAATTATAAACCCCAAGAGAAAATTAAATGTTGAACATCAAGAAAAAGAATTTGTATTCTGCATGCTTTGTTCCCATTTTGAGTATTAATATAGCTTGTTTTATATCATTTCAGAAACAAGTAAGTAAAACATGAAAATTTGCTGATTTTAAAGGATTAATTAGAATCTTCTGTTTATTTTATTTATCTATTTTTTTTTACTTTTTATTTCCTTGTACATGTTTTAATTCATTATAGACCCTTAGGCTATAGAAATATACTTTAAATTAATACACGTTTCATTGAGCAACATGAAAAGTAATATTTTTTGTTGAAACTTAGTTTATTTTATGTGCATGCTATTTTAATTATTTAGATAATCATTTTCATTTTCTTAAGTTAATATAGGTAATCTTTCGGATGATTCTAGATATCAGCCATGCTAAAATATGTAAATAAATAAGAAAGTCGACAAATACGGCATTTCAAGAATATTTAACCTATATGGGTTGACTGTTCCTAAAATATTGGGAAAGGATAGCAACCAGTTAAAATGTACTTACGAAAACACGCCTATTCAGATATATTGAAAAACTGAAATTTTATAGATGAAAAAAAAATCGGCGAGGCGTTTCTAACGTGTACCCACAATCTATGATATTGAGCAAATTCTACTATATAAAAGTGGGGTTTAAGGGGATCAAAATCATAAAGGCGTGTTTTCACGATGTTTACTGTGGCCGCTCGTTAGAACCGTCTCATTGGGGCAGCTGTAACAAAACCCGCCTAACCCGCCTAACCCCCGGAGTACCCGCAATATATATTTCAAATTGCTCCTTAGTACCCACAATATATTACTCCTGGCAAGGAGCTTATGACACGTGTGATGAGCTTTTGTCCTGGATATTCATTACACAGGCTTGATCATGTGATGTCTCATGCATCCGATTGGAAATGAACCCACGTGGACACAGTGGTAGATAACCTTGAAATATAAGAATCCGCGCAACCCGGTCCCGAGGTCAGGAAATTTGTTAATAAAACATACTGCTCAAATCTACAGAGAATTTTTATTTGTGTTATAAATTTGAAAATATCCACAATTGACAGGAAAAAATCACGCATATATTCGTTGAGCACGAAAGCGTTTCAAAACTCGGTCATGGGCTACGGATAGCCCCCGCCCATCGGGGCTTGAAGAAATAGATGGGCTGCATGATGCTTCCACGCAGAGCTGAAACCGACCCGCACACGAGTACTGGTAAACCGCTTAGAGGATCTAAGCCTGCCCAGGTAATGCGGTGCGAGTCCATGCTTATAAACCCTATTGGTTTCATTGGGTGGCAGGGCTTGAGATGTCATTTCATCTCAATGGCGGGTAAAAGTACGACAGAATTGGAAGCAACGTCTCCAAAATGACCTTTAAAGTGTTAACGGGGACGTTAAACTTCCAATCAAACAAACAAAAAACATGGGCTATATACGGAGGCGGGTTAGATTTGTGTGTTTCTGTAAAAAAGTGACAATAAAACAATTTAAAAGGTAAAGCATTTGCAAAAAAAACACTTTTAATCATTTTTTAAATATCGTTCAAGCTGGCAGGTATCTACAATCGTCAGCTATATAATGGATTGCATGATATGATACTAAAATATTAGTGCGCATGTTAAAGTATCTGCATGTTTGTGTCATTTATGTTGTAATACTCAGAGCTGAAAAGCGTTTAGTATGACAACCGTTGCTTATCCGACCTGTCCACTTGAATATTTATGAATCTCGTTTGCTATTGTAAACAAATTGAACGCATGTTACCAGTTTTCAATGTTAAAATCCCGACAGATCTCTTTTACATTGGAGTTGGGTACACGAGGCTACTACTCGCGAAATAGGTTGGGCTGCATCGTGCTTCCGCACCGAACTGCAACCGACCGAACTTTAGTACTGGTAAATATAAAAGTAGAAGTAAAACAAAGATCAGGAATCGATACAGTTAACTTACAAAGACACCAAAGGGAAAGAAACACAAACATTAAGCAACCAGACCATAATGGAAACCTAAACAAAGGAAGGCCATAAGGACAGTTACATTCCCACAAAATCCAAAATAAAAAGACACAAGTGATACACACAGTAAGTAACAAACAACACCATAAATATACCGCCACAGAAGAACCGCCTTGGAACGGTCAGTGGAAAGATTTCCACTGGGGGGCTTAAATCGATTTTACGTGGCCACAATCCTCGCCCTTACTTCCGTCGCGATTTAGACAAATAATATGTTCAGTCCGCATGAAGTAAATATAAGCCTGCCCAGGAAAAGTGGTGCAAGTCGAACCGCTCCGTCAACGCTAGCGGTTACTTTGGGTGGTGGGGTTTCAGATGTCGTTTTATCTCAATGTGTAAAAGTTTAACAAAATCGGAAGCAACGTCCCCAGAATGACCTTAAGACGTAAAACCTCAGCACAAGCAAACAAACATAAGGCTACTCGTATTTGATGAGATCACTCAAATTTAGCACAAACTTCCTGGAAACCCGTAAAGCCTCATAGGGAAACAGCGCAGACCCTGGTCGGACTCCGTCTTATGCGGCGTCTTATCAGAGCCTACACTGTTGCTAACAGTCATCATTAAACGTAGAACTAAAATGACCATACAGCCTTTAAATGACAAGTGGAGTCGTTCAACATATAAGAACGGAAGAGATGGTTAAAAATATAGACTTCATACTGACAGCCTTTTACGATAACAGACCCTTGTGACTTAGTGCATTCTTTCAAATCTCCAAAAATGGTTACTTTTGTGAGAATTATTTGTGATATATTTCTTATTTATACTCCAAACATAGGTTGAGGGTACTCGTTAGAACCGCCTCATTGAGGCGGTTCTAAGGAGTACCCACAATGTATGTCTTTTAAGCAGTCTTTAAGAAGTCATCCGTATTTGACCTTGACCAATATTTAATGGTCACCTGACTTGTACTATTGCATCAACCCTAGCGTTCATCGTATTGATCAATTCCATTTCTTAAGGACAATAAGAGCTTCATTAATGACACTTGGTACAAAGTTGCATCTTGGGATGACAACTTAAATGCCAGCATCCAGGTTTGACCTTGACCTACAGTAGAACTTCAATAGCTCGAACATCTTTGGGGCCTCGAAAATCTGTTAGAGACAGGGGTAGTTCGAGCCACTGAGGGTTACTGCTAGGAGGCATAACTAGATACTTTTAGACATCTTTTCGGTGTTCCATAATGAATAGCATACATTTGTAAGATAAAAGACTAAAATCTCCTTAATTATCCCCACTAGTTCTTATGTAGAGGATTTCGCTAGGGGCTCAAGAATGGGTTCGACTCATCCATGGAAAACGAGCCATCGGTGTTCGAGCCATCGAAGTTCTGCTGTATATTTAATGGTTTTGTGACTTCGCACCCCGACATGCGCGACATAGCCTTCGGCGGAATTCTTGTTTCTTTTATTTTCTGCTCAAGGCAGTAATATGCAAAATATCAAGAAAATTCCTTTTTTGTGGAGGTAAAATCTATTGCTATTATGCATGTACGTGCCTGTTGCTTAGAGGAGACATGTAACAGCATGTTATAAAATAATATGACCGGCATACGCATAGTAAAACATGGTTACTAGCGTGTGACGTCATGACGCCTATGTTGTTTTATTGAAATTCTTCTGAACTTCCTCTGTAATAAAAGTCCATTCGATTTGAAATCGTTATTATTACATGACGTCGCGTCTGAGAATGTAATAACGCTATGTATTTAATTCGATAATCAGCTAGTGGATTAAATATGCAAGTTATTTAGATACGCCCCGTAACGTTACAGGTTCGACGTCCTTAATGACGTAGCGTTTACAAATGGCGGAATTTTGACATTTTTTTGAAAAAAAAAAAGAAATCGTGAATAATACGCGTTGTAAATGGCTTGCATTCGTGCCCATTCGTTTAAATCTATTAAACTCGTTGAGGAAAAGGCATGAAGTGCTAGGCACAGCCTCGCATTTTATCCCTTTTTGCTCAAGTCGTCAGTAAATTCAAGTAAGAAATGAATTTTATTTTACTGCTGATCATGAAAGCATGAACGCAGTGGGTCGCGTGCAAAGTAATTGAATCCCGAAGGGGTACATGTAATCTTTGCTAGCGATCCGCTGTCGATCAAACTTTCATGAAAAGCAGAAGCATTCAGTTTATTTTTAGCTCACCTGTCACGTAGTGACAAGGTGAGCTTTTGTGATCACATTTTGTCCGTCGTCCGTCGTGCGTGCGTCTGCCCGTCCGTGCGTGCGTGCGTCCGAAAACAATTTCAAATAAGTATATCTCTAATACCCCATGGCCAATCTTGATCAAATTTCATGTGAAGCATCAGGTAGGAGGAAAGGCTCCATAAGGTTTTTGGGCTGATCAGATTGAAATTCTGGTTGCCATGAAAACAAAAAGGTTCTATAGACTTATAATGGGGAAAACGACGTCTCCACTTTTTCTCAGCCATTCCTGATCCGATCTTCATTAAAACTTGCAGATAACCAGGAGGGGCTTACAGTCTACGTCGAGTTCTAATTTGGGCTGCACGGGACAAACAACTTTGGAGTTACCTGCCCTTGAGCATAAATATAAGTGAAAAATGGTGCCTCCAGCTTTTCTCAGCCGTCTATGATCTGATCTTTTTGTAACTTTTCATAAACGAGGACAAGCATAAAATTTCGGACGAGTTCGAATTTGGTTTGAAACTGACCACCGGTTTTCCAGTTACATCCCCTTGAGCGTGAAAAAATTTCCCATAGACTTATAATGGGGAAAACGACGTCTACACTTTTTCTCAGCCATTTGTGATCCAATCTTTATCAAACTTGCAGATAAGCAGGAGGGGCTTACAGTCTACGTCGAGTTCGAATTTGGGCTGCACGTGACAAACATCTTTGGAGTTACCTGCCCTTGAGCATAAATATAAGTGGAAAATGGTGTCTCCAGTTTTCTCAACCGTTTATGATCTGATCATTTTGTAACTTTTCACAAACAAGGACAAGCATAAAATCTCGGACGAGTTCGAATTTGGTTTGAATCTGACCAGCGGTTTTCCAGATACATCCCCTTGAGCGTGATTTTTTTTCCATAGACTTAAAATGGGGAAAACGACGTCTCCACTTTTTCTCTGCCAATCTTGATCCGATCTTCATCAAACTTGCAGATAACCCGGAGTGGTTACAGTCTAAGTGGAGTTCGAATTTGGGCTGCACTGGACAAACAGCGTTGGAGTTACCTGCCCTTGAGCATAAATATAAGTGAAAAATGGTGTCTCCAGCTTTTCTCAGCCGTTTATGATCTGATCATTTTGAAACTTTTCATAAACGAGGACAAGCATAAATTCTCGGACGAGTTCGAATTTGGTCAGAATCTGACCAGCGGTTTTCCAGTTACATCCCCTTAAGCATGAAACATTTTCCCGTAGACTTATTTAACTTCACTACAGCTGTTGTGTGGGAATGTGTGGCGGCGGTAAAACGTCTCCCTGCCCTACATCATAGTGTAGATTATATTTTCTTGTCCTTTGGGATCATTGATTCCATTGTAGAATTTTGAAAATATCTGAGGGTCACTGATGAGGCCTAATTGGCCGAAACTAGCTAGTCTGGCCCAGAAAACATATACACTCTATATGTTTCAGTTCTGTAGTGAATTCCTTGCTTCCAAAGGATAACCCTTTTATAGAACATATTATAATGGGGAAAACGACGTCTTCACTTTTTCTCAGCCATTTTTGATCCGATCTTCATCAAACTTGCAGATAAGCAGGAGGGGCTTACAGTCTACGTCGAGTTCGAATTTGGGCTGCACGGAACAAACAGCTTTGGAGTTACCTGCCCTTGAGCATAAACATAAGTGAAAAATGGTGTCTCCAGATTTTCTCAGCTGTTAATGATCTGATCTTTTTGTAACTTTTCATAAACGAGGACAATCATAAAATCTCGGACGAGTTCGAATTTGGTTTGAATCTGACCAGCGGTTGTCCAGTTACATCCCATTGAGCATGAAAATTTTTCCCATAGACTTATATTGGGGAAAACGAGGGCTCCACTTTTTCTCAGCCATTTCTGATTTGATCTTCATCAAATTTGCAGATAAGCAGAAGGGGCTTACAGGTATCGTCGAATTTGAATTTGGATTGAATCTGACCAGCGGGTTACCAGTTACATTCCCTTGAGCCCATAGGGGCTTCAAGAAATATATTGGCTGCATGATGCTTCCACGCAGAGCTGAATCCGGCCCGCACACTAGTACCGGTAAACCGCTTAGAGGATCTAAGCCTGTCCAGGAACCGCGGTGCGAGGCGGGACCGCCCATGCTAATAAACCCTATTGGTTTCATTGGGTGATTTCATTTCATCTCAATGTCGGGTAAAAGTCCCACAAAATTGGAAGCAACGTCTCCAAAATGACCTTTACAGTGTTGACGGGGACGTTAAACCTCAAATCAAACAAACAAACAAATACATTCCCTTGAGCGTGAAAAATTTTCCCATAGACTTATAATGGGGAAAACGACGTCTCCACTTTTTCTCAGCCATTTCTGATCCGATCTTCATCAAACTTGCAGATAAGCAGGAGGGGCTTACAGTCTACGTCGAGTTCGAATTTGGGCTGCACGCTCCAACAGCGTTTGAGTTACCTGCCCTTGAACTTTTCTCAGCCGTTTATGATCTGATCTTTTTGTAACTGTTCATAAACGAAGACAAGCATAAAATCTTGGATGAGTTCGAATTTGGTTTGAATCTGACCAGCGGTTTTCCAGTTACATCCCCTTGAGCGTGAAAAAAAATCCCATAGACTTATAATGGGGAAAACAACGTCTCCACTTTTTCTCAGCTATTTCTGATCCGAACTTCATCAAACTTATATTTAAGCAGAAGGGGCTTACAGTCTACGTCGAGTTTGAATTTGGGTTGCACGGGACAAAAAGCTTTGGAGTTACCTGCTCTTGAGCATAAATATAAGTGAAAAATGGTGTCTCCAGCTTTTCTCAGCCGTTTATGATCTGATCGTTTTGTAACTTTTCATAAACGAAGACAAGCATAAATTCGCGGACGAGTTCGAATTTGGTTTGAATCTGACCAGCGGTTTTCCAGTTACATCCCCTTAAGCATGAAAAATTTTCCCATAGACTTATAATGGGGAAAACAACGTCTCCAACTTTTCTCAGCCATTTCTGATCCGATCTTCATCAAACTTGCAGATATGCAGGAGTGGCTTACAGTCTGCGTCGAGTTCGAATTTGGGCTGCACGGGACAAACAGTTTTGGAGTTACCTGCCCTTGAGCATAAATATAAGTGAAAAATGGTGTCTCCAGCTTTTCTCAGCTGTTAATGATCTGATCTTTTTGTAACTTTTCATAAACGAGGACAAGCATAAAATTTCGGACAAGTTTGAATTTCGTTTGAATCTGACCAGCGGTTTTCCAGTTACATCCTCTTGAGCGTGAAAAATTTTCCCATAGACTTATAATGGGGAAAACGACGTCTCCACTTTTTCTCAGCCATTTCTGATCCGATCTTCAGCAAACTTGCAGATAAGCAGGAGGGGCTTACAGTCAACGTCGAGTTCGAATTTGGGCACGGGACAAACAGCTTTGGAGTAACCTGCGCTTGAGCATAAATATAAGTGAAAACTGGTGTCGTCAGCTTTTCTCAGCCTGGTCACCTACATAAATCCTGTCAATCATGCTCCTGGGGTCCAATGGGCAACACCCAGGGGCCCCTTAGCTCCCATAGACTCAAAATGGAAAAAAAAAGCTTCAAAACTCTTCTTCTCTGAAACCACAGGGCCCAGAGCATAGATAATTAGCATGTAGCAACGGCAAGTGGTCATATACATAAAGCTTGCCAATCATGCCCCTGGGGTCCAAATTGGCCATGTCCCGGGGCCCCTTAACTCCCATAAACTCATAATGGAAAATGCTTCAAAAATCTTCTTCTCTGAAACCACAGGGCCCGGAGTTTAAATAGTTTGCATGCAGCAACAGCAAGTGTTCACCTACATAAATCCTGTCAATCATGCCCCTAGGGTCCAAATGGGCCACGCCCATGGGCCTATTAGCTACCATAGACTTATAATGGAAAAAAAAATCAAAAATCTTCTCCTTTGAAACCATAAGTCGTAGAGCTTAGATATTTAGTATGTAGCAACATGAAATGGTCAGCTTAAGAAATCCTGCCAACCATGCCACTTTGGCCAAAATTGGCCACGCCCATGGGCCCAAATTGGCCAAATCCTGTGGCCCCTTAACTCCATTAAACTTTAAATGGAAAAAAAGCTTCAAACATCTTCCCTGAAACCATGAAGTACAGACCTTAGACATTTAGTATATTGCAACATAAAATGGTCCCCTACATAAATCCTGCCAACCATGCCCTTTGAGTCAAAATTGGCCACGCCCCAGGGCTCATTAGCTGCTATAGACTTATACTTCAAAAATCTTCTTCTCCGAAACCATAAGGCTCAGAACTTAGATATTTAGTATGTGGCAATGTCAAGTGGTCTCCTACACTAATGATTTTCTGGTACACAGGTGAGCGATATAGGGCAATTGGGCCCTCTTGTTTTATATTTACGATCATTGCCACTCATCACTAGGCGAAAAACTGTTTATAGGGCAAACATTTACACGCTGTTTTTTTTTTCTACAAAGAGCGGAACATCATCAACGCCCGTAGAGAACCATGGTTTAGACTGACGTCACTTGATGTCACTGAAAATCATGTGACTCGATACGTTCATGGAAGTATGAACAACGTTGTTTTCTATAGGTTTACATCAGACTTTAAACTGGAAATGTAAATATTAATATGTGAACACTCATCATGTAAGGCCCTCTATTTATATGATAAACCGAATCCTACTGATTCCTATGGTAATTTCATAAGAAATTTATGAAACTGGCAAAAGGGTTGTTTCATAAATTTCATATGAAATGAGCACTTGTGTAAGATCCTTCTCTTAATTGCATTTCGAGTAAAATTGTGTATTTTTGCCTACAGTGCCAAAGATGTTGTTGATGAATTCAAAAAGATGGACCGAGATGGAAGTGGTAAGCTTGACGCTGAGGAAGCCCGTGAAGGTCTGACACATCTTAAAACAGCCACAGGGCGACCACTGGATCCTAAAGAAATAGATTTCTTCATACAGACCGCCTCTGGTGACGACGGACAGATGGATCTTGGTGCTTTCACAAACCTGTTATACAGGTTGAAATTATATGATTCTCCGCCACCACCCAAGGGTGTGAAAATTGGACCACCTCGATAGATGATAATCTAGTGGACTTTCATCGGCACAGTATTATTTATACTGGTGGTTGTCACCAGAAGCTCATACCGTTGTTTGTGGTGTTACATGTCGGATTCGTTACTAACATTCCGAAACTAGGCCCTGTCTATATGGCTTCACATCCATTACTCATATAACACCGTAACTTTGTGTAAGCCCATTAAGAAATTTAACTAATTTGTTGGAAGTTGAATCTCTTTAAAAGTTACGTTGGTCTTGAATGATCAATTACTCTCACAATGTTGATCCTAGATGTATACTTTTTTCAAGCACATTGAGTTTATAAGCAGCGATATAATGCTTTATAGATAAACAACAACAACTTTATTGAAAACAGCCAGCTGATAAGGATCTATGTGCTTTTTCCATTCTGCTTCTGAGTGTATGGTAACATTGAAATCGTGCAACACAAGTGGCTGAAAATCGGGGAAAATATAGCATATTGAAATATTCAACATGGTATGGGTAAAATTTAACTTCGCCTTGACTGAACAATAGTACGAGATCAATGTAAACCAGCGCTTTGAAACTTATCTCCTTTAGTCATCACGATAACACACTCTCTATGAGTAGTAATGTTCCGCTGATGAAACAAGGGTCATTTTTCAGATCTCCAAAATGGCTGCTTTTTTGATGAAAATTCGTGATAATTTTCTTATTTGTACTGCAAATGTAGGTTGCGGGTGCTCGTTAGAACCGCCTACCCACAACCTATATCGTGGAACAGAAATAAGAAAAATAATGTATATCCCCGTAAACCACAGTTTTCTCTATATAAAGTTTGATTTAGGGGGTGTTCATTTCACGGACTTGTTCACATGATGTGTTGGATTGAGAATAAGACCAGAATAGTCTCGAAAACTGCTGTAAAGCTTCAATAACTCGATCCCGGATGGATCGTTTACCATAGCTAATGCGAACTCACTTTTGAGTCCGTAGAGTATTCTTTCCAGAGCTTCAGATGTGCATGATAGTTAAGGGGAGTTTTTCCGACTCGTCTTGAAAAGTTATGTTGTGTGTTAAGTTGTACCATCCTTGTTTTGTGTACGTAGTAGAATTGCCTCAAAGAGGCGAGTCCAATTAGTGTACAAAACATTCCTTTATTTGAGAGAAGATCGAACAAATCTCGTAAAAAATCCCAACATTGCGATATAGTGCATTCTTTTTTATCTCTAAAACGGTCAATTTTCTGATGAAAAATGTGATATTTTACTTATTTATACTTAAAACATACGTTGTGGGTGCTCGTTAGAATCGCCTCACCTATGTCTTGGAGCAGCAATAAGAAAAATGATGTTTGTCCCTGTAAACCCCAGTTTTCTCTATATAAAGTGGGGTTTAATTGGGTGTTCATTACACAGGTGGGTTATCCTTAGTTAAGCCTGATCCGCCCTAGTGCTATGATTAGCCATCAATAGTTTGACTACACCTACAGTAGAACTTCGATGGCCCGAACACCGATGGCTCGTTTACCATGGCTGAGTCGAACCCGTTCTCGAGCCCTATAGGGAAGTCCTCTACATAAGAAATGGTGCGAGATAATTTAGATTTTCGTCTTTTATCTTGCAAATGTATGCTGTGTGTACTCATTAGAATCGCTTCGATGAGGCGGTTTCTAATGAGTACACACAGCATACAATTTCATTACAGAACACCGAAAATATGTCCAAAAGTACCCCGTGATGCCTCCTGACAGTAATCCTCAGTGGCTCGAACTACCCCTGTCTCGAACAGATTTTCGAGATCCCAAAGGTGTTCGATCCATTGAAGTTCTACTGTATTTCGATGAAATGTTCATGCTCCCAAAAGGAATTCGAGCTAGTGAAGTTTGACTTATAAAAAAGACGAAATAAAACTGAGACTTTTATATTCAGGGGATATTGTCATTTGGGGAGGTAAATCACCGGTTTTACGGCCGGAAAATTCCTTTTACGGAGACCTGCCAGCGGAGCCGTAAAACGGAAATTGCGACCGTAAAACCGACAATTTACCTCTCCAAATGACAAATTTAAATACAGTTATACCCATTTTTAATGCATTTGCGTCTGTTGGATAACGTTAAAATTTGTGGCGGTATATTCTGCGATATACTGTCTGAAACCCGACGTCACCATGCAATGTTTTGTTGCACAAATTGCTCTCTTTGTCCAAAACGACAAGCGCAGTCAGCTGCGTAAAAAATCACATACTAATCAATGAAAAGTGACGTTCCATGACGACGTCGGGTTTCTGTCAGTATAAAGCAGAATATACCGGCGCAAATTCGTAACGTTATCCAATCAGATGTCGCGTTGCATACACACGTGCATTAGAATGTGTATTTTAATGCACTTTGTTTCCGATCACGGTAATAAGTCCGTATAATGAACAACCTTGTGAACCCCACTTTATATAGAATAAAGAGGAATTTATATTATAAATAGATAGCTCCTTTTGTGTTCATGTTTTTATTTTGCATTGTTTTTTTTTTTTTTTTTTTTTTTTTCCCTTACATAAATATAATAGATAGAAAGCTTCTTTTGTGTTCATCGTTCTTTTGTTGTTGTTTTTTTCATTGTCTTCTCCTTTTCTTTTCCCTTTCATAAATAATTGTGTTATTTTATGTTAGTTATTTTGCCAATGGAATGGGAAACATATAGGCATTGTGAGAACATTTTATTTTTTATTTTTTTTTTTTGGTCTTTCATTCTTTTTGTCATGCCAAGGTTTTCAGGCATTTGTTTCAGTGTGTTTGACAGTTTAAGATACATTTGTTTAAAGTTTTATATTTTAACATTAGGTGCTTAGCAAGGAATCTCGCGTCAACGTCGGATGAACATCCCGACTTTGACCCGAGAAACCCTTTGCAACCACTGAAAATATACACATTTCGATATCATGTGTGTGTGTGTGTGTGTGTGTGTGTGTGTGTGTGTGTGTGTGTGTGTGTGTGTGTGTGTGTGTGTGTGTGTGTGAATTCGGGTTTAACGTCGCTTTCAACAATTTTTCAGTCATATCACGACGGTGTCTGGTTGCGACAGGGAGCTCAATGCTCACGTTTATAGTGCTGCCTCACTGAAGTATCATGTCCCAGACACATTACATGATACCACACCCAGTCACATTATCCTGACACTGGATCGACCAGTCCTAGGTCTACCCCGTAAATCTGAGTGCCAAGCGAGGAGCAGCTAGTACCATTTTTAACGACTTTGGTATATCGCGGCCCGGGATCGAACCCCAGACCTCCCGTTCCCCGGAGCGGACACTCTACCAACTGAGCTATCGGGGCCGGTCATTTCGATATCATACCTATTCGTGTGAGATAAAGAGAATTTTTAACAAGTATGGAATCGATTTCGGCATTTCCAACCTCATGGCCGCCCCGACTGATCGGCACCTAGGCTGAGCCTCATCCCTTGAGGGATGGTTACCACTATGTTGAATCCATACAAATAAAAGATTCTTTTTCTTGCATACTTCGATTTATTCATTAGGTTTACATTTTTTCCTTCGGTGAGCCGGATCCTCTCTTGCAATGTTTATTCTAACGTTGCCAAGGGAAATATGACGTAATGTTTCACACTATAAATAGTGCTTCTTGATAATTAGGCAAAACACAGAAGTCAAGAAAGACCGAAAATGAAAAGAAAATACATGTGACTGTGACTTTTAATGCATTAAATGCAAATATTCAATTATAGTTTTATTGTTGCTGTCTACAGCACATCTTGCAAATTGTACACAGCAGGATGAGATGAGGAAGGTGAGATAAACAGGATGAGATAAGAATTGCTTGCAAACCAGATAAGGAAATCTATAGTTGTAGCTTGGGATAGAAATGCTGTTCTAATCCTGATGTTCTTACCCAGGGATAGGGTACAAAACGAATATTCTTGCACACCAGACAAGGAAATCCGTGATTTTACCCAAGGATAGAATTTTATGTTTTGACCCTGTTGTTCCGACCCTAAATCGAATATAATCGCGTGTTTGATAAATGCACTGGTTGATTACGACCTCGTATGCGCTGTCGTTAAGGTTGACGTCACAGCACGTTACGTGACGTCACTTAACATTCCTGCAGTGTCAACACAATATGGCGGACGTTGGTAACTGAAGTGACTGTAGCATTAAACATCCGCGCTTAGAAATGGAAGATATGCAAGAAAAAGAATCTAATATGGGTGTGAGGGGTGGATTGAAAAATACGTCCCACGGGATCCCTTTCCGGTATCATCCGACAAGCCTCGTGATGCCGGACAGTGAGCCTCGGGACGGATTTTTCCATCCTCCCCTCACACCCATATAAGATTCTTATATTATCGCGTGTTTGATAAATGCACTGGTTGAATACGCCCTCATGTGCCGTCGTTAAGGTTGACGTCACAGCATGTTACGTGTCGTCGCTAAACATCAATGTAGTGTCATCACATATATGGCAGACGTCGGCAACCGAAGTGACTGCAGTATTAGAAATCTGCGCTGAGAAATGGAAGGTATGCAGAAAAAGAATCCTACATGAGCGTTACGAGTGGATAGAAAAAAATCGTCTCTTGGGATCCCTGTCCGGCATCACTCGGCAAGCCTCGTGATTACGGATAGTGACCTTCGGAGACGAATTTTTCCATCCACCCCACCATCCATGCAAGATTCTAATAATCTATACCCTGTGTAAATGTCGGATATACTGATCTGTTATGCAAGAAAATGCTTTCTTTCGTAACTCTAAAATGCTCATTATCTTATGAAAATTGTGATATCGTTTTCTTATTTGTATGCCAAATATAGATCGTGGGTGCTCAACCGAACTGTTCCCCACGAGTTAACATATTTTTTCCTAATTTTATCTCAAAATGGTATGCTGTGTGTATTCGTTAGAACTGCCTCAATGAGGCGATTATACTGAGTACACACAATATTCCCTTATTTAATAAAAGCTCAGAAAGATAGCCTTTAGTCACCCACATTATGCCTCATGGCCTATCACTGTGATTAACTCTCAGTAATTCGAACAATCCCTATCTGGAAAACATTTAATGGTCTCTGGCATATTCGAGTAATCGGAAGTTTGACTGCATATGTATTTTACAAGGATGCATGATCATGAAATGTACGAGAGTTATGGATTATAATTATTAACATGAGATGACCCATAAGAAAAAACCACTCGGCATCCGGCACTGATTCTTCAATGCAAGTGCACAGCCAACAAAAAGGACTAAACGCACGACCTCTCGCATGAAGCTACCTCAAGGCCATGTGAGAGCAATGGCTCTAAGAAAATCCCAGGAGGTCTCAGGCTTATGCGTAAACTCAACTTTTCTTATGCGCAGGCTCAATTTGTTATTTAGTTAGATATATGAATGAGTTATGTATTTTGCATACTCCATTTGTAAAACATCAAGAAAACACTCCTATAAAATTTTGACTTTTATATAGTAACACTGGGGTTTGAAGGGGTAAACCTTATTTTTTTTTATTTCTAGTCTAAAATATAGATAGTGGGTACTCGTTAGAACCGCCTCGATGAGGCGGTTCTAACGTGTACCCACAATCTATATTTTGAGCAGAAATAAGAAAAATATTACAATTTTTCATCTTAAAATATTCCTTTTTCCGGCGATAAAATTTACAATGTATTTGTATAGGCGTGTTTTCGTAATGCATGTAAAGTAAACATGTTTCATTTTATGTGCTTTGATTTTCCACAGATAAATAAATGATTTTCGATTTTGGCAAAACAATGCATTTAAATAAATACCTTAAATACAATGTCATGGTGAATTTTTTGGCAACCCTTATCCTGCTGAGCACGAAAACCATACCTTTGTCATGCAGCTTGTGAATTTAACGAAAATATCATATCAAGCAATCTGATTTGTTGATAGTCAAAATGGCCGTGGGTAAATTAATTTATTCAGCTGGATAAGGGTTAAAAAATCAGAAGTATGCGTTTCTTCCCGTTGATACTTGTTAAAATAGAACACCATACAGAGTTTGACCAGACGCTTGTGACGTCATTTAGGAAGAGGAAGACTGACGTACAATTTTCATTCTCTTGTTTTAGAAAATTTAATATCGCACCATACGTCGACCAAAACGAATGATTTTTTTTAAGATCAGACTAAAATGGTCCATATCGACTCTACCAATGTAAATTTTTAGTTTAGTTTTCAAAACAGAGAGTATAGGGAACTTGTTAGAAAATCCATTTTGCATTAGACAAACACCAATTGTGAGAAAATGCTGTCCTTAACCCATTTCAGACTGGAAACCCCTAAACGGGTACCGTGGCAAACAGTGCAAGCCCAGATCAGACACCACAGAACATGGCGTCTGATCAGGGCCTACACTATTTGCAAAAAGTTCAGCCATTTTCCAAATCAATTTTGAAGAAAACACAACCTGACACCCCTAAATTTTGAAATGGACTCCTGTTATATGTAAGGAGGAAGATTCCATTTGGTACTGAAAGGTTTAAAGGCACCCGAAGATGAAAGTCTATGACATTTGTCTTATTTTTTTTTCTAAACTAACAATGTTTATGTTTCATTACGAAAACACCCCTATTCAAATATATGAAAATGAAAACATTCTGATATTTTTTCAAATTTCTGCTCAAAAATAGATTGTGGTTACTCGTTAGAACCACCTGGGTGAGGCGGTACTCGTTAGAACCGCCTCGGTGAGGCGGTTATAACGAGTACCCACAATCTATGTTTTTGAGCACAAATAAGAAAAAAATAATACCCCTGTAAACCCCAGTTTTAATATATAAAAGTGTGGTTTAAGGGGGTCAAAATTATAAAGGCATGTTTTCGTGATAATAAGACGAAAAATGTATACCCTTTAAACCCCACATTCCTAATGTATAAAGTGAGATTTATAAGGGTGAGATTTATAAGATTTTTATTTTATTACACGGGCTCATTCATGTGATCAAGGAACACATAAACATCAAAGAAGAAGTAAGAAAGGCATCACAGCTTTTATACATGGAAGCTTTTTAACATGACTAGCAGTGGCATAATAGCATTGCATCAAAATTATAAATCAAAGCACTAAGAGTGCTGATGGAGCGTAGCTTGTTTGTTTGATTTGAGGTTTAACGTCCCTGTCAACACTGTAAAGGTCATGTTGGAGACGTTTGTTACAACGCATAATGTAGTAATGTAGTAATTACTACATTTTGATTTTTTTACTACATTATGCGTTGGCATAGTCGACGCGAAATGAAGTAAAAAAATAATTTCATTTCGCGTTGATATGCACCATATCGACGCATAATGAAGTAATGATGGTAGAACATAGCTGTCTTCGAAAAGACTTAGGAAGCAATACAGTTAAATTCCTACAATTTAGACCACATTTGAGACGGTTCAAAAGTGGTCTTTAAGACCACAGTTGAACAGTCCAAAAGACGGTCTTCCACAAAAGCACACTGAAGGTCAAAATCACAAAGAAAATGTAGCTTTAACCTTCCAAATATGCTTTAAAAACAAAATTTGTATTAATTTTAGGTGGTCTTAATAGTGCAGACAGACAGACAGACAGACAGACAGAATGGACAAAAACTATATACCCCCTTGCATACTTCGTATGCCGGGGGTATAAATAGATGGGCTGCACGATGCTTCCACGCAGAGCTGATACCGCCCGTACATGAGTCCTCGTAATCTGCTTAGAAGGTCTAAGCCTGTCCAGGAAAACTGCTGCGAGTCGACCCATCCATGCATATAAACCCTATTGCTTTTAATTGGACGGCAGCGATTGAGATGTCATTTCATCTCAATATCGGGTAAAAGTCCCATAAAATTTGAAGCAATGTCTCCAAAATGACCTAAATAGTCTTGACGGGAACGTTAAACCTCAAATCAAACAAACAAACTGTTGACGCATAATGAAGTAAAATTAAGTATGCCACCCATCGCCGCAAAATGTAATAATTCTTTCATTTTGCTCAAACCTCTTAGTATCGACGCATAATGTAGTAAAAACGACATTTTATTTCATTTCGCGTCGACTATGCCAACGCATAATGTAGTAAAAATTTCATAATGTAGTAATTATTACATTACTACATTATGCGTTGTAACAGACGTTGCATCCAATTTTGTGGGACTTTTACCCGACATTGAGATGAAATGACATCTCAAGCCCTGTCGCCCAATGAAACCAATAGGGTCCGCCTCGAACTGCGGTTCCTGGACAGGCTTAGATCCTCTAAGCGGTTTAACAGTACTAGTGTGCGGGCCGGATTCAGCTCTGCGTGGAAGCATCATGCAGCCCATATTTTTCTTCAAGCCCCTATGAGCGAGGGCGTGGAGCGTACCTTTGATCATTTGATAGCGTTAGGCAAATTTAGCGTCTGATTGGTATTTTAATTCAGGCTCATATTGATCCAATGAACATAGCTGTTTGAAGCTATTCTGGGCCAGAAGTCGTGTTAAAGCAACAAGACCTATATTGAAATTAACTCACGCTAAGGTGTAGACCCCGCAACAACCACCACGAAAACACGCCTGTACAAATACATTTTAAGATACAAAATTGTGATATTTTCTTATCTCTGCTCAAAACATTGATTGCAGGGACTTGATTGAACCGCCTTGACGAAGCAGTTTTATCAACTGGTACCCACAATCAATGTTTTTGAGCAATACAGCAACCATGCAGTTCTACAGTTTACTTGAAGATTTCTGCTGAGCTATAGTTCGTGCAATAACTGCGGCTTGCGCAATTGTTTGGCGGCTTTAAAATTTTTGAAAAAAAATACCTTGGGGAGGTTATTTGTCTTGCATTAGACATTCTCCTTGGTTACGTCTTGATGATGTTTATCGTCATGTGAAAAATTATCATAATTTTCCCAGCAGTTTATAAGTTATACATCCGTAATCAGTCTTTAAAAATTGCCTCGGCGAGGCTGTGAGGCTGTTCATAGAGCTATCTGGCATTAGACACTATCATTAGCTTGATCTTGTCAATTTACATCTGCATGCAAAACATTATGAAAATATACCCGTCGGTTTGAAAGTTATACGACCGTGTCAGAGGGTGAATTTTTTACCTTGGCGAGAATAAAATAAAGAAATTGGGCATTCAGGAATCTCGTTGGTTAGATCTGTACATTATCTATCTGCATGCTAACAGTTGTCAAAATATTCCAAGTAGATTAGAAGTTACACTTCAAAATATTTTTACAGTTTGCCTAGGCGAGGCCGTTTGTAAAGTAATTTGGCATAAGGCAATTTTGCGGGTTATGTTTTGTCAATTTCAACCTGTATGCCGAAATTGATCAAAGCCGGGTTTAGATGTTATACTCCGTATTCATTTTTTATATTATTTTGCCTCGGCGAGGCCATTCATAAAGTAATCTTGTATAAAACAGCCTCATGGGTTAGGTATTGTCAATATCAATCCGAAAGCCAAAAATGGTCGGAATATTCAGAGAGGTTGGAACATTACACTCTGTTAACATTTTTCTAAATATAAATTGCATCGGCGAGGCAATTTATGAAGTGATCTTGCATACGACAGTTTCTTGGGTTAGTTATTGTCAATATCAATCCATAGGGATATTTGAAGAGGTTTAGACATGATACTCCGTTATTATTAAATAAAAATAAATTGCCTCGACGAGGCCATTAATGAAATGATCTGGCATTAAGGCAATTTCTTTGGTTAGATATTGTCAATACAGCACAGTGCACAGTCTTTTAAAGAAACCAACAACTGCCTTCTTTAATCAGCGAAAGGGGTAGAATCACCGTGGAACAGATTTCACGATCAATCTCCTGGAAAGAATGTTGCCGAACCCGGCAGGTATCGAACTTGGGTCTGAGCTGTAATTTGCTTTATTTATGGTAACATGCCTAGGACGCAGACAGGTCGCTCTAAACAAAGTAACATTGCCCCTCCGAGTATATGTCTAGCAGCCTTTTTAGGGAACAAACAAAACAGACCCAGATCAGACGCTACAACAAGTGGCGTCTCATCTGTGTTTAAAATGCAAATTTTACTGCTTACAATATAAGCCTTTACGTGCACCTGTCTAAACTCATTCCGACTGTCTTATTTTGGTAATACATTATCGACCCACACTGCGTACTTTTAACCCATTTTAAACGAATGGAATCCTCAACCTCAGTATGGAATGAGTTCATTTTAAAATCAGGGATGTCAGATTGTGGCTTCCACGAAATATTTGGCAAACATGGCTGAACCTTTTTGTAAGTATGCAGTGTAGGTCATAATGAGACTCCGCTTCCTGTGATATCTGATCTGGGTTTGTTCTGTTTGCCAGTCGACAGGTTTGGGATTTTATGGTACAAAATGGGCTGTAAACTGGGTTAACTGAACTGAACTATAAAAAGATTAGACTGCTACACAGTTCATCTATTAAAAATATTCATCTATTCCGTTTGAAATAGGTGGTCTGTGAAGCAGTCTGTAAGAAGATACCGAATGGCTTAATAATCTACTATGTTAACACGGGGTACTATGTTCTCAAACTGTGATTGGGTCATACGCAGTAACGCCGAAAATAGTGCCGAAATCATTTCTTATTTCACTGGAGCTACGCTGCAAGAGCTACGCTCCAAAAAATAACTTAAGTTTGGTCTCTTAACCTTATTACAATAGCATAACATAATTTGTAAATACGAACGTCAAAAACTACAAACTCTATAGAATAAAGTTTAGCAATGCCAATATATACCATTATTGTATAACTAAAAATTTTGAATGAACAAGCATGCTGATATCCCTTGATATCAGCATGCTAACTTGATACTGCAAGCAAATTCGGATACCTTCGAATTTTATCGTTGCATTTCGGCGAAAAATTGTGTCCCTCGTTTTCTGATCGTAAAAGCAAATACTGTAGGACGCTCGTAGGATATCCCAACTCAAAACAATATTCCCCAATATTAGTGCGATATCATTACTTTATTTGGACAGACGAACAGTTGTTCATCAAAAATATCATAAAAGTATCTTTTCTACAGACACAAAAGGTAGA
This sequence comes from Lucinisca nassula, assembly GCA_963580285.1. Lineage (NCBI taxonomy): Eukaryota > Metazoa > Mollusca > Bivalvia > Lucinida > Lucinidae > Lucinisca > Lucinisca nassula. The sequence continues at coordinate 72,002,532 of OY757019.1, read as the reverse complement.
AACATAATAAATCTGTATGTTTTCCTGGTGCAAGAAAACGCGATGTGACATATGGTGTAGAAGGACTAAACCTGCCCAGGCAAAGTGGAGTGACTCAGACCGCCCAATGCATATAAGCATTTTGGTTTCATTGGGTGACAGAGCTTGAGATGTCTTTTCAAATTTATGTCGGGTAAAAGTCCCACAAAACTGGAAGCAACGTCTCCAAAATGACCTAAATAGTGTTGACGGGGACTTTGAACCCCAATTCAAAAAAAAAAAAAAAAAAAAAAAAAATGACATATGATGCTTCGTTATACTGCAAAGAAATGTGCAGGCTTTTGATTGGACAGCGCAAGGACAATTATTTTCCATATACCCTGCGAGCAAAAATATATTACCCTCTCGCGCTTGTCTTCGATTAATTGCGATGGCCGCCATCTTGGGTCTACTGCATAGTTGATAAGAAAAAAAAGCACCGCGATAATTTCCAGCCAATAAATAAACAAATGATGATTTTTACTGTTTTTATTTCTTTCTGTATCTTGTACCATTGTTTTCTGTTTTAAAACTCATTCTAACATGCTGTAAACATTTTTTCCCACTGAACAACGTTATCGACGTAATGCGTGCATAATGGCGCGATTTATTACGTCACATGTAAACATGTACTTCTCACGACGTCCGCTACAAAAGAATTATTTGGAAACCGTGAAATTGCTTTGTAGTATAACAAATTCGTTATTTTGATTCTTGCCGAAGAATTCCCCGCTTTAAAACCATATTTGCTCTCGTCTGACGGCTGTGGAAAATATCGCTCTCAGGCGAGGAATATGATCCCATGTCCCCGTCATTATTAAAAAATAACTTGTATTATACCACACTAAAGGGTAATTAATACGCCTGATATATTTGCCACTATGGTTTCCAAAGCTACGAATCCATCCGAAAAGAGAGAGAAAATGCTTCTTGAGAGCAACTTTTTTTCTTTAAGAGTACATGTTTGAAGTTATATATAAAATATAAAATTTGTTTGAAACTTACTTCCCCTCAAACTGTATCTACAATTTATACTAACACAGAGCACCAATATGGCCAGAAGTAAAAGCTAGTGATATAGTGAGTGATAAATCATTGGGCGGAAGAGCGAGACACGAAGAGCCGCCTTTTTCAGGTTTCATGACGTCATTAACTTTTACTTTGACGTTAGATGGTGTAGCGTCTTTTTCTTGTATCACATATGTTATGAAAACAGGTAAACGCATGTGATACAGTCAGTTATATTGGCGGCATTCCTTTAAAAATGGCGGAAGATAGGGAGAATCTGAAGGAATCAAGAGCATTTTTGTCGACTTAGTGTGTTAGAATCGAAGTTCAGCTCTAGTGTCGTGATTTATTGAGTGATAAATCACTGTTTGTTGGTTTTTGTTTTGTTTGATTTTAAGTTTATCGTCCCCGTCAACACTGTAAAGGTCATTTTGGAGACGTTGCTTCCAATTTTGTGGGACTTTTACCCGACATTGAGATGAAATGACATCTCAAGCCCTGCCACCCAATGAAACCAATATAGTTTATTAGCATGGACGGGCCGACTCGCACCGCTTTGCCTGGGCAGGCTTAGATCCTCTTAGATGTTTACCAATACTCGTGTGCGGGTCGGTTTCAGCTCTGCGTGGAAGCATCATGCAGCCCATCTACTTCTTCAGTTGAAATAGATCAGCTTTAGCAGTGATTTGTTGAGTAATATACCACTGTTTGTAGGTCAGTTGTAATGTAGATCAAATCACGAGCGCGTAGCGCGGTTATTTATCTTTTTACAACTTACCGACAAACTGTGATATAATACTCAACAAATCACACAATAGAGCTGATCTATTTCGATTCTAACACAGTGAAAGTCTACTAAATACTATTGTTTCCTTCATATTTTCTCAAATATTCCGCCATTGTCTGAAGAAAGCCAGTCTAACACAAGCAGTTACATGTTTTTTGTAACGTACTTGAAAGCGTGAAAAAAGACGTTATTCCGTCTAACGTCAAGGAAACGATCGATGACGTCACAAAAGCGGCTCTTCGCGTCACGCTTTTTCGCCTAGTGATTTGTCACTCAATATATCACTGGATTAAACCATTCCATTGGCTATAGTTAGAATTCTTAATTTACTTTAGAGACACCAATGTGGACAAAGAAGTATAATAAAAGTTATAGTTAAAATCGTAGGCTGATTACTTTTGATTGATTACTGTATGTGAGGTAATATGCTTCCAACTATTGGCACCTACCTGTAGACAAAGATTAGATTATAAGAGATAAAAGAACGAACCATAGGAAACTCTGATACGTTTCATAACTTATGCCAAGCAGTAAAATATCAATTTTCTTTGGTTTTGATGTAATGAACGAATGTTTCTTGCATGGAGTACCATATTTTCTTTAAAACTTCGAAATGTCGTACATAGAATATGGGGCGGTTGGGTAAGTCGAAGGTGGCGTGTATCTTGCGTCACTTGGGTGTCCAACTGATAGTGGCTTACAGTTGGACTTCGCCCACGCCCAGATGGGCTGCATGATGCTACTAGTACTGGTAAACCACTTAGAGGATCTAAGCCTGCCCAGGTCGGTCCGTCCATGCTTAAAAACCCTATTGGTTTCATTGGACGACAGGGCAAGAGATGTCATTTCATCTCAATGTCGGGTAAAAGTCCCACAGAATTGGAAGTAACCTCTCCAAAATGACCTATACAGTGTTGACGGGGACTTTAAACCTTAAATCAAACAAACAAACTTACAGTTTGACAATGCCTGCCGTCCTAGAAGCAGGTACGGGTAGAAAGGGATGTTGTTATTTCTTCTGTTTCGACACTACCATTTATTTTCCTCTGTCTCCCCTGACCCTCACTTTCATCTTCTGTACTATCTCTTCTATCTCTTTCCTACCTTTCTCTGGGAGATGACACAAAATGACCCACACGGGTTGATCTCAACACAATCAATCAGTCTTACAGAGAACAAGCTTTCCAAACGGCTCAGACAATCAATCAGTCTTTTATTTGGAATCGTGCTTCAACTCAATATGCTCATTTGCATATTATTACCCGCGGCACCATTTTTGTGTTTATAATAACGCCCCAAAAATCGAAAACATTCTGTTTTGGTCAGACCGTTTTCCTAGCCTAAATACACTCAGGGACAGTCAAACCACATGTGCTGTCAGTGCTTGCAACTCTCCGTTGTATGACTTATGTAGATCTCGCAATTTAGTCTTTCAACAATTATTCAGTTAAACGCGGCAAGAAACATACAATTAAGCCAGTTTAATGAGAAATGTGATGAGAATAAGCCACCTGAATCATTATGAGATGATGTACTAAGTCAATATACCAGGTGCCCCCTGCAGAAAGGTAATTATTAACATGCGGAAATTATGTATCTGTGTGCTTTGGAAGTTTATACCCCGTAAGAAAAGCAAACAACTGATGTCGCTAAAGAAAACATACTGTAATATACTTAGTAAAAAAAGTAACTATAACAACTTTCGGATGAAACTCACTAGATATCCTGCAGCTAATGAGCTAAATTTGGCTGTAGACATTTAAATCGGACGTTTAGCTAGAGAATGCTCTAACTTGCATTTGTCCATACCTTTCTGCTCCTGAGTTGTCTACCAATATGTGCCTAGAAAGATTTTGGTAGAAAATGGACATTGCGCATGCGCAGAAAGTTCTATTTTGTCTAAGATGGAAGACAATATTCCCTGAACATCGGATAACACTTTACTTTTACAATATCTCATGATCTCACATTATAAGCGAGGTTTTAATTTGTGAAATTCTCAAATTATCTCCCTTGCAATTAAAAATATAGCAATTTTCGAACTGCTGTAATTTTTATTCCTGTCAATCAATTTTTGCCATTTTTTTCAAAAAACGTTTTGTGTCCACCATTGCTTTTAATCACGATGGTAAAAAATACAGAACATTCATGGAGCATGTAGCACTATCGATTGCGATTTTCTATGGAGTTCCCATTGAAAGCAGCATTTGCACACAACTTCTAAGAATTGGAGGTCAATATGTGATAGCCTGTTTCTCGTAGCTGATGCAACTAAAGTTCCAAATCTTTTGTGAATAGACGCAAATGGTATCTAAAGAAATGTCACATGTATCAAATTTTAGAAATGTAGGGTACAGGGAAATTTTTTAATGTTAAATCATAGCTTGTGTTAATGATTTTCTCTGCGAAAATGACACAGTGACCCCTTGGGTGTTTAAAGCAATAGTCTACGATGATGTAATTACGAAAACAAAAAAGAATGGTGCTTTTGCACGGGAAAATGAGTCTTCTTATCAAAACATAAAAAACTTTGTGTAGTTTTTATCTGTAGTAGCTATAGTAACAGAAGCAATTTTAGGTATAGGAACTTTTTTGACTGAGTATACTTATGATCTAGAAAAAGAAGTGAAATTTATCAGCAGTGACCATTATATATATATAGTTAGCATATGACGTCGTTGTTAAGGAGTGGATAACGTCGTGTAATAATAATCGTATGGCCACACGTGTAATAACACTTTGGCGGGATTAAGTGACGCCATGACGACGTCCATGTCAACCATGCATTTTTGTGAAAAAGATGTCAAATTTAAAGGCGATAAAATCCATATGATAAACAGAATCTTACATTCGTGGTCATTTCATCTCAAATTTATGAAACTCACCAAAGGCTCGTATGAAATGACCACTCGTGTAAGAACATCTATATTGCACTGAAGTTGGTGAACATTGTCCCGAGTTGGGATATCGAAGGCTAGGAGCTTGCGCGTTTCAGTCGAAATCCAAACAAAGGTATACACCAATATCAATCTAGGGTTCGCAGATCGATCCCGGGCCTCTCCATACTTTCGGATGAGTCTTTAAACCGCGGTCCCGTCTCCATATGACCTTAGCTGTTGGTGAGACGTAAAACGCAGACACTCACTCACTCACCAATATCAGTGGAACCATTTTATTAAATTTTATATGTATGTTGCGCCATTACCACTATTTTTGCCCCACATTACGATAACACACCCGTGGGACACAGTGCATTTTTCACATCTCCAAAACCGCCCCCGCCCATAGGGGCTTGAAGAAATATATGGGCTGCATGATGCTTCCACGCAGAGCTGAATCCGGCCCGCATACTAGTACTGGTAAACCGCTTAGAGGATCTAAGCCTGTCCAGGAACCGCGGTGCGAGGCGGACCTTCCATGTAAATAAACCCTTTTGGTTTCATTGGGCGACAGGGCTTGAGATGTCATTTCATCTCAATGTCGGGTAAAAGTCCCACAAAATTGGAAGCAACGTCTCCAAAATGACCTTTACAGTGTTGACGGGGACGTTAAACCTCAAATCAAACAAACAAACAAACATCTCCAAAATGGCTGAGGAACTGCAAACATAGGTTGTGGGTACTCGTTAGAACCGCCTCATTGAGGCGGTTCTAACGAGTACCCACAACCTATGTCTTGGAGCAGTAATATGAAAAATAATGTACGTATACCCCTAGACGCCAGTTTTCTCTATATCAAGTGGGATTTTTAGGCGGGTGTTCATTTCACGGACTTGTTCACGTGAACAAATTTTTCACCTGACGTCACTGCCATAAGACGTCATCAGATACAATATCGCCTAATGATAACATTCGAAGGCATCCAAGTACAGGTGCAATATCAAATAGCTTGCTGATAATGAGTGACATTAAAGTGGTGGCTCCTTGGACGCATTTTCTTATCAGTGAATAGTTATCGCTATATCATTAATATTACTTTATTTTTGCTTCAAATTTCCCGATAGGGTGGTTTTTACGAATACCCGCTGTAAGTGTATAAACTTTATTAGTTTGTTTGGGCGGTAGGGCAGGTGGTGTCATTTCATCTCAATGCCTGGTAAAATTCTCCCAAAATTTGGAAGCAACGTCTCTAAAATGACCCAAATAGCGTTGACGGGGGCGTAAACAAACAAACGAATACCTAATAAGAGCAAAAATAGGATTGAACATAAAGAGATTACGATAAGATTTAGTGAGATCTTGTGTTATCAGAAAAACTTATGTAATGATAATTGATATGCCAGCGTGATGCCTGACTTCGGACCCAGCAAACACTATACTAGTATGTAATATCCAAAGTAGTTACGCGTGATATGTCCATCACAATGTTTTTGAGAAAAAAATGTACCTGACGACCGCCATTTGGTATATTCCCCTATCCCTAACTCCCGACAAGAAAAAATAAATAGTAACAAAAAATACCAGTATTGTAAATCTTTTAGACTTTGGAATATGTTATAGTCTGGCAATATGATTGATTGAATGATTGATTGATGGATGGATGGATTGAATAGGGTTAACACTATTTAGGTCATTTTGGAGACGTTGATTCCAATGTGGGACTTTTACCCGACACTGAGACAAAATGACATCTCAAGCCCTGCGTCTAATGAACCAAACGGTCGGTCCGACTCGCACCATTTTGCCTGGGCAGGCTTAGGGCCTCTCAGCTGTTTACCAAAACACAACAGAATAGAATCAGTTCTCATGTGCGCGGTCGGTTTCAGCTCTGCGTGGAAGCATCGTGCAGCCCAATCTATTTCTTCCAGCCCCGATGGGCGGGAGGCGAAATATGAACTAAGCTATAAGTAATAAAAGAATCATGAGAATTGTACTGCATTAGTAGGTAGTATTTTGGGTATAATCTGAATTCATTTTAGGAACAACTTTGACCATGTTGAATACATATGTCCATCTGATTCGAACATCAGACAAATTAGGAACATCTAGTCCAGTCCAGTGTCATAAATTGCTTTCTTGCACACCAGACAAGGAAATCCGTGATTTTACCCTGGGATAGAAATTTATGTTCTGACCCTGGTGTTCCGACCCCAAATCGAATATAATCGCGTGTTTGATAAATGCACTGGTTGATTACAACCTCATGCGCGGCGTCGTCATTCGTGACGTCACTAACCATTCCTGTTGTGTCATCACAAAATGGCGGACGTCGGTAATCGAAGTGACAGCAGCATTAAAAATTTGCAATAGAAATGGAAGGTATGCAAGAAAAAGAATCCAATATGGGTGTGAGGGGTGGATAGAAAAATCCGTCCCTCGGGATCACTGTCCGGCATCACTCGGCAAGCCTCGTGATGCCGGACAGTGTCCCTCGGGACGGATTTTTCAATCCACCCCTCACACCCATATAAGATTCTTATATTATCATATAACGTCGCGTCTGAGGGTGTAATAACGCCCCGTTATAAATTTGATAATCCACTAGTGGATTAAATATGCAAATTAGTTGGATACGCCCCTAAACGTTACATGTACGACGTGCTTAACGACGTCGCGTTTACTAATAGCGGAATATTGACATTATTGCTAAACAATCGTGAATAAAATGCGTTTTAAATGTCATATGATAAATAGAATCTTGCATTCGTGCCTATGTATTATTGAATCTATTAAACTCGTTGAGGAAAACGCATAAAAATACTCGACAAAGCCTCGCATTTTATTTCTTTCCTCAACACGTTTAATAAATCCAATAATACACGAACACTCACGTAAGATCCTCTGTATCTACTATGACTTCAGAAATGTTTCGTGTATTTTGTTTCTCAAAAGAAAGCTTCATTGCGGGTCTCCTCTGTCTATGTTTTCGAGCATGAATACATTACGATAACACATTCGTGTGGCACATTGCATTCGTTTACATCTCCAAAATGGTCATGGTGTTTTCTTAACAATACTCCAAACATAGGTTGTGGGTGCTCATTAGAACCGCCTCATTTAGGCGGTTCTAACGAGTACCCACAATCTATGTCTTGGACAGAAATAAGAAAAAAATCAGTTTTCATATTAAGTAAGGTTTTTCAGGAGCATTTATTTTTCGGAGAAGATTCCTGATAATTCTAATTGTCACTATATGTATGTATGTGTTTGAGATTTACGTTCCACCAACAGCAGAGGTCATACAGAGACGGGACCTCGGTTTAAAGACTCATCCGGAAGTCTGGAGAAGCCTGAGATCGAACCCACAATCCCTGGTTTAAGAGGCAAATTGTCTCTATATAAAATGGGTTTATATCGGAGTTCATAAGACAGACTGTAAGACACAAATTGTCTGTAAAGACTTTGTCAGCGACAACGTTTACACCAATGACGCAGAGCTTCAAGAATTTCATGACGTCCTAAATGTAGCTTTCTGAGAAATCTTCTATTGACAAGGAACTGTTCATATTTTACAAGTACTTTGGTCGTTAAGCAGAAAGCGCAACTTCTGACTTATTTGTCGCCAGATTAGGCACGACTGAAGTCTTCACTGATGTTTTAGAGATTTGCACGTACTTTCTTCATTCCTCAAGATGCATTACGAAACAGCGAAAGCCATTGATTCTAGTTTCTGACGCTCAGACTGATCTAGATGATGAATTAGTTCCTAGCCATAAGCACCATCTCTTAGAACAGAGCTCAGATTTAGGCCGTGACACGACAAAACCTACTAACCCACTATAAGACCTTTGCGGCTAGCGAATACTCATATCAGCCTGTGCGGACGCACAGGCTGATATGAGTTGTCGCTATTCGCTTAAGGCTTCCATAGCTTCTGGGGCGTACAAATATCCAAACGCCAAACCTCTGACTATACTGGCCTGATGCACAAGCTGATGGTTCTACAGTTCTTGTTGTTTAGCCGTGCCCCGGCACAATTTTGATAGATCATAACGAATGCCTAGACGAGTACAGGTAGATAAACACCCAACAGTTGATTGATTGTACATCTCAACATAACCGAGTGATCCCAACAAGATGGCGGGACGGAATAGAAAAATACCGTAAGTTTAACATTTTATTTTAATTAGTTCTGTAGACCTCTATGTCGTATGCGATATTTAAATCCATGATTGTATAGTTGTTCTATTTCCTCACACTTTGCTTTTTATGCTTAAAACATGCATAATTTTGGAAAGAAAATATAAAGAAATTTTGGCTCGAATTATGCTGCTTTTTTCACATGTACTTTTATGGTTCTTCAACGAGCTCAATTTCACAATAATGCTACTTTTTTCACACGTACTTTTGTGGTACCTCATAAGTTTCTTAAGGCTAAACCTCTATTTCCAAAGTTTGATGATCACGACCATGTAGGCGTTGCAAAGAATCGCTGCCTCGTCCGTTAGGAAAACATGTCCGTAAGAAATGAAGGCGTCCAACATGGTGTCAGAAAATGATAAATATTAGGTAAAAATTATTATAACATCTTTATTAATACTGCTTTTAACATAGAGTGTGGGTGCTCATTAGAACCGCCTCAATGAGACGGTTCTAACGTGTACCCACAATCTATGCTTTTGAGCAAAAATAAGGCAGATAATGTTTACCCCCGTAAACCCCACTTTTCTCTATATAAAGTGGGGTTTAGGGGGTCTTCGTTTCACGGACATATTATCGTGATGATCGCTTTCATCTATGCAGACCCCATTTGTTTGCTGGGTTTAAATTTCAAAATTGAGAGTGAAAATTCTTCTCCAGACAAAAGGCGCCCATCTAGTTGCTGTTCGTCTTAAACTGTGCTCTGATTCAAGTCTGTGGATTCGGAACCCCCAAGTGTTTCTGCTTGAAAGTCAGGCCGTACCCTTGATGTTGGTTAACCTGACAGATGCATAGTTTCAATGTACCCCTCTGACATCTGACGGTGCATGTATGATTATGGAATAAAACACTGTACATTCGAGGAAAACTGTAGTTTTTATTGAAAACCAGATTGTTGCACCACTTGAAATAAAACCAGTATTTAATGCCAACTTAATAGCACTTGATCCGCCTATACCAGAGGGTTATTATTTTACCAAAATTTTCCGCATTTATCATATGACGTCGCGTCTGAGAGTGTAATAACGTCATGTATTATTTTCGATAATCCACTAGTGGATTAAATATGCAAATTAGCTAGATACGTCCCGTAACGTTAAATGTACGACGTCCTAAACGACGTCGCGTTTACTAATGGCGGAATATTGACATTTTTGTATACAACCGTGAATAAAATGCGTTTTAAATGTCATATGATAAATAGAATCTTGCATTCGTGCTCATGTATTATTGAATTTATTAAGCTCGTTGAGGAAAAGGGATAAAATGCTCGGCAAAGCCTCGCATTTTATCCCTTTTCCTCAACTCGTTTAATAAATTCAATAATACATGAGCACGAATGCAAGATTCTATTTATCATATGACATTTAAAACGCATTTTATTCACGGTTGTATACAAAAATGTCAATAATACATGAACACTCATGTAAGATCTTCTATATATTCGCGCTTTATACAGCCGCTCCTGGGAGCATTTATGGAGACAAGATCGAGATACAAAACGCTACTTGTTACCTCATTTAATATTTGGGACAGTACTTAAACAAGATATAAATAGCTATCAGATTGCTCCTCATGATCTTTCATCAGGGTAACAGGTCCGTGTAATGTGCACCCATCTAAACCCCACTTTATTTAGAGAAAATTGCGGTTTCATTTTCCTAATTCCTGCTCCAAGACATAGGTTGGGTTGTGGGTACTCAATGAGGCGGTTCTAACGAGCACCCACAACTCACGTTTTAGGCCCCCGCCCTTCGGGGCTGCACGATGCTTCCACGCAGAGCTGAAACCGACCCACACGAGTATTGGTAAACCGCTTAGAGGATCTAAGCAGGCCCGGAGAAAGCGGTGCGAGTCGGTCCGCCCATGCTTATAAACCCTATCACTTTCATTGGGTGATTGGGCTTGAGACGTCATTTCATCTCATTGTCAGGTATAAGTCCCACAAAATTGGAAGCAACGCCTCCAAAATGACCTATACCGTGTTGACGGGGACGTTAAACCTAAAATCAAACAAAACAAAACAACTCCTGTTTGAAGTATAAATAAGAAACATATCAGAAATTTTCAAGAGAAAAGTAATCATCACGAATGCACTGTGTCCAACGGATGAGTTATCGTAATGAACCAGAATATTTCAACATTACAATGCGATTTAATCATTTAAAGCAGCTTATGTCATTTGTGAAGAACTAAAGTGGAGTTCAGCCTGCGCATCCGCACAGTTTGGTCAGCTCCTTCCCTTTGTATATAAATTTTCATGTCTGTTCATTACAATAACACACTCGCGTGACATAATGCGTTCTTTCATGTGTTCAAAATGGCTACTTTCCGATGAAAATTTGTGTTATTTTTCTTATTTATACTCCGAACATAAACATAGGTTGTTGATGCTCGTTAGAACGAGTACCCACAACCTATGTCTTGGATCAGAAATATTCAGAATGATGTATACACCTGTAAACCGCAGTTTTCTATTATATATATAAAGTGGGTTTTAGAAGCTTGTTCATTTCACGGACTTATTTACAGGTCGGTTTGGGTCTTATCCCGGAGACAGAATTTCTCTCGACTGAGCTCATATTTGCAAGGGGTAAGAAAGTGTAAAAGTCCCATTATTTATTTATTTGTTTATTTTTCTTGAGAACTACGGTACCTCTTCCCTAAACAAAGGCGTTAAGGTGTTTTAATGGCATGCCAGTCTGATACTTGTAATAAGAATTAATATAAGGAAAGAGGAAACATATGCAAAAGTCATTACCTCGGGAAGCAAAATAATGCATTTACATATTGTTAACTGATAACGTTGAAGATAATAACCAAACCTCAGGATGCAAAGGTATGCAGCGTATGTGTGTCAGAGCATTATGCTTTCAGAATAATGTAAATGACTCATTGCTATTTTAAAGAACAAACGTTAATGGCTTACTCATTGCTGAATAAGAAAGAAAATAAAAACTATATTCATTTCTTTCTGCATTATTTACCACATTCCAAGATATCTTCCGTCAGATAAAACAAAAAACACGAAAACATGATTTCGACCTCAACCTAAAATTGAATAGTTGCCATCGGCTTTGGAGCAGATAGAAGAAAATTGCCCACCAGATCAGTCTGTCCATCCGATCACGTGAATCAGATGCATAGATTGACTATTCCAGTCCCTACACATGTCATGCCAACTTATAGTTTTGCTAAAGGTTTCAGCAATTCATGTATTTATACTTTGAGAATATTTGCTTTTCATGCAATCTCATGTCGTATTATAACCAATTAGATCATTCAAACCACTACGAAAACATGCCTATACAAATACATTGAAGCTCAGCTCGAGAAAAAGTAGAACAGCAGGGTATGAATGAAAATAAGTATTTCACTGCCAAACCCCAAAGCTTAACAGCAGAAGCCCTAGTATCTGGACCTATACCACAAGGATCAGTGAATAGATACTAAACCAGACCATTACCACCATGCCTATATTGCAGTGAGAGATACTGCCAAGTATATCCTACCCTTGGGGGCAAGAAAGCAAAGAGCCAAAGGGCAATGCCTCACATGCAGTAAACAAACTCACAAAGCAAATGAGCGTATCCTCACAAGGATATGTTACTACTGTTGAAAAGAGAATTTTCTTCACACAAGGTTATGTGCAAAGAAATTTGGTTACCCGATGAACTTCTCAAACAAAATCACTGAAAGCGTAACCGAAAACGCTCTAATATCTTCTGAGACATGGTTCTCAGGCCAACAGCTAAAGGAAATATCCTAAATAGAAGTGAAGGCAATGATCAGGAATCGATACAATTAACCAACAGCTCCCATCAGAGACACCAATGGACATAAACACAAACATGAAACAACTAGACCCTAATGGAAACATCAATAGCGGAAAGCAAAAAGGACTGTTACTTTCCCACAAAATGGCCAATTGGCTATCCAAAACAAAATAATACACGCGATACAAACACTCTAAGACTAACCATAACAAAAATAAACCACGACAGAAGAACCGCCTTGGAACGGACCGTGAAACGAATTCCACTGGAAGGCTCAAATCGATTTTACGTGGCCACAATCCTCGACCTTACTGCCGTCGCGATTTAGACGTTCTAATATCTTCTGAAGGCATAGTTCTCAGGCCAACACCTAAAGGAAATATCCTAAATAGAAGTGAAGGCAATGATCAGGAATCGATACAATTAACCCACAGTTTCGATCAGAGACACCAAAAGGGAAAGAAACACAAACATGAATCAACAGACTGTAATGGAGACATGAACAGCGGAAAGCCAAACAAAATGGCCTATAGGCTATCCAAAATAAAATAATATTAGCGACCCAAACACCCAAAGACAAACCATAACAAAAATAAACTGCGACAGAAGAACCGCCTTCGAACGGTCAGCGGAAACGAATTCCACTGGTGTGTGTGTGTGTGTGGGGGGGGGGGGGGGGGGGGGGGGCTTTATTCGATTTTAATTGAAAACAAGCCTCGCCCTTACTTCCGTCGCGATTAAGACAAATAATTTGTTCAGTCCGCATGAAGGCCTCCTAATTCATCAGTGCAACAACTTCTTGAACACACAAAATCAAACAACCATTGAGTTGAAACAACGGCGAGGACTCGACTGCAAGAAACCACTGAAATGCCGGAGCAAAAGAAAACCAACAGTTAGACTTCGATGGGCCCAACTAGAGACAGAGCATCAGGCATCAACCAACATTACATTGAATTAGATCTCTCTTATTCTCGGTAAGCCTTTACGCTGGAACCGTCATAGAATCTGAGGCCTGACCCATCGGCGTGTCATTAAAGAGGGAAGCAAAGTTGTCAACCGTGATTGGGTTAACTACCATGCACGCAGTCTGTCGTATAGCATTTATGTTGTACCCAATCTTTTTATATCGAAGAATGATCTTACGAAATTGGGTGCTGAAGTCATTGCGGTTATAATTTTTTCTAAATTTATATACTAAGTCACCATAAAATTCGGGTTCCGATAGACCTTGTTGCAGAAGATATTTAATTGAATTTTGAAATTAAATCAGAATGACGTCTATAAAATTTTGAAAAGGCTTTGCGTAGTTTATGGTACCGATAACCCTGATTAAGAAGTTTAGCCGTTAACAATTTATTACGAGTGTTGAAGTCAGTTACATGAATACACACTCTGGCAAATTGAATTAATTGTGAAATATAAACGCCATAGGATCACCATCCAAAAAATGAAAGTTTACAATCTCAAAATCAAAATCATCGCGTTTATCATAAATTTTTGCAAGAAACAAACCCATCCACAATAGATAGGTGTAAATCTGGCAATTGTTTCCCGTTTCATATGATCTTCTGGCATATCTTCTAAGGCTGCAGTTGCCAATGTCATCACACGGTCTGCCCAATCTTCTTAACTTTCATCTGATGTCTGGTAGGCTTGGTGAAATTTTGTTTTAGATATTTACACCAACTCTTTCTAACTTCTTCATTAACCTCTGAAAAGAATATTCCTCAATATCTGTAACCGCTATTGTGAAGAAATCTAGTTCTTTACCTTCAAGACTCCACATCAAGTAGTCTTTACTTTCTGTTTCTGACCACTGCATAACTTTACAATAGCTATAAAATTTCTTTTTGAAAGACAGCCAGTTCGTTTTTCCATCAAAGCGCGAAATTTTCGGATGCTTTCGAGCATTTCACTACACATTTAAGGCGGTTCTAACGATTACCTAAAACATATCTTGCAGCAGATACAGTAAATTTCTATATTAATACCACCTCTGGGACTGTTCATAAGCGGTCTTAAAACGCAAAGACAGTAATGCGAGTGGCTGATAGTCAGAAATGTGACTAATAAATAATAAATAAATAAAGTATACTATATCCTCGTTACTATCCGTCTTTAATACGAGGACTGTTCAAATATGAATGCAAGTAGAACGTTTTCTCATGCACTAATGCGAAAATCACCTGGAAATAAATATCACAGCGTAGAAAAACATTTTACCTATACATTGATACCAAACCTGTTAAAATCCGTCCACTTTAGCCATGTATATCGTTCGATAAACACTGTCTACTCTTGTATACTAATACAAAACATGGTTGGAAGAAGGTCAGAGTACGCCGTTGAAATACGGTCCTATATTAAGAATCGTTGTATTCTTGGTATACGATGCAAAGACATTTTTGATGAAATATGTTCGGTTTATGGGCATAATGAAATGTCTTTATCGACAGTTTTTCGTTGGTGTAAGAAATTCAGCTGTGGGCTAGGCTCAACAGAAGATGCACCACATGATCGTCGGCCGAAAAGAGCAACATCTACCAAGATGGTTACTAGAGTGAAAGAAATAGTTGCTACCGATGCACGATACACCACTAGGCAAATAGCTAGTATGGTTGGCATCTCATTAGGAGCAGCTCATACAATTCTGAAACGGGATTTGAAAATGAGAAAGATCTGTGCTAGATGGATTCTCCATCGGTTGACAGATGAGCAGAAAAAGATACGCGTTCAGTGCGCCAAGAAGTTGCTTAAAAAGTTTCCAAATTTCAATGCACGGTCTTTCGCTAATGTCGTCACAGGTGACGAGACATGGGTTCACTTTTTTGAGCCAAAACGAAAGATTCAGAACAAAATATGGGCAACAAAGTATTGCAAAAGACCATGCATTGCAAAGCGGACAATGAACGTCAAGAAGGTAATGTATGCCATAGTCTTTTCAAAAAAGGGCCCTGCTATTCAGGTTGCTGTGCCTAAAGGCAAATCTGTAACTGCGAAGTTTTACAAGAATAAAGTTCTTCGAAAATTGAAGAAATATTTCAAAGAACGAAAACCCGCAACTTGTTTGGCCAATGTCAGATTGCTACATGACAATGCGTCATCGCACAAGGCGTTCATTGTGCAAGAACATCTGAAGCAGGAAAAGGTTGTTGAACTCCCTCACCCCCCGTATTCCCCTGACCTTGCCCCGTGTGACTTTTTTTTGTTCCCGCTGCTGAAAAAATACCTTTCTGGTCGAAAATTTGTACAGCGCAAACACCTCGGTTCTGCAATATTCCAGTGCCTTCATAGTATACCTCGAAAAGACTACCAAAATGCATTCAATGATTGGATCAGAAGACTGAAAGTTTGTATATCTGTTAAAGGGGAATACTTTGAGGGGACAAAATAAATTTTTCATCGAAATCTATCACGGAATCATTTTTATGTGCTTAGTTGCATTCATATTTGAACAGTCCTCGTATGAGATAAAATGACAATCAAATGTGTGAAAATTGATTACAATGATCTGTTTATCATCAAGGGTCGCTTTATTGGGGAAAAGGGATTAGTAACGCCTGGTTGTTTATTGAGCTTCACACTTTGCTAAATTAAGGCAATAATTAATTGTTCTTGTAAAACTTTTTGCTAAACAGTGTACTAACCTGAAAATTCATTAATCCTTATCTCGCTGTACACAACAATCCTTATCTTTGCAAACAGTGTAGATCCTGTTCAGATTGCTTCTGCCCTCTGAACCGGATCTGCACCGTTTTTCATGCAGTTTTTGAATTACATGCATGCATAATATTTATTGGTTTAATTACAAGGATAGATCTATTTCAGTGAACCTGAACACTAATAAATAAATAAATAAATAAATTGTTTGTTTGTATTGGAGTTTAACGGCCCAGTCAACACTATTTTAGGTCATTTTCGAGCCGGTCAGTTTACCTATCCACATTTAACCTGGGCAAGCTTATACGTAAGCGGTTGACCAAAACAGTGCACATTTTTTTAGCCAGAAAGTGACAACTGCCCTTCTTGAATCAGCGACATTGAGATGAAATGACATTTCAAGCCCTGCAGCCCAATGAAACCAATATGGTTAATATGCATGGACGGTCCGACTCCTACCACTTTTTCTGGGCAGGCTTATTTGGTGTATTCCTTGCTTCCAAAGGATCTTACTTCAGAACTTATTTAGAACCTCTTAGCGGTGTACCAGTACTTTATTGTGGTCGGTTTCAGCTCCGCTGAAATCTGCAGAAAGTATCATGCTACCCAATCTGTTTCTTCAAGCCCCTATGGGCGGGGGCCACCGGATTTAGTCACTTATTTTTTCGTTTGTTTGTTTTAATTAAGGTTATAGTTCCCGTCAATACCGTTTCCCTTCCATTTTTTGGGACTTTTACCTTCCAATGGCATTAAAAGACACCTCAAACCCTGCCGCCCAATGAAACCAAAAGGTATACATGTATATGCATTGGAGGGTCTGACTCGCACCACCTTGCCTGGGCAGGCTTAGTCATTCTAAGCGGGTTACCAGTACCCATGTTTGGTCAGATTCAGCTCTGCGTAGCAGTACCATGCAGCCCAATCTATTTTCTGAGCCCCGATGGACGGCGCTTTTTTACAGTCTCTATCAAAAATATAACTTTGCTAAGCGTTTAACTGGTTAAGGTCGATAAACTTTAGGCGTCCGTCCGCCCGTCCGTCCGAAAATACGTCCGTACGTCTATCCATCAATCCATCCATCCACCATCCATCGAGATTTCCATCCAATTAGTAAGGATAATTAGGAATCATGTTCTTATTGAAATTAATTAAAAAAGTATTTTAGAGGTGTGGAATTATTTCGGATAATAAAAAAGCTTATAGATGATCAAAAGAGCAGAAAAGTAGAAAAAAGATCCTGCTCTAAAGCATGCCGCAATGCAATTAGAATTGTACATTGAAATAAAAGAGGGGAATTTTCAAATGTATCTATAGATTTTCTATTTAGTAACGTTATAATATAATAATAACTATATATATTATAGGTTCAAATATTCGTGGCTCCCTATTAAAATAATCACATCAGCAAAAAAAAAAAAAAAAAAAAAAAAAATCATCGGGCACCCAACCCGATCTCATATTTAATGGAAGCACCGTGAAAAGCAAAGTCGGGCCGAAGTGTCTAGGTATATGGGGCCGATGTGTCTAGGGGCCGAGGTGTCCAGTGGCCGACCCGTCTAGGGTTTCAGTTTTATGTGGGGCCGAGGTGGTTTTGAAGCCGAGATTTCTAGGGGCCGAAGTGTCTAAGGGCCGAGATGGTTTTGGGGCCGAAGTATCCTAGTGTAATATCTTGTGGTACAATATTCCCCAGTTTTTCTATAAGACAGACAACTTTTAATACTTCAGGTTAGTTGTTTGTAACCTGATCCCTTCAAACACATATGTCTAGTTTGGAAGTAATGCATCACGCAAACAAGCTTGTATTATTTTGGTCCCCTTAAACCCCACTTTTATACAGAAAAACTTGGGCTTTCATGGGTATTTATTATTTTTCTTATTTCTGCTCTAAAACAAAGATTGTGGGTACTCGTTAGGACCGCCTCGATGAGCGGATCTAACGTGTATCCACAATCTATTTTTTGAGTAAAAAAAAAAAATACAATTTTTCATCTTAAATTTTTGTCCGGCGGTAAAGTTCACAGTGCATTTGTATAGGCATGTTTCGTAATGAATATGCCCCGAAGCAGATTTTCGCCAGGAAGAATAAACTTTGAAAAAAAAACGCAAATAACAACACGTTATCGTCCCAGTATATATGGAAACCATATTAGCTAGTTGTGGCCAATTTGACCTCATTATGACCCTCAGATGTTTTCACAAAAATGGTCCCAAAGGACTAGAATATATATATATATATATGATCTTTACTACAATGAAGAAGGGCAAGAAGACTTTTACGGCGCCGCACATTCCTATATCTCCAGCCGTAGTGAAGTTAAATATATTCGGTAAAAAGACATTGCATTGCATTGATTGATTACTTGATTGATTGATTGAATTGGGTTCAAACGTCCCCGCAGTAAACATTCTTGGAAATCCCATTGTACATATAGAACATATTTAAAAGGTTTACAAACGCATATATTTGTTTACTTATTTTAACAAAACATAGACTGTGGGTACTTGTTAACACAACCTTACAAACACGATACATATTTCACACTTATATAAGAAAAATGTGAGTTTTGGAAATATGAAAGAATGCATTGGCGTACTATCCTTATCTTGTGAATCTTTTGTTATTGCAGGAAGGAGGTGATGGAGATATTTGACAAATATATTGCCAAGAATGTACGTAATCTGAAGAAAGCACAAGCTCTAGAACTGTTTGAGAAAGAATTTGGTCTAAACCAGGAGCAGGGGGAGACCATGTTCACAACATTTGACAAGGACCAGAACGGAATAATGAGTATATGGGAGTTTCAACAATTCTATGTTGCCATGGGGAATCAGTAAGCAATTTTGTTTTATCAGCAAGAAACCACACCTATATTATTTTGACCCCATTAACCCCTACTTTTATATTGTATTTTTCCAGTCCTCAGGGATTGCTTTTACAATTGCTTTTGATCGTTCCTTAATTTGACATCCTTTTGATACCTGTTGAAGGTCTTGATTGGACCGATGTTCGTATCTCGTATAAGAATTGCTTGTTTGATATCTATGGGCTGTTTATAGGCATAGCTGTTTAGTGAGCTTTTGTTATACTCGCCTTCTTTTTGAAGTGCATTCTATTTGATGGATTTTCAATTCTTTCGTATACTGTTTAACTTAATGACCGGTATGAATATCGCTTTGGTTTGGACGGTATCGCCCCTTTAAACAAAAATGAGTATTACAAATAAATTTAAACTTACAATATCTCCCCTTAGGTTACATTCTGCTTCTTCTGTACGGATTCCCCATTCTATTAATACTTTTAGTTCTATGTTGCCGTCGGTATTGGTGGGGCCCATTAATTTGTATTCTGCCGCTTCCGTTAATTTAAGTGGAGCAGGTAACACTAATCATTAAAAAACAACTTGAGTAAGATTATCTCCTCTCAAATCGCCAATTCTTAGGAAATATACCAATCCTTTCAGGAGAAGTGGAATGTATCCTACTCTTTCCAAGTGCAATGCTAAGAGGTGCAGGTGTTGTTCACATTTATGCAATGAGTCTACCGTTTCTTCGTCTGTAAACGGTAGCCGTTTTTCTTAAGTTAACATGTCCGATTTGACATGTAAGTCTACGGATTTGATATGTGATAACCTGACATACTGCAAATTGTAAAATGCAGTATGTCGGGCAAACTAATCGCATGTTAAAAACACGATTTAAAGAACACTATCGTAGGATGAATAAGTTCTATAAAAGGGTTATCCTTTGGAAGCAAGGAATACACCACAGAACTAAAATATATGGAGTGTACATGTTTTCTGGGCCAGACTAGCTTGTTTCGGCCAATTAGGCATCATCAGTGACCCTCAGATATTTTCAAAATTCCACAATGGAATCAATGATCCAAAAGGACAAGAAAATATAATCTACACTATGATGTAGGGCAGGGAGACGTTTTACCGCCGCAACACATTCCCACACACCAGCTGTAATGAAGTTAAATATGTTCTATAAAAGGGTTATCCTTTGGAAGCAAGGAATACACCACA
This sequence comes from Lucinisca nassula, assembly GCA_963580285.1. Taxonomy (NCBI): domain Eukaryota; kingdom Metazoa; phylum Mollusca; class Bivalvia; order Lucinida; family Lucinidae; genus Lucinisca; species Lucinisca nassula. Next base: position 71,982,173 of record OY757019.1, on the reverse strand, counting down.
GAACTAAAAAATATGGAGTGTACATGTTTTCTGGGCCAGACTAGCTAGTTTCTGCCAAATAGGCCTCATCAGTGACCCTCAGATATTTTCAAAATTCCACAATGGAATCAATGATCCCAAAGGACAAGAAAATATAATCTACACTATGATGCAGGGCAGGGAGACGTTTTACCGCCGCCACACATTCCCACACACCAGCTGTAGTGAAGTTAAATATGTTCTATAAAAGGGTTATCCTTTGGAAGCAAGGAATAAAAAGCCTAAAAACTGACACTTTCTTGTACAGTCATTTCAGACGTACAGGTCATTCTATTTAAGATATTTCTATACAGCCAGTGGAAAAAAATTTATTATGATGTAAATTCTACAGCTAGGTTTAAAATTATTAAACGGCATGAAACTGAATTAAATTGGATTAGATTACTACAAACACCTTTTCAATTGGGCTTTAATGACCCCATTTATCATGAGCCTCAGGATAATATATCTAAAATGCCCGACTTTGATATTTTCTCGCTTCTGGACTGTCGAAAGCGTAAAACTAGATCGCACGGCACCAGAAAAATGGTAATTATAAACGTTAATTACGTGCTTTTAAAAGAAACAAAACCAGACTGAAGTGACTGTCCATAATATCATTGAATCATGGACGCCAACCAATGCTTGCTTTTCTAAGTTCAATACCCATTTCTGTATTACGTATTCTGGATACCGAGGCGAATAGATTCTACGATAGTTCTAATCAGTTATACGACGCTGCTCTTTAAACTAGAGGTTATACTCAGCATGCTCTTCGTCCTTTCATCGATTCTGAAATTAATCATAAACGTCATTGCATCCATATATCCTTCATTAATAAGGGTTTGGATTTCATAGATTCACCTAGTATCTTCCGGGATAGTTCGGTTATTTCATCCATTCCCGCTTATTTTCAAAGATTGAAACACCCAGAATTCGCTATAAATACAATAAACCTGTTCGATCTATCATTTTTAATTTCAATAAACTTGTCTCTGATCTTGATATTGAAACTAACACTCCTGATACATGTGATGGTAAGAATTCAGTGTATTGTTATCCGGCTGCAGGTCATATTATTACTGGCAATTTAAAAATTATTCCTGATTCTAGGATACGTAATATAATATCTAAAGGACCGAAATATCGATTTCCTTCTAAAATTGATTTCGATAAATGTAGAGATGAAATCGCTGCTGCCTTGAATGAATTTGGTAATCGATGGTGTAAACGAGAGTATGGTTGAGCATAAAGCTCTAAAGGAATGGACAATTAGCATTCTGAAATTTGTGATCAAACGCATTTCTTTTTATTCGCAAAATATGAACCTTTTACCTCCTAAACCTAAGACGTCTTTACGTCACCTTAAACTAGGTATTCAAGACTTTCATAGGGAGTTTGTTTTGGCTCCAGCTGATAAGGCCGTTAACAATGTGGTCGTTGTTGGACGGCTTTACTATGTTAACACTCTTCACCAAGAACTTGGTGGTACTAAGGCCTATGATCTTCAGCCTGTAGAGAGGGCTTTAGTTGATGACCACATTTGTCATTCAGCCACCAAGTTTGATGTCTGTGTTACAGAAGGCCAAGACAAGCTTCCTACGTTATGCTGGTTACCTAAACTTCATAAAAGACCATACAAAGCACGGGCTATTGCAAATCCAAGCTCTTGTACCACCACTGAACTCTCCAAATTATAAACTTCATGTTTGACTGCCATCAAAAGCATGTGATAAAATATTGCGACAAAGTCTTCGAAAGATCAGGTAGAAATATGTTTTGGTCTATAAAAAATTCTAATGAAATTTTAAATAAATTGAAATCCAGGCGGTTTCGTGCTTCAAGTCTGTCTCCTTATGATTTTTTCCACCTTTTACACTACATTCCCTCAGTATTTTATAAAAGAAAAACTTAATGATTTAATTGAAAGGACATTTCATAGGGAAGACTCCCTCTTTCTTGCATGTAATGTAAGAAATGCTTTTTTCACTTCTGAAGAGCATAAAAATTATACTATATGGTAATGTCAGAAAGTGTGAAGCTCTCACCTTTCTACTTGACAATATTTACATAAGATTTGGTGCTGAGTTATTTAGACAATTAGTGGGTATTTCGATTGGTACTAATTGCGCACCACTCGTGGCTGATTTGTTTTTGTTTTCTTATGAGAGAGACTTCATGATGTCCCTTTCTGCTGAAAACAAATCTGAAATCATTGAAGCATTTAGCTCCACTTCTAGATACTTGGATGATTTATTAAATATTGATAATACCTATTTCAATGGTTTGATTAGTCAAATTTACCCCTCAGAACTTTAGTTAAATAAAGCAAATTCTTCTGATACCGATGACCCGTTTTTGGATTTACATCTGTCTATTGTAGATGGGTTTGTTTCGTGCAAAATTTACGGTAAACGCGATGATTTTGATTTTGAGATTGTAAATTTTCCTTTTTTGGATGGTGATGTTCCTCGTGCGCCATCCTATGGCGTTTATATTTCGCAATTAATTTGATTTGCCAGAGTGGGTAGTTATTTTACTGACTTCAATACTCGTAATAAATTGTTAACGGCTAAACTTCTTAATCAGGGTTATCGGTACCATAAACTACGCAATGCTTTTCAATTTTTTTATAGACCTCATTCTGATTTAATTTCAAAATTCAATATTGGACTCTTCTGAAACAAGGTCTATCGGAACCCGAATTTTATGGTAACTTAGTATACAAATTCAGAAAAATAATAACCGCAATGACTTCAGCACCCAATTTCGTAAAATCGTTCTTCGATATGAAAAGATTGGGTACAACATAAATGTTATACGACAGACTGCATGCATGGTAGTTAACTCAATTACGGTTGATAACTTTGCCTTCCTCTGTAATTGCAAGCCGGTGGGTCAGGCCTCAGATTCTATGACGGTTCCTGTGTAAAGGCTTATTGGGAATTAGAGATATCTAATTCAAGGTAATGTTGGCTGGTGCCTGATGCCCTATCTCTGGTCGGGCCCATCGGAGTCTAACTGTTGGTTTTCTTTTGCTCCAGCATTTCTGTGGTTTCTTGCTGTCGAGTCCTCACCGTTGTCTCATCTCTGTGGTTGTTTGATTATTTGTGTTAACGGAGATGTTGCACTGATGAGTTAGTAGGCCTTCATTTGTCTACATTGCGACGGAAATAAGGGCGAGCATTGTGACCACGTAAAATCGATTTAAGCCCCACAGTGGATTTCGTTTCCGCTGACCGTTCCAAGGCGGTTCTTATTTCGCGATTAATTTTTGTCATAGTTTGTCTTTGAGTGTTTGTGTCGTTTGTGTTATTTTATTCTGGATAGCCTATTGGCCATTTTGTGGGAAAGTAACTGTCCTTTTGGTTTTCCGCTGTTGCTGTTTCCATTAGGTCTGTTGTTGCATGTTTGTGTTTCTTTCCCTTTGGTGTCTCTGATGGGAGCTATGGGTTGATTGTATCGATTCCTGATCATTGCGTCCACTTCTATTTTACAGGCGTATAATTGGCTTCTCATTTCTACTCAAAAATATATTATGGCTATAGTAGTCGCAGATAAGATTGACTAGGCGGAGCTATTAAGGTGCTGTCAATGTAAGTCAAATTCGCCGAGTGCACCAGAAGATTCGGTGGAGTGCCTTTCGCATGCTTTCTGCGAGCGGACCAAATGGCCATATATACGCCATAGCTCGGTTTGTGTTACAGTTAAATACACACAATCGGATGACATGGTTGAACTTTTTGTTAATAGAACATTCCGAGGTCAGGTGCAAACGGTAGTTCCGCCTAGTCAATCTTATCAGCGACTACTATACTCGTTAAAGGCGGTTCTAACGAGTTCCTATAATCTATGTTTTGTGTAGAAATTTGAACATTAAAAAAAATTGTATTTGGTGTTTAATTTTTATTTGTTGTTGAGGTATAAAATTTTCAACATATTTGAATTGGTGTGTTTTTCGTAATGAACTAGATTACTAGATTAATCTGAGTCCTGTCACAAGAAAGTCTGTTGGCGACCAGGTAAGATACAAATCCGCCTGCTCAACTACACATATTCGCAATTTTGGATAGAAAAAAACAAAAAAACAAAACAACAACAACAACAACTAGAGGCGTTGTATAGTAGTCGCAGATAATATTGACTAGGCGGAGCTATCGTTTGTACCTGCCTTAGGAATATTCCATTAACAACAAGAGGCTCAATGAGCCTAAACCGCTCACCTGAGGAACTTAAGTTTTAACAATTCACAGACTTGACTACTAAATCTGCTAATAGAATCCAGCCCAATGACCCTTACAGGATATAAGTCATCATTATTGCATTGCATTCCAAGTTTGAGACTTCTAGCTTCTATAGTTCCAGAGAAATCGTTGACGAAAATTTAACATTGGTCAAAATGGAGAGAAAGAAGAATGAAAGAACAGATGAACAAATAAGCTGAGAAAGCCCAATGTCTCTTACACAAAATAAGTAATCATTATTCTATCGAATACCAAATTTGATGCATCTAGCTTTTATAGTTCCTGAGAAATCTTTGATAAAAAATTTAACATTGGTCTATTATCTCTACATGGAGAGAAAGAAGAATGAAGGAACAAATGAACCAGACTAGCTCCAAAACCTAATGCAGCCTTTCCCCTTGCCCAATGGTGCTACACATAAAATTTAAACAAGATTGGTCGACTGCCTTCTGAGATATGCTTCATTGAAAGTGTGGACGACGGATGGACGGACGACAGACGACGGACTCCGGAGCCTTGGTATACTATCAGCTCACTGGAGCCTTTGGCTCAGGTGAGCTAAAAATTCAAGTCGCTATTTCTGTCACAACATTTTCCCTACGTTAAGTCTATGGGCAAATTTTTTTGTCTCTCAAGGTCACGTAACTCCGAGGTCAATATTCCGATTCGGCCCAAAATCGAACTTAACCGAGATTTTATGCCTGTCCTCGTTACCTGCAAGTTTGAAGCTGATATGAATAAAAATAAAGTTGCTATCGTGGTCACAACGTATTTTTTATGCTCAAGGGCAGGTAACTCCAAGGCAAATATTCCGATTCGGCCCAAAATCGAACTTAGCCGAGATTTTATGTCTGTCCTCGTTACCTGCAAGTTTGAAGCTGATCTGAAAAAAATTCAAGTCGCTATCGTAGTCACAACATTTTCCCTAATTAAGTCTATGGGCAAATTTTTTGTCGCTCAAGGTCACGTAACTCCGAGGTCAATATTCCGATTCGGCCCAAAATTGAACTTAACCGAGATTTTATGCCTGTCCTCGTTACCTGCAAGTTTGAAGCTGATATGAATAAAAATAAAGTTGCTATCGTGGTCACAACGTATTTTTTTATGCTCAAGGGCAGGTAACTCCAAGGCAAATAATCCGATTCGGCCCAAAATCGAACTTAACCGAGATTTTATGTCTGTCCTCGTTACCTGCAAGTTTGAAGCTGATCTGAAAAAAATTCAAGTCGCTATCGCAGTCACAACATTTTCCCTATGTTAAGTCTATGGGCAAATTTTTTGTCGCTCAAGGTCACGTAACTCCGAGGTCAATATTCCGATTCGGCCCAAAATCGAACTTAACCGGGATTTTATGCCTGTCCTCGTTACCTGCAAGTTTGAAGCTGATCTGAATAAAAATAAAGTTGCTATCGTGGTCACAACGTATTTTTTCATGCTCAAGGGCAGGTAACTCCAAGGCAAATAATCCGATTCGGCCCAAAATCGAACTTAACCGTGATTTTATGTCTGTCCTCGTTACCTGCAAGTTTGAAGCTGATCTGAAAAAAATTCAAGTCGCTATCGTAGTCACAACATTTTCCCTATGTTAAGTCTATGGGCAAATTTTTTGTCGCTCAAGGTCATGTAACTCCGAGGTCAATATTCCGATTCTGCCCAAAATCGAACTTAACCGAGATTTTATGCCTGTCCTCGTTACTAGCTACAGTGATGACAACATTTTCCCCATGTTAAGTCGATAGGCAATTTTTCGGGCGCTCAAGGGGACGTAACTCTTGAGTGAATTATCTGATTCGGCCCAAAATCGAACTTGACCGAGATTTTATGCCTGTACTAGTTATCTGCAAGAATGAAGTCGGTCAGAAAAAAAAATTGACGGAGCTAGAGTGATGACAAGCTTTTTCCTATGTGAAGTCTATGGGAGCTAGATGTTGCCATGGCAACCAGAGTTCCACTCAGATCTGCCTGAAAACCTAATAAAGCCTTTCCACTTGCCCAATAATGCGACACATGAAATTTGATCAAAGTTGGCCAAGTAGTCTTTAAGATATACATTTTTGAAATTCCCATTAACCATAATGCAAAAACACACAAGGGCAGGTAACTCCTAAGTGAATGATCCGATTCTGCCAGTTATCGAACTTGACCGAGATTTCATGGCTGTGCTGGTTATCTGCAAGAATAAAGCCAATCTGAAAATAATTGAAGCAGCTACGGTGATGACAACATTCTCCCCATGTTAAGTCAATAGGCAATTTTTTCAACGCTCAAGGGCACGTAACTCCTGAGTGAATAATCCGATTCAGCCCAAAATCGAACTTGATCGAGATTTCATGCCTGTCCTCGTTATCTGCAAGAATGAAGTCGATCAGAAAAAAATTGACGGAGCTAGAGTGATGACAAGCTTTTTCCTATGTTAAGCCTATGGGAGCTCTTTGTTGCTGTGGCAACCAGAGTTCTCATCCGATCTGCATGAAAACCTAATACAGCCTTTCCCCCTACCTGATGATGGTTCATATGAAATTTGATCAAGGCTGGCCCACTGGTTCCAGAGATATACTTCGTTGAAAGTGTGGACGACGGACGACGGACGACGGCTCGTGGAATACTAATACCTCACATGAGCCTTCGGCTCAGGTGAGCTAAAAAGGTAAACCAAGTCACCCGATTGTGTGAATTCAACTGTAATACACGCATAGCTGTGGAGTATATGATCGTATCGTCCGCTTGTAGAAAGCGTGCGAACGGCACTCTACCGAATCTTCTGGTGGACTCAGCGAATTTGACATATATTGACAACATCTGAATAGCTCCGCCTAGTCAATCTTATCTGCGACCACTATACTCAATACGATAACATACACGTGCGATGTAGGACATTTCTTTCACATCTCCAAAATGGCTACTTTTCTGATGAAAATCCGCGACATTTTTCTTATTTATACTGCAAACATAGGCTGCGTGTGTTCATTAGAGGCGGCTCTAACGACTACACACAGCCTATACCTTGGAGCAGATATAAGAAAAATAATGCATACCCTCGTAAACTCCAGTTTTCACTATATAAGGTGGAGTTGAGGGGTGTGTTCATTTCAAGGACTTGTTGATATGGTGTATCCCAGCTGCGAACATGTAGATGCTGATCAGACCACACGGATGCACAGGCTGATCTACACCTTTGATGTTCGTAAATGGCAGAAAACAGGTTTCATTATGATGTTGGTCATGTCTTAAGGGGAATAGATTCACCTTCAGGGAAGTCAACTCTTGAAAAAGTATTTTTGTCTCCCATGTCAGTAAGGGGTTAACTCTTAAAGGAAAGAATGTGCTCCTAAGGAGCAAATTCTTTCCTTTAAGACTAGATACCTTTCTCTGTGGGACTGAGATTATAGAAAAGCGAACATGAAGTCCCAAAAAGTGTCTCTCTTTGAAAAATGGAGGACAGATCTGCCAGATATAACCATTCCCTTTAAGAAGAAATAAGTAACAATATTGTGCATAGCCTTCAAATCACACTTTAGACTTGCATACTAGCGTAAAGAGTCACTTCCGATTTGAGTAGTCTAAATTATCTTTTTGCTGTTTTTACACATTTTTCTAAAAAATCTCCACAAATGTGAGACCTCTATAAATATGTAGCTGTTAAAATGTATACAATAACACGTGAGTATGTTCCATGCCAAATTTTATCTCCACTTGTAGACAGACTGATCAATCAAACTGATACAAGGTCTTCTATCCGCCATGGTATTGAAGATGAAAGCTGTAATATTAGCGTCATTACACATAGCATTTATCCATTTTGCCTAGCATCACGCCTATACTTTTGGCCCCCTTGAACTCCACTTTTGTATAGTAAAACTCGGGTTTACAGGGATAATCTTTATTTTTCTTATTTCTGCTCTAAAATATAGATTATGGGTACTCGTTAGAACCGCCTCTAACGAGTACCCACAATCTATATTTTGAGCAGAAATAAGAAAAATGTCACAATTTTTCTTCTAAAAATTTTCATTTTTTCAGCGATAAAGGTTACAATGTATTTGTATAGGCGTGTTTTCGTAATGCATTTCATGTATTGACCAGGCGCGGCTTTTTATCTGGGTATACACTTTTGCTTCAAGGCTACTGAGTTCTCTAAACCTTTCAGTATAATACTACCAACCAGGCACGAACTTTGCGGTTGCTATTAGACATGCCAAAACATAAGAAATGAAAATCCATTCGGCATTGAAGGGCCAGCCTAATCCACAACAAGTACCTTACCTAAGCACAATAATTTCATCTTGGTTATTCCATTGCGTATTCCTTTGAAATATTACTTCCCTGTGGTTGATATATCAGTTAATTAACGGATCGAGCTGGCAGAAAAAAAAATCTTTATTTTTTTCTTTCTTTTGGAGTTGATGGATCCAGTCAACACTATTTTAGGTCAGATGGAGCATTCTTTCGCCACAAGCTGACAACTGGCCTTAAGGAAGTTAGTAAAAAGAGATGACTGGGATCGAGTTTCGCTATATTGCACGCTATTTACATGTACATAATACAGAACTGTATACATTTTTGTAAAAGTTGCATAAGCCAAATTTCCTGTAGACACAGACACGCAACAGGATCATGTGTTATATCTGGTTATGGATGCAAAAGCATTAATACTATAGGTTATTCCAAACAAAACATTTTACATACATATTAGTCTAATGTGATCTAACAGTTTTAGTTTGCACATAACGAAATGGAGTTGGAACGTGTTAGGATAGCAAACCAACGTTAGATTTGTCAGTCTCGAAAACGGTCATTTTCTGTTTAGAAATTGTCATTTTTGTCCAAAATATGGATTGTGAAAGCTTGTTAGAATCAATGGCGGTTCTTTCAAGTTCTCAAAAACCATAATTTTGAGCGAAAAAAGAAAAATAACATATATTTTTGTAAACCCCACATTTGGTTAGATATTTACTGTATAAGCATAAACTAAATGATGTCTTTTATTGTATAGTTAGGTGCTAGAAACTGTTTCAAGTGCAAGTTTTCATTATTTCATACTTTTCAGAAAATACTTTTTCAAGAGATGTTCAAGTCATCACGAGAACACGCCTATACATTTTTGACCCCCTTGAACCCCACTTTTATATTGTAAAACTGGGGTTTACAAGGGTATACATTATTTTTCTTATTTCTGCTCTAAAGTATAGATTGTGGGTACGTAAATATCACGATTTTTCATCTTAAAATTTTCGAATTTCCGGCGGTAAAGTTTACAATGTATTTGTATAGGCATGTTTTCGTAATGAAAATTTTGACAATATCTATTACAGAGCACAAGCAATCATAGAAAAATTCAAGGAAATAGACAAAGACGGCAGTGGCAAAATAGACGCCGACGAAGCACAGGAAGGATTGAAAGAACTACAGACGGGAACAGGGAGAACACTAGAACAAAAGGAAGTGGAATTCTTTATCAAGACCACTTCCGGTGAGGACGGACAAATTGATTTAGGGGCTTTCACGAACTTGCTCTACCGACTGAAGCTATATAATGCTCCAGCCCCGAAATAACAGTACCCTTTGCATGGAAGGTGGACATTACATATCCATATTTATTCAGTCAACTTCTTCGTTAACAGTTTTCTTTCTAAGCCTTTCTATTTTTGTATTATTTATTAATTTGTTCGTCTCTCATAATCATTTGTACAGTTTCTAAGACTACAATAAGTGTCTTATTGTAGCAGGGATGTGCGAGTTCAGGTTTGTTTTGATTGCAGCCGCGCAGAAAGGAAATCGCCATTTAACGGGTCGTATCCAAATAAAACTCAATGTGCTTAATTGTGCAATTAGATTTTTAGCTCACCTGACCGAAGGTCATGGTGAGCTTTTGTGACTGTGAGATGTCCGGCGTCGTCGTGCGTCGTGTGTGCCTAATTTTTTTTGTGAACACCATAGAGGCCACCGTTTTGATTCAAACATCATCAATAATCAGAATAATCATCATGACGATATCTCGGTCAAGTTCGAATATAAGTCATGTCGGGTTATAAATTAGGCCAGTAGTTCAAATTATAGAGAAACTTTGGGAACACCCTAGAGGCCACACTTTTGGTTCAATTAGCATCAAATTTGTTCAAAATGATCATCCCGACGATATCTCGGAGAAGTTCGAATATGGGTCATGGCAGGTCAAAAAGTAGATCAGTAGGTCAGATGATCTAAAACCCTTATGAACACTCTTGAGGTCACAGTATTGGCCAATTCATCATCAAACTTGCCCAGAATGATCTTGACAATATCTGGGTCAAGTTTGAATGTGGATCCTTTCGAGTAAAAAAGTAGGTCAGTAGGTTAAATCATAGAAAAAAACCCTGTGAATAATCTTAGAGGCCACAGTTTGGGTCCAATCATCATCAACCTCGCACAACGAAGTGTTGAGGAGTTTAGCATTTTTCCTGTATGTAATAATGGATGTACATACGTACTTTGTCATGGCTCAAGCACCTTCCTGATGAATTTTAATATAAACTCACTTTCAGGGTCCAAGACTCAAGGTCAAGGTCACTAGCTATTTTTAGAACAAAAATACAACTTCTTTGTCCCTCCAGCGCCTACATTTATTGATGGATATTAATATAACCACAGAAATGTTGTTTCTGGTAATATCTAGAGTGAGTTCGAGTTCAGGATGACAGGTACAGTGGGCATTTTTAGAAAAACTTTTGTCATCACTCAAGCGCCTTCATTTATCAAAGGATTTTTCTTTGATTTTCAGGTTCCTGGGCTCAAGATCAAGGTCACTGTGGCTATGTTTAGAAATAAAATTGACATCACTCTAGCACCTACATTTATTGGTGGATTTTAATGTAGCTTCACACAAATATAGTGTATGATAATATATGATGCAAGTTTGACTTTTACGGTTCTGAGCTAATATCAAGGTCACTGTGGCTGTTTTTAGAAAAAAAGTTTTTCATGGCTCTAGCTAGCAGCTAGATTTAACAATGGATTTTATATAACTTCACACAAATGTTAGGTATGATAATATACTCAAGGAAGATCAACATTCAAGGTTCAGACTGAAGGTCAAGACCACTGTGGCTATTTTTAGAAGAAAAAATAAACCTTGTTATGGCTCTAACGCATACCTTTATGGGTCTGTTTTGCTCAAATGAACATGATAGCCACCAGAGCTGAAAATATCCAAACCTTAAACAGCTAGATTGATTTTGATAGAATTTCCCAGAAATGTTCCTTGGGTCAGTGTCAATCAAAATTCTCAAACTCTCCACCCCACCTTACTATATTACCTACCATTTGCATTCGTACTGCATGGGTCAGATGAACGATCCCAGGCCATCATGGCCCTTTTGTTCTTTTCTGTGGGCGGTGCATTCATTTTGTTGCCATAAAGCTGCTTTGAAAACTGACTATAAAACTTCACCTGAGGCGGTTCTCAAAAATATGAAATATTGAAAAATTCTTAAACACCTTAATTCAAACCATTAAATTAGTTTTTTTTATTTTAATGACGGCGATGGGTTTCACTAAAACTGTCTTAGTGTTCGCTGGATGAATTGCGAACAAAACACCATACTGAAACATTAACCCTAGAAAGAAATTACATCAGGTTATCAAATCCGTAAATGGAACAACCCTATAAACGCCACGTTATACAGAGAAAATTGGGATTTACAGAGTTTTACATTTTTCCTTTATTTTTGCTCAAAATCATAGATGTGGGTACCCGTTAGACGCTCTAATGGGCACCCACAATTTATGTTTGGACTAAACATAAGAATAATAGAAATACGCAGTTTTAACACACAGATATGTTACCGTAATAAGATGAGCAGCCTCGCCAACAGAACCGTTTTAAGAGCGAAAATTCAGACTCGAAACTTATGCGAAGTTGCGGTGTGTATGTTGCTTTGAAGTTTTCTGTACGTTCGTCCATCCGTAACGGGTTGGGTGTATTATGAAATAATCATCCTTGTATCTTGAAACGTCACTTGGAGGTATGTCAAGGAAAAGTGGTGTTTTCCCGTTGCACAGTATACCCAAGCCCGCTTTAGTATGATGAAATTGTTCTGCTCAAGTGGACGCTGGAGGGCGTAATATTTTTTTTACCAACTCCGGTACCCAGGAATGGTCTCAATAAAAACAGAAAGTCAATTTCTATCTATAATATGTTCTTTGGTCCAAAAGTCAACTTTTATAGCTTTAAAATGTTCTATAGAAACTTTGAGAATACGATATCTAAAACTGCTCTAGTTAGAATGCTCATGATAAGCTTAAGAATCGGCACCTGAATAACTTTTAAAGAAAATCGGTTTAAATCTTTGAGATTTTATATCACTAAGTGATGTCTGAATTCTTTCTACATATTATCAATTGTATGATCTGATTTATGTATTCCATATCTGGTATATGGTGTGAACATTTACTTGTTAAAGTAGAAAACGAGACTTGTTTTATAGAGTACGCATTACGAACCAGTCCGTAAAATGAACCCCATTGGAAACTCATTGTACGTATATACACAAATTTTGGGTTTACAATGGTATACAATGTTTTGTTACTATTGCTGAAAACACTATGGAGATTCGTTAGAGCCGCGTCATTCGTCAGAGGCGGTTCTAACCATGCTTGCGGTGGAAGTAAGAAAAATATTGACAACTTTCATAAGACAAAATGTCATTTTTAAACAGTGAAAGGATTCACTATGACACACAGGTGAGTTAACCTAAATGTTTTCGGTGTTAAGTTTGGCATGCATCATATCGTGTATGCGGACATGCCAAAATATTAGACTCGTTGTAGTTTTGCAATTCCCGTCACCGTTATAATCGCATACGCTGCTTAGCATTCACATGGACACTATCTCCAAAACGAATGCAAAAAGTAGTTTTCATTTTAATTACGCACTTTTCAATGTTGGTGTTTAATACTTTTTGTAAGTTGGTCGAGAGGAGATGAATGAGTAATTCTGGAAAGATTGAAACGGGCATAACTATATTTTTAGATTGTTTTCATTTTGTGTACAAGCATTGCTTATATGAAACACGCTTTTCCAAAATTAATAGACTACACATTTTGTCACTTAAATGTCAGAATATTGTCGTAGGCTTGGTTTTTAACAAACATAGTTTAGTTGAATCAGGTATTACGACCTTTCCAAGACTATTTCACTTACATTGCTAATTGAAGGTGAGCAAAAACTGGAGTGCCCGGTGGAAAACCATCGGGTTATCACAAACACACTTCTCATTTATTATCTGACCGAGTCAGCGTTCTCACTCACTAGGTCATGGTGGTACATCATTTTAGTGGATATTATGAAGTGATAATGAAACTTGCCAAACAGTAAGCTGAGGCTGAATGTACATTTCAACATTATTTTTGTGCATGTTATTTGCAATAAAATATTACAACGAAAAACGAATCTGTTGTATCTGGAATCTGGAACGGACTCAGCTAGCCCTAGTCAAGTTCGTCCGTGTGTCAGCCTGCAAATCCCGATTAAATATTCCCCATTACTGTACCTACTTACGACCTCTCTAGAACTTTCAACAAGACTGCGTGCATATGTATTGAAGTCTGCCAAAGCAATTACGCATGCGCGCTTAAAACATATTCGATTGGATCCGCTATAAAAGCGAGTGCACGCTTAACACATATTCGATTGGGTCAGCCATACAAACGGCGTCAAAATGCCATATTATTGGCTAAAACTGAGGACTAAGATCGCACGCGCAACTTTACCGTTAGCATGAAACGCTTAGCTTTGTTATTTGATTGGTCAAAACGATACGAAACGCGTGAAAAATTGTCAAAATGCAAACGTTTTGCAACGATTTCAAAATGGCCCCCAAAACACAAAAATATTAGATAAAACGCTGTCGCCACTGTATACTGAATCGTTATTTCTCCAAGTTCATCACCTCACCACTATGTTTTTCAGGTTTGGCATCTTTGCTAAAAGCAGTGTAGGAAACCAGCTCTGAAAGAGTGTTATATAACAAATCGTGGTCTTCCTTATCAGAATTCGGATTCCCAAGGGTCGATCCACGAACGTAAGAGTTCCAGCTCGTGAAAAGCCGATTAAAGAAGAATAGTACATGTGTAAAACACATGTGTGTTTGAGCTGTGTGATTCGAACCCGATCGCAATGCGAGTGAGTTAGTCTAAATGCTTAACGCAGTTATAAACCTGGTCTTTTCTGCTTGCTTGGTCTCTTGCTAATGCCTGGATCCGAGGTTATAAAACTTTTCTCGTGCTCAGCTCACTTGAACATTAAATTTGAATCCTTACACACTAAGGATAAAAGGGATAATGTTTTCAGCGTAGATCGGCAAAAAACAATACTATTATAAGTCCTGCTCCTAAATATTAAAATGAAAAACAACTGTTGGCATTTTAATATTTGTTGCCATTGTAATATTTAGCTGAGCCGAATCGAGCATGGAAAAAAGATACTCAGATATATAGATGATCTTACGGATGGTTGATGTATTATTGAATTTATTAAACGAGGAAAATGGCTTAATTGCGATGCTCACCGAGCATTTTATGCCTTTTTCTCAACGAGTTTAATAAATTTAACAATACATGGGCACGAACGAAAGGTTCTGTTTAAAACGCATATGTATTCACGAATTTTTTTTTAAAAATGTCAATATGTCAATAGTCCAACATAAATAAAGGCGTCGTTAAGGACGTCGTTTCTAACCAGTTTGCATAGTTAATGCACTAGTGGATTGCCGTATTTTATACATGACGTTATTACAATCTCGCACGCGACGTCGTTTTAGGCAGGATATGACTTTTCAAGAACCAACTAAAAATATATGAATGTGTTTGTAGTCGGTATTCAACGCTACAGTATTTTCTAATTACCCTGATATTTTTTCTATCAAAATGTTGGTATTTGACATTTATGATCATGAACGACATCTTGTCGTTTTCTTACATGCTTTTCAAAGAAATATAGAGACTTCTCAGTGAAATCGAAAACGATATTGTCACTGTTTCAAACAGTGACTGATATCAATTTTATTTTTCACTGTTTGGGAATACTTTTTTCTCGAAATCTAATTCTGTGGTTAAACTAACCATTGTCAGATGATTGAAAATCAATGATCTGTATTAGAATTGAGGCTAAGCCCGTTCACACGTCACGAGGACGTTAATGACGTCATTTTCGACGCTGACGTCACGTATTTTGTCGCGCGACGTTAGATCTGCCCGCAGCTTCTTTGGGAAACTAATCTCTCAATTATTTCAGCAACCATTCATAGAAATGCCAACCCAGGCTATTTCTCAGGTATTATCATACCCAGATATTATACCCAGTAAATACGTTGGACACCACTAAATTGACGCGAAACGACCAGGAACTAAGTTAGTTTGCTCTGAGGGTGGCTGACGCGATTAGGGAAGCTAAATATTGCCGTTTTGAAACATGTAAGAAACAGAAAATTTGATTTTTTTAATGTAAGATCAAATTTTATTTCACTCATGAACACAAAAACTGGTATTTTCACTCGTGGCTACGCCACTCGTGAATACTGGTTTCGGTGTTCATTCGGTGAAATAAAATTCGATCTTACACTGAAAAAAAATCAAATATCCTCTATATCGTCGTCGTCATCATCATCATCATCATCATCGGTCTACGTACTGGGCTAGGTGGTTCAATCGGATGTCTGATTTTTGAAGAAGCAGCAGCAAGTCATCATCATCATCAACAACATCGATCTTCCTACTGGGCTTGGTGATTCGGTCGGATCCGCGTCTGGTTGGTGAACAGGTCCCGGGTTCGATCTAAACAGGGTCCAGATACATTCTCTAATAGGAAATCGATATACATGTAGTTTATTGGGTCACTGATTCAAAAGGGCATTTCCCATTCGGTTATTGGTGAAATAATGCGCACTGCATTAACTGACCGGCTAAATATAATCTTAATAGTGTTGACTGGGTAAATTCCAATGTCAAACATACATGTAGATTGTGTATACTCATTACAACCACCTCAGTCTGGAGTTCCAAACAAGTTTTGGAGCAGACATCACGTGAACAAGTCCGTGAATAAATATTGCCCTGAACCTCACTTTATATAGAGCTGGGGTTTACGGGTATACATTATCTTTCTTATTTCTGCTCAAAGAAATAGTCTGTGGGTACTCATTAGAACCGGTCCATTGATTGAGGCGGTTCTAACAAGCACCCACAACGTATGTTTGCAGTATACTTAAGAAACATATCAAGGATTTTTATCAGAAAAGTAGTCATTTTGGAAATGTGAAAAAAGCACTCGCACGGGAGTGTTATGGTAATGGTTTCGAGCTATAGGGGTTTGAAATTACCGAATTAATTAGTCAAAACGCCAAGGTTTTATCCTTTAACCGGGGATCCGCGTCTGAACGGTGATCAGGTAGGCATAAAAATACTATTAAAATAATAAAGTTAACTTTATTTTATGTACTTATTTTTAAAAAGTCAATTAATTTTCATAATAATTCCATCGAACAAACGTCATCGGTGGCCAATTGTGATGCCCGTCTCTATGTGCCTGAAGAAAGTATAGAAAAATATACATGAAGAGTTAAACATAACCGAGTAACAGTCTGAAATATTTTTATTTGTAATGGAAAACCAGGTTTGACATTTATATGTGGTATGATCAGCACCTATATGTTTGCTTTACGATTAGTTTTTAGCTCACCTGTCACGTAGTGACATGGTGAGCTTTTGTGACCGCTCGATGTGCGTCGTCCGTCGTGCATCTTTCAACAATTTACTTAAAAGACATCTCATAAACCGGTGAATGGATTTTGAAATACTTTTATGGAAATGTTACTTGGGTTGACCCCCTACTTAAATTGCCTAAATGATTCCGGTCCACTGATCAAAATGGCCACCAGAACTAAAAATAAAAAACAACGCCATCTCCCCCTAGGCCACAACCCAATTTCAGAATAATTTCACTTCCTACCTAATACATCGCATGTGAAATTTTCAGCTATTTCATTGCTCTGATATGACATTTTTTCTGAAAATTTATGATAATTGTCTTATGTCTGCTGCAAAGCATAGATTGTTGATGCTCGTTAGAATATTGAGAAGCCTCCGTGGTGTAGTGGTAAAGCTACTCTCCGCATACATCATGGATCGTGGATTTGATTCCGGGCTTCTTCAGACATTCGGACGAGGTACAGCTTCCATATGACCATAGTTGTTGGTGGGATGCAAACCTTAAACACTTCAGAACATTAAATGTTGGTAGTAGTCGGAACCGCCACTCTCACCTGCTCTAACCAGCATCCACAATCTGTGATTTATCCTAATGATCGCAAGTATTGGGACAGATAGGCTTTAGCAAACAGTGTAGACCCAGATCAGACTGTCACTGAAGGATCAGGGTCTACACCGTTTGCCATTCCGTCTGTACTTTTTAGACTCTTTACTGGATCTCAAACAAATTTGTTAACATTTTAGGAGAATTACAGTAAGTTTTCAAGGTGACGGGCTTATTAGGATTTTTATGATACAGCAAAAAAAGAGAATAATAATATACACCTTTGTAAACCACACTTTTCCCTATATAAAGTGGGGTTTCAAAGGTGTCCATTACACGGACTTGTTAACGTAATAACAGTCTTACAAACAAGCTAAAGTAACATAAAACTGATTGCATTAACAAACCAGTTTTCTGGCATTGCAATAAAAGAGTATAAATGCTATTTTTTATTCTTTGAAAGTCAGAAAATAATTGCATTTGTAAAGTCAATATCAAAAGGCCAACGCAAACCACCTGAAATGGTACAGAACTTATCTGCATGGTTGTACAAACTAATACTAAACATCGTTTCAACAAGTCCATGAAATGAACCCCCCTCAAACCAACTTTATTCAGAGAAAACTGAGGTTTACAGTGCTATACGTTATTTTGCTTATTTTCCATGTCATATGTTGTGGGTACTCGTTAGAACCGTCTGAATGAGGCGGTTCTAACGAGCAACCACAACCTATGTTCGGAGTAAAAATAAGAACACATCACAAATTTTTGATCGGTAAAGTAGCCATTTTTGGAGAAATGAAAGAATGCAATATGTCAAACGGGTGTTTGTTTGTTTGTTTGATTTGAGGTTTAACGTCCCCGTCAACACTGTAAAGGTCATTTTGGAGACGTTGCTTCCAATTTATGGGACTTTTACCCGACATTGAGATGAAATGACATCTCAAGCCCTGTCGCCTAATGAAACTAATATGGTTTATAAGCTCGTGCGCACCGCTTTGCCTTGGCAGGCTTAGATCTCTAAGCGGTTTACCAGTACTCGTGTGCGGATCGGATTCAGCTATGCGTGAAAGCATCATGTAGCCCATCTATTTCTTCAAGCCCCGATGGGCGGGGCCTGTCATACGGGTGTGTTATCGTAATGAGAAACCAAAATTTGTTTCATGGTTAGGTGAAAGACAAAATTCGACGTTGAATTTGTAGGCCATGGAAAAGCAGGGAATATATTCTACCATATTCTGCATACCCTTCAACAAGTTTTAACAGTTCATTTTATCCATGTCGGAGATAGGCGCTGTGCTTTTTCCCTGTTGTTGTTGGCCGTACATATCGACGCAGAAACAAACAGAGCCCGTACACTGGACTGGTTTGTAGTTGCCGTTCGGTTCACAGTAGAACATCTTGCCAATCAAACCAGTCTGCATGTAGTCATACTGATCTCGTGCACATTCTGTAACAATGATAAATCAAAGCACTATCATCCCTGAAAGATCGATTGGATCTGCTTATAGGTGGCGAAATGATCCTGGAAACGATTTTCTGTTCTTGCGACTCCAATGTTTTTACTACGCTGCATATTAGCCCGTATATGCCTAGCGTCCAAGACGTGAATTGGCAAACAGTGGAGACCCTGATCAGACGTCGCAGAACGTGGCGTCTGATCAGGGTCTTCACTGTTTGCTTAAAGAAAGGAGATCATAATAAGCTGGCGACGAACAGAATATTTAAAGTCTCATACCACATATATTGTAACTTAACCTCTCCAAAGCTGTTGGGTGGGAGAAACTATGATAAAACCTTTAGCCAAATATACACGCGGTTTTAGTTTATTGGTTTAGGTGATTTGACATCCGAAAATTTGAGATTTTGCATATATAACTTTGGGTCGATTGACAAACAACCGGTCCACATATTTTTTTATCCGAATCACTAGAAAACGTATTTTTTGATGTTTTCCAAACCCTATGGCTTTGCTTCTGTAGATTTTAGTGGGAAACACCGCGGGCCCCCGCCCATCGGGGCTTGCAGAGATAGATGGGCTACATGATGCTTCCAAGCAGAGCTGAAACCGACCGCACACGAGTACTGGTAAACCGCTCAGAGGATCTAAGCCTGTCCATGCAAAACGGTGCGAGTCGGAACGTCCATGCTTATAAACCCCATTGGTTTCATTGTGCGACAGAGCTGGAGATGTCATTTCATCTCAATGTCGGGTAAAAGTCCCACAAAACTGGAAGCAACGCCTCCAAAATGACCTATACAGTGTTGACGGGGACATTAAACCTCAAATCAAACAAATAAACAAACAAATAGGAAACGCCGCTAGTTGCCCTAGGAAAATAGTGGATACATTGAAGTTAAATGCGTGACTAGACTGCGCGAATGCGCAGGCTGGTCTAAACCTTGGCTGGTGATCAATGTTCTAAATTACATTTTCCTATGATATTTGATGTTATCTCACTTATACAAAAATACACAACTGCCGGAGTCGTCATCTGCGTCAGTGACAGCAGCAAAATAATATTCAAGTTTTGAGCAACTTAAATTTTTTTTTTTTTTTTTTGTAACGTTAGGATAGTAGATGCACACATGTACTTGGAAATAGAAATTAATTATTTAACCCTTTTTGTACCAAATGGAATCTTCCTCCCTATATATAGCAGGATTTAGGGGTGTAAGGTTGTGTTTTTATCAAAATCTATTTGGCAAATGACTGAACTTTTAGCAAATAGTGGAGGCAGAATGCGGCGTCTGATCTGGGCCTGCACTGTTTGCCCTGGTACCCGTTTTGGGATTTCCGGTACTAAATGGGTTAAGGACCAGTAGCGGAATACTTCACTATATGCATAACGTCACGGACTTTTAGGAAGATTTTATTTCTATATATTTTGACTGTATTTCAATTAACCATTAAAATATCAAAGTTGAATCGAAATCGATTCCAAGCGTTACCGGGCGGGAATAATTGCACTTTCTGAGGAGAAAACTCTTGAAAAAGAGGAGAAAACTCTTGAAAAAGAGGAGAAAACTCTTGAAAAAGAGGAGAAAACTCTTGAATTCGTATTTTTCTCCTCTTTAGGACACCACGTGCATGTGATAAAAAATATTCTTTCGTGACCATAAAAAAAAAAGAAATTTTCTCATGAATATAAGTAAGTTTTCTGATTTCTGTTACAAACATAGATTGTAAGCGCTCATTAGATCCGCTTCATTGAGGCGGTTCTAACGAATACCAGCAGTCTACGGTTTTGTGCAAACAATAAGAAAAATATAATGGTCCTCTTTGAAAGCCCGCCTTTCTCTCTCTATATATTAACTGGGATTTACATTAGTATTGATCGCGCGGACTCTCGTAAAGTGATGCTAAACTCTTAAGATGCCAAGAAAGATTGCATCTGAAAATGTCGTTTAGTTATGTCGTCTGTTGCATCTTCGTGCAAACTTTTCAAACACATTTTGCTATCAGGTAAACATTATGGGCCCTCCGAGGAGTAATTAATCTGGGTCCATACTGTTTGCAATGATGACTTTTAACCCATTTAGTACCAGAGACCCATAAACGGGTACCATAGCAAACAGTGCAGGCCCAGATCTGATCAGGGTATCCACTGTTTGCTAACAGTACAGCCATTTTCCAAATAAATTTTGATGAAAACACAACCTGACACCCCTAAATTTTTGAAATGGACTCCTGCTATATATAAGGAGGAAGATTCCATTTTGTACAAAAAGGGTTATAAAGTATAAACCAGCTGTGAACATGTCAGACGAAAATTCTTTTGGTCAGCATCTAAAGGGTTAACAATACTTCTAATAGGCTGATTGTTTTCCCTAATAGTGCACTCTTTTTCAAAGGAGCCCAGTATATAGAAAAGCAAACAGGAATCCAAATAAACACACACACACACACACACACACACACACACACACACACACACACACACACACACACACACACACACACACACACACACACACAGACAAAGACAAAACGCGACCTTGCCAAAATATTTAGTCGAGCATAATTGTTAGGCCTATCCTTCCTAGAGTACTGATGAGCTCGCTAAGAACTTTACCGTTTACGAGGGGTGTTTATTTATGTTGTCATTGGGGTTCTACAGGGCTTTTGATAACACACCGTTCTTATAAAATTTGTCTGTGATTGTCTTGCCATTTGGTACCGAAATTTGAACAATTGGTCGATCGCAATTGAAAAATACCGCATACAAACTTTTGCCGCGCTTTTAATTCTTTTGGCAATGACCAGTCTTGTCTGGACTTTCGCAGCCACTGCTTGTTACTGATGCGTCTCTGTGGCTCAGATAAATAGACCAAGGTTTCATTATCTGTAAATAGCTCCGAAATTCTACATTTTGCATTTGTTAGTACTTTTTCAAAAAGATTATTTGGCCTTTTTATACGGGTGGTCTTTTGTTCTTTGGTCAAGAGATGCGGGTCCCATCGTGAACAAATCTGTTTAAGGTTTAACTCCGGAGTCTAAATCTTATGAACAGTCCCCGATGAAACACCAACACTATCAGCAATTTCTTTCACCGTGAACCTTACATCTTGTCTGACCATATCTGCCACAGCAGCAACATTAGCTTCTGTAGCAGCTTATTTTAGCTTGCCGGGATGGGGCTTATCTTTCAAGTCGGTTTCACCACCTTTAAATTTTCCATGTCACCTGAAAATTGACGTTTCAGAGGCAACAGATGTCCCATGTATCTGACACAGTTCACAAATATCTGTGAAACTGAAACATTCAGACAAACGCGACCTTTAATTTCAAAGCTTGTTTCGTTGTCCATTTTGCATACAGTAAGGGTTTAGAAGCAACATGAACTTTCAATAACTTTTGAAAGACTGAACGGTTTGACCGAAATTTCATCCTATAATAGAAAGTCGCTCCGCAGTTTTCACGTGCTTCTTACAGTCACGTGGTATGGTAGGCCAATAGTGACAAAATTAAATGTACGCCCCTCGTACGAGTGTTGTCTGTGAGACAAACGTACATTGCGTGCATGTAAACTAATCACGTTTCAGTACTCAATTCATCGCGTTCACACGTCATTTTATAAAATAAAACTTACGGCAGTTCATATTTCCAGTTGCCCATCGGTTGACCATGTACCCGTTGATAGCTGTGCCATTCTTTGTTACACAGTACGCTCTTAAAGGAAACGAGAGTCTTAATGAGAATGAGTCATATTTCCAGAGCAAAAACATAAGTATTTTAATTCAGTACTGTTACACTGACTGCAAATGCCCACATTCGACTAAACATCCATCAGATTCACAAGTCCGTGTAATAATACCCCTTTAGATTCCACTTAATATGAAGAAACATGGGTTTACACGTGTATACGTTAATTACTATTTTGACTCAAAAACATAGATTATAGGTACTAATTAAAACCGCCTTAATGAGACCCACAATCTATATTTACACTAGAAATAAGAAAAATGTCACAAATTGCCAGTTCCGGAGATATCTTATGTTTGATTTGAGGTTTAACGTCCCCGTCAACACTGTAAATGTCAGTTTGGAGACGTTGCTTCCAATTTTGTGGGGCCTTTTACCCGACATTGAGATGAAATGACTTCTCAAGCCCTGTCGCCCAATGAAACCAATAGAGTTTATAAGCATGGGCGGTCCGACTCGTGCGCACTGCTTTGTCTGGGCGGGCTTCGATCCTCTAAGCGGTTTAACAGTATTCGTGTGCGGGTCCGATTCAGCTCTTCGTGGCAGCGCATGCAGCCCATATATTTCTTCAAGCCCCGATGGGCGGGGGGCGATATGAAAAAACGCCATTTTAGCACACGGATGTGTGTTATCGTAATGGTAAGCCTGTAGCTTGTACTGGAGTTTAACGGTCCAGTCAACACTATTTAGGTCATTTTGAGCCGGTCAGTTTACCTATCCACACTTTACCTGGGCAGGTTTAATAGTACAGTGCAAATTCTTTCGCCAGAAACTGACAGCTGTCCTTCTTGAATCAGTGGATGGGAGAGAATAACCGTAGAAAGATTTCATGATCAATCTCCACGAAAGAATTTTGCCGACCCCGGCAGGTATGGAACCCGTGTCCTCCTAATCACCAATCAGGCGCGCATCCGACTGAGGTACCGAGGCCGGCAATGATAAGCCTGTATACTCGATAAAACTGCTGCTCAAGAGTCTCTGTCACCACTGCATCGGATTCGACTGTTGTATTCGACAAAATGTGAGGACGAGGACGAAAAAAAAAACAAAAAAAAAACAAACGACGTGGGGAGACTTATTGGTCTATTACGGTGGTTATTAACCCATTTAGTACCAGAAACCCGCAAACGGGTACCCTGGCAAACAGTGCAGGCCCAGATCAGACGCCGCAAAACGCGGCGTCTGATCAGGGCCTCCACTGTTTGCTAAAGGTTCAGTCATAAAAAAGTTTTTATGAAAACACAACCTGATACCCCTAAACTTTGAAATGGACTCCTGCTATATATAAGGAGGAAGATTCCATTTGGTACAAAAAGGGTTAAGTTTCCCAAACGATGAGCGATGTGCTGCGTTTCTTGTTCTTGTTCTTCTTCTATTATTATTATTATTATTATTATTATTACGGTCCAAAGTTTGTCCGGACAAGTTCTAAGTTACCACTGGAAAAATTGTTGTGCAATTTTGGATCGTGGTACATATTGCTATGAAGTTGTGCAAGAGGGTTTCAAAATTTAAAACCACGGACCCAGAAGGTCCCCATGGGGGAAGAGTTCTCAGTAGCCGCATAAACGATATCTTTTTTCTGAAATTAAGAGGCTATGTTAAATATCAATAAGAAGTTTTTCAAGAAGGTGCCAAAGCAACATCCGCCCACACCGGATGCGCCTGGGCCTTGCCTCACGCCCTCAACTTCATAAAAGGCCAAATATCTCAGAAACCATTCAGATCCCCACGCCTTAACCATATGTATTCTTGTTCCTTACGATAAGACGCATTCAATGACACCGACATGTGAGCCCCCGGGGTGTGCCGGGGCTATGTTCGTAAAAGGCCTGATGTCTCAGAAACCGCTGGGACCCGAACCATGTATTCTTGTTTCTCCTGATAAGTCACATTCAGTAACACAATATGTTCTATAAAAGGGTTATCCTTTCAAAACAAGGAGTACACAACAGAAATGGAAAAATATGGAGTGTACATGTTTTCTGGGCTAGTTTCGGCCAATTGGGCCTCATCAGTGACCCTCGAATATTTTTAATGATCCCAACTGACAAGAAAATATAATCTACACTATGATATAGGGCAAGGAGACTTTTTTGCGACCGCCACACATTCCCAAACACCAGCTATAGTGACGTTAAATGTGTTCTATAAAACGGTAATCCTTTGTAAGCTTAGGTCCCCTAGGTTGCACAAGGACCATAGGACCATGCCCCATTCCATCCACTTCATGAAAGGCATAATATCTCAGAAACCGTTCAAATCCCCACCCCATAATCATATATATATATTCTTGTTCCTTCATGGCGATGAGACGCATTCAGTGACACCAATGTGTGGGTCCTCTGCGGTGAGTCGAGGCCATGTATCTCCCCTTCGCTTCATAAACCGCTGCGATTTCCATCCCTAAACCATAATTATTCGTGTTCCTTATGATGACTTCAACCTGGGTGTCCTTCGGGTGCGCCGTGGCCATGCCCCACCCCTCCCACTTAATTAAAGGCTTAATATCTCAGTAACCGTTCAGATCCCAAACCCATAGCCATATATATTCTTGTTCATGATAAGACACATTCAGTCAAAGGTTTCAAAACGACCTCCTGGGTGCGCCCGGGGACTTGCCCCGCGCTCTCCACTTCATTAAAGGCCTTATATCTCAGAAACTATGCAGTACCCCGCCCCATAATCATATATATCCTTGTTCTTTATGTTAAGACGCATTCAGTGTCACCAACATGGGGGTGCCCTGACATGAGCCGGGCCCATGCTCTACCCACTACTCTTCATAAAAGGCCAACTTTTCAGAAACCGTTCAGATCTCATCCCATAGCCTATATATATTCTTGTTTCTTATGATACGACGCATTCAGTTACATCCACCTGGGGGTCCCCTGGGGTCCGCCGGAGCCATTCCGCACCCATTCACTTCATAAAAAGCCTAATATCTCATAAACCGTTCTCATCCTCAGTCATAAACTGACAAACTGTATATATTCTTGGTCCCTATGTTAAGACACGTTCAATTGCACTAGAGGGATCCATCTTGGACACGAACCACCCCCTCCACTTCACTAAATGAGTTATATCTCAGTAACCTTTCAGATGTCCGCCCCTTAACCATATGTATTCTTGTTCCTTATGATACTATGCATTCACTGATACCAACCGGGGCCCACTGTGCCATGCCACACCCCCTCCAGTTCATAACAGGTCTAATATCTGACAATCAGAGTCCACATGGGCGCTCATTTGAGTATGGTGGTTCATTTGGGAGAGTTTATAATTTTGGGATATGATATATATGGATATGAAGTTGCGCAAGAGGATATCAAAATTGGTCCTCCTGGGACCATGCAAAAATCCGCCCAAAAATTTGTCCGGATGAGTTCTCAGTAACCATATGACTGTTTGTTTTTTTAATTTGGGAGATATGATACATATCAATGGGTTCAAAGTGTCCCTATAGGTGCGCCGAGGCCATGCACTATCCCCACCACTAAACAATGTGTATATTTTCTTGTTCCTTATGATAAGACGAATTCAGTGACCCAAACCTGGGTGTCCGCTGAGTCCATGCCCCAACCCTCTACTTCAAGTCAAAATATCTTAGAAACCGCTGAGATCCCCACCCCTAAATAATATATATTCTTGTTCCTAATAATGAAACTCATTCAGTGACACCAACCTGGAGGTCTCCGGGGAGGGCCGGGGCCATGCCCACCCCTCCTCCCATGAAAAGCTTAATATCACAGAGACCGTCCAGATCCCAAGCCCTAAACCATATATATTCTTGTTCCTTATAACAAACACTTTCATTGACACCAACCTGTTGGTCCCAGGAATGGGCAGGACTCATGCCCCTCCAATTCCACCTCATAAAAGGCCTAATATCTGAGAAACCATTCCGATCCCGATCCCTAAACCATATATTCTTGTATCTGATGAGATGACACAATCAGGACACCAACCATGGGTACCTCGTGTTGGGCCGGGGCCATGACCCATCCCCACACTTCATAACAAGAGGGCCCAGAGGGCCCTGAATCGCTCACCTGAGAATCAGTGTCTCTAGTACATTCTTGGCTCAAGGGCTATACTAGGTGAAGCTTCATACCAAATATCAAAGACCTGAGTCTTGTGGTTTCAGAGAAGAAGATTTTTAAATATTTTCCCTATATAAGCCTATGAAAAACCAAAGGGCCCCAGGGATGGGGGCATTTTTGGCCCAAGGGCTATAATTTGAACAATCTTGGTAGAGGTCCACTAGGTGAAACTTCACACCGAATATCAAAGACCTGGACCTTGTGGTTTCAGAGAAGAAGATTTTAAAAGATTTTCCCTGTATAAGCCTATGTAAAACCAAAGACCCTCGGGGCTGGGGCATTTTTGGCCCTAGGGCTATAATTTGAACAATCTTGGTAGAGGTCCACTAGATGAAGCTTCACACTAAATATCAAAGATCTGAGCCTTGCAGTTTCAGAGAAGAAGATTTTTAAAGATTTTCCCTGAAAAAGCCTATGTAAAACCAAAGGCCCCCGGGGCGGGGGCATTTTTGGCCCTAGGGCTATAATTTGAACAATCTTGGTAGAGGTCCACTAGGTGAAACTTCACACCAAATATCAAAGACCTGGGCCTTGTGGTTTCAGGGAAGAAGAATTTTAAAGATTTTCCCTGTACAAGCCTATGTAAACCCAAAGGCCCACGGGTCAAGGGCATTTCTGGCCCAAGGGCCATCATTTGAACAATCTTGGTAGAGGTCCACCAGATGAAGCTTCATACCAAATATCGAAGACCTGGGCCTTTCGGTTTCAGAGAAGAATATTTTAAAGATTTTCCCTATATAAGCCTATGTAAAACAAAAGGCCCCTGGGGCGGGGGCATTTTTAGCCCCAGGGCTATAATTTGAACAATCTTGGTAGAGGTCCACTAGATGAAGCTTCACACTAAATATCAAAGACCTGGGCCTTGCGGTTTCAGAGGAGAAGATTTTTAAAGATTTTCCCTGTATAAGCCTATGTAAAACCAAAGACCGTTGGGCGGGGGCATTTTTGGCCCAAGGGCTATAATTTGAACAATCTTGATAGAGGTCCACTAGGTGAAACTTCACACCAAATATCAAAGACCTGGGCCTTGTGGTTTCAGGGAAGAAGATTTTTAAAGATTTTCCCTGTACAAGCCTGTGTAAACCCAAAGGCCCACGGGTCAATGGCATTTCTGGCCCAAGGGCCATAATTTGAACAATCTTGGTAGAGGTCCACCAGATGAAGCTTCATACCAAAGATCGAAGACATGGGCCTTTCGGTTTCAGAGAAGAATATTTTAAAGATTTTCCCTATATAAGCCTATGTAAAACAAAAGGCCCCTGGGGCGGGGGCATTTTTAGCCCCAGGGCTATAATTTGAACAATCTTGGTAGAGGTCCACTAGATGAAGCTTCACACTAAATATCAAAGACCTGGGCCTTGCGGTTTCAGAGAAGAAGATTTTTAAAGATTTTCCCTGTATAAGCCTATGTAAAACCAAAGACCTTGGGCGGGGGCATTTTTGGCCCTAGGGATATAATTTGAACAATCTTGGTAGAGGTCCACTAGGTGAAACATCACACCAAATATCAAAGACCTGGGCCTTGTGATTTCAGAGAAGAAGATTTTTAAAGATTTTCCCTGTACAAGCCTATGTAAACCCAAAGGCCCACGGGTCAAGGGCATTTCTGGCCCAAGGGCCATAATTTGAACAACCTTGGTAGAGGTCCACCAGATGAAGCTTCATACCAAATATCGAAGACCTGGGCCTTTCGGTTTCAGAGAAGAATATTTTAAAGATTTTCCCTATATAAGCCAAAGGCCCCTGGGGCGGGGGCATTTTTAGTCCCAGGGCTATAATTTGAACAATCTTGGTAGAGGTCCACTAGATGAAGCTTCACACTAAATATCAAAGATCTGAGCCTTGCAGTTTCAGAGAAGAAGATTTTTAAAGATTTTCCCTGTAAAAGCCTATGTAAAACCAAAGGCCCCCCGGGGCGTGGGCATTTTTGGCTCTAGGGCTATAATTTGAACAATCTTGGTAGAGGTCCACTAGGTGAAGCTTCACACCAAATATCAAAGACCTGGGCCTTGTGGTTTCAGAGAAGAAGATGTTTAAAGATTTTCCCTATATAAGCCTATGTAAACCCAAAGGCCCCTGGGCGGGGGCATTTCTGGCCCAAGGGCCATAATTTGAACAATCTTGGTAGAGGTCCACTAGATGAAGCTTCATACCAAATATCGAAGACCTGGGCCTTGCGGTTTCAGAGAAGAAGATTTTTAAAGTTTTCATTTTAAAAATCTATTTTTAGCTCCTGTGACCTAGATGTGCAATGGACCAGAACCATTTGAACAACTTTGAAAGGGGACCACCTAAGGATCGTTCCTGTGAAGTTTGGTTACAATCTGATCAGTGGTTTAGGAGGAGATGTCATTTGAAGAAAAAGTTTACGCAAGCACACACGCACACACGCACGCACACACGCACGCACACACGCACACACGCACGACGGACGCCGGACAAAAAGTGATCCCAAAAGCTCACCTCGTCACTACGTGACAGGTGAGCTAAAAAGGCCTAATATCTCAATTCAGATCATACGCATAAACATTATGTATTCTTGTTCCTTATGATAAGACGCATTCAGTAACACCAAAGTTGGGGTCCCCACGGGATGGGCCGGGGTCATGCCTCACACCCCCCCCCCCCCCACACACACACTTCATAAAATAATATACAAGAGTCCACATGGGCGCTCATTTGAGTGTTGGGGTTCGTCTGGAGACTTTATATCCGGTAGATTATTATTATAGCTTGTCCTGTTTGAAATTGTAGGCAACTCATAAAAAACATTAGATCAAATTGGAAGCCCACAGATCTATGAAAATTGTTGCTGGACAATAATAGAAAACAAATTACTTTTATTTATTAAAAATATGACATTCATGAAATGGACCATATGGCTTTCGCTTTGCTATACTATCACTGACTAACTGAGTTGACATTCATGCAAAAGACATGGGTCAATAGTAAAAGAAAACCACAAGACTTAGTGCAGTTATGGCATTTGATACAGTGAGCGACGGTTAACGTACAGATACATGCATTACGATAACACACCCGCGCGGTAAAGTGCATTTTTCAATTCCCCAAAATATCTGCTTTTCTGATGAAAATCCGTGATATTTTTTTTTATACTTCAAACACTGCAGGGCTTCTTTGTCGATATATTTTATAAAAATACTGATAAACGGCTATGATCATATGGAGATTGTCATATTTCGATAAAACTCCCTTATGCTATAATTAATAACATTTGTCTGATGTTTTCTTATATTTGTCTGATATCTGCTACAACAAATAGAGTATGGGTGCTGTTTAGAAGCGCCTCATTGGGACAGTTCAAACGGGTGTCCACGTTTCTGAGCAAAATTAAGGAAAATGATATAGATCATTGTAAAATAGAAGTAGAGGCAATGATCAGGAATCGATACAATTAACCAACAGCTCCCATCAGAGACACAAAAAGGAAAGAAACACAAACATGAAGCAACAGACCCCAACGGAAACACCAACAGCGGAAAGCCAAGAGGACGGTTACTTTCCCACAAAATGGCAAAAAGGCTATCCAAAATAAAATAATATAAGTGTGTGTGTGTGTGAATTCGGGTTTAACGTCGCTTTCAACAATTTTTCAGTCATATCACGACGGTGTCTGGTTGCGACAGGGAGCTCAATGCTCACGTTTATAGTGCTGCCTCACTGAAGTATCATGTCCCAGACACAGTACATGATACCACACCCAGTCACATTATCCTGACACTGGATCGACCAGTCCTAGCTCTACCCCGTAAATCTGAGTGCCAAACGAGGAGCAGCTAGTACCATTTTTAACGACTTTGGTATGTCGCGGCCCGGGATCGAACCCGAGACCTCCCGTTCCCCGGAGCGGACACTCTACCAACTGAGCTATCGGGGCCGGTAAATAATATAAGTGAAACAAACACCTAAAGACAAACCATAACAAAAATAACCGCGACAGAAGAACCGCCTTGGAACGGTCAGCGGAAACGAATTCCACTGTGGGGGGGGGGGGGGGGGTGACTTAAATCGATTTTACGTGGCCACAATCCTCGCCCTTACTTCCGTAGCGATTTAGATAAAGAATTTGCTCAGTCCGCATGAAGGCCTCAAAACTTCAAAGACAAACCATAACAAAAATAAATATAAACCGCGACAGAAAAACCGCCTTGGAACGGTCAGTGAAACGAATTCGATTGGGGGGAGGGGGGGGGGGGGCTTAAATCGATTTTATGTGGCCACAATCCTTGCCCTTATTTCCGTCGCGATTGGGACAAATAATTAGTTCAGTCCGCATGAAAGCCTCCTAACTCATCAGTGCAACATCTCCGTGAACACAAAAATCAAGCAACCACAGAGATGAAACAACGGTGAGGGCTCGACAGCAAGAAACAACAGAAATGCTGGAGCAAAAGAAAACCAACAGTTAGACTCCAATGGGCCCGACCAGAGACAGAGCATCAGGTACCAACCAACCATTAGCCTTTACGTTGGAACCGTCATAGAATCTGTGGCCTGACCCCTCGGCGTGCAATTAAAGAGGGAAGCAAAGTTGTCAACCATGATTGGGTTAACTACCACGCATGCAGTCTGCTGTATAACATTTATGTTGTACCCAATCTTTTTATATCGCAGAATGATCTTACGAAATTGGGTGCTGAAGTCATTGCGGTTACAAATTTTTCTCAATTTATATACTAAGTCACCATAAAATTCGGGTTCCGATAGACCTTGTTGCAGAAGATTTAAGTCCAGCATTGAATTTTGAAATTGAATCAGAATGACGTCTATAAAATTTTGAAAAAGGCTTTGGGTAATTTATGATTAACAAGTTTAGCCGTTAAATATTTATTACGAGTGTTGAAGTCAGTTACATGACTACACACTCTAGCAAATCGAATTAATTGCGAAATATAAACACCATAGGATGGCGCACGTGGAACATCACCATCCAAAAAAGGAAAGTTTACAATCTCAAAATCAAAATCATCGCGTTTATCATAAATTTTGCAAGAAACAAACCCATCCACAATAGATAGATGTAAATCCAAAAACGAGGCCTCCGTATCAGAAGAATTTGCTTTATTTAACTGAAGTTCTGGGGGGTAAATTTGACTGATCAAACCATCGAAATAGGTATTATCAATATTTAATAAATCATCTAAATATCTAGAAGTGGAGCTAAAAGCTTCAATGATTTCAGACTGGTTATCAGCAGAAAGGGACATCATGAAGTCTCTCTCATAACAAAACAAAAACAGATCAGCCACAAGTGGTGCGCAATTAGTTCCCATCGGAATACCCACAACTTGTCTAAATAAATTAGTACCGGTAACTTAGTAAAAATCATCCTAACTTAATAACTTAGTGAACCTTATATTCCATACATAATATACAGTTATTTCATTGCAGTCTGGCGTATAGTCACAAATATTGCCAAGAGGTGCTGTGAACGAACTGATGCATCAGATTGTCCACAGCACCGGGGGCATGTTTTAAATAGTTTTGACACTACCCCAAGCTGCAGTTTTATTTAACAATCCATCAAGTGCACCGTATAAGAGACCAATGTGCAGTTTTGTTTGAAGAAAGATGATACTTTCAGATCTAGAAAAAACACCACTTTTCAATCGTCATGCTGCATTTAATAGTTGGTAAACAATTTAACTCTGATTTCAATTGACTCTTTATAACAAGGCTCAAAGATGGATTTCGAAAATATAATATAGAATAATGACCGGCCAATAGAAGCGTTCTATAGTAAAAATATTGGACAGTAGTATAGTTCACTCGAGTTAGAATTGGCTAAAAATCATCCTATACCATACACTTTATATAAAAGATAGGGTAATAAAGTTAGTTTTAGATGAGTATTCATTGCACAATTTCACGGGCTTGTCAACAAGATGAAGTGAAATAACCACACTTTATCCTATTCAGCGGTTCATCAATACTTAGTACGTATTTGTCTACATATTCTGGTGACTAAAATGGAGAATGTTCCTAGAAAATAACTCATAAGCAGTCTCAACATATGAAGGATACCCAACCAGAAACCCGGTCAATCATCACACTGACCCCTCCCCCCCCGCCCCCCACCTCCCCGGGTCTGGGTGTTACGGTAACACGGATGCTTAAACATGACAAGCGCAAAGGTTTAAGGGGAATGGATGCAGATTTTGTGATTACCTTTTGCTTTCCCATAAATCAAATCCCTTCATTGATTGAAGATACAAAAAAAACTGAAAGGGTTACCTCCCCTGAACGTGCTCTTTTTAACGCAATGGATAGATGAAAATGTCTAGACACTCTTACTTTGATCCTATGTATTGCATACCAGCGTATGTACCATCCATATCGCAGTGAGGTACCTCTTCTCCATACAATGGTGACCAGGACTGTTATGCCGCTAACAACCTAACAGTCACGGTCACCGCTTTTTCAGCACACACGCCAATAGACTTTTTTGTTGGCTGGTGAACACGAATCGATATTATTTTAGAATCATTAAACACAGGGCTTAAATTTTACTTACTGCGATCCTTGGTACTGCATGCCAGCGAAGTTCCCAGCAGCATCGCAATGAGGTTTCTCCAAACCCAGGAGTGGATGTCCACTCTGTTCCGCAGCAAAAAGTTCCACATTGATTCTAGCAAGTTCTGCCATACACGGAGGTACATCACGGGTGGCTAAAAGAAAATTAACGCATATTAGTCCACAGAAATTATCGTTCACTTTTATTGCATGATGAAGCCTCCAGTCAAATTGGACATCCATACAGCGCACAGTTGATGGAAAAGAAAGCAAACTGAAAGCCCTGAAAATTGCGTTCCTTGTTTAAAAAAGGATGGATTATATGCAATGTGTAAGCATTCCACTTCAGAGGCAGCATTCCACTTCAGTGTTTTGCCAGGAGTATCTTAGCAACAGCGGAAGAACCTGATTCAGTCTGCAGTAGAGCTACTTGGCTGGGCTGTGTCTCGAACCCGCCAGGTCTGTTTTTGCAGTCATATGCGCCGCCAACCCAGTCAACCAAACGTATACCCCCAATCATCGCTGGGACTAAAATGCAAATCAAGTCTTTTATAACCTATTGAAATTTTCAACTTAGATTTTTTTTTCGTGTGTGTGTCGATTGTTTATTGTAAAATCTGGACTGGGCTCGTGAACTGGCACATTGGCAAACATTGTAGACCCTGATCGGACGCCACAAAAACGCACTGTCTGATCAGGTCTACGCTGTTACTTACAGGGTTGAATGCTACTTTCCCAGCTAAACTCAGGGACAATCAATACATCAGTGCTTTGATTTTACTTAAAGATCATCACGAAAACACGCCTATATAATTTTGATCCCTCGAACCCCACTTTTATATAGTAAAACTGGGGTTTAAGGGGGTATACATTATTTTTCTTATTTCTGCTCAAAATCATAGATTGTGGGTACTCGATAGATCCGCCTCGTCGAGGCGGTTCTATCGAGTCCCCACAATCTATGTTTTGAGCAGAAATAAGAAAAATATCACAATTTTTCATCTTAAAATTTCTATTTTTTGGCCGAAAAATTGGTAATGTATTTGTATAGGCGTGTTTTCGTAATGTACAAATATGGTTAAACTGCGCACCCCAAACAATGCCATTCCTAGAACCAATACAGAAAGCTTTACACTGTGTGGGCGCAGTGTCTTAATGCGATTCAAAACGGACTTGAAGTGAATAGGTGTCATCTTATATATTTTTGAAGATACGATGACTTTTTATACTAAGTGTTTCACAGGTATTATAACATTAAGGGGTTCAACAGATATAAACAGGACGTAAAACCAGATGGTTAAACTTCTTTATATAGATTCAATGATACATGTTCATTAAGCTCTACGTTATTTAACTTTATATAGTAAAAATTGGGGTTTACGGGGGTATACATTACCTGCCTTATTTTATCTCAAAAACATAACGAGCACCCACAATCTATGTGGAAAGGAGAAATAAGAAAGATGTTACAATTTTTACCAAACATTTGTAATTTCTGATACCATATTAGACGCCATTATATCACAATACATGTACATGTTTTCCTGTTCAAATTTCAAAAGTTGCCAGAGCAAATGGTCTATATTTCTCCCGCTAAGGCATGTCACTAAGGCATGTCCAACGAATCAAGAAAAGCACAACCTTCTGCTTTCGACATCAGGTGCGTGTGTGTGAATCGAATCGCTTTGTGATTACTCGTCGTTGGTTGAAAAAAGAAAGAAAGAAAGAAAAAGTAGATGGTAGAAAGTAAAAAAAATGGAATGAAAATGGAATTTCAAATGTACTTACTGTGCTTATGTGACAGGTAGTTACCATTTGGTTTGCAGAAGAACAGTTTTCCAATCAATCCGGTCTTCATATACTCAAACTGATCACGTGCACAGTCTGAAGAATACACCGATGTAAAATCATGCCATCACGAAAACACGCCTATATGATTTTGACCCCCTCGAACCCCACTTTTATATAGAAAAACTGGGGTTTACAGAGGTAAACATTATTTTTTTTTCATTTCTGCTCAAAAATATAGACTGTGGATATTGGAGGCGGGTTCTAACGAGTATCCACAATCCATATTTTGAGCAGAAATACGAAAAATATCACAATTTTTCATTTTTTTTTCGGCGATAGAATTTACGATGTATTTGTATAGGCGTGTTTTCGTAATGTCTGTATTTGTTTGTTTGAAGTAAGGCGTAACTATACCTAATTTAGTGGCACAGAGGCCTTTCTGATATTTAATCTTCATCAGTGTGCCTCAACCCCAAAGTTCTGAAACCGAAACGGATGATGGACTGCAAACACAGCACATCCCCCTCCGAGCACACACCGACCGACGTAGCTCGTGAGACAGGTCAACTAGAGTTATCAGGCAAGAGACGCCCACCGACTTATAGGCGTCCCCCACCGAGCCAACATCAGCAAACATTTGTTTGTTTCAATTGAGGTTTAACGTCCCAGTCAACACTACTTAGGTCATTTTGGAGACGTTGCTTCCAATTTTTTTTTGCTTTAACCCGATATCGAGATGAAATGACATCCCAATAAAACCAAAAGGTTTATATGCACGGATGGTCTGGCTTTCATCTGCATCGCTTTGCCTGGGCAGGCTTAGTCCTTCTAAACGGTTTGGTACCCATGTGTGGTCAGTTTGAGTTATGCGTGGAAGCATCATACTCTTTGAATGTTGATGATATTTTACATAATATAATTCGGCCCCGCCCATCGGGGCTTGAAGTAATAGATGAGTTGCATGATGCTTCCACGCAGAGCTGTAACCGATCCGCACACAAGTACTGGTAAACCGCTTAGAGGATGTACGCCTGCCCAGGCAAAGCGGCGCAAAGCGGTCCATGCTTATATTGGTTTCATTGGGCGGAAGGGCTTGAGGTGTCATTTCATCTCAATGTCGGGTAAAAGTCTCATAAAATTGGAAGCAACGTCTCTAAAATGATCTTTACAGTGTATCGGGGACGTTAAACCTCAAATCAAGTGAAGGCAATGACCAGAAATCGATACGATTAACCAGCAGCTCCCAACAGGGAGTATAATGTCTTTTTTTCAAACGTAGTCGTGAGTGTCTTTTTAATTTGTTTATTGGTTAAGTAGAATGGGTGCCTATATTACATCATCTGTTGCAAGCCGCATTGTTTTCTGTTTAAACCCAGTGGGTACACCCGTTGTCGTATCAACGTTGCAACGTCAAACGGGGTGACGTTGCATAGACGTTGCTATGACCTTACTGAAACGATGGGTATTTCAGCCTGTGTAGGCTTAACTTTTATCCTGCTGTTTACGACAACCGCTGTATATCTTTGCAAACAGTGTAGATCCAGATCATGTGACTTCGGAAGAAGCCCTCTGATCAGGATCTACACTGTTTGTCACTCAGTTTGTGAATTTGAAAGAAAATATTGTATCATGTAATCTGATTGGCTGATAGTCAGAAATGGGTGTGGTTAATTACAATATGCAGCGGGCTAAAGGTAAGATAGGGTCTGTTCAATTTCAGCGACTGAAACAGCTCAGTGCCATGTCTTAATGGCGTAAGAATTCTATCTTATGCAAACTGGGAAATCCAAACCCACAGGACCAATGGAAAAAGACGAAAACTCGGTAAAAACCTCGCTTCCGACAACATTCGTCAATCTCTAAGACTGATGATGGCTCCTGTTTTGAATGTATAAATGAGAAACAAAGAGTTAATCTTTTATGAAGCAGCTCT
Organism: Lucinisca nassula; assembly: GCA_963580285.1. NCBI lineage: Eukaryota > Metazoa > Mollusca > Bivalvia > Lucinida > Lucinidae > Lucinisca > Lucinisca nassula. Next base: position 71,945,059 of record OY757019.1, on the reverse strand, counting down.
CTCTCTCTCTCTCTCTCTTTCTCTCTCTCAACACATCATCCGTGAAATTAACACCATTGTTAACCCCAGTTTACATGGGGAAAAGTGGGGTTTACTGGGTGTATGCGTTATTTTCTTTATTTTGCTCAAAAACGTATATTGTGTGTGCCCTTTAGAACTGAGGCGGTTCCAACGAACACCCACAATAGAAATTTGAAGCAGTCATAAGAAAAATATAACAGAGTTTCAGCAGAAAATATCAGTTAGGAAGATATGAAAGACTACTCTGTATCACACGGGTGCGTTATCTTAATGCAGTGAAAGCATATATACCGTACCACAGGTCATATTTCCAGCTTCCCATCTGTTCACCATATAGCCACTGATAGCTGTACCATTCTTTGTCACACAGTACGCCCTGGAGGTAAAATAAAACATTGACTACACTGGGTGCTAGTTTGACCCACTGCTTGGAGGCTGCTATAGCAATAGACGAGCTTCGTGAGGGCATTTCCGAACAGCAAAGGTGCAGATCAGCCTGCGCGTCTGCGGGGTCTGATCAGCGCCTTATTGTTCGGGGCTCGTATAGCAAATTACTTCTTATTTCTATAGGCAAAAATTCAAGAATCTAGTGGGCGGCAGGGATTGACATGTCATTTCATCTCAATGTCGGGTAAAAGTCCCACAAAATGACCTTAATAGTGTTGACGGGGACGTTAAACTTAAAATCAAACAAACAGAATCAAGAATCTAGCTAGCCTGTTAGCTTAGCAGAACATTTTGTGTCTTACCTGGTAGGAAATCCTGAAGACTAAGTTTTCTCCCAGTTATGTTTTTGTTTAAGTTTAGGATTTACGTCCCCATCAGCAGTATTAATATCATTTAAGGGACGTTGCTACCGATTTTGAGGTACTTTTACCCGACACTGTGGTGAAATGACATCTCAAGCCTTACCGCCCAAGGGTTTATTCAGGTATGGACCAACTCACCAAACTTTGCCTGGGCAGGCTAAGATCTAAGCGGTTGACCAGTAGTCTTGATTGGTCGGTTTCAGCTATGCGTGGAAGCACCATGCAGCCAAGTATGTTCCTGCAAGCCTCGATGGGCGGAGGCACAAATTATACAAGACATCGCAATTTATATTTTGAGGATATAGAAATATACCTTTCTTTCCGCACTGTTCGTTCAATGACCAGTCTTAATCGCATGCGAGAAATGCTACAGTTTGTGTGATCTAAGATGACTGATTAGACCGACCGCCTGTTACAGATAGAACAACAGAGGTCAGAGAAAGACATCTATGTTGGTGATGCCTCAGATCTTGCTTTGCCTTGTGCACATTTCTGATCGGCTTGGCTGATTAGTTTTGCCTCATATTCACTGGATCCTCTCCTGATGAGTCCTCGCCAATTTGCTCGGCTCTGTGAAATTTCTTCCCACGACTTTGTTGGTATGTTGAAGTTCATGAGGGGGGCTTTGGGGGTGTCCTTGTATCTCTCCTCCTGTCCACCATGGGGACGTTTGCCCATTTCTAATTCTCCATAGAGTATTTTCTTTGGTAAGCGTTCAACATGCATCCTAGTAACATGGCCTGTCCATCTTAACTGTGCCAATTTCAGAAGAGTATGTACACTCAGCATCTTGAAGAAATAGATGAGCTGCATGATACAACCACGCAGAGCTGAAACCGACTCGCACACGAGTACTGGTAAACCGCTTAGAGGATCTAAGCCTGCCCAGGCAAAGCGGTGCGAGAGTCGGACCCTCCATGCTTACAAATCCTATTGGTTTCATTGGGCGGCAGGGCTTGAGATGTCATTTCATCTCAATGTCGGGTAAAAGTCCCACAAAATTGGAAGCAACGTCTCTAAAATGACCTTTACAGTGTTGACGGGGACGTTAAACCTCAAATCAAACAAACAAACACACAGCATCCCTGTCCTTTTCAGGAATTCTGTGTCTGGAATTCTGTTTTGCCACTTAATCTTTAAACGTTTTGCAAGACAGCTAGTATGGAAGTGATTCAGTCTTTTGGCGTGTCGTTGGTAAACTGTCCACGTTTCGGATACATATAATAGTGTTGGAAGCACCACAGCTCTGTAGACTTTCAGCTTTATGTCAAGCCGTATTCCATTTCGATCCCAAACACTACCATGTAGTTGGCCAAATGCTGCACTAGCTTTGGCAATCCCGACATTGACTTCATCATTAATGTGCACGACTCTTGAAAATGAAATTGTGCTAAGTTGTCTACCACTTGCAATATTTGACCTTTCACTGTAATGTTGGGCTCCTTGTAAGATTTACCAGGTGCTGGTTGATATAAAAGCTACATCAGTCTTTTTGATGCTGATTGTGAGGTCATAATTTTGATAGGAGTCCGATACTTGATCTACACCTTTTTGCATCTTCTCTTCTGTTGCAATGTCAGCAGCAAAGAGGAACTGATCTAGCACCTCTGCCTGAAACATAGATTTGGCTTGCAACCTTCTCAGGTTGAAAAGTTTCCCATCAAAGCGATATCTAATAGGTATACCATTGTCACCATCCTGGAAAAAATCTTTGAGCATGGCAGAGAACATCATGCTGAAAAGCCTGTGGCTAGCACACAGCATTGCTTGACTCCGTTTCTCTCACATGGAATGGGTCAGAAAACTCACCATCATTTTGGATCCGTGCACGCATAACATCGTGGAGCTGCCTCACCATTGTTATGACTTTGTTTGGACATACAAACTTCGCCATAATTTTCCAAATACCCTCATGATGATTGTCACACAGCTGAGAATTCACTTTCCGTTTGAATAGGTGAACAATTGATGCACCATTGAATTCTTTGGGGGATGGCTTCTGTTCTCCACATGGTGTGAAATAACTGATTTTCTTTGCAACTGGAGTGCCCCCCTGCGTTGTATATCTCAGCAGGTATTGCATCTGATCCTGGAGCCTTGCCTGATGACAGAAGTTTTATTGCTTTCACTGTTTCTGGTACGATTGGGAATTCATCAAGCAGCAGATTACATTCTACGCGTGGTAGTGTTTGATAGCGTCATCATTGATAGATTTGTTTGATTTCAGGTTTAACGTCCCAGTTAACACTGTATACGTCATTTTGGAGACTTTGCTTCCAATTTTGTGGGACTTTTGAGATAAAGTGACATCTCAAGCCCTGTCGCCCAAATAAACTAATAGGGTCTATATGATAAAGTGACATCTCAAGCCCTGTCGCCCAATTAAACTAATAGGGTCTATATGCATGGACGGCCCATAGCATGTTTAGAGCCTCTAAGCAATTTACCAGTGCTTATCTGCGGTTGGTTTCAGCTCTGCGTGGAAGCATCATGCAGCCCATCTATTTCTTCAAGTCCCGTTGGGCGGGGGTGGTATCATTGGTAGATGATGGCCGATGTAGCACACTATTAAAAAGCTCAGCTTATCTTTTCTTGTCAGTCAGAAGACCAGTTCCATCTACACTGAGAAGAGGTGTTTTCAGTGCATCAAAGAACTTCTTTATATCCTTTCTGTCTGCAAAGGACTTGATTTCATGAGTCTTGCCTATCTCTGAGCTTAGTCTGGATTGTTTTGGGGTGCGGGCGGGTTACTACACAATTTGAGGTGGTCTTATTTCCAAATTAACTCACAAAAGCTGTATCGCCGCGGGTTAAAATCAGTTCGTAACTGTCATCGATATAAGTACCAGAATGTTTCTCAACCTACCATATTTTGCAACAAGAGCTGTACATTAGTAGTTCAGTAAATGTAAATTTTCACATAAAAGGAGTAAAATATTCATAATGTGTTGTAGACTGTATTTTATGAATGCCTACGCTTAATCATTTCCTCAGCTAACCTTATTTCCAAATTAACTCAAAAAGGCTGTATATCTCGGGGCATTAAAAATAGGTCCAAACTGCCATAGATGAGCAGCAAATTTTCATATTTTAAATGAGCTGCAAATTAAATTGTTATCGGTGTAAATTCGTTACACTTAGTGACTATGATATATTTTATAGGCAAAAAGCATTTCCACAATTCCTACGCATTCAATGACCAGGTGCGGTAGAAACTATCAATACCGTAAGACGTGGTGCGAGAAACTGTATCGTACTGCTTCAGCAACACCTGTCCAATCAGCCAGTGCTATCCACATTTAATGTAGGTCTTGAAGAACATTTGTGTGGTTTAGAAACACAGCAGAAAACATTTTGTCAAATATAAATATTAAATAATATGATATAAAGTAGCCAAGGTGAGCGCCAGACTACAGGCCTACACTTTATAGAAGACTAATTTGGGATTAACTCGAAACTTTTGCTAATGGCGAAGCAAGTATTGTTTTGCTCACCAGAGCTTTCTAGCTCTCCTAGGAAGCTTATAGGATAGGCAGTGGTCCATTGTGGCCGAGAGTTTGTAGATGTATATTTTGTATTAGCCTGTAGAAATACGACAGCAAATATGGGTTTGTAAAAATGTGATAGCAATTCTGTGCTAAAGCTCTGCCGGTAGGCCTCTTTTTGTGTGAAAGCTTATATTTGTTATGGGCCGCTTTTTTCTCTTGTGAAAGATTATACTTGTTGCATAAAATATAAAGGTTTAAATGCATTGTGGGTAACTAATGGCTGTACTTCCGAGTTAAACCCTACGTCTTTAATGTCTACGCTCATGGGCGTATGTAAAGGACTGGAGGAACGATTATCTCTAGTGTAGGCTAAGAAAATGGTCCTGACTGTGCACCAGACTGTTCGCTTAACCCCAAATAACTTGTACTTTAAACAGTGTACACCCAGATCAGACGCCGCTGTGTGCGGTGTCTGATCTGGGGCTACACTGTTTGCGAAAACCAACACGTGAGCTCAGTCCAGATTCTTAAGATAAACTCTTAACACACAACGATAAGACAGCGCGGCTTTAAATATCGACCCAAAGGTGAAGGTGTGTCTTTGATAAGTGACAAATACTCACTGTGATCCTGAAAACTGCATCCCTTTGTAGTTCCCATCTTGCTCACATCTTGGCACCTCGAGACCCAGTAGCATATGTCCGGAGGCCTGTAGTCTGGCGTTCACCTTGGCGGCCGCCAGTGTACATGGTCCAATGGATTTCCTCACTTCAAATAGAAAAATAAAAGCACTGGCAGCACTAGTGGGACAATTTTATCTGAGTGTAGGCTGGAAATGGTCCTGAACGGAGATTTACGCTGTTTGGTTTAACCCTTAATGTCCGGTGCTTTACTGGTAGACCCTGATCAGACGCCGCGTTCTACACTGTTTGCCAGTGTCCCACAACATGATCCCAATCCAGGTTTTACAGAGCAAAGTTTATACATTTACTTTGCACGCGATCCACTGCGTTCATACTTTCATGAACAGTAGAAAAATAAAATTCATTTCATAATTGGACACTGGAAGTGAGCCAACAGCCGCCACACTGATCTTCTCTATAATTTCTCTATAAAGGGACCAAAAGTAAGATCAGACGAGGTGTCTGTTTGAATCATTACGATAACACACCCGTGCGACATAGTGCCTTTTTTCATGTCTCCAAAATGGCTACTTTTCTCAGGAAAAACCGTGATATTTTTCATATAAATACTGCAAACATAGGTTGTGGGTGCTCGTTAGAACCGCCTCATTGAGGCGGTTCTTACGAGTACACACAACCGATGTCTTCGAGCAAAAATAAGAAAAATAATGTATACCCCCGTAAACCCCAGTATTTTCTATACAAAGTGTGGTTTAGGGGGTGAGGGTGCTCATTTCACGGACTTGTTCACGTGATGATGTAAGTGTTTCCTCACAGTTTAAAAGGAGGGACTGACGTATCTGTGCCTACGCGAGCTTTTATTTTCCTGTGCCGCATACTAGTTTTACTCTAAACAAACTGGCTAAACAGAGGCCCATACGTTCCCTTTAATTAACAGATATAGATGTTATACCAAGTCAGCAAATAATTTCGGGCCAACGTCGGATCGACATCGATGTCGGACCGATGTTTTCTCGCCGTTTTGCGTTTGTTGGGATATTTTTTTTCTCCTTGTTTAAAAGGCAGACATGTTCCATGTTCTCCTGTTTGTGTCTAGTAAAAGATGCCATATCTAATGATTGGGTCTGCTCTTGCTCCTGTAGAGTATTTGCATTCCCATGTGCAGGAATTCTCGTACTACAGGTACTAATCCGCACTCCCATATCTGTCACTTCTGTGACGTCACAGCCTGTCGCTAGTTCTCAGACAGGTAACAACGGCAACAATATAGCCCGACATTTTACCCATTAAATCATTTTATATAATTATAACCTAGCAATTGATAGCTTCAGTTTGATACCAAATTCGTTAAAATAAGATATATTTTTAAATGGCCCAGATTGTAATGAATGCTACTAGGGTTTTCCTTATTAAGGCTTTGTATTTTACAACCAAACTGAATAATAGTCTTAATTCAAACGTTTAAAAAAATCTCCGCTCGTTATAACATCTCATGCGATAGATCTATTTAATATCTACAGTTTTGTGGTAAAATATTGAAACAAACAATATATTTTATTAAAAGTGGCCCACAGTTTGCAAAATATAGCTATATTTGACAAAATACAGCAGGCGGCTGTTTAATTACACACCAGCTTACACAAGTAAGACGACCGGTCAAAGGGAATTAATCGAAGCCTATCAAAAACGGAATATCGATAACCTGAGTGACAGTTCCTGTAGTACGTTAATTCCTGATAGTGTCTGAAAGAAGATAACCGTTGATAAGAACAAAGAAGCAACTTTAAAGAAATGCTTCCTCGTCCCCTTACTGATGCCATACCTCTGTCTCTTGTGCATCTATTTGTCTGTATGTCACAGTGGGTACCCGCAGTACACTGGCTGGTAGGCGGTACGCCACGAAGAAATTGGTCCGCACACGTGTCACCTTCCACTGAAGAATAAATAAATAAATAAATGGGCCATGGGAAAATTTAGGCGAAGAACAGTAGGCCTAGCCAAAGACACAGCCTGCACGCATCTTCCTCTGGGCTACATTACGAAAACACAGCTATACAAATACGGTTTACCGCGGAAAAAAAATCGAAAATTTTAAGATCAAAAACTGCGATATTTTTCTTGTTTCGAGTATCTGCAATCTATGTTTTAGAATAGAAAAAAGAAAAATAAGATATACCCCTGTAAAACCCAGTTTTACTGTATAAAAGTGGGTTTCAAGGGGGTCAAAATTATATAGGCGTGTTTTCGTGATGTATACCAGAACAATACGCGTAGACTGACCGGTTGGTTGGTTGATTTGAGGTTTAACGTCCCGTCAACACTTTAAAGGTCATTTTGGAGACGTTGCTTCCAATTGTGTGGGACATTTACCCGACACTAAGATGAAATGACATCTCAAGCCATGTCGCTCAATGAAACCAATAGGGTTTATTAGCATGGACGGTCCGCCTCGCACCGGGGTTCCTTGACAGGCTTAGATCCTCTAAGCGGTTTACCAGTACTGGTAAACGGGCCGGATTCAGCTCTGCGTGGAAGCCTCATGCAGCCAATATATTTCTTCAAGCCCCTATGGGCGGGAGCCGTAGACTGACCGGGCCAGACCTGGTTGAAACCAACAGAAATACATTTTTGAGAAAGGTTTTTTGTTTTTCAAAAACAACCACCCACTGCTGGAATGAAATACCAACGTCAGACAAACACGTCCGTGAAATGAACACCACTCTAAATCCAACTTTATCCAGAGAGAACTGGGATTTACAGGGGTATACATTATTTCGCTTAATTCTGCTCCAAGACATAGGTTGTGGGTACTCGTTAGAACCGCCTGAACGAGGCTGTTCTAACGAGTACCCACAATCTATGTTTTGAGATTAAATAAGAAAGATATTTCAAATTTTCATCGGAAAAGAGGTCGTTTTTGGAGATATCAAAGTATGTGTTACCGTAATGAAATACTACCACCACTGGCAGCACTGGCTGTTCGACTGTATGGAAACCGGTCCAGAACGAAGACTTTGGTCAATATTAAAACATATTTTCGGACAAAAATAATTTCTGTTCTTGTACCTCCCATATTTTATATTGCGCTGTTTACTAACCCATACATGTATAACATCCCGAAACAGGACATTAGGGAACAGTGAAGATCCTGGTGGGTCGACTGTCTCTGAGAACAGGCTGGAAAATTGTCCTGAATGGGGACTTATATGTAGAATATTCTATTCCTTTCTTTAAGAAAACAATGTAGACCAAGGGCCAGTTGTTCAAAACTTACGATATCGTTAGTTAACATATACTTAAAACTGTGAATCATTTAGTATGGCAAAAATACTGTTACTTTTGCAAACAAAAAAGTGAGCAGCTTCTCATAGTTTTTTAAGAAAGGAAAAAACGCTTTCTCCGGCGCCTGATATTGGTCTACACTGTTTGTCTACATGTAACACAACAAATGAGTCCAGACCAGGGGCCAGTTGTTCAAAACTAACGACATCGTTAGTAAACGTATTGTTAAAACTTTGATCATTTATTATGGCAAATATGCTAATACTTTTGCTGAAAAAAAAAATGTGAGCAGCTTTTGCATTCATCAAAAATACCAAAACTTTAGATATTAAACTTGCTAGAACAGTTAACAATATGACCACTAACGAGCTCGTTAAGCTAACGATGCTTTGAACAACTGGTCCCTGGTTTTACAGAAGATATCCATCTGAACACAACACTGTGACGCCCGAATCCGCGCAGTCTAGTTAGAGTCTTGATCGCCTGAGCCTTCTTCAGCCTGTATGTTACGTTACGATAACTCACCCGTGCGACATAGTGCATTTTTCACATCTCCAAAATGGCTACTTTTCTGATGAAAACTTGTGATATTTTTCTTAGTTATACTCCTAGACATAGGTTGTGGGTGCTCCTCATTGAGGCGGTTCTAACGAGTACCCACAACCTATGTCTAGGAGTAGAAATAAGTAAAATACTATAAAATACTATATACCCCCGTAAACCCCAGTTTTCTCTGTATTGAGTGGGGTTAAGGTGGGTGTTCATCTAACGAACTTGTTCACGTGATGATCCAAGAGCCCTTGCCAGATGGGATAGAGATGGAGGTTGACCTGAGTCTGTGCAGATCGTATAGGTCTTATTTAGGGGATAACTGTATTCAAAATAGGTAAATCGGCGATTTTACGGTCGGAAATTTCGTTTCCCGCACCGCGCTGCGCCAGTGGAGCTGTTAAACAGAATTTACGACCGTAAAACTGACGATTAACCTTCCCAAAGGACAATTTTCAATACAGTTATCCCAATTCTAACGCAATTATCCACTTGCTAAACAGCAAGCGCATTGAGCTGCGTAACCAAGTGATAACGTTGGGTTTCAGACAATATATCGCGCAAATTGTTTACGTCATCCAATCAGATGTCGCGTTACATATGCAAGTGCATTAGAAAGTACGTTTTATTGTGCCATGACCCATTGATTTATGATTGAAATAGAATTCTAACAGAGCACGCCTAAACAGGCAATGGATAGGGATTGTGATTTATTATGCAATAAATCACTGGGAAGAAGAGTGTGGTGCGAACGTCATTTTCTCGCATCGAAAACATTACGAAAGGAATAAATTGCATGCGTTACAGTCAATAACTTCTAACAATGGCCAAAGGTTGGGAAAATTTGAAAGAAGAAAGTGTGTTAGAATCGAAATGGGTCAGCTTGAGTATGTAAATTGATGAGTAATACATCACAGTCTGTCGGTCAGTTATAAGTAGATAGATCACAGCGCTACGCGCTCGTGATTATGTCTACGTTACAACTGACCTGCAGACTGTGATTTATAACACAACAAATCACAGCTAGAGCTGAATTATTTCTTGATTAAGATAAAGATCATATTAGAATCGAGCATAGGGGAAATATGACACATTTTATCAGAAAAAAAAAGAAATTTCTAGAGACCTGGAAGCATTGTTAGCTTAACGAGCTCGTTAGTGGCCTAATTGTAACTGTTCTAGTAAATACTGTATCTAATGTAGTGGCATTTTTGCTGAAAAAAATGTGAATAGCTTTTGCATTTGCAAAAGTTACTCACATTTTTTCAGCAAAAATATTAGTATACATGCCATATCAAATTAACGATGTGTTTTCTAACGGCATTGTCAGTTTTGAACAACTGGGCTATGATAGATATTACAATCTCTCATGAGAGAGAAAGACGTGTACACTCACTTAGTTCAGTAAGACAGGTATTACAACAGCCGCAGAATCCTCCTCCTTGAGAGAAAATGCCATTACATGACTGTGCGGTAACCGCCGCACACCTCACGAGTTTACACACATTAGGGGTACACACAATTGCACTAGCGTAAGCTAAGAACGACGCAAAACATATCACGCCTAACATATTTTACCAGAAGTCTAAAATGCGCTTAAATAAATCAAATGATTTCACTTTAAATTCTTATCTTGTCCTTGGTATAACCTCCAGAGTTCCCTGTCTTTATATACTCTAAGATAAGGAACCAAATGGCATGTTCTACAGTTGCCTGATAGGGAAGCCAGTGACGTTCACCTCATGTATATCTCCGTACTTTGACCGTCGCGTGTTGGAAGTTTGGCATGTTTAAGTATATGTTTATTTTGAGAAATATTATCCTGTTGTATGATATATACGTATCAAATATTATTTGAGACAGGGCACAGTTAAACCAGGATAAGTCTGTGTAATGTATACCCTTCTAAACCGTAATTTATATAGGGTAAAGTCGAGTTTACAAAGGTTTTTTTTAGCTCACCTGGGCCGAAGGTTCCAGGGGAGCTTATAGTATAGTGGGTCCTCCGTCGTCCGTTTGTCCGTCCACACTTTTGAGCAGCTATATCTCTGCAGCCTGCAGGCTGATCTCAATCATTTCTCATCTGTAGCATGCCTCTGGCGGAGCATTGATGGCATAAACTTTTTTTCGAAATCGCTCTCAAACTTTGGTTGTTATGGCAACCACAAGGTCCCATAGACTTACTATGGGAAAATGCTTGTCATCACCGTAACGCCTTGAGTTTTGATCGGATCTTTCTGAAACTTATATGTAAGGTGACTGGGGATAAAATCTCGGATGAGTTCGAAAACCGGCAAAGTTGGCATGATAGAATTACGTCTCTTTGATTGCTGAAAATGCCGATTTTTGGCCTTGTCATCACCGTAGCCCCTTCAGTTTTGATCGGATCTTTCTGAAACTTACATGTAAGGTTGTTCGTGATGAAGCCTCGGATATGTTCGAAAACCGGCCAAGTCGGCCCATTTATCATAAAGTAACGTCCCTTTGATGACTGAAAATGCCGATTTTTACCATGTCATCATGGTAGCCCCTTCAGTTTTGATCGGATTTTACTGAAACTTATATGTTAGGTGGCTGGGGATAAAACCTCGGTTGAGTTCGAATACCGGCCAAGTCGGCCCATGTATCGTAGAGTAACGTCCTTTTGATTGCTGAAAATGCCGATTTTTGACCTTGTTATCACCGTAGCCCCTTCAGTTTTGATCGGATTTTTCTGAAACTTATATGTAAGGTGGCTGGGGATAAAACCTCGGATGAGTTTGAATACTATCTAAGTCGGCACATTTATCATAGAATTACGTGCCTTTAATTGCTGGAAATGCCTATTTTCGACCTTGTCATCATTGCTGCCCCTTCAGTTTTGATCGGATCTTCATGAAACTTACAAACAAGTAAGTCAGGCAGAAAAGCTCGGAGGAGTTTGAAAACTCATGAGGTTTGCCTATTTATCACAGAGTAACATCCCTTTGATTGCAGCAGTTAATTGCTTATTTTGAACTTGTCATCCCCATAGCCCCTACAGTTTATATCCGATCTTCTTAGTAAGTCAGGAATAAAAGCTTGAATGAGTTTGAAAACCGGTTAGGTCAGCCTATTTATCATAAAGTTACATTCTACTTGATTTGCAGAAAATGCTTACCCTGTCATCACCATGTCCTCATAGACTATCAGGTGTGTCATCATGATCACACTTAGATTAGCGTGCACCTCATCTGGAGTCTGTTCACAGTCTTGGTTTTTAAGGCAGCATTTATAACGGGATTCTGCGGATAGCGAAAGATCCGAAGGATGCGAAGGATCTCATCCGAGCAGTCTTATCTGGTCGCACAAATCATTGCGCAGTTTTCTCCGTGCACCGGTTGAATTTTCTATGATATCAGATTCTATTTACATTAAAAAACAACAACAAATAACATCCCTGTATTTTAAACAACTTATGAAATCAGTGTATTGACTACCGTTTTAAACTTCAGTAAGAATTACAAGGATATACCAAAATTTAATATACAGTAAAACTTCGATAACTCGAGCTCGGACCGTCCATGTATATAAATCCTTCCGGTTTCATTGGGCGCACAAATTGAGATATTGGTAGGTTGGTTGGTTGCTTTGAGGTTTAACGTACCCGTCAACACTGTAAAGGTCATTTTGGAGACGTTGCTTCCAATTTTGTGGGACTTTTACCCGACATTGAGATAAAATGACATCTCAAGCCCTGTCGCCCAATGAAACCAACAGGGTTTATTAGCATGGACGGTCCGCCTCGCCTCGCGGTTCCTGGACAGGCTTAGATCCTCTAAGCGGTTTACCAGTACTAGTGTGCGGGCCGGATTCAGCTCTGCGTGGAAGCATCATGCAGCCCATATATTTCTTCAAGCTCCTATGGGCGGCGGCCAGCATTGAGATGTCATTTCATCTCAATGTCGGGTAAAAATCTCACAAAATTGGAAGCAACGCATCGAAAATGACATAAATAGTGTTGACGGGAACGTTAAACAAACAAGGCTATACAAATCAAACAAACAAACAAGGGAATACAATTTTTTAATAATCATTAAAACTTCGATAACTCAAACACGGATGGCTCTTTGACCATGGCTAATTCGAACTATGTCCGAAATCCCTAGAGAATTCTTCCAATAACTCAAAATATCTTGGATTTTACCTTTATAAGGAATGCTGCGTGTACTCATTGGAATCGCCTCAATGAGGCGATTCTAATGAGTACACACAATATACCTTTTTGATGTAGAAGATTGCAAAGCCGTCCCTATTAGTTACTCCCATTATACCTGAAGACCTGGAGCTGTCATTAACCCTCAGTAGTTAGAACTTCCCCTATCTCGAAATTTTTTTCATGGCCCCAGAGGTATTCGAGTTATTGAAGTTCGACTGTAATTTGCTCAACTCATAGACTGTGGTACTCGTTAGATTGTGACTCTAACGAGCATCCCAAATCTGTGCTTTGTTTGTTTTGCTATGAGGTTTAACGTCCCCGTCAACACTGTATAAGTCATTTTGGAGACGTTGCTTCTAATTATGTGGGGCTTTTATCCGATACTGAGATGAAATGACACCTTAAGCCCTGTCGCCCAATGAAACCAATAGGGTTTATAAGCATGGACGGTCCGACTCGAACTGCTTTGTCTGGCCAGGCGTAGAGCTTCTAAGCGCTTTACCAGTACTCGTGTGCGGTCGGTTTCAGCTCTGCGTGGAAGCATCATGCAGCCCATTTATTTCTTCAAGCCCCGATGGATGGGGGCCTCCAAATCCATGTTTTGAGAAGAACTACGGAAAGAAATCCTATCATTGGCAATAAGTCAGTTGAACTACAATATCTCGAACGCCCTTGGAACCATGGGCCACCGAGCCACCGAGGGCTACTCATACCGCTAGGACAGGAAGCTTAATAGGAATAATGTCGGGTTCTCTTTCCGGTCATCTTTGAAATATAAGTACACACAACATACATTTTCGTGATAAAATAAGATCTTCCTAAATCATGGGGTGAATTTGTGAGGCAAAGGTGATGAGCATCTTGCGTCACTGGGGCGCCCAACTGATATTGGCTTAAAGTTCCTTGCAGCAGGTTAAGCGTAGAGGGGTAGTGTTGTTATTTCTTCTGTTTCTACACTATCAACCCGTTTCCTCTTTCTCCGCTGTCCCTCATTTTCATCTCCTCTGCTATCTCTCAGATCTCTTTTCTCCCTTTCTCTAGGAGACAGCACAAAAAGACCCACAAGGGTTGGCGGGTCGTTAAACCCAAAACAATCGATTAATCTTCCTTAATGTGAATGGCTCCAGTAGCCATTATGATAACACACCCGTGCGACAAAGTGCATTTTACTTTCTCCAAAAAGGCTATTTTTCTGATGAAACTCTGTGATTAGCTTCAAACATTAGTTTTGGGTGCTCGTTAGAACCGCCTCATTGAGGCGGTTCCAACGAGTAGCCGCAACCTATGTCTTAAAGAATAAACAAGACTAAAAATGTATACCCACGAAATTCGTAAACAGTGTTCTCTCTATAAAGTGGGGTTAGGGGTGTTCATTTCATGGACTTGTTCACGTGATGGATGGTTCTTTTACCCTGGCTAATCCAAACTCGTTCTTGAGCCCGTCGTATCTTCCCTCTGACTAGGGCTTCCAAACATTTTGACCTTGACCTAGACCTGAGACCGTGCTTTAAAGAAAAAAGTAACATTGGCCCTAACTTTTGAACCATTTGAGATAGAGCCTTCATATTTGGCATGTAGGTTCCTTGTGACACGGGCCACTCATACAAAGATTGTGACATGTGACCTCGACCTGTGATCTATTTTATCGTAACTTTGGAACCGTTTGGCATGTAGATTTCTTGTGGCAAGAGCTTCCCAGGCATACAAAACTTTGACCTGTGACCTTGACATGTGACCATCTTTATCATAACTTTTGATCCAGTTGAGGTAGAGGCTTCATATTTGGAATGTAGGTCTCTTGTGACAAGGGCTTCCCAATTTTTGACATGTGACCTTGGCATTTGACCTACTTTACCATAACGTTTGAACCGTTTGAGATAGAACCTTCACATTTGGCATATATGTTCCTTGTGACAAGGGCTTCCCAAACAATTGGACCTGTGACATTGACCTCGACATGTGACCAACTTCACCACAACATCTAAACCGTTCGAGACAGAGCCTGTATATTGGCATGGCGATTCTTTGCGACAAGGGCTTTCTCAATCATACAAATTTTTGACCTGTGACCTTGACCTTGATCTGTAACCTACTTCATTACATAACTTTGAACTGTTTGAGATAGAGCCTTCATATTTGGCATGTAGGCATGTGGCAAGGGCTTCCCGCTCATACAATTTTTTGAGTTGTTACCTTGACATTGACCTTTGACCAACTTTGAAATTTACCTCAAAGAAAAGCTTCAGATGCACCCCCCCCCCCCCCCCCCCCCCAAACACACACACACCTTTGTCACGACGAGGCATAGCTGGTTCGTTTCCGTTTGGTGCACTTGGACCCGACCCTCAATGTCCTCACCAACGGCCTTGTCACCACGAGGCATTGTAAGTTAGACAGAGACGGTTCATCGCGATCGCCGTCTGGTGAACTAGGACCTGACCCTCAACGTCCACAAGGTGCCCAGATAGTGACATAGAATTCAGCTCTGAACTGGTAATGCGAACTTTGAAAGACTTTATCCTCAAACAGAAAATACTTTCAAAGGAATGTTCCATGGATGACCATCTGCTCAAAATCATTTTAATCCACTGAACATGGTAGTCACCAGAACTAATTTATACAGCCCTTAAAATGACTTCTACTCCTAACTTAATATAATTTCAGCGAAATGTTTCTTCGGTGCTCAAACCATCCACTCCATTTATATTACCTACCATTTTATTTGTACAATAAGGATCAGGTGAGCGATCCAGGGACATTATGGCCTTTCTTTTTTCTTCTGTTTCTACACTGTTTTACTATCTCTTCTATCTCTTTTCTCCCTTTCTCTGGGAGAAGACACAAAATGACCCACAAGGGTTGTGTCAAACCCAAAACAATCAATCAATCAATGTTGCCAGTGCTCCAAACAAATTTGTATATTGATTTTGTTTTTGTTTGATTTGAGGTTAAACGTCCCCGTCAGCACTGTATAGGTCATTTTGGAGACGTTGCTTCCAATTTTGTGGGACTTTTACCCGACATTGAGATAAAATGACATCTCAAGCCCTGTCTCCCAATGAAACCAATAGGGTTTATAAGCATGGACGGGCCGACTCGCACCTGGACGGATTACCAGTACTCGTGTGTGGTCGGTTTCAGCTCTGCGTGAAAGCATCATCCAGCCCATCTATTTCTTCAAGCGCCAATGGGCGGGGGCGATGTGCACATTAGAAGCGTCTAAATAAGGTCGTTTGAACGTGTGTCCACATTATATATGCTTTGGGCCAATCTAATAACCTAGCGTTATCATTACACAGTTAGTGAAATTTCGGATACTTACTTAACTCTTTCAGACACTTGTCACAACAGCCACACCATCCGCTATTTTTCGAAACAATACCATTACAGTTGACAGGGTTTACAGGTGCACAAAACACAGTGGCACAATGGTTTGGCAGACACACCATGGCATTGCCATAAGCCAGGAATGGCAACAGACATATAAGTTTCAGCATATTTTTCTTATTACGTGGTTTGTCTAAGCTTTCCTAAAATTGTCCAAACTTCAAATCTGGCAGGTCTTATCTGGTGATAGTCTTTTTATACTGAAGGATACGTGCACTTACGGGCCCTGACAAGCGAAAAAAGACCTTCAAGCATGCGCACCTGGCGGAGTCATGAATCAACCTGTACACAAAACTTAGAATACAATCGTCTTTGCACGAAGTCGATCCGAATAGCGAATAACCAAGACTCTGATCAGACTGTGCGAATGCGTAGTCTGATCCGAGTCATCGCCGAATGATTACCTCAGATTGTCCTGGCTTGGGCCATATACAGTCTTTTACTGATGTAAGATAAGCTACATGTAGCAAGCACGGAGAATTTGTAGTTTACATGCCATTGTGAATCGGCGCCCGCCAAACGGGGCCTGAAGATATAGATGGGCTACATGATGCTTCCACGCAGAGCTGAAACCGACCGCACACGAGTACTGCTAAACCGCTTGAAGAATCTAAGTCTGCCCAGGCAAAGCGGCGCGAGTCGGACCGTCCATGCTTATAAACCCTATTGGTTTCATTGGCGACGGGGATCGAGATGCCATTACATCTCAATGCCAGGTAAAAGTCCCACAAAATTGGAATCAACGTCTCCAAAATGACATATACATTGCCAAAAGCCAGGAATGGCAACAGACATATAAGTTTCAGCATATTTTTCTTATTACGTGGTTTGTCTAAGCTTTCCTAAAATTGTCCAAACTTCAAATCTGGCAGGTCTTATCTGGTGATAGTCTTTTTATACTGAAGGATACGTGCACTTACGGGCCCTGACAAGCGAAAAAAACCCTTCAAGCATGCGCACTTGGCGGAGTCATGAATCAACCTGTACACAAAACTTAGAATACAATCGTCTTTGCACGAAGTCGATCCGAATAGCGAATAACCAAGACTCTGATCAGACTGTGCGAATGCGTAGTCTGATCCGAGTCATCGCCGAATGATTATCTCAGATTGTCCTGGCTTGGGCCATATATAGTCTTTTACTGATGTAGCAAGCACGGAGAATTTGTAGTTTACATGCCATTGTGAATCGGCGCCCGCCAATCGGGGCCTGAAGATATAGATGGGCTACATGATGCTTCCACGCAGAGCTGAAACCGACCGCACACGAGTACTGCTAAACCGCTTGAAGAATCTAAGCCTGCCCAGGCAAAGCGGCGCGAGTCGGACCGTCCATGCTTATAAACCCTATTGGTTTCATTGGCGACGGGGATCGAGATGCCATTACATCTCAATGCCAGGTAAAAGTCCCACAAAATTGGAATCAACGTCTCCAAAATGACTTATACAGTGTTGACGGGAACGTTTAACCTCCAATCAATCGATCCATTCATCAATCAATCATGCCATTGTGAAATGTTCTTAAGAGCACAATATTTGGAGAAAAAATGCCTGCGTATTATTCCCCTTTAAAGGCATTTATTCTTGATTATTGAGGACTATCATTTCATTACATAATATTATATAGCCCTCAGAGCTGACTGAGGAGAAGTCCTCTGTCTTCAACAGGTAAGGGGCCTCCTTGGGGAAAATCAATAAATTACTTACTGTTGACTGGTGTACATTATTGATTTTCCTCTTAAGTGCCTCAGTCAGGGGATTTAACAAGAGCTACTAATCACCCGATTAAGGGCCGCCTTTGATCTGCTATAGTCAGTATATCACAGGGGGCAATAAAACAATTATGAACACAACGTGTGTTTTACTATTACAGAATAAATGCCTTTAAACTGATGAGATTAAGGAAAATGGGAGCAAGTTTTATTTTACGACACGTTCTGAAATTAAGATGAAAACAGATCACAAATTATCAGCTGCATATTGTCACTTTGGTGAAGATGAAACTACGAATTGTTTATTTTCTTCAAATATTGCTTTCAACTTTTGGGTCGATTGTTTGTCAAGTGTTACTCCAGTGCCGTCAACTGATCAAGCTTTTCAGACGAAAATTTGTCTAGACAGTCTATGTTTCGCCAGCGACCCTACCGCTCAAACAAACCAAAACCCAACTTGCACCACTTTACCTTGGCAGGGTTATACCTTCTGTGGGATCGGGTTCAGCTCTGCGTGGAAGCAAAAATGCAGCCCATTCTATTTCATTCCAAGCCCCGGTGGACGGGAACCCACAGTTATTACAGTTATTTAGGTATACTTTGAAATAAAGGCATGCTGTGTGTTCCCATTAGAATCGTCTTATCAAAGCGATTATGTTGAGTACACAGAAAATACTTAAAAAAAAGAAAGAAAGGAAACTCCAATAATCATCCCTCATTAGTTCTCATCATCTAGAAATAAACAATTCTCCAGTGTCCCGAGCAGTTCGAATCAAATTACTAAACGTATGTATATATATTTTCAAAAAACGTTTTTAAAAAGCAAAACGAAAATTACACGCCAATATAACTCTGACGCCCTTGAACCCCAGTTTGATATTGTAAAATTGGGGTTTACGTGGATAAACCTTATTTTTCTTATTTCTGCTCAAAAATATAGCGTGTGCGTACTCGTTAGAACCGCATGAATGAGGCGGTTCTAACATGTACCCACCATCTTTATTTTGAGCAGAAATAAGAGAAATATCACAATTTATCGTCTATAAATTGTCGTTTTTTTTTTCTTGCCGGTAAAATTTACAGCGTATTTGTATTGGTGTGTTTTCGTAATGGCTATATAGGGTTAGGTTGAGAGCCAGCCTAACTATGTCAAGTTTGAGGGCTCTCATATAGAAATGCCCGCACGGTTCGATATTACAAAAACCGACACTGTCTTTACTTAGAGTAAAGAAAATCATGTGTTCCCTTGTTTGAATAAACCTATATCCTACATATCAACAAGGGATTTAGGGTATTCATTTCAGTGGATGACTTTCTGAACAGCCAAGAAAAGGAGTTCTATAAAAGGGGCAATGAGACCCTTAAACCC
The DNA here is from genome assembly GCA_963580285.1 of Lucinisca nassula. Taxonomy (NCBI): domain Eukaryota; kingdom Metazoa; phylum Mollusca; class Bivalvia; order Lucinida; family Lucinidae; genus Lucinisca; species Lucinisca nassula. The sequence goes on along the minus strand of OY757019.1, from coordinate 71,925,622 downwards.
GCTAGCAAAAGTGTATTGATTCTGAAGGGGATTATGTTGAAAAATCGATGCAAGACCACATCGATCAAGGTTCACGTTAAAAAGTTCGTGTGGAAGAACTTTGAAATACCTTTGAAAGCCACCCTTTATGTTGGGAAAAGTGTGTTTTACAAAGTTTTCATTATTGCTCATAAACGTAGACTGTTGGTACTCTTTAGAACCACCACATCGTGGCGGTTCTAGTGAGAACCCACAATCTACATTTGGAGCAGGAAAAAAGGAAAGTATCAAACATTTTCTACCGAAAAATTCTAGTTCTACATATACGCCAAGGCCATTTGCAACAGGCGGATATTTGTTATCAAAATGACCTCTACAAAACGACAAGTACTTACTTAGTTCTGTAAGGCAAGCATCACAGCACCCACAGAGCCCGCCCCTGGGGGCAATAATACCGTTAGGACAGTTGTGTCTGTCTACTACTAGGCAATCTGCCTTGTTACAAAAATTAAACGGGCATACTATAGCGCTGGTGTATGCCAGTAATGACAGAAGGCAAACTACTTTGAACATTTTTGTAAACTCTAAATGACGGTTTAAAAAAATCTCTTTAATCTGAATACGATTTTTGGAGTTTCTTTTATACAACTTAGGGCAATCTCATCCCACTCATGTTTTATCAACAGATAACGACATTCCTGTATTTAATCAGTCTGAGCGAGTAGAATGTGCGTGGTTGTAACACAGTCCCAAACTTATCAAACATTTCAAAATGTGGTCATTTCTAAACTTTTCGATTTCAGAAAACGCAAATAGTTTCTGTGTACGTAAACAACAACAACAACAACAACAACAACAACAAAATATTTCACATGTCGGTATTCCATTTTTTAACCGTGACCCGTGTGCTTAAATAGATTACTAGAACAAGCACCTTTCCGAAGAAAAATTGGTTTTCTTATTTCTGCTCCAAAATGGATCGTTTTGTTTTGTTTGATTCTCCGTCAACACTGTTTAGGTCATTTTGGAGACGTTGCTTCCAATTTTGTGGGACTTCTACCCGACATTAAGATGAAATGACATCTCAATCCCTGTCGCCCAATGAAACCAATAGAGTTTATGTGCATGGACAGACTCGCACCACTTTGCCTGGGCAGGCTTAGACCTTCTAAGCGGTTTACCAGTACCCGTCCATGTGCGGTCGGTTTCAGCTCTGCGTGGAAGCATCATGCAGCCCAATCTATTTCTCCAAGCCCCGAAGGGCGGGGGCAACCAAACTGGATTGTAGGAGCTCATTAAAACCGCCTAAGTGAAGCGGTTCTAACCAGTACCCATAACCTCTATCTTGGAGAAGAAAGAAGAGATACAAGAAAGATGTGTTTGTGAAACACGAACATGTCCCCGGGCCAATTTCATTTTTTAAAGTAGGTCAGAGGTCAAGTACACAGCACAAACAAAATGTATGAGTGGAAAGCCCTCGTCACAAGGAACCTGCATGCAAAATATGAAGGCTCTAATCTGAAACGGTTCAAAAGTTATGATCCATGTTAAAGTTGTCCAGTCAACCAACAAACAAGCAAACAGACACTGCAAAAAAACAATAACTCCCCACCATCGCTACCGGGGACATAATCATGTACACCCCTGTAAACCCCAACTTTCTCAATATAACATCACATTAACAAGTCCGTGAACCGAACACCCTCTAAACCACACTTTATATAGAGAAAACTGAAGTTTATAGCGGATCTTACATGAGAGTTCATGTATTGTTATTTTTTTAACGATTTGACGAAAAGGGATAAAATACGGAGCTCGGTCGAACATTTTATTCCCTTTCCTCAAAGAGTTAAATAAATTTAATGATAAACGTACACGAATGCTATATTTCTTTTACCATATGATATTTAAACACATTTTATTCAAGATTTGTTTACATTTTCAATGTTCCGCCATTACTAAACGCGAGGCCGTTAAGGATGCCGTAGTACAAGTAACGTTACAGAACGTACCTAACTAATTTGCATATCTAATCCGCTAGTGGATTACCAAATAACACAGTGCGTTATTGCATTCTCAAACACGACGTCAAATCATAAACAGGCCCCAAGGTTATAAAACTTTTTTCACACTCAACTCACTTGAGCATGAGATTCGTCCTTCTTACAATTTTTTTTTTTTTTTTTTTTGGTTTTGGTTTAACGGCCCTTTCAAGATTATTTCACTCATATCGAGCCGATCGTTAATCAGAGGTGGGCGAAAACCGGAGTACCCGGAGAAAAACCACCTGACCTTCCGTTGCAGAACTTGGCGTCTCACATGTGACCCGAGCGAGGCTCGAACCACAGCGGTGAGAGACCTAATGATCAAGAGTCAGCGCTCTTAACCACTAGGCCACGGAGGCCCGTTTCTTACAAATTTTAAAATGCCCACAATTCTTGGCATTTGAAATTTTATGAGCAGAAAAAAAATAGCACATTGTGCTGATCTGAGGGCAAACATTGCCTCTAATATTCATGAGCAATATACATTTCATGCTAATCTGAGTTGTGCATGGAAACGATTTTACAACCACGTGGTCTGGGCTATACATTACTTTGCTTATTTGTGTTCAAAAACATAAATTGTTGGTACTCGTTAGAACTACCTCTGTGACTCGGTATTCATTATAAGAACATGTTTATATGACGAGGATACCAATTCATGGGAAATTAACTCTTTCAAAAACGGTTCTGTTTCCCTAATGAGTGGGATCCTACTCTAAAAATAAAGAGTACAATCTAAGTCGTTCCTTCAAGAGGAGATCCCTTTTTTCGTGGGAGGGGCATGGCTCACTTTTTGGTTACAAACACCGCAATTATACCCAAGTTATCATCCCTTCCCTCTTTTTATTTTTATTTTTGGTATTTAAAAGGGAATGGATACACCTTCAGGGAGGCAACGCCTGCTAAAGTATTTTTTGTCTCCCATGTCAATAGAGGAAAGAATTTGCTCCCGAGACGTCAAAAAGCAGCCATGTGTGACGCAGAACCAGACGCGTGAAATAAAGTCACTTAGAAGCCGGGCGTAACGTCTATTTTTCCTGCTTACTTACGTTTGGAAAAATGACTTTAATGGAATAAAATCATATTATCACGATAGTAACTCGATCTGACGCAATGACGTCTCTATGATGACGATGTGTGTGTGTGTGTGTGTGAATTCGGGTTTAACGTCGCTTTCAACAATTTTTCAGTCATATCACGACGGTGTCTGGTTGCGACAGGGAGCTCAATGCTCACTTTTATAGTGCTGCCTCACTGAAGTATCATGTCCCAGACACATTACATGATACCACACCCAGTCACATTATCCTGACACTGGGTCGACCAGTCCTAGCTCTTCCCCGCAAATCTGAGTGCCAAGCGAGGAGCAGCTAGTACCATTTTTAACGACTTTGGTATGTCGCGGCCCGGGATCGAACCCGTGACCCGTTCCCCGGAGCGGACACTCTACCAACTGAGCTATCGGGGCCGGTAATCTCTATGATGATTCTAGATCTAACGCATCGCACTCGACACTCCGCGTCTCTGTGATACGTTGATCAGGAAACATCCACTCGGGCAGCTCAAGTTACTGCAGTAATGATGTTTATCATGCATTTAGTATAAAATACTTAGTTTTTGAATATGCGATACGAACGTGACACCAATGCACGTATCACGCTTGCACGTGCTGCCATATCGCATGGGCTTTATCATACCCCAAAAATCCATATTACAACCCTTTGTTTTGTTTGATTTGAGGTTTAACGTCCCCGTCAACCCTGTAAAGGTCATTTTGGAGACGCACCCCTAAGCCTTTATCATACCTCTGACGTCACCCTATTCGGAACACGCGGCGTTCTTCCTTTTGCGGCATTTCGCATTAATTTTGTTGTTCACGACGCCATTTGCAATTTGCATTGTAACTTTGGTATTAGGCAGATGCAATTAATACAATTTATTTTGAACATTTTTTTAAAAAGTGAAATGTATGTTAAATATATTATGATATGGCATTTTTCAGGCCCTCGGGCTGATATGGGTCGAGGGCTGATATGGGATATGATATGAAAAATGCCTTATGATAATCTCTATGTATCTATTGGGATATTTCAAGGCGGCAAATTGTTTATAACGTCATTTGAAATGTTAGGTAACAAATGCCTACGTTAAAACGAGTGTCCTCTGTAGGTTTATAGAATAGCTTTCGACGAAACACTCAATTTGCCAGACTTGCATTTTCATCTTGGGTAGGAACCTGGACAAAGTAAAGTGAAGACCTGTCATGACGAAAGCACGCTTAATTTAATTATAATTTTGACCCCCTTGAACCCCACTTTTATATAATAAAACTGGGGTTTACAGTGGTAAACCTTAGAGCAGAATAAGAAAAATATCGCAAATGAAAATTTTAAGATGACAAATTGTGATATATTTTTTTTCTGCTTAAAATGAAAATTTTAAGATGAAAAATTGTGATATTTTTCTTATTTCTGCTTAAAATATAGATTTTGCCTGCTACAGTCCAACCTGTGTTAAGCAAGCACATTTGGGATATTTAAAAGTGCTTGCTAAAGACAGGTGCTTGCTTACTACAGGTGAATTTTAATGCATTTTCCTTTTTTCGGGAACTGAATACCTGCTTGCTTAAGACAGGTTGCTTGCTTAATAGAGGTGGCCACTAAGACAGGTATTACTGCAGTTAGAAACCGCCTCATCGAGGCGGTTCTAACGCGTACCCATAATCTATATTTTAGAGCAGAAATAAGAAAAATAAGGTTAATCCTTGTAAACCTCAGTTTTACTATACAAGAGGGCCATGATGGCTCTTGATCGCTCACCTGATCCATAGTGTGACAAGTGGACCTGGGGGAAGGGCCATTTTCGGCCCGAGGGCTATAATTTGCATAATCTTGAGGGAGGTCTAAAAGGTGAAGTTTCATACCAAATATATATATATATATATATATATATATATATATATATATATATATATATATATATATATATATATATATAAAATCTGTGGGTCCCATTTTTCGCTATAATTTAACTATAATTTGAACAATCTTGCTAGAAATCCACAAGACGAAGCTTCATACCAAATATTTTGGTTTCATAAAAGAAAATTTTCAAAGGTTTCCTAATATAAGGCTATGTAAAACAAGTGGGCCCTTGGGTGGGCCCATTTTTTGGCCCCAGGGCTATAATTTGAACAATTTTTTAGAGGTCCACTAGATGAAGATTCATGCCGAATATCAAAGACTTTGGTCTTCTGGTTTCAGTCAAGAAGATTTCAAAGGTTTTCCCAACATAAGTCTATGTAAAAATCAGTGGGCACCGGGGTGGGCCCATTTTCGGCCCTAGGGCTATAATTTAAACACTGTTGGAAGAGGTCTACTAGACAGAGCTTCATACCAAATATCAAAGACCTAGGCCTTGTGATTTCAGACAAGAAGATTTTTAAAGGTTTTTCCTATATAAGTCTATGTAAAACCAGTCGGCCCCAGGGAGGGGCCATTTTTGGTCCCATGGCTATAATTTGAACAATCTTGTTAGAGGTACACAAAATAAAGCTTCATGCCAAATGTCAAATACCTGAGCCTTCTAGCTTCAGGCAAGAAGATTTGTAAAGGTTTTATCTATTAAATCTGTGTAAAACCAGTGGGCCCCTGGGCGGAGCCATTTTTGTCCCCCAAGGCTATAATTTGAACAATCTTGGTCGAGGTCAACTAGACAAAGTTTCATACAAAATATCAAACAAGAGGCCCATGGGCCACTATGCGCACCAGAGCTCAGGTGCGCACTGCCCAAAGGCAGCCATGTATTTCAACATGGTTTTTATATCATTGTAATCTACCAATTATAAAGTCTCCCAAATGAACCCCCATATCCAAATGAGCACCAATCTGGACTCAGTATCTGAAACATTAGGCCTTTTATGCAGTACAGGGTGTATGGCATGAACCCAATGGAGCCCAGGTTTTGTATCACTAAATGCGTCTTATCATAAGGAACAAGAATATATATGGTGTAGCAGTGGGGATCTGTCTGCCGGAGATATAAAACCTCTTAAGCAATGGCGGGGTTGGGGCATGCCCTGTTGATCCCAAGAAAGCCCAAGATTGTTGTCCCTAAATGTATGTTATCATAAGGACAAAGAATATATATGGTTTATGGGTGGGAAGCCGAACGGTTTTTGATATATGATGCCCTTCTATGAAGTGGAGAAGAGAGGAATGGCCCCTGCGGACCCCCCAAGTTGGTGTGCTATTGATAAGGAACAAGAACAAATATGATTATCGGGTGGGGATTTGAATGGTTTCTGAAATATATGGCCTTTTAAAGTGGAGTGTCGGGGCACCTTGCCCCAGCTTAAAGTGACCCCCAGGTTGGTGTGATTGAACAAGTCTTATCATAAGGAACAAGAATATAATAGTTTATGATTTCTGAGATATATGGCTTTTAATTAAGTAAAGCAGTGATGCATGGCCCGGGCACCCCGGATGACTCCCAAGCTAGTATTATTTGAATGCGTCTTATCATAAGGAATATGAATATACAGGGATAGTTTAGTGGTGGGGCTCTGAACAGTTTCTGAGATATGTGGCCTTTGTGAAGTAGTGGGGTGGGGCAAGGCCCCGGCACACCCCGGGATACCTCTAGGTTGGTTTCAATGAATGCGTCTTATCATGAGTAACAACAATATATATATAGTTTAGAGGTGGGGATCTGTAAGGTTTCCGAGATATTGGGTCTTTTATGAAATGAAGGGGTGGGGCACGACCCCGGCACATCCCGGGGGACCCCCAGGTTAGTGTCACTGAATGCGTCTTATCATAAGAAACAATAATATATAAGATTTAGAGCCGGGGATCTGAATGCTTTCTGAGA